>CM053510.1:87737413-88421960 GCA_028627145.1 Eidolon dupreanum | reverse complement strand
CAAAATATATACTGACATAAGTCATGTTCATATATTGACTTTATTATTATCTTCATTTATTCTATACCATTTCTCATTGTACCCATCTGTAGATGGGGTGACTGCGATATAGCAATAAGTATATTGCCCTTTATGACATGTCTGGTTATGATAAAGCCAGGCCTAGACCCAAGCACTCTTAACTCCTACTATCATGATTTTCCTACTGTGCCAGGCTGCCAATCTCCCAAATTACTCTTTAGTATAAAAGGATTGGAAAAGCCTTTCTGTCCAAGATTGTTTGAAGAGAAGATGGCTGGATTATGGGATTTAATCACTATGCCCATTTGAATCTCTTACCAAGTTACATTTTATAACTTGGCTTTCAGCAGTACTAAGTTGATAATCATTTCTCAATTTTCTACAGAATCCAGGTAGAAAGAACAGGTACCATTTACTAGAGATCCCACAGACAAACTAGTCCTTAGTTTTCATGACATTTTAGTAACTTATATTTTTTCTATTTCATTTTTACTCATAAGTCTTTGTCCTACTTGAAACCAATAAACACACACCAAAAAAATTTCAAATATAATAAATTGCTGCTCTTACAAAAGGCATGAGGCAAAAAGAACAAAATGAAATGCATTCAAGGGTAAATAAAGAGTTTGAAGTGCAATATCAGGTTTCTATGGCCCCTCATAGCCTGACTAGCAAAATCTAAGATCACACAGAATTGTATTCTTGCACTTTGAGAATGTCTATCCTAGATGACGTGCCAGATTCAAGCAACTTTAATATTAGTTCGTTGTCCTATTACTGCTGGATATTGGTGGAAGAACCCACATTCTATGATATCTCTTTGGTAAAGCCTGGATAACACTTATGAACAGATACTCATCACACTGATACTCATATTGTTCAATAGATTTATTTTTTATACAATGAAAAGTTTCATAAAAGTAGCAATCATGTTTTTCTTATTCACTGTTGCATCACAAGACATAACCCAGTGGCATAGTAAGCAACCGGGGTAAGTTTACTGAATGAATGAATGAATGAATGGATACTACTTAATAAGATCAAATTATGATGTAATTGCATATTTATTCACAAATGAAGAGGAACATGAATGAAATAACTAGGATGTAGAATAGCAACATGCCCTAATTTAAATATATATCTACATACAAGTAAAATTAAAGATATTTGAAAGCTGAAATCTGAATGAACTCTGACCACTTTTTTGGCCACTTCTAAGTCATTGTAATAACTGTTTGGTATTGAGAGAAAAAAAAACTTTAAAACAATTTAAATCTTTCTTACATCTAAAACTTTAGTAAAACACCTAACATAGAATTTCATTTAAAATATACATGTGTGCACACACATATGCACACACCACTCCAAAGATATACAAATGGCCAAGCATATAAAAAGATGTTCATTATTGCAATTAGAGAAATGCAAATCAGACTCACAATAGGTTATCACCTCACACCCATTCGAATCGTTATTACTTTAAAAAAAAATAGTAAATGTTGGCAAGGATGTGGAGAAATTGAAACACCATACACTGTTGGTGGGAATGTAAAATGGTGCAGCCACTATGAATAATAGTATGGTGCTTCCCCCTAAAATTTAAAAATACAATTACCATATGATCTAGCAGTTCCACCTCTAAGTACGTGTACAAAAGAATTGAAAGCAGTGTCTTGAAGATATATTCATATTCATAGCATATTAATAGCAGCATTATTCACAAGAGCCAGGAGGTAAAAACAATCCAAGTGTATGAATGAATAAACAAAATGTGGTATATACATACATGGGATATCGTTCAGATTTAAAAAGGAAGGAATTTCTGGAACATGTTATAACATGAATGAAACTTAAAGACATTATGTTAAGTAAAATAAGCCAGTCACACAAAAATGCTGTATAATTCCAGTTATATGAGGTATTTGGAGGAGTAAAATCAATAGGGAAAAAAAAAAAGTGGTTGCCAGGGGCCAGGGAGCAGAAAACGTGTAGTTGTTGCACAGATATAGAGTTTCAGTTTGTAAGATGAAAAAGTTATGGAGATTGGTTACACAATGGTAGGAATATACTTAACACTACTGAACTGTACACTTAAAAATGGTTGATAGTAAATTTTATACTATGTGTATTTTACCACAATTTAAAAATAAATGTGCTTATTTAGTTTTCACATATCCTTGTGGATTTTGAGTTTGCTAGTTCTCTCCTTTTTCTTATAACTATTGTTGAAGCCTTTCAAATCACTGTTTAATTGTTAAATATCTCAGTTTGGTGTGGGCGGAAAATAGTTAGAGAATGTAGCCTAGGTAGCCTTCAAGGCATCTGCCTAGAGTTACCTTTTATCAAGTCTTTACTTCTTATCAAGCACTGTGCAATTGCTTTATATTTTATTAAATTTACCTACACAAAAACGCTGAGATCATGTTACAGAAGGCAAAACAAGGTTTGGAGATGTTAGATAATTTTCCCTAAGGCACACAATTTGTTTGTGTATAGAATTAGAATTCATCTCAGATCCTCATGCAGCTATACATAATATAGCAATTTTGCTGAAACTTTGAAAATAAATGCTTGACCTTTTACACATAGACCCTAAAAAATCTTATCCCGTGTTTCTTTCCTTTCAGTATTTCTGATGTATGAGAGCAATCCTATGTTATTTCTTATTCTTGAGCTCAATCCCTCTCTTCCCTTAGCGAACTGCGACTCTTTATTTTCACAAGTTACACTCTGCCTTTTCTATTTTTCATTAATCTTTCATCTTAGTTTCTCTAGTTCTCTCCTTACTAAATACACTAATTCTATAAAACAAAGCCTCAGGGAATATGAAAGTCAAAAGCAGAATTCCCATAGCAGGAGGAAACAGTAAAAAGATTGTAAATATTTTATACCGTTTTTTTTTAATCTTCATATAAACAATATATGTATAAATGAATGATTGAAAGTATGTTTACCTAAATGTTTAAAAATGGCAATCCAAGTTTGGGTGATTTTTACTTTCTTTATTATATTTTTATTTGTTACTTTCATGATTTTGCAATGAAATAATAAATTTTTTTTAAAAAAAGGTATTTTTGAGAGAAAAAAAATAGGATGCCCAAATATAGGATCAAGTGAGGCTAATTATTTGAATCAGGAAGTTTTAAGGGAAAAAAATTCAAAGCAATTACTTTGGAGGAAAAACTGCATATTTGTTTCTAAACCCGATTACATAGTATGTATTATGTTGTTTATAAATTATGCCTGAACTAATATGTAATAAAGTATTCTAATCCCATAGAGTGGAGTTCTATTATTCTCAGCCTCAATTATTACTATCCTCTGTTGGGTCTAATCTTCTGGGTGTTCCCAGAAGATATCTCTGTGGGAGCCTTACTTGATTACTAGAATTGAAGTCTGATTCTCAGTGTATGCTCAAATATAGAAAATTAAAAAGCAAAAAGTGAAGTTCTGATCTGATGTCATCAGATTTGGCTAAAGTAGGGCATTAGTCCACATGCATGCCTGGGAGCATTCATCTGACTTAATGACTATCTTTTCTCCATCCATTTTTCCTGACCAAGTTTTCAAATTCTAGTCCTAGATTCTTCCTTATTTGCTCCCTGAATGTGTTCTGTTCCCTCCTATTATCTCTCCCACATACATTCAAATACAACACTGCTTAAAACTCTCTTAAACTTTCTTAAACTCCTAATTTAAAACATAATCTTTAAAGTGACCAATCAGGCCCTGAGTAATCTTTTACTTTTCTTTCTCTCAAGCGTTATCTCACAGTATTTTCCCTTCTTTCCTCGAGTTCTTTAAATACGCCGTGCTCCTTCCCAGAGGCTTGGCACGTGTTCTCACCCCTGCCTGGAGTAGTGTTTGCTTCCCTCTTGCCTGCATATTTGCTCACTCTTCCGATCTCAGCTTGGACAATGCTTTCTCAGGGAAGTCCTCCCCACCCTTCAAGGAATACTATCTATCCATATATATCGTGATGTGCGTTCATCCTTATTGACATGAACAAAGATACGTGTGAACTACTTACGACACAAATACTCTCCCATTATAACTTTTCAATCCTTTGAACTTTTCTTTCTAGCATTTACCATATGGAATAGTTATAATTTATGTGTATGATTATTTGATTAATGCTTTCTTCTTTTACTAGACTGTAAGCTCTGCGGGGGCAGAGATAAAGATGAATTCTTGCTCACCAGGACATAGCAATTTTGGCACATCATGGCACTGCTAACAAATTTTTGTACAATGAATAAATGACTTCACTGAAACCTCTAATTTGTTCATAACACTTTCTCTTCTCTTGTCAACCTTTTCTTATCTTTACTTAGCTTCTTTACTAGATTAGGTTATTTTACTATTTTTATAACTAGTTTCAAATTTTTCACATCCTGTCCTCTGTCATGTCCCAGTCTTCAGTGAATCCACCTGCCTGCTCCATTCCTGCACCTATTCTATTTGTGTTTCTTAGAGAAAAATCACAAACTGGACAGTTTAGCAACACTATAAATTCATGATTGCCTACCTCAAATGTTTGCTAGCAATCCTATTTCTTTGCTTTATTGAGGTTGCTTTCATGCCCCATTGGGGTGTCTGCAGATATGGGGTTGTGACCTTAGACTTCTACTCAACTCCTGGGTTCTATTCACAGAGTGAAAACAGGACTCACCAGCAAACTGAGATCTAAAAGATCATCAAGATATCAGCGATTCCTATCACAGAGTTCTCTGATAAGCTGACTGGCAAATGTGGCTTAAACTGAGTCCAAGTGTTGACTCTTCCTCTTCCTTGGCTGAATCAGAGACAGCAAGATCTGTAGGACAGAAGCTGCCGGATTTATCCACCCAGCCACAAGAGGGGAAGCTGAAATGAGAAGAGAAAGGGAGAATGGCTTTCTTCTCTCACTAGTGCTCCTAACTTCTCACCCTTTCTCTGTCTCATATTGAGAACCTAGATCAAGTATACTATTTTATCCTTTAGTTTTCTGTATGACCTTTACTAATAAACACAGTGTATATGCATTGCAAGCTTTTCTGAAAAAATGTTAGTCTTTAATAAAATGAATTTCCTAAAAGGCGAAATGCTTTTTTTGGATGATCACAAAAAAATGTTTATTGAGTATGCAAGGCATTTAACTTAAAAGCTTTAACAGGTGCCAAATAGTATAAGACAGATACATTAAATAATAGCTTAAAATTATTTTTGGCCTCTCATGTGCTCATCTGTTGAAGAAAATAAAAGACCTGAGTGCATGGCTTTGTTGAGTAAATTTCAAAATTTATATTTCATTAAGTATAAATATTTGATACATTCGAGACACATCTGCATTTAATACATAACTTGGAGTGCAAAGTTTTAGTTATGCAAGATGAAGTTCTAGATACTTAATGTCTCAGGACAGAAGCTACCTGACTGTAGCACAGTGACTGTAGTCAACAGCAGTGTATTGAATACTTGAAATTTGTTAAAATGTAAGTCTTAAACATTCCCACCAAAAAAAAAAAAAAAGGAAGAAAGAAAGAAAGAAAAAAAAAGAAAATGGCTGCTTCGTGAGGTAATGGATATGTTAGTTAGCTTGATTGTGGTGATCATTTCACAATGTACACATATATCAAACATCCACTTCTACAATTTAAATATATATAATTTTTATTTGTCAATCATACCTCAAAAAAGCTGTTTAAAAAAGAAGATAAAAGAAAGCTGCCTTTACAGGTTCAGCTTCAGGCCAAGAATTAATGTTTTAGTTATCTACTGCTGCACAAAATACAACCACAAAACTTAGTGGCTTAAAATAACAACTTACTATTATTTAAAAAATCAAATTAAAACATGCTTTAAAAATGTAGATAAAATACAACTTGCAAATATACTTTTGTTGCATATGATGAATCTGGAACATCTTTACATTTTCTGGAGGAAATTATAAACAAAAATCAGAAAACTTTCTGAGTTATCTAATTAAAGTCTTCCCTACTGAGATCTGATCACTGTTCTGTAATAGGTATCATTAGTGACAACTGTTGCCCTTTTGAGAATGTAAGACATTTGTGTTTTCACTGTGACCGTGATATTAATTTAGCACATGATGTCTTGATTCTGAAATGTTTGGGTCGGACATCTAAGAGCATCCATGACATATATCTTCCTTGAATAAATTTTTACCAGACAGGTAAATTTAATGGTATTTTACTTCCTAGTCAGAAGCATATTCATTATCTTTTCTGCTTATACAGACTATTTTTTCAAGTCAGTCATGCTTCAAAGAATATTAAAGACAATCAAGGAGAAATAGGATGGTAGAATTATTAACTTTTACATCCTTTTATAATAGATGTGCAACAAAAACATTAAGTTTATTTTTTAAAGTAAAATTCCAGATGCCTTTGAAATAGTATAACTACCTAAATACTCCTGAAACACTGGCCAAAAGTCCTAAAGAAGGAGCCAAATTTCATTTCCTTTCAGAGTGAGCTCCATGATTAGGGCCAAATTATTTAAGTTCTTGTGATCCTAACTTTCCTCGTTTGTCAAAGACTTCATCAAATATTTATAAGGTTTAAATAAGACTGCAAAACATTCTTTTCCTTTCAGATAGACTAAGGTTTTTGAGCAGAGAAACTAGGCCTAACTACCCGCTTCCCAACTTTTCTTGCTCTCCTGGCAAATAATTAATGTCCTGCCTGTCATAATTAGTACTTGGTATTCATTGGGATAAATGAATACATGTGTACATAAATAAGAAATGAATAAATTCATTCAATGAGAAATTTGATAATCACCCCAAAAATATTTATTTAGTATGCAAGGCATTTAACTTAAAAGCTTTAACAGAGGCCAAGTAGTATAAGACAGACACTTCAAATGATAGCTTAAAATTATTTTTAGCCTCTCAGCATATTTCTCTCCCCGTTCTTCTGGCAACAGGCCCTTGCCCTACCCTTTGGAGAACTGCCCATCTCCACTCCATGGCACCCTGTACCCTGACCATCGAGGTAGGCTTGTGACTCAGCCAAAAAAAATCAGATTCAAATCTGGAGCTGAGGCACACAGAAGCAAAGGCAGCTGAGGTTGAACCATCTTATAGCAGTGCCGAGGCTGCTCCATAAACTCGTACTGGTGAGGCTCCTGAAGCTGCCATAGTTCCTGCCCTTCCATAAGCCTGGTTTTTTAATCCATTTATTTAATTCTCTGAGCTACCCCAATTACTATTGTTTGCAATAAGTCAATCCTATTGGTACAGTGTAGTAAAATAGCATAATTTATTTATTAAAACAACACATTCACATGAAAAATGCGGTAAATATATAAATGCACATATATATGTGTGATATCCATACCAAATGATTTTTTTATTATTTCTCTAAAGTATATTTTACAAAGGAAATTATAAAAGATTTGAACTTTAACTAGTTTCCTCCTTTCTCTCTCCTTCTCTCTCTCTGTTTCCTAAGGTCCAATTATATGAAGTAGTTAATTACTCCCTTGCTCAATAAGGTCCCTGACTTTGGGAATTAATACCCAAAGGAAGAACAACATTATTTAAAAGTATCCTATGTGGAAATTATTGCAAACTGGTATCAGTGAGAAAATTACTGTAAGGGAGTAAAAATACATTCAGAGTTGAGACACTTTATTTGAAAATGATTGAAAAAGAGAATTCAGGACATCTATCAGCAAACTGAAAGCTGATGGGAATTTAGTACAGGGGCGGGGGCTTCTTCTTCCTGCTAGAGAAAGAAAGGAAATAACATTCAATAGCATCAGCCAGTTATGTTCCCTGTTTGTATGTAAGTGCCCAAATTTTGTCCTTTACTTTTTTTATTTTGGCTCTCACTCTCTCCCTCCCCTCACAATCACACACACATATAAAAATACAGCAATAGACAGGGTGTTAGGCAATAAGATTCATGGGTTAATCTATAATTTAAGATCTTACTGTGTTGGAAAGGTTAAAACAAGTTGAAAAGGATATTAGAATTTTTCAAAATACGGAAATTGGAAAGTAGTCTTTACAATACCTAATTCTGTGCCTTCTACTGTCATAAAATTAAGCTATTGCTTAACTTGGATCTCGTTAGACAATTACAGATTTTGGAGACCGAAATGGAGGCAACCAGTTACTCATTGTACTAAAACCTGGAGAATATGGATCCCATTCATGTATTTTTTAAGAGCTATCTAATTTTGGCTAATTTCTCATTGTTAACCCTCATACCTAGAGAGATAATATAGGAAAGATTCTGTATCTTGTGTATGTATGGCTTATATGATCATAAATTATTTTTATAGAATTAACATAACCAAATTGTCTTAGATGAATATTAAAAAAAAACTTATTTGCTATATAATGCAATACTATAATATAATACCTTGTTTGTTATAAAGACATTGAGTCTCTATATTTGTCCCTTTAGAATCACTAAATAGAATTGGGAATTAGTGCAGTTTAATAGCGTATCTGAAGAATGGAAGATAAGAGCCTGGTCATGTAAGTCTTCTTGGTGAGATTGTAATAGGGGCATCTATAAATAGAAACTGCACTGCAGAGAGATATCCAGTATGGAGAGAAGCAAGCAGATCAAGGCAATTCTATCAGGAAGCACTACTCTGTGAATATCTATATCACTTGCTCCTTTTCCATTTCACTGATTTAAACACAGCTAGTTTAAATACATATTAAATTTAACTATGAATTTCTTTTCACAGACACCCAATAATTGATTCATCCATAAAAATGAGAAATCACACAATAGTGACTGAATCCATTCTGCTGAGGATCCCTGGGACAGAGGGCCTAGAGATTCTCTGCTTTTTTCTGTTCTCATTATATGTATGTACTCTACTGGGAAATGTGCTCATCGTTATAGCTATCATCTCCTCCAGACTTCACACTCCTCTGTATTTTTTCTTGGGAAACCTCTCTATGTTTGACATGGGTTTCTCTTCAAAAATTGCTCCCAAGATGCTGTTCTATCTTTCAGGACATAGTCACAGTATCTCTTTTCAGGGCTGTGCTGCCCAGCTCTTCTTCTGCCATTTTCTTGGCTGCACTGAGTGTTTGCTGTACACGGTGATAGCCTATGACTGCTTTGTTGCTCTATGTCATCCTTTGAGATATATGGCATCATGAGTCACAAGATCTGCTCCATCTTGGCCACAGAGACCTGGATGTGTGGCTGTGTCCATAACATTATCCTAACTTCCCTCACCTTCCAGTTATCCTACTGTGGCTCTAACGAGGTGGACTATTACTGCTGTGACATCCCTGCAGTCTTACCTCTAGCCTGTGGATATCCATCCCTGGCCCATACGGTAGGTTTTACAAATGTTGGTCTTTTGTCTCTCATTTGCTTTTTTCCAATCATTGTTTCCTATACTCACATTGAGATCTCCATATCAAAAATTCTCTCAGCAGAGGGCAGACAAAGAGCATTATCTACCTGCAGTGCACACATCACTGCAATTCTTTGTGCTTATGAGCCAATAATCATCATCTATCTACAGCCCAATCTCAGTACCTTGCTTGGTGCTTTAATTCAGATATTGAATAATCTTGTCACCCCTATGCTGAACCCACTGATCTATAGTCTGAGGAATAAGGATGTGAAGTCAGCCCTGAGGAATGTATTTCCCAACAGAAGATTCGCTCTGGGGAGTAAATGAGAAGCTCTAAAGCTCTGCTAGGTAAAATTTGAATCTCCATTTCTTAGAACAAATTCTCAGCTGCAGCTTCCAAGGTATGTTGAAATTAAATTTACTCTGAGCCTAGATAAGTTTTAAAATATGTATTTGTTTTCATTTTTCTCTATGTTTTAAAATGAAATGTAATTAACAGAATCACTTTGCAGAACTCGAACGGATTCTTATGCTTTACAGATTCTCTTCCAGGACCACCATTTTCTACAAAACACTACTTAGTTCTAATGTAGGGAAGAGGCAAGAGAATTTAAAATGTTAATCAAGCCACATTCAGAGACTGCACTGTACTGATCAGCCCTACAGCCAGGCCAGGAGGACACCTTCAGAACAAAAGATTTCTACTGGGATTGCTAACAGCCCATTCTCCACACCTGTGAAGAGGAGTCATTCCCCATGGCTAAAACCAACGGGAATCTATGGATTAAAGGCTGGGAACTGCCAGCAGGACTTTCACTCTACTTATTCTTAACTTTTCATGCTACGCACCCTTTCCCTTCCTCATCGTATGTCTATTATCAAAGGAAATGGGTTAACAAACTCACAGGGACTAAAGAATGATATATAAACTAAATTCCCTGAACACTCAGCCTTCCCCTACTCACTATCTTTCCAAGCCTCTCTTGGTCCCTCTCACTCTCTGCCTCTGAGAGGAAACCACACTCTGTCTGTGGAATGTTACCTGTTTTCTAAGAAACTTTCCTTTTGAGTCTAACTTTGGCATGTGTGTTGAATTCTTTCTACACTCTCTGCCAAAGGACCCTTTTTTATTCTTGGTACAGGGCTTGGTCTCCCCTTCACTTGGGGAAATTTGCTGTCCTGTATCAGTTCTTTAAATCTTTGAAGGAGTTAAAATAACATATTTTGTTTCTTATAATCTCTGTTAGAAGTACATTTATATACATCTAGAGAGAAGGAAAACTTTTTAAAAAAAATTAAGAAAAGCACAGCTTAATACAGAATACCAGAAATCAATGTGCTTTTTTTTTGCAGAGTATAACTTCTAATTTTCTGTCCGTAAACACCAAAACTCAGACTAAAACAGGTAACGTTTAAAGTAATATCTTTCAACCGTTCAGTCTAGCATGGTTTTGAGATTTTTCAAGTATACAGATTTCTTTAGGACCCAGATATTCTTCATGCATTAATAGACCCCTGGAAGGCTATGAACTTGACTCATTTCTCATTAGCTGCTAAAAGAATCAGCTTTAGTTTTGTAAAAGATAGTAAAAAACAAACAAATAACAAATCAATTTTAAGTATGTCACTACATGTGTTTTTTTCAAAACATGGAACATTGATTTAGCTCTGTCTATTATAGAAAGCCCATGTTAGAATTTTCATTTAAATTCAGATAACAATAATAAATTTTCCTGTCCATAGAAAAAAATATTTCTTTTCTCATAATAAAATTTATATAACTTATTTTGATTCCTCTAATCTCTGTTTCATAATGCTAAGGATAATAATAGATAAACTGTAGTTATAGAAACTTTTATAATTAACGTATTCTCATTCTTTTTTCCTAATTTTTTCCCTTTCTGTTTATATTTTACCTACCAACTGTTTATACTTTTTCTTGTAAGAAAGAAGCAGGGACTAAGTAATGCATTAAAACAAAACCAAAAAAAAAGCTGTTTTATAAGTAAAACTGCATTTTTCATAATAAAATGATTATTATCTTCCTTTTCTTGCCTTCAGTTCCTGTCTATCAACACAGTTGGTTGAAAATAAGTTCTCCAAGTAGAAACAGTAAACACCACACTGAGTGTGGAGTGAGCTATTAGAAAATATTAAATGGGCTCCAGTGACAGGAGACATCTATCATCAGTGCTCTGTTGTTTGCCATGTAAGAACTTCTAATGTAAGATACTGTAAATGCACCTTACAAGCAATTAGATAGTCACTCTGGCTAGAAATCTTAAGGACACGAATTCGATTTCAAACAATCTTAATTACACTAAAGGTTACTCCAGATAAGCAACAATTGAGTTGAAATATTAAACATGGCAAATGTTAAAGGATAAAATGTAAAGAATGGCTCAATTCTTTACAATAAACGTCACCAAAATTAATAACTTTCATTATAACAAGGTTGTTATCATTCTAAGTGTTCTATTAACTGGGAAACACAATAGTCACTACTATTCTTCAAGGCCTGACATGGTGCTGTCAACTGTATTGGGACTCCTTTACTTTGTGGAATAAAGAAAAGAAAGACACAGAAATGGTGAGTCTGGGGTTCCAACAACACAGCCCGGGCTCCAGGGGAAAGAGCAGAGCCCTGTGTCCTTCTGGGGCCACATTCCCAGACAGAGGATCCAGGCACCTATGTAGTTAGTGAGGAGGGCAAGGAAGAGAAAGGTCCAGGCCATGGTGGGGACACTCCCAGGCTTTGCCTTCTGTGTCTCTCAGCTCAGACAGAGCACCTCCGATGTCTTTTATTCCTTCTTGTACTACCCGGGAGGGCAGTTCCTTCATGCAAATCTATCCCTCCCGCTGACTGTCCCAGATCTGCCTTGTACTCCGAGTCTGGCCCTTCTTCTGGTCCTGTGAGGGGCTGAAACTGACCGTCTGTGACTCCCTAGGGGCCCCAGGGAGCACCTGCCTGCCTGCCATTCAGCAAACAGAAGGCTGATTTTCCAGCAGAGGGCACACCCTGCAGACCCTCTCTGGAGCCGACTTGCAGCGCCCCCTGCTGTCCCAGAGCAGGGATCCCTCCTCGTGGGAGAGGAGATGCCAGGAGCCCTCAGGAAGAAATCAGCCTTCCTCACACCTTGTCCGAGGACCTCATGCAACAAAGAGCACAAGCCAGGGCCCTCGTTTCTATGCTACATCCTCATTTCCACACCTCAGCTCATAGTTCAAAGTGGCATTACATCACCATGGAAACGTCCAGAGTACCTCCGTCTGTTGATGAACTGTGGATGGGACCTTAGAACCTGACCTGAAAAGGCATTTGTCCCTCATAGAGCATAGAAGAAGGGTACAGGGAAGAAACAGACGAGACTGGTCTGTTAGATGCAGAGGCTCAGCCTCGCTCTCCCTTTGCTCCTATAACCCATTGTCAGAACGAGCCTCAGTCCCGACTCTATGTGTTTGTCCTCGTTACTTCTTCATGGAGAGGGGGTTCAAGGACACCGCATACCCGGAAAGCGTTCAAGGAGAGGTGTCCTTACTGACAAGGTAAGGTCACCCTTCCAGGTGAGTATGTCTCTTGAGGTTCCCATGGGGCCTCCAGCACCCTTTCTAGTGAAGCCAAGAACTGCAGCCGTGAGGCGAGTGGCAGAGAATGGGTCTCGAACAGGAGGGGACGTGGTGTGACGTGGAGTCCAGACTCTTGCTTGGGAAGGGAGGAAGGAGAAAGAGGGAAACAGGCAGAAAAAACTGTGGCCCACTCTAGATGGGGTGAAAATGACCAAATAAGACTGAATAAGACTGAATTTAGGGCAGTTTCTATTCTTCTGTACACTCAAGAGAGCTGGAAAGGGAATAAACTGAGGTGTGTGGGATTTCTGAGTCGCCCTTATGTGATGACAGCTGATGAAGAGAAAAGTCCCTGGTAGATAGATGGTCCTAAGATCTGGCTGTCTGAGTCCCTGAACTTTCTGGACTCTTTTTCTTGCCTTTCCTTCTGCTTGTGAAAAGATATATATTTCTAAGGTCATATTTTAAAATGAGTGAGTTGTAAGACGCCCCCAGTGGTAATTAATCCACTCTCTTAGTCACTTTCTAATCTCATAACCTACAGCCAGAAGCTCATTGGAAATACTTTTCCTCTGCCATGTTTCACAGGTGACAGCTTAGTGAGTATTTACCAATGAATCAAATGGAAAATCATTTTGCAACCTCCACAAATAGTTTACTGGATGTCCACTGTCTGAAATCAAAGCATATTTTATCTGTATTATTTGTGTTACTATGGCTCTTCTATTTTCAATTCTAACTTTTATAGCAGTCAGGCTAGGCTAGGCTAGGCTGCAGTAACAAATTACACAAAAATCTGGGTGGTTTACAATAACAAAGGTATATTTCTCATTTATATACCATTTTCAATCCTAATGGGCTACAATTCTGATCCACTTCATTTTCATCCCAGGATAAAGCTGGTAGAGAAAATTCTATTGGAAAGACTGCTGATCTCATAGCAGAGAGACAAGAGGATTTGACAAAGCACATTCTAGTCTTACATCTCCTGCTCAGAAAGTACGGGCACTTCTGCTTCTTTCATTGGCCAAAGTCACATGACCAACCTGAGTTCAGTAGAGTGGAGAGGCACTATAAAATACTGCCCCAGACAGGGGCCTTGCAGATTGTAGAGCACCAGCATTTTCAAAATTGGCCAGCTCAGCAGGGTCCTGTAGAGTTTCCCGCTGTGAGGGTCATGTCCTACATCAATACTCTCATTGTGGTGGCCACGAGGCATGTGAGGCCATTGAGTAGTTGAAGTTCAGCCAGTAACACTGAGAAGTAGACTTTTTAAGTGCTATTTAATTTAGTTTAAAATAATAATTTAAATAACTACAACCTGTGGCTAGAGGGGACTGTACTACTGGACAGTGAAAGTTCAAGGACACAAATAGAGGCAGGGACAAGATTTTTACCCAGACATTCTGGTGAAAAGAAGAACATTATTATCCACTCATCTCTGCTGCTGCTTTTGTCTGTTGTCTCAAATCCACTAAAATGTAAACTCCAAGAGTATAAGACCTTACCTGTTTTATTCCTCTCTGTACCACATAATTAGAACATATTCCCTAAAAAAATACTATATTTTCATGTGGATTGTGTAAAAATTTTAAATATTAACTGTACATGTAGTCTGGCCAAAATCCTACTCCACTCTCTGGTTGAGGAAATTCCATGTGACTGGGTCACAGGCTCTCTGGCCTTCTGGAAGTTTGTCTAATAGGTGGAACACAGAAGTACAGAGAGGTGGCACATCTAGTCTTCTTCCAGCTAAATGGCATAAACTGGACTCACAGCCAAAGGCCTCCTAATAGCTCATAAATTATCCTTTTAACCCAGTAAGTCTCAAACTGGGGCGATTTCCCCCTCACCCAGGGGATATTTGCAAATGTCTGGAGGTGTTTTTTGTGTGTAATGACAGAGAGTAAGGTGGTCCTGGCATGTGACGTGTGGAGCTCAAAGGCTGCTTCTAAAAGTCCCCCATACATAGCATAGTCCCCTCCACAAGAAATGACCCTGCCCCTGCCCCATTGTCAGTAATGCCAAGGTTGAGAAACCCTGTGCCACAGGCACATGCTGAAGAGTTTCTGCTACTGATGTTCCACAGTCCACCCCACACCCTGATGCATATGAGAAAGAGGCAGACACAGTCAGTGCCTGTGGGCTCAGGAAAACCCACACACGGGAGTCCCCATGGTCCTGCGTGGTGTCATCTGTAAGAACTTCTTATCCATTCATCCCCTTCCGTGCAGCAGATTTAGGGTTTTCCCAGCAGCTGTGGAACACCCCACCCTCTTGTGACCCATAAAGAGGTTTCCTGGCCTCAGGCCCAGAATTTCCCCTTTCACCGGCCCCCTCTCCCTGACTTTACAACTAAAGGCTCAGGTCCCCAGTGTGGGTACCAGGCCACTCCATACCTGGAATTCTCCCCAGGCCTGCATCCTCACCCAGCATCTCACATTGCAGTGCCTCATCCCTGGGTTCCTCAGCCAGCCCTGAGCTCAGGAGCCTGGGAGGGGTGGGAAGGTCTCTCCTGACCCCTGGAAGAGCAGAGTCCATGCTGTGGAGGATGATCCACCTGCTGGGATGGTCCCCAGTGTCTGACTAAGATGAAAGCTGGGAAAGGTTCATTTTCTTTATTTCAAGAGAAAAAGGGCAGCTCCACAGGCCCTAGTTTTAGCACATGAATAACCAGGCAATATTTCAGTGTCACCACGGGATTCAGACCCAGGTATGCCTCCAACTCAAGCTCATACTCCTCACCTCTCACCAATACTCTTTTCCTTAAATATGATATCTTGAGCAGGGAAACTGGTACACATGTCTTCACCTTCACCAGCTTCTGAGAAAAAAAAAATGTCTTCAACTATCAAAAAATAAAGGGACTGCAAAAAATACCTAATATCAGCTTTGGAAATTGTGTAATATAACTCAGTTCTGTTTATTCTACAAAGTGATTGATATTGTAAATACAAATATAATTAAAAGACAGGGAAACTCATCGATCTTGGATGAGGGTTTATTTGTCTCCCTCCATTTAGAGAATCAAGAAAGCATTGGCATTTGAGGACCATGGACAGCAGCCACTCACTCCTATGCCCCCATGTACGTGCAGGTTCCCTTGCCTCAGTAATCCTCTGGTGACCATTCACCATTCATGATCTAGTTCAAGAAAGCAGGCAGAGGGATAATTAAACACCTTCACTTTTTTTTCTGAAATTCCTGATTTTGTTCCTGTTTCCTTAGCAAGTGGCCTTCTGGAGACTGATCACTGGACTTGAGGTCCTGTGACACAGTTTGCTGATGGAGCAGAAAACCACTTCTCTCACAACGACTGTGTGAAGATGATGTGTGGGGAGCACTGTCTCTACTTTGCCATCATATTCTTTTTTGTTGTTTCGATGATCACCCTTGGGATTTTCCTAATGACCAAACTCATTTCCGATACACATGTGAGTAATGAGTATTAAATTTATGAATGTAATTAAAATGTTTTTTTGTTTTTAAATCTGCAACTTGTATAAGAGTCTCAGACCAATGAAATTATAGCTTTGTCATTTTTATGTCTTTGCTTTCTCTTAAGAGGATCTTTCATAAAATAAAAATTTTTACTCTTCATATGTTCTAAATTATGAACTTTTTTCTTTTATGAATTGTGCTTTGAATGTCATATCTAAAACTCACCTAATTCCTAACTTCTGTCACATTTACACCCACAGAAATGCACTGTTAAAAGTTTATTGATTTTTATGTCTTAAATATGCATGTAAGAGCCAGCCCATCACCCACCCAATGACACACACAGAGAAACTGCTTAGTGAATTAATAGAAACTGATAGGTAACTAAATTGTGTACAGAGAAAATAGGATCATATGTAGAGATGATGAGAGATTTTATATAATTAGTCTTTAATTTAGAGAGAGATTATTTTCAAAGTTGAATTTTTAATAATGTTTCTTCTATTTTATTCAAAGCAAACTTTAGATTGTTCTAGAAATGTCTGACGACTCAGGAATAGTAGAAATGGGTGGGAATGATATTTCCAGTAAGAACTGGTATTTCTATTTATTCTCAGCACATCAGCTTTGATCGTATTTACTGTGAAGTTGTCATTATCAACCACACTGAAGGGGGACAGGTCATTTTCTCTCTCACAAGTTGTCTTTCAAAACAGAATAATGAACTTGTATTCCATTTTTGAAACAAAACTCCTTTTAATTTATAGACATTTACATATAAAACCACAATTTTTAAGTAATAACATGTTGGACCCCATGAGGTCCTATTTTGAAAATACTCTAGTGACCGGTGACAATAGATATGGACATCTGGCCTCTCATTGTAACTGCCATGATGTGAGCCAAGAGCAACAGTTTAAATATGATAGAAGGTAAAAATCTTCAGCTTCATACTTGGAGTCCTAGAAGATGTGAATGTAAATTGTTGCTATAGCAATATATGCATATCAATATTCTGAACGCTGTCACAACAAATGGGTAATTATTTTTTGACTCAAAATATCTATGTTGTCTCTTCCATTTTTCCACTCCCCAGTTTGTCCTACAGAACTATAAATCTGTTTTTATAGTTTTGTGTTATTTATCAATTTATATGTTTGGTTTTTCTATCAAGTTGTACTTGAATGTTCTCACCATTTGGAAAATTGCACTATTTCCTAGTGCCAATTCTGTACAAACCACCCAGAGAATAGACACAGAGAAGACACCCAGACTACTCTTCTCAGATCAGGGGTCTTTCTATGACAGTCCATCAGTGTGTTTATGGGGTGTAACATTTGCTCTTTCTCTGATGGGATAATGCTTTGCCTCATAAAGTTTCCTCCCACATCACCTGAAAGAAATATCAAATTAAGCCATCCATACATTAGCAAAGTTTATCAACTGTATTCATTAATGCTTTAACCACATGAGAAAGAAAATACTCAGAATGGACTAATTCCCAAAGTCTACTTGGATAGTTATATCTGGCAGGGAGACCCTGAGCAGCCTGGGGACCTGGGGACAGTGAAGTAGAAGGGAAAGACTGAAAGGACATAGTGCATTTTCTTATTCTTCCCCTTCACTATTTTCCAATAGATCCTATGTTATATCAATTAATAAAGCATTTAATTATTAAATTAAAATACACCTACAGAAAACGTGTAAAATATAAATGTCCAGCTCAATAAGTTATCCACAAATGAGCACCACGTAACCACTAATCTGGTCAATAAAATGAAATCACCTGCAGCCAGAAGCTGCTCTCCAATCCACTTCCTTCTAAGAGTAAGCTCCATGACAACTATCACTGCAGTCCTGTGTTCTCCATTATCAGTCAAATAACTCAATGTGTACTCCTTGGTCTGGTTTATCCTGATAATATTTTTTTGTAAAATTTATTTGTGTTCTTGAGTGGGGCAGTATTTCATTTACTTTTATTTTCTGTAGGATGTTCCACCCAAGTAATACGTCTCAAGTCATACATTCTGATATTGGTGGACATCTGGATTTTGTAGGTTGTGGCTCTCACAGATGGTGATGCCTTGAGCAATTACAGCTCTATTTCTTGGTTCACATGGGCTCCGATCTCTGTTGAGTGGTTTGCTAGTAGTGTGCATCACTTCATTTTCATTTATAGGCCTTAAGGTTTTCCAAAAATGATTGTACCAATTCAGGTTTCCTTACCAGCATTTCTCCAAATCTTCATCAAACTTTGAAATTGTCTGTATTTTATTAAGTCATATGGTTACTGTTATTTGAAGGTGGGCTCGGCTTTTTACTTAGAAACTTCAAAAGAACTTTCATTTGGTTTTACCATGGTTCATTTCCATTATCAAAAACAGTAAAGTGTCAGGTACCATGAAAATGGGATACGCTTGTGGGAGCTTTTAGTCCTTGGTAGCTGAATGTGCTTTTTTCCATTTAAAGCCTTATGAAATATCAACCTTTTACAACTGTCATCTTCCTGCAATACTTTATTTAGAATGTTCTTGAACAGGGGATACTAAGCTATTGAAAATATTTGTACAGCATAGCCCAGAGTACAGTGAGGTTAGAAAGGTGAATCAGTCATGTTTCCTGGAACCTTAAAATCTCTAATGTTTTCAAAGCAGTACTTTACAATTTTTTTCTCGCAGCCAGAATACTCAAGTAATCAAATGTAAAAATGAGTATTTTCTGTCAAGTCTTTCAACGTTTTTGATAGAGGCTCTTTTAATACTAATGCAAGCAAACTGAAATAAATATAATGATTGAAGACTGCTTCTTTACGATACAAGTAATTATACATTAGTAGAAATGTTGTGAAATTAATTTCCAATTAATATATATCAATTAAGTAATAAATGGCTTACATTAGAATTATATTTATTAAAAAAGAATTAATCACATCAATGAGATATTGCAGTTTATTAGAAATAATTTATTTATTGACATTTTATTAACTGACCATTGCTAAGCATGGCGTAGGTTCATGTGAGACCAAAGGACTGATTTTGTTTGGAAACACCAAAGAATGGCCATGGAATTGAATTAAATAACTATAATGGAGCATCTAATGTATTTAATTATTTAAATCGCTTTGTTTTCCTCCCATATCATTTACCATCCCCTTAAATATACTGACCATCATGTAGGTTCTGATGAAATGTATGTAAATTGTCAACAAATCAGATTAACAGATTCTATCTCTGGTTTCCTGGGACCTGTAGTCACTGTGGCTATACTGCCAGCCATCCTATAGGCAACAAACAGGTAAGCAAAAATTGGAAAACATTTTCCCTGTCAGAGTGAGAAATATGAATGTTGATTTCACTAGGGTGGCATATGAATCTTTTTTATTCAACAACAAAACTCCATCTCAATTTTAGTTGCAGTCAGCCATAATTCCTGAATCTATTTAAAGTGTATAAATATATAGTGCACACTCATATGACATCCTTATTTTTTATGAAATATTAGGTAGTTACATAGCATAGTGCTGAAGAATGCAGATTCTGGATTCAGACTAGGATCCAGTTCCGGCTCTGCCACTTAAGAGCATTGCGATCATAAGCTATAGGGTCAGTGTAACAAATATTTGGTAATGGAGGAATGGATGGCCTTCATGACCCTCGGGAACAGTCCTGGGTTAGGGGTGACATGCTACGTTTATGTAGTGTCCCTATAAGTTAAGGAACTCTATCCGCTCTCCCTGCAGTGTCTAAGGATGGATGAGCAGAGTAGAAACTGAACTTTGATGAGGACGGAATGAGTAGGGAAAGTGCACACTCAGTGTTGGTGCAGCCGCTGCCCAGTAAGTGCCAGGCCTCAGTTTGGTTGCATAAACAGTTGCTCAAATCTGTCATTAGGAGACATTGGGGAGGAGGGGTGAGACTATATTCACTTAACTACCAAAGCACTGGCCCAGGTGGCTCCTCTTCAAGTTATTTCACATTGACTATTTGTCCAGGAAAGGTCACATGAAGGTGAAGCTTATTCTTCACAGAACCTTCGTGGCACAGTTAGTTTGAAATGTTCTGGGGTCTGGGTCACCTTGGGAAAAGTGGAGAAAAGTGGTCACTGGGATTGCTTATTTGATCATCAGAAATACTCAGCACAGGGCACCTGAGGTTGAAGGCAGTGAGGCTGCTCCCATGTTTAGACTTTCAAAGACCCTCAGAGGGGCTTTATTTCAATCATAATGTGTCGTATTTTAGACCAGGGATTGGAGGTAGAGGCAAAAACACAGGTTAGGATTTGGGACCTGTTCTTATCTCAGGCATCTCCTCTGGAGCATCAGCTGTGTCTTCCTATAACCTGGGGGTGGGAGAATTTGAGGAAGTGACTGAGGGTAACTCTTGAATCCTGAGTCCAGGACATGATCTAGATGTCTCAGTTGTTCAGGGATCTCCATCAACATTTCCTGCCCCCAAACTGTCATTCATCAGTGGTGTGATTCTGGGAAACTCACTTAACCTCTCTAAAGGTCAATACTCTCAAGCATAATGTGTGAGATGCAGTTCCTACTCTGCCCACCCCATACGGCCGAGGTGGGAACACAGCAGATGATACCAGACAGTGTCCATGAACCTCAGAGCATCACAGCCATGTAAAGGATGAAGAGAAAACTTCCATCCTCCACTGCACCGAAGTCATCTAAGCACCTCTCTGCATTCAACCACCACCAGTGTGTAGCTTCTTCTTCCAGATGTTACATAATTAAATACTTAGGAGAGACTAGTCCTCTCTACTAAGTATTTACCTACATTTGATCATTTTTAGTCTCGTAACAAAATACTATCAGTTGGCTTTATTAACATTTGAATGACAGTGAAGAGAATTGAGGACAAGGGCCTATATGACTTTCCCTAGCCCTTGTAGCTACTAAGTGGGATTTGAACTCAGGTCATTACTCATCAGCATCCATGCTCTAAGTCCCTGTACTCATGAGACTAGATGTGAGCAATGTGTTCATGTAAATGAACCAAAGATGCCCTGAATACTGGCCCTGTGTCATTTACTGCACAGCAGGCTGAACCATTTGCTCAGAAATCACCAGCACCAAACTCAAATTCTTACACATCCAAATGTTTGTACCATAGCCAAAGTAAGCACAGTCTAGCCATGTAAAGGCTGTCTGCTCTGTTTACTGTGTAACCTGCACTGCCATCTCCTGGACTTGGGCGAGACAGACCCTGGCACTGTGAACACACTCGACCCCTGCTGCCCTTCTGGTCCTCTGACCCAGAGACCCCTCCCCATGCTGCTGAGCAAAATCAGAGACCTGCCCCCTCAGCCCCTGACTGATTCCCTGCCCCCCGCCCAGGAGCTCCCTGCCCTCTTCCCCTTCTGCATGGGAACCCCATCCTATTGTTTCTGGAAGGCCTCACTCACGCTGGTAAGGACACCCCAACATGCAAACCTGTCAAATTGATCGGCAAATAAAGCCTGTTGTGTGTTACTGCCACCTTGTGGTCATGTGTTTTCCCTCGATCAGCATGAAATCCCTGAACACAATACACAGAAGAGTTGGAGCCAAGAATCAGGTACTGTCTGCTGTGGGAGACAGTGACGGGAGAGGTTCCCACCTGCGCCTCATCCACACAGGCTGAGTCTGGACTGGTCCAATGAGAACAGAATGTGGCACACCCTCCTTTATAAATGTGCAGGACAGTGTGTGTGAAATCAGGGTCATTCTGCTACTGCCGGGAAAGAAAGCCAGGTGAGTGGGGCCATCTTCATGAATGTGCGAATCGTTCATTTGTACGTTAATTTTTATCTTTGAACTTTTGCTTTGTATTCAGATATGATGGGCCAATGGGTCACGTGCATGAGCATAAAAGATACAGAGGAGGTAGCAGTCTGTGTTCCTGCTGGCTGAGGCATGAGGCACAGCAGACAGAGGGCATCAAGCGGGGGAGGGTTTGCCCTGGCTACCTGGTGTGTATGTGCACCTCTGGGCACTTCGGGGACCACAGGTCCCAAATAAGTGGGCAGGGCTGGGACCCAGGTCCAGATTGTTCGTGGTGATGACAGCGGCAGAAGCAGCAGCAGCAGCAGCTGCAGCCTCAGGTATGAGGAGGAATACTGCATAGGGGCGTGTGGTGACCTGCAGTGGGAGGCTGCTGGTCTGTCTGTCCCTAGATCCAGTTGTGTTGTCTACACAAATACCAGCTGTCCAGCCTGAGTGCCAGGGCAGGACCTGGGGGCTCATATAGGAAACTTGATCAGGTAAATTCTTACAAAATAAAAGTGGACAGGTAGACATCGTAATCCAGTCTATCAGGAAGTTATTAGAATTGTACAGAGGTTTTAGAATTTTTGGTTTTGAAAACTGTTACAGCATTACCAAGCAAGTATCCACAGACTCAGAAATAGTAAAATTAATATAAAGATGATTGCAATAAGCAAAAAAAAACATCCATTTTAATATGAAGATTCAGAAGGACAATTATTAATGAGAAACAATTTATAAATCAAGTTTCCTTCATAATTACAGATACAGTGATAGAACGAATAAGCAAGCATTTTGAATTATACACAAATCCAGATGCCACCTTTGGTTATGGTATGCACTCCATAAGTTACCAGAAATGTTAGAGAAAGAATAAAGTATAATATTTAAGTTTACATTTAAAATTAGATTCAAACTTTACATGAAATCCATGGGTCTGAAGTCAAATTGTTTTAGAGAAATTGTTCTCCAAGAACTAACATCTCTACTATACTTTCAAAGAATTATCAGAAATTTATCCCAATATTGTCACAGCCTATAACATATTCTATGAGCGCTAATAATGGTTGTATCATCAGAAATATCCTCCTCAAAATTAAAAATTATTTGAGATCTTATATTTGTCAGATTGATTGGCATTGCCTTTACAGATAGTAATAACATATTAATTTGATAAAATTATACATTTGCATAATATAACAAATGTATTTACAGAATATTAATGTCTAAAAATTATATGGTCAATCAGCTATAACATTAATAAAGTGTTATATTTATTGCGTTAGCTAGAATATACTACACATATGGTTTGTGATGTGCAAGTTTATGTTTTTACTTATGTATATTTATCCTCACTGTTATGCTTTTTAATTAATAAAATATGTTCAAGGGAAAAGCTCTCTATTACCTTTAAAGGCCCTGTTTTCTCCACATTTTGCATAAGGGATCCCATATCATCATGCTGCATGGACCCCACAAAGTATGTACTGGGCCCCACAAAAGGTGGAGCTGTTCCAGCTCTCCTCCATGACAGCTCTAGTGAGGAGAAAGGAAGTAGGGACAGAAGAGGGACCTTGTGTCAACCTCACAGAGTGCCCCAGTTGACCTTACTGATTCTCAATCTCTTAACATAATACCAGTATGTAGGTCTTATTAAAGTTTTCTTATGACTGTGCAGAGCAGAGCTCTGTAGGGTTATGTGATGTTCCCAGGCCTCTGCTGGGATTCGAACTCAGGTCATCAGGCACCAGCTCCCATGCACTCAGTCACTGTGCTGTGCTGCCTTTCTGTGTTCTCTCATCCAAATAAAGGAAGCTGGGTATCTGCCCATGCAGAGTGTCTTTACATGCTACAAGGGCACATCAAAAGACACACGCTTCCTAAAGCAGAACTCTGAATCTGCTGCTCTGCTAGGCTACTGGTGAAGAGGAGACTGAAATTTTAAAATGTGAATAAACAATTGATTTCCCTGTGATCTACTGCCAACGAGATGCCGAAAGCTCTCTCCATGGTAATGGGTTTCCCATGAGCTTGTCTCAGGGTGACAAATACAGAGGCTGATCCGTCCTTAGAAAATCTACTGCCCGTTCCAGGAAGTGAGTCAGAAATGAGCATCTGGCCCTTCGCCCAGGTGTACTGTCCACACATCCCCAGGAGGCGGTGTAGAAACTCAGTCACAGAGATGATGCAAGAAAAAGGACTTCAGTTCATTCTACATTTAAGAAAAAGCTAGAAAAATGCTAAGCCTTCTTCTTTTAGTAATTTTCTTTTAGTATCAAGAATGAACATTGTAATTTCCTAAGTCAGTCAGAAGAACTACAACCACAGTAGTAAAAATGCATTTACAATCAAATTTCAGTTAACATTTAATGGTCAACGGTGACTCGCGCTGTTTCTGCACTAGCCGATTGCTGCGTTTTAGCTGAAATAGTTTCTCCTTGAAACAGATTTCACAGATCACTTGTTTATTTAATAGACACTGTGCTTTAGAGCTGTTTGAGTTTAACATAAAAATTGGACAAAAAATAGAGACTCTTCCCATATCTCCCCACATATTCTCCTACAGTTAACATCTGAAATTACTGTGGTATATTTGTTACAATTAATGAACCAATATTGATACATTATTGTTATCCCATTATTGTTTACATTAATGTTCATACTGAGTGTCATGCAAGTCATAGGTTTCGATAATAGGTAATATCATATATAACCATTACAGTGCAATATTAGTTTTTTTAAGTGACCTTAAAAGCTCCTGTTTCACCTGTTAATCCCTCTCCCTTTTCTCCTGAGCTCCTGGAAATCACTCACCTTTTCACTGTCTCTGTCATTTGACTTTCCCAGAATATTATCTTGTTGGAATAAAAGAATGTGTAGCTTTCACAGACAGACTTCTTTCACTTAGTAATGTACATTCAAGATTCCTTCATATTTTTCATAGATATTCTTCAATTTTTTTTAACTTGTGGAAAATATTCCATTAAATGAATTCATCGAAATTTGTTTACTCATTCATGTGTCAAAGGACAGCTTGATGTTTCCAGTTTTGTGCTATTGTGAATAAATCTACCATCAACTTTCCTGTGCATGAGTTTGCAGGTACATAATTTTTCAACTCACCTGGGTAAACACCTAGGCATGCAGTTGCAAGGTTGTGCTGTAAACTGTTTTGCTTTGTAAGAATGTGCCAGAATGCACTAGTGAAACCATCTGTGTCTGCCACTTTGTTATTTGGAAGGTAATTAGTTATCGATTCCATTCATTTAATTACTATACATATGAACAAGGGTTATTTATTCCATCTTAGTTGAGTTTGGTAGTTTCTGCCTTTCAAGGAATTGATTCATTTTATTTAAGCTAAGGAATTTGAGGGTATAAGTTGCCCAAAATAGCCTCTTAATGTCCATGTAGTCCTGAGTGATGACCCCTCTGTGATCTAAGACGTTAGAAATGGGTTCGTCTCTCTGGGTTTTTTTACCCTTGGTAGCC
Source organism: Eidolon dupreanum (assembly GCA_028627145.1). Classification (NCBI taxonomy): domain Eukaryota; kingdom Metazoa; phylum Chordata; class Mammalia; order Chiroptera; family Pteropodidae; genus Eidolon; species Eidolon dupreanum. Next base: position 88,396,342 of record CM053510.1, on the reverse strand, counting down.
TGACTGGAGGTTTATCTATTTTTTGTGTTTTTTAAGCTTTTGATTTATATTGATTTTCATTGTTGATTTTCTCTATTCAGTATCATTCATTTCTGCAATAATTTTTTCCAGCTTTATTGAAATATAATAGAAAGTTATTTGCTCATATTTACTTTGTACAATTCAATGAGTTGTTTTTTCAATTATAGTTGGCATACAATAATGTACTAGTTTCAGATGTATAGCATAGTGATCAGAAATCTACATAACTAGCAAAGTGATCACCCCACTAAATCTAGTACTCCTTTTCCCCTTATATATTTATTACATTATTAACCGTCTTCCCCATGTTACACTCAACATCTCCATATCCATTTGTACCTCTTAATCCCTTTGCCTTTTTATGCCAGCCCCCCAACCCCACTCCAATCTAGTAGCCTTAGTTTTTTCCTATTTGCTTTACATTATACTACACAATTTTTCTAGTCTACCGTGGTGAAAGATCAGCACAGTCCATCATGGAAACTGTGACTGCCTTCTTAGAGGAACAAGGTGACACCGGCATGGTTTCCTGGTCACACTTACAGAAGTTGAAGGCTGACAGGGGGCTCTGTAGACCTGAGAGCCACTCTTCATTGCAGAGGTGAAGTGTTCGAGGCCCTGGGGAGGAGCTTAGAAAGGAGGACAGAGTGTGTCTTCAGATCAGGCTTTATTTATCCTACCAGGAGCAGCAGGGCCCAGAGTTCTCACCTCGACTCATCATTCTCCACTTTCTGTTCCCACGGCCACCACAGCATCATTACTGCCCTTGTAACTCAAAGATGCTGAAGACTCCACCAGAAAGAGCAACATCTACATATGATTTATTTCCTCTTTCTGTCTTTTTCATTTTTTTCTCTTATCTGTTAGCTCTTCTCTCTGAATTCTTCCCCAGCAATTCCTTCTCTCTTTTTATGATTCTCATCCTAAGAGGCCTGGTCTCATCCAGGTGCTTGAAGTCTTGGACCATCCGTGTCTGTAACATCTCCCTCCAGTTCTACACGTCCTCTCTGCTAGCATCACCCTGGCTCCTGATGCCCTCCTGCACCACTGCATCATCTCAAGCCCCACCGAGTGGCCCAGGCAGGGAGCTGAGCTGGAAGTCAGAAGGGCTGGGCCCACCCTGCTGGAGGGGCCTGTGAGGTCTGGTTCTGCCCTGGGCACCCCCCCACAAGATGGCTCTGGATATGCACATTTGTTCCCTTCCCTGCAGCTTTCTAGAAATTCTCTAGGAGGTGCTACAGGAAAAGGAACAGAGGAAGTAATTCAAAAGAAAGAAGGACCAGAAGAAAAACCGTGACTTGGAATGATTGGGATGGAAAGATTAAGGCAACAAATGTGCATGTTCTTCATTGCTTCCTACCTTTTTTTGGGGGGAGGGAACATTTTATTAAAAGCAACCAAACTGAGGAGAGATCTAGGGTAGCCTCCATTGCATGACCATGCAAGGGATCAAGAAGATGGAAAAATCAGTGCAGGCAAATGAAGGATGTCCTGAGAACATCCTTCCTAGAGGGGATACACTGGCCATGGGAGTTTCTAAGGTTGCTGGACTCATCCCTCCGCTGCCTCCTTAATCTTAGGAGAGGGCTGTTGGTTCCCGAAAGGCCACTGTGGGAGTAACTTTAGGGTGTGAAGTTCATATTATAATCTCTGTGAAGAGGCCTCCAGGATTTACTTACAGTCTGGCCCTTCAGGACACAGTTGTGCCTTACCCACCTCCTTGGGTCAACAGGGAGCATCTCTTAGCTGGAGGTTTAGCACTGGATGTCTTATCCTTGGGTATGTTGAGATAGTGGGGGTGACCTGACCTCCTCTACCTCAGGCTTCCTGGGAAATGGGAAACAGGATGCAAGTGCCCTGGGGCTCCCCCTCACGCAAGCAAGGCAGCTCACCTGGCTCAGCTCTGCAACCCTGTAGTCCCGGCATCAAGTGAGGGACACTGAATGTGGCTTAGGTGGAGCCGTGAGTTCGGAGAGGCAAAGTTTCAAGGAATCCTCTGGGAGGAGCGACCTCCGTTATCCTGTTTGATGACATCTCAGCTGTGGCGGCACTGCATCTGCACACTGGGAGGGAGGAGGGCTCAATAGAGGAACAAGGGATACCGCCAGCACTTCTGCTTAGGAGAAAGCCTTGTCTCCAGCCCTCGTTCCAAAACTAAGTGTCCCCCTGTAAGTTCCTGGTGCCCTCCAAGCAGCAGACCCAGCACTGGTGCTCAGAGCGAGAAAGTCTGTCACCACGAAACTGTGTCCTAAAGATATCAAGAGAACAGAGGCCTGGGCAATACTTAGGTGGTGAGATTTGTGTGTTTTAGATATGCAGTTATTTATGTGCCTGTATAGTGTGATTGTGAATGTGAGTCTGTGTGAGTATGTATGTTTTCTCAGGAGATTTACCCACTCACACAATACAATACACATGTCTACCTTCTAAAGAAATTTTTTTACCACTCTACATGTCAAAATCAACTCATTCTTTCCTCTCCATGGTTATATCTAGAGGTTCGTTTACTATATCCTCTCGACAGATGGAAGTAATGCAGAGATGAATGGCCCAATCTTCTGGCCTCCTACATGGATCCTTAGGTTGATGCTCTGGACCACAAACCTGTACTTATTACTCAGCTACAGGGTTATTAGTCATGGAGCTAGGGAGTTCCAGAATCTGTGGCAGTGCCTGGTAATGCTAGTGTCTAATTGACTCCCACACAAAGCCCAACATGACAGGGTGGCCCCAGTGGTCACGCACCCTAAGGCAGCTATAGTTGGATCTAGCAGCTGACTTTGACATAGTCATTTGTGTGAAAGGCATATGTAGAGCCCACAAGCTTCTGGTTAGCTCTAAGATTCTACAAGGTTGAGGTTCCACATAACACAGTTAGGTCAACATATGTCAGTGCTGGGGTCACTTACTCCTCAGCCTCTGTCCCAAAGAAGTTAAGAATCAGGGAGATAACATCACTACAAGCAGCTTCTAAATGGGATTGGAATCTAGGCTTTGCTGTGTTTCTATAATGTCTCAACTAAATCAAGGGATTCACCCTTAAAATCTGTCTTATGGGTGTTTTACGTACACACCAAACTGCAGGATCTTCCTAAGTCTAACTTGGCTTCAGGAGGGTCTTCTGGGCAGCTGTGAATAAATTATTCCTAATTTCCCTGTGGTCTTCTGCCAGCAAGATGTCTACAGTTCTCTGTATTGTAATGCATTTCCCAGGCTGCTGTAAGGAGGAGGATGATATAAGATGACAGTAAGGTCCTCATGGTCATCTGAGGAGAAGAGAGAAGTGGGCTCAAAGAGTCCGCTTCTCACCACAAAACACGGTACATTTTATCAACAAGAGAGATGAAGATACTGTGGAAATAATGCTCACTAAATTAATTCAAGAATAATTAATTCTTCAGTGTCCTATATTTAAGTAACTATTGCAAAAAAAGCTAAGTAAGCCATATTTGTCTTGTATTTCATGGATACAAATACACATGTATTCAGTCCATCGGTGGTGCTGTCACTATGGAAGGCAAGATGCATTGACTACTCACAATCTGCTTCAAGGTCTCTAGTTCATGTTCACACATTAGCTGATTTCGCAACATTACCTGAATAGATCTCTCCCTGATACAGTGTCTCCAGATTTGTAAAAATTAATAGACATTATTTAAAACAGGTTTAGATTAACATAAAAGTTGACTATATAATACACAAAGTTCTCATATCCTACCCCTCCAGGTTTCCCTATTAATAATATCCTACAATTATAAGACACATTTGTTACAATGAGTGAAAAAATATTGATACATGTTTATTGACTAAAAGTCCATAGTTTCATTAAAATTCATTCTTTGTGCTGTGACATTCTTTGAGTCTGGACAAGACCAGAATATTATGTATCACCAGTAGTGTATTGTACACTGATGTTTAATATGGCATTGTTTACAAAAGCCAGTCAGTGGAAAGTCCCCAAAGTTCATTAAGTGATGAGTGGATCAAATATGATGTGTACACCTAGTAGGATACAAATGTGATGTGTACACCTAGTGGATACTATTCAGCCATAAAAATGAATCAGCTACAACATAGATTTCTTTGAAAAAATATTGGGCTTATTGACATCAGGCAGGAACAGAAAGACAATAATTTATGATTCCACTAAATGAGGTTTCTGAAAAAGGCCAATTTCTAGAGAAAGAAAAGTAGAGATCACAAGGGCTGGAAGGAGGGTCAAGGTAGAGTAATTTATTCCTGGAAATGTTTTGGGTCTAGAAAGCAGTGAAGGGTCCACAGCACTGTGAATGTAATCAATGCTACTGACCAATATAGTCACAAATGATTAAAAGCAGCATATATGTGATGTAAACTTCATCACAATGAAATGTAAAAAATCCAATATTACATATGCTGAAGACACTAGTGGCATACATGAATGCATGGATGCTGAAATGGTTTTGTAACATTAGAAGAAGTGAGAATTTGGCTAGGCTCTAAGAAGGGCAAGAGGAATCAGAACGCTGTCATTGAAACATAGCATGCATTTTGGATAATTTCAAATGGATTAGATTTCCTTTATCTAGAATGCCTAAGGATCTATTTCTCTTTCTTTCCTGCTTATCTCCTTGGCCTTCTTTCTTCCACCAATGAGAATGTCCAAGCAGAAGCTTAGTCCATACTGTTCACCACTCACATCCACATTCTCTAGCTCCACAACCATCTCGAGCAGAACTCTCTGAGACAGTCCTGAGCAGCATCACCAATGACTGATGATGACTCTGTCCCCCTAGCTCCCTCTGACACTTTCAGGTCTGGTGGCAGCACATTTGGCATTTTAATTATGATATGTCTTGGTGTGGGCCTCTTTGGGTTCATATTGTTTAGGACTCTCTGTGCCTCCTGGACTTGTGTGTCTATTTCCTTTACCAGATTAGGGGAGTTTTCAGTCATTATTTCCTCAAATAGTTTTCAATCCCTTTCTCTGTCTCTTCTCCTTCTGGTACCCCTATAATGCAAATGTTGGTATGCTTGATGTTGTTCCAGAGGTCCCTTAAACTATCCTCATTTAATTTCTTTTTCATTTTGCCATTCTGATTGGGTGTTTTGAGCTACCTTGCCTTCCAGATTGCTGATTCAATCCTCTGCTTTATCTAATTTAATGTTGATTCCCTGTTCTGTATTCTGTATTTCAGTTATGGTAGTCTGCATTTCTGACTGATTCTTTGTTTTGTTTTCTATCTCCTTTTTTAAAGTTTCCCATGTCTTTGTTGAAGTTCTCACTGAGTTCATCTTTTTTCTTAAATTCATTGAGCATCCTTATAACCAGTGCTTTGAACTTTGTATCTAGGAGATTGCCTGTCTCCATTTTGTTTAGTTTTCTTCTGGAATTTGTCCTATTCTTTCATTTGGGATGTGTTTCTTTGTCTCCCCATTGAGGCTGACCACCTGTGTTTGTTTCTATGTATTATGTAGACCTTCTATGCCTCCCAGTCTGGACAGAGTGGCCTTATGTAGAAGGTGTCTTGTGGGGCCTGTTGGTGCAGTCTCCCTGGTCACCTGAGCTGGGTACTCCAGAGGTATCCCCTCTATAGTATGTGCCCTCCTGTTGTAGTTGGGCCTCAATTGCTGCTGGCATATTAGTGGGTGGTGCTGATCCTCAGGCTGACTGGCTGTGAGAGCTGGCCATGACTACAGTAGACAAGCTGCTGGACAGGGGCTGACCCTATGGAGCAGGAGTCACTTTTGCAGGGCTGTGGTGCCATCTGAGTCAACTCTTTGCGTATATCATATGTGGAGCTGATTGGGTCGTGCTCTGGTGCGGTGTGAAACTAGCCACTGGTTGTGCTGGGTCTGAAGCTCCTTGGGAGGTGCTCCAGTGCAGGCGCTCCAGTCAGGTGCCACTTGTGCCGGGCTTTGCAGTCACTTGGTAGGAGCTACAAAGTGATCCGTGGTTGGTTGCTGCTTGTGCTGGGCTTGGAAGTGCTTGGGAGAGGGTGTGTTGTAAAATGAGATGATATTCTACTTGTACTGGACTTGGGATCCTTTGGTGGGCACTATGATGTGAGTGAGGCCAGCTGCCACTTATTCCAGGCTCTTGGCTTCTTAGTTGGAACTGTATTTCAGGCCAAGACTAGCTGCCGCTTATGCCAGGCTTGGGTCCACCTGCAGCCTCAACGTGGCTTCTTTATATTCTTAGTTATAGGAATTCTGTTCAGCTGATCTTTAGATGTTTCTCAATGATAGCTGTTCTATAATTTAGCTGTAATTTTTGTTGTGATCATGGCAGGAGGTGAGCACAGGGTTATCCTACTCATCTTGACTGGTAATCCCCTGACAAGCAGGATCATTTCTTGTGATGAGCTGCTTCCCTCTTTATGTTTTCAAAATTCTTTATCTTTGGATTTTTATAGTTTGACTATAATGTGTCTTGGTGTGTGCGTGTGCACGCACATGTGTGTTTATTTTAGTTGGAATTTGTTTAGTTTTTTTGGATTTGTAGATTCTTGTTGTACATCAAATTTGGGAAGTTCTCTGTCATTATTTTCTCATGTATTCTTTCTCCTCCTTTCTCATTCTTCTTGTGTGATTCCCCAAGTGCACACGTTGGACTGTTTGATAGTATCCCACAAGTCACTTAGGATTTTTCTCTATCCTTATTTCTTTTTGTTCCTCAGACTCAATAATTAAAATGATCTTATTTTAAAGTTCACTGATTCTTCTTCTGCCTGCTCAAATCTACTTTTGAATCCTTCTAGTGAATTTTTCATTTTACTTTTCACTTCCGGAATTTCTTTTGGTTCTTTTTTATATTTTTACCTCTTTATTGGTATTCTTATTTTCCTTACAAATCATTTTCCTGTCCTTTTCTGTGTCTTCCTTTAGCTTTTTGAGCATCCTTAATAAAGTTGTAAAGTTTTGTCCAGTAAGTCTGATGTCTGAAGTTCCTCACAGACAGTTTATAACAATTAATTTTGTTCCTTTAATGGCCAAAAGTTCTTCTTTCTTTTTATGCTGGTGACTTTGTTGTTGAAAACTGGACATTTGAATTTCAAAATGTGGTAACTCTGGATATTAGGTTATTCCCACTCTCCAGAATTGATTTTCTTTTTTAATTGTTAAAGGGTATCTCTGTACTAGAGATTAGCCTGAGATGAAAATTTGAGATCTTCCCAGCTCTTTTCTGTCTTCTCAGTCTTTATATTTCCCTGGGCATGCATGGTGGCTTTCTAAATTCCCCTATGTACACATTTGATTTTGTATGTTCTAATCCTTAAATTTCTGACTCTCAAAAGGTGAAAAAGAAAAAAGAAAAAAGTACCCAAGGGGCTATTTTTAAATCCTCTGGAAGCCTTTTCAGCTGGTGGAGTTTAAAACTGTGCTAAAAACTGAAGTTGATCAAAATTAGCTGTAATTTACTGACCAAGCTTTCCTCAGGAAACTGAAACCATTCAAATAGATTGTAGAGTTCCAAAATACTTATAAGAGACAGTTTCTGCCAGTACAATTTTCAGCTAGGTGGAGAGACAGATAGAAGACTATCAGTAGAACACACATTTTTCTCAAGTACATACACAACATTCTCTAGCTTAGATCACATAACAGGTCACAAAACAAGTCTTACCAAATTTAAGAAGACTGACTGAAATCATAATAAGTATCTTTCCTGATCACAATGATATGAAACTAGAAATCAGTAGTAGGAAAGCTAGAAAATTCACAAATATGTAGAAATTAAACAACATACTCCTTAACAACCAGTGGGTTAAAGAAGAAATCAAAAAGGAAATTTAAAAAATGACAAATGAAAATGGAAATACAACATACCAAAACCAATGCAATGCAGCAAAAGCAGTTCTAAGAGGAAAGTTTATAATGGTCAATGCCTACATTAAGAAAAACAAAATCTCAGATAAACAACATAACTTTATAATTCAAGGAAACAGATAAAGAAGTACAAACCAAATCCAAAATTATCAGAAGCAAGGAAAAATTAAAGATCAGAACAGAAACAAATGAAATATAGACTAAAAAAATAGAAAAAAAAGTAACTAAAACTAAGAGCTGAATTTTTGAAAGAATAAAACTGGCAAACTTTTAGCTAAAGTAAGAAAAAGAGAAGTCTCAAATAAGATCAAATAAAATAGACATTACAGCAGATACCATAGAAATACAAAGATTCATAAAAGACTACTATAAATAATTATACACCAAAAAATATTGAATAACCTATAAGAAATGATTAATTCCTAGAAACATGTAATCTGATAAGACCAAAACATGAAGAAAGAGAAAATATGAACAGATCAATAATGAGTAAGGAGATTGAGTTAGTAATTTAAAAATCTCTCAAGAAAAGCCCAGGACCAGATAGGTTCCCTGGTGAATTCTACCAAACATTTAAAGAAGAATTAATACCAATCCTTCTCAAACTCTTCCAAAGAGTTGAAGAGGTGAAAACATTCTCACACTCATTTTATAAGGCCAGCATTACCCTGATACCAAGCCAGATAAGGACACTACAAGAAAAGAAAATTACAAGTTATTAACCCTGATGAACATAGATGTAAAAATTAACAAATATTAGCAAACTGAATTCGACAGTGTATTAAAAGAATCATCCATCATGATCAAGTGGAATTTATCCCTGGGATGCAAAGATGGTTCAACATACACAAATCAATAATTATGTTATACCACATTAATGGAATAAAAATAAAACTCATATGATCATCTTGATAGATGCAGAAAATCATTTGACAAAATATAACATCGCTTCATGAAAAAATCCCTGAACAAATTGGGTATAGAAGGAACAAACCTCACCCTAATAAATGCCATATGTTACAAGCCCACAGCTAATATCATACTCAATGATGAAAGGTTGAAAGCTTTTCCATTATGATCAGTAACAAGATCCAGTACCCACTTACCACTCCTATTCAACATAGTACTAAAAGTCCTAGCCAGAGTAATCAGGTAAGAAAAAGAAAGAAAATGTATTTAAATTAGAAAGGAAGAAGCAAAACTGTCTTTGCAGGTGATGTGATCTTGTATATAGAAAATCCTAAAGACCATCAAACAGCTGTTATAACTAATCAACAAATTACATAAAGTTTCGGTATACGAAATTGACATATATAAGTCAGCTGTGTTTGTATACACTAACAACAAAATATCTAAAAAAGAAATAAAGAAAACCATTCAATTTATAATATCTTCCAAAAAATAAAGTATATAGAAATAAATTTAACAAAGAAAGTGAAAGAATGGTACACTAAAAACCATAAGACTTCAATGAGAGAAATTGAAGACACAAATAAATGAAAAGATAGCTATGTTCATGAATTGAAAGAATTGATATTGTTAGAATGTCCATACTACCTAAAGCCAGCTATATACTTGAAAGTTGTCAAAAGAGTAGATCTTAAATGCTCTCATCATAAAAAAAAAAAAAAAAAAAAAAAAAAAAATTGATGATTATACGAAGGGATGGAGGTGTTAACTAACACTACTGTGGTGATCACATTGCAATATATATGTATCCAATCATCACACTGTCACCTTAAACTTTGACAGTGACAGCCTGCTAAAATGTAATAAGGGCAAAAGTTAATTAAAAACTGAAACTGGACAAAGGAAGGCAATACCTTAGGCCTAGTTCCTGGAACCCTTCACTGCATTATATTAACCATGAAACTTGTAACAATGAGCTTATACACCAACTGCCGATACTAGCTTGTGTAAACCTACTTGTTTGCATGGCATTAGAAATGATCGATTATGTAAAAAGCTGGAAATTACTGTTTGACTATCGCCATAGGAACATAGGCTACTAACTATGGAAACATAGAAACATAGGCTACTAAATATGGAAACATAGGCTATTAACTATGGAAACATAACATGTTAATAGGTTGTTAAAGCCACCCTTTGTGTTCAGACAGAATGAAGAAAAGGATTTTGGGCTTAACAACTCTGTACTTCTACATTTCGGGGCTGCTCCTGGCAAGCACAGCCGCCGGCTAATAAACAGCCCTAAGAGAGCATATTTGGTTTGGTCTATTCTATACTGCCCACAACATGACAATGTGATATGTTAATTATATCTCAATAAAGCTGGGGAAATAAAAAATGTCTCAAATCAATAATCTAAGCTTCTACCTCACAAAACTGGAAAAGGAAAGCAGAATAAAACCAAAGTAAGCAGAAGTAAGGAAATAAATATAAGAGCATGAATCAATAAAATAGAAAGCAGAAAAATAGAGAAAATAAAAGTTCTGAAAGATCAATAAAATTGGCAAACCTCTAGCAAGATCAACACAGGAAAAAAGATCGAAGCCACAAATTATCAATATTTGGAATGAAGTAATGGATTAAATACGGGTTGTTACTATAAACCCTGAAGACATCAAAAGGGTAAGAAAATGGTAGGTACAACTCCACAGACATAAATTTGACAACTTAAATGAAACGACCAATTCCTCAAAAACACAAACTACAACACCAACCTAATATAAAATAGATAATCTGAATAATCATACAACTATTAAAGACTGAATCTGTAGTTAAAGAATTCTCAAAATAGAAATCTCCATTGCCAGACGATTTCATGAAGAATTTGACTAATATGTTTAAATAATTGACACCAATTCTATACAAGCTTTTCCAGAAAACAGAAGAGGAACACTTCTAGATTTACTTTATAAAGTAATATTACCTTAATATGAAAACCAGACAAATAGTACAAAAAAAGAAACTACAGGCCAACTACAAATAGTACCAAAAAAAAAAAAAAAGCCTCAAGTTACAGACAGGCACTAATATACATGCCAAAATTCTTAAGAAAATATCAAATGGAATTAAGCAATATATAACTATATCATGGTGTCAGACAGGTACTAGACTTATTGGAGTGATCACTTCATAAGTCTAATCATTATATTGCGTACCTGAAGCTAATATAATATTTATGTTAACTATAATTGAAAAATAATTTTCAAAAAACACCATCTACCATGAATAAGTAAGGTTTATTCCAGGCATGTAAGACTGGTTCAAAGTTCAAACATCAATCAATGTAATCCACCATACTAACTGGCTAAGTAAGAAAAATCACATCTTATCAATTTATCTTATGAATTAATCCAGAAAAAGCATTTGTTAAAGTTCAACACTTTTCATGATACAAACTCAGAAAACTAGGAGTGGATGAGATTTCTTCAACTTGATAAAGAATATCTCTAAAAAACCTACAGCTAACATTATACTTAACAGTGAAAGACTGAATGCTTTGCCCCTAAGATCAGGAACAAGGGACCTATCCTCCTGTTGTCAGATGTCTCTTCATTTAGAGACTCAAAATGGTGCAGGCCTGTAGGATATGTTACTTTTAAAATTATGGCTGCTGTGGTTCCTTTAGCAGGCCTTGTGGCAACTCTAGATCTCATCAGATACCTACACAAGAAAAGAACTATGATGCTAACTCACTAACCAGATTTGCAAATAAAGTGGAGGAGTAAAACACACACACACACACACACACACACACACTCACTCACTCACTCACTCACTCAACAAAATACTGGAAGTTCCAGCTAACGCAATAAGGTAGAAGAAATAAAAGGCATAACAATCAGAAAGGAAAAAATAAAATTGTCCCTACTTTTAGATGACATAGTTGTCTACGTGGATAATCCAAGAAATCTATAGAAAAATCTTGGAGCTAATTGGTAAATTTAGCGAGATTTCAGGATATAAGAGCAACGTATAAAAATCAATTGTTTTTCCATGCAGTAGGAATGAACATATGGACGCTGAAATAAAAACATACTATTTGCAATTGCTCAAACAAAAAATCTTTGGTGTAAATCTGACAATACAATTACAAGACTTGTATGATGAAAACTACATAATGCTGATGAAAAATCAAAGAAGATCTAAATAAATGAAGAGACATACCATGTTCATAGATTGGAAGATTCAACATAGTAAGAATATCAGTCTACAGCCATGCCACCCTGAACATGCCTGATCTCATCTGATCTTGGAAGCTAAGCAGGGTTAGGCCTGGTTAGTACTTGGATGGGAGACCACCTAGGAATACCAGGTGCTGTAAGCATTAAAAAAAAAAAGAATATCAATTTCCCCCAAAACGCTGTTTAGTTTTAACACAATTACAATCAAAATCCAAGTACTTATTTTTGGTAGATGTAGACAAGCTTATACTACAATTTATATGGAAGGACACAGGTCCTAGAATAGCTAAAATATTTTGACACAGAAGAACAAAGTTGGAAAAATCACTCTACTCAATGTTAAGGCTTTCTATACAGCTACAGTAATAAAGACAATGTAATATTGACAGAGAGATAGACATATTGATCAAAGGAACAGAGTAAAGAATCCAAAAAATATGTCTTATACATATAATTCCAATAGATTTTCAAAAATTAAGACAATTATTTTTAAGGCAGTTTTAGATTTACAAAAAAGATGAGTAGTTAGTACACCATTTTTCCTGTCATTAACATCTTGCATAAATGTGGTACTTTTGTTACAATTTATGAACCAATATTAATACATTATTAACTAAAGACTGAAGTCTATAGTTTATATTAAGGTTCACTCTTTGTGTTGTACAGTCTATAAATTTTGAGACATATATACTCATGTATCCACTATTACAGTATCTTACAGAAGTTTCACCACTGTAGAAACCCCCTGTGCTTCACCTATTCATCCATTTCCTTTTGTCTAAACCCCCTCTTCCCAGCCATAGACTATCTGGCAACTACTGATCTTTTTGCTGTCTTTATAGTTTTGCCATTTACGGAATGTCATTTGTTTGGAATCATATAGTATGTAGCCTTTTCAAATTGGATACTTTCACTTAATATCAATTTAAAGTTTCTTCACATCTTTTCATGGATTAATAGTTCATTTCTTCTTATTGATAAACAATACTCCAATGTGTAGATGTACAACGGTTTGTTTACTCACATCTTGAAGGGCATTTTGGCTGCTTTCATGCTTCGGCAACCATAAATAAAGCTACTAAAACATTTGTGTGCAGGTTTTTGTATGGATACAAGTTTTCAGCTCATTTCAGTAAATACCCAGCAGTGCAATCATTGATCATATGTAAGGCTATACATAGCTTTTAGGAAACTGCCACAATTCTCTTCCAAAGTGGCTGTACCATTTTGCATTCCCACCAGTAATAAATGAGAGTTCCTGTTGTTCCACATCCTCATCAGCATTTGGAACTGTCAGTTTTTTCAACTTTAGCCAAATAGGTTTATTAGTAGTAGTACCTTTTTTTTCAAATTTTTAATTCTCTTATGACATATGATGTTGAATATCTTTTCATATACCTATAGCCATCTGCATATCTTGATGTCTGTTTAGATCTTTTGTCCATTTTTAATTGTATTGTTTGTTTTCCTATCATTGAATTTTAAGAGTTCTTTAAAAAGTTTGTATAATTGCATATAAATCTTTTATCAGATAAGTTATTTGCAAATATTTTCTCCAAGTCTGAGGCTAGTCTTTTATTCTTTAATATTGACTTTCTTAGAGCAGAATTTTAAAAGTCTAGGTCCTTTTTTTTTTTTTGGCTTGTGGATGTCCTGTGCTTCCAGCACCAATTGTTGAAAAGATAATTCTTTCTTTGTTGGATTGTCTATAAGACCCAGTAATTGTCCTGCTAGACATTTATCTCAGAAAAACTAAAATTTAGGTTTATACAAAAACTTTAATAGCAGCTTTAACTGTAATAGCCAAAAACTAGAATCAGCACAGATGTCTTTCAACAGGTGAATGGTTAAATAACCTGTCTAGCAAAATCATAAAATAGCATATAGAAAGCAATAGAAATAAATGAAACATTGATACATAAAACGACTTCAGTTAACCTCCATCTTGAGTAAAAACTAATACCTATAGGTTATATAATGTTTGATTCCATTTATTTTATTCCTTAAATGACAAAATTGCAGAAATGGAGAAAAGATTAATGGTTGCTATAGGTTAAGAAGGTGATGCGGTGACGGAGAAGTGGTATAGCTATAAAAGAGCAACATCACTCCACTTAACAATAAAATACACGTTCTTCTCAAGTGTATATGGGACATTCTCTGGGATAAACCATAAAACAAACCTGAATAAATTTAAAGGACAGAAGTAATATAAAATGTTTTTTGGCCACAATAAAAGGAAATTACATCAATAACAGAAATAAAATTGGGAAACACAAATATGTGGAAATTAAACCACATTCTTTAAATGACCAATGAATCAAAGAAGAAATCAAAAGGTAAATTAGAAAATAATTTGAGATGAATGAAAATGAGGATACACTATACTGAAACTTATGGGATGCTGCTCAGACAGCGGTTAGAGGGAAATTTTATAGCTTTATTATATAACCTTCTACTTTAACACACTAGAAAATGAGGAGTAAACTAAATCTAAAGTAAGCAGAAGGAAAGTCATAATAACTAGAGCGCAAATTTATGAAGTAGAGAATAGGAAAACAATAAAGAAAATGAAGAAAACCAAAAGCTGGTTCTCTGTAAAGATCGACAAAATTGATGAACCTTTAGCTATAATGACCATGAAAATGAGAGAAAACTCAATTACTAGAAATCAGAAGTGAGAGGACATTAGCAGTGATACAGAAATAAAAAAGGACTATAAAGGGATACTATGAACAACTGTATGCTGAGAAATTAGATAACTTAGATGAAATAAATTTCTAGGAAGACAAACTATTGTAACTGACTTAAGTAGAAACAGATGATCCAAATAGATCTATAATACGTAAAAAAAAAAAAAAAAAAAAGTCAGTAGTAATAAAAAATCTACCCACAAAAGAAGCACAGGCCCAGATGGCTTTACTGCTCAATTCTATCAAATGTGAAAAAAAAAAAAATTAATACAAATTCTTCAAAGAAATAGAAGAGGGAACAATTCCAACTCATTCACTCATTCTGTAACACTCTGAGACCAAAACTAGAAAAGGCTTCACAAATAAACTACAAACCAATCTATCTTTTGAATATGAACACGAAAATCCTCAAAAATACAGTGACATGTAAACAGAATTATAAGTCATGACCGAGTGGGAGTTAGCTTAGGAATGCAAGAATGGTGCAACATGCAAAAATTAATTAATTAGAATTAGAAGGAAACTTCCTCAAACTGATAAAAGACATCTTTGAAAAACTCAGAATTAGTAGAATACTTGATGGTGAGAGAGGAGATACTTTCCCCCAAAGATCAGTAACAAGACAAGGATATCCAGTCTTGCTACTTTATTCAACGTTATACTAGAGGTATTGGCTAGAGCAATTAGGCAATAAAAAGAAATAAAAGACATCTCAACAGGAAAAGAAGTAAAACTATCTCTAGTCACAGATGACATACATGATCTTGTATCTAGAAACTCCTAAGTAGTCCAATAAAAAGTATTAATATTAATAAGTCAGTTTAGCAAGTTTACAGGTTACAAGATTAGTACACAAAAATCAATTGTATTTTTATACGCTTGCAATGAATATCTCAAAGTGAGATTTTAAAAAACACTTCCATTTATAATAGCATCAGAAAGAATAACAGACTTGGGAATAAACTTTATAAAAGAATTGTAAAACTTACATTCTCGAAACTACAGAATATTATTTAAAGAAATTAGATACCTAAATAAATAGAAAGATATTTGTGTTCATTGATTGGAAGACATGATAATGTTAAGATGGCAATATCCCCCAAATTTATCTACAGATTCATTGTAATCCCTGTCAGAATTGTAGCTGACTTCTTTGTAGAAATTGACAAGATGATTCTCAAATTAATATGGAAAATCAAAGCCCCAGAATAGCCAGAACAAGCTTGAAAAAGAACAATTAAGTTGGAGGAGTCATACCTCCTGATTTCAAAACTTACTATAAAGCCACATTAATCAAGACAGTGTGGTATTGGCATAAGGACAGACATAAGTCAATGGAATAGAAATGAGAGTCTGGAAACAACTCATGTTTCTATTGTCAACTGATTTTTAACAAGGGTGCCGAGACCATTAAAAAGTGCCGGGACATTGTATAGCCATACGCAAAATAGTGCAGCTGGATTCTTATCTTACACCATATATAAAAATTTACTCAAAATGGATCAAAGTCCTGAATGTAAGAGGTAAAAGTGTACAACTTTTAGTAGAAAACAAGGGTAAATTTGCATGACCTTGGATTTGGCAATGGTTTCTTAGATATATCAGAAACATAAGCAACAAAAGAAAAAATAAATTCAGCTTTATCAAAACTGAAAACTTCTATGCTTTAAAGATACTATCAAGAAATATAAAGCCTACAGAATAGGAGGAAATATTTTAAAATCATGTATCTGATAAGGAACTTTTATCTAGAATGTATAAAAACTTTTACAACTCAATAATAAATCAATTAAAAATTGGCAAATGATCTGAATAAACATTTCTCAAAATAAGATATTCAAATGGCAAATAAGCATACTAAGAATGCTTAACATATTTAGTCACTAGGGTAATGCAAATCAAAAGATAACTTTATACTCACTTGGATGGCTATCATAAAAAGTCCGATAATAAGTATTGTTTATGAGAATGTTATTGCGCTCAGCAAAGCTGTTTTTCTTTTTTTTAAAAGGGCAACATAAGGCATCCTTGTAGTGATGAAAATGTTCTGTGTCTTTAAAACAAAACAAAAACCTAGTTGTAGACTACGTGGGTCCTATAGTGTTTAACTTTACAAGGGACTATCAAAATGTTAATCAGTGACTGTAACATTTTGTGTTCTTGGTAGCAATGTATAAAAGCTCCAGTTGCTCCATATTCTCATCATAACTCAGTATTATGTATATATATTTTTTAATGTGCACATACTTATTTTTTTAAATTTCAGCTGTTCTAATAAGTATGTGTTATTATATCATTGTAGCTTTAATTTGTATTTTCTAAATAACTAATGATATTAACATCTTTTCATGTATTTTATTTGCCATCCATTTACCTTTGGTGACATGTCCTGAGCTTAAAATAAATTATAAAAGAACAACAATTAAATTTCACAAAAGTTAGAAAATTAAATCAACACACAAAATTTAAGGATGAAGAACAATCTGGAGAAAGTATTTGCCATATATGTGAGAGAACAAGGATAATAAGTCTAATATGGGAAGAGATGATGGATTTTGCTCTCTTGAGTGTATCTGCTGCTTGTATATACAACCTCCCACTGCACCAACCTAATTTTAAGGGCTCTGACTCCTCACCTATGTTCTGGAGGCTGAAGCTGGCAGATACCCAAGGTGATTGGGTCAGAGCTTTTGAGAGGCAGGGAGCCCCAGCCAAGGAAGATATAGGCTGAGACTCCCAATAGTCTACTTGCAAACGAAGTTAGCAGACAGAGGTACTGGGAAGGTGTGAGGCATCAGTGGACAGTGGTAGAGAAGACAGCAGGCATTAGGGGTAGGGATGAGGGAAAAACAGACTGTGGCACCAGGGACAGTTGTAAGCGGGTAGGGCATTTGGTGCCATCATTTCTTCAAATATTTTTTTCTTGTCAACCCCTTCTCTTTCCTCTCCTTTGAGAACTTCAGTTACTTATATATTAAGCTATTTTATATTGTTCCACGGTTTACTGGTGTTATTTTCTTTCCTTTTTCTGGATTTGTTCTGTTTTACAGTATTTTTATTGCTATGCCTTCAAATTCACTAATTTTTTCTCCTGCAGTGTCTAATCTGCCATTAATCCTATCCCATGCAGTTTTTCATCTCCATGTTATAGTTTTCATCTCTAGAAGTTTGATTATGACTTTTTTATTATGGCCTTCTATGTCTTATTAACTTTTGAAGATAAGGAATAGTGTTATAATAACCATATAAATGTCCTCTACTAATTCTGATATCTGTAAATTCTGGGTAAGTTTCAATCAATCAGTCAGATTTATTATTCTCCTCATTTTGGATTTGTTCCTACTTCTTTGTATGCCTGGTAATCTTTGTTTGGAGACCAGAGATTTTGAACTTTTTCTTGTTGGATGTTGCATACTTTTGTATTCTTATAAATCCTCTTGAACTTTGCTTTGCAATGTAATTAATTACTTGGAAACAGTTGATCCTCTTGGGCCTTGGTTTCATTTTTTGTTAAATGAATCTGGAGTAGTGCTCTAATTATTTTCCAATATTGAGGCAATACTTCCCGAGTGCTCTACCCCAAGCCTCTGAGTCATGAGTTTTTCCAGTCTGGTTGGTAGGAATAGACACTATTCCCAGCCCTGGGTAATAACTAGGCAATTTTCACTCTAATCCTTTCAGTTGGTTCTTTGCCTGGCCTTGGCCATTTCTTCACGTGTATGTACTGTTCAGTACTCAAATACACAAAGGTATTCCCTCCACCAAGCTTCAGGGTTCTCCCCCCGTGGAACTTTCTCCTCTCTGGTATTCTGTCCTGTGAATTCTAGCTACCTTATCTCCCTGGGCTCTCAGCTTCATTTGTTCAACTCAAGTAGTTGGCTGGGCTTTACCTGAGGTCTCCCACCACCTTTGCTGCAGCCTGGAAACTCTCTCCAGGTAATAAGCTGGTACAGTTTGTAGGGGCTTACCTGGTTTGTTTTCCACCTCCCAAGGATCACCATGCTTTGTTTTCTGATATCTAGTGTCTTGAGACCATTGTTTCATTTATTTTGACTGGTTCCTTTGGTTGTTTCAGGCAAGAGGGTCAATTTGGTCCATTACTCATCTTGGCTGAAAGCAGAAGTCTCCAATTTTCTGTTTCTTGTCTTCCTTTCCTCTCCAAATAGTATAAAAATACTGATTGACAAAGTTTTCTTCAACGGAGCATTTGCTAAGTGCCAGGTTTTGCCTACATGGTCCCAGTTAGTTCTTGCAACCATGCAGGTTTTCTTAACCTCATCTCCATTTGACAACTGAAAAGCGAGGGCCAGATTTTTCCCGGTTTGGACCCTAGGCAGGCCTGTCAGTCCTGCAGCTTTGTACATCTGGTGGCTCCAAAGTTCTCAATGCCTCACTGCTAGGGGAGCTGCCTTACCCACAGAGCATCTCTGGTTCCTCACTCCTTTAAGAAAAGCTCATGCTGCAGCCCGGCTTTTGAGGTGTCCGTGCCCACATGCAGCCTGTGTGCCAGCTTTGTCAGGCATGCCATATGTGCCTGGGTCTCATCCAGCTACCTGACTTCTGAGTTACACAGGCAGCAGAATGGCCACTAGGCAGAGAAGTAGCCAGAGAGGAGATGTCAGTAGCCAGAGTCACCTAAGCCTTCTGATTCCAATTCCAGGCCTTCCTTCCCTGACTCAGGATTATACACAGCTGGCAGAGAGATGACGATGAGGTCCAGGATCCTGGGGTGAAGGTGCCCAGATGCCAAAACAGTTTTCTTAAAAGAGAAACTCTAGCTTCCAGATAATTTTCAGAAAACATTAGTCCATACATACTGATTTCATTTCATTAAATTGGCAAGTTAGCCACAGCCCTTGGTGCACAGCATGATCAGGGGCCTGGGCACAGCACAGCCAGAACCAAAGACCTCAGTGCTTGGCCTGGCAGAAGACACATGCGAGATGGCCTGTCTGCTACCCCCAGTTCTGCCTGAGGTGCTGCATGACCAGGGTAGTGATCTCCACGTTGTAAAATGAATTTCTGCAAGGAGGGCCCAGGGCAGAATTAGATAACATCAAAGACATAGTCCGGCTCCGATGTTCCATCATCGCCCATTTCAGGAGAGGGATCCGCAGTAGGGGGAGGAAGGTAGAAGTTAGAAGGAAAAAGGCAGGGGAAGCCAGGATGATTTGGTATCCAATGCGTGTTCATTTATTTTACACTTACAAAAGAAATCGCCCACCCTCTGCCCATCCCCCAAAAAAGTCTCTTTTTACAAACATTTAAAAATTAAAACCAAATGAAGATAGACAAGTTAATTTCAGTACAATTATTTTTCAATGTAGCTGTCATAATTAGAGTTTAAATTTCCTACAAGTAACCAATGTCCAAGTGACTTATAGGTAAATCCTGATTATTGGCCAAAAGGAAAATTCCATATTACAAGTTAGCAAATTCTAGTACAAAAATAGTCCGTGTATTGGAATAGCCTTTCCTTTTACATAGGTCTTGAGTCAGTCTACTGACTGCATAATACACTAATGTTTCAGGGTTTTCTCTTTCACAAATGGCTCATTCGTCATAGCTGAAGCAGCACAGTGCCTGCAGTGGCAGGGGCTAGTGTCCACCTCGGGACCGTGCTGGAGACGACAGGCCTGCGAGTGCCTCACTGACCCCATGGCAACAGTGCAGAGCCCCAGCCCCTGCTCCGCACGGGAGTCCTGGAGGGAGGGATGAGTTGTGGGCAGAGCCGCCCCCTTCCAAGGGAGCAGCAACAAGCCCAGGACACAGGGGAAGTCTACCCAGGAAGCTGGGCTGGCACTGGTACAGGACAGCCCACATCATGCCAGTGTCTCCTTGTCCTACTATATCCCGACGAGGTGAAAGGCGGCCCTGCGCGTCATCAGCAGCGAGAGTGTGCCCCTGCCCTAGCTGTAGCCAGGCCAGGTATGAGCAGGCTACTTGTCCCTCAGGATGTCGAGCTGTTCCTGACACTCGGTGAAGAGGCGCTGGAAGCGGAGGTTCTGCCCGATGACTGGCAGCAGCTCCTTCAGCAGCTCCCTCTTTCGCAGACCCTGTGGACACAGGAGTGACAGCTGAGTGCAAGTGTCAGTGAGGAGACCCTGACTGTGGGGGGCTTTCCTGGCCTGGAAGAGACCCTTGTGTCTACCCATCTGACCCCCAGGTACCCCTTGGAGAAACCATAGATGGGTGAGAAAAATTTCTCTGCATCCTAGGAGGGCTGAAAGGCTGAGCTGGAGTGTGAGGGGTGGAACAGCAGAGTACGGGGGAGGGACATGGTACAAGGATACAGCAGAAAATTGAGGGTAGGTTCTGCTCCTCTGTGTTCCCTAGATCTGCTGGAAAAGTCACCGCTGGCCTTCTACTGCACTGATTAGTGGCCACAGTAGCTTGGCCTTCCAGAGCAGGATGAAAGTAGGATATCAGGGCAGAGGGTCAGATGGATGGCTACCAAGAAGGGCTGCTCCCTCATGCAAATGCTCTCCAGGGGCTTGAGGTCAAGCCCAGGGGTGAGGAGGCACCTGGAGACAATGACTAGCTTTGCTTTTACAGTCCTGGGATCTCTGCCCTTGGCTCTTGCCCATGCCTCCTCCATGCATGGATGCACTGGCACCAAGGTTGGCCTGGGCCCTTCTGTAACATGTACTGACAGGCGGGGTCTCCACTGCACAGAACCCTGAGGAGCACAGTTGCTACAAAGGGAAAGCCAAAAACCAACAGTACTGACCACTGGAAGAGAAGGCTCAAGATGTTAAAATAAGTATGGTAACAAGATAAGGAATCATAGAAAAGAACTATATATAGATACTAAGTTTGAGCAACACAGTGGTTGAAAGAGATGGAATTTAGCAAGAGAATGAACACTGCTAAGACCAAGTCAGAGTGAGGTCAGGTGAAGGAGCAGCTCATGCTTGAGCAGGGAGGCACACAGAGAGGAAACTCTAAGAGGAGAAACTGTATAGGATAAGTAAAGGCAGATGGAGGGTGGCAAATGGGCCCAACATCTATATAATGAGTCTCACTGGAGAGAAGGAAATATCTGAAGAAATAATATGAACAGATTTCTCATAATTAAAGAAAAATGAATAGCCTTAGTTGAATGGCTTCCATCAAGTGCTGATGAAGTAAGATATGGAAAAACATATTTAGATACATTAGAATGAAATATACAGAACTTGTGGATATCAAAAACAGAAAAATTCTGAAAATTTCTAAATAACAAGAGCATATCACCTACAAAGAAAGAGACATCAAGATTCACAATAAAGCAGTATTTTTAATATAATGAGGGGAAAAAAACCCTCATAATCTACTTTTTTATTCAACCAAATAGTCATTCATATGAGAAGGTATAATAAAAAATATTGTTAGGCTTGCAAGGCCTCAGGTTTGCCACAGGTAGAATCCACCCTGAAAATGTTCTGGAGGAAATACTCAAAGTAAGAAGAAATACACAGAGATGATGCTATAAAAAATAGGGAAAGTAATGTGATCAACTCTCTTGCTAAAGTTTATGTTGGTCTTAAAAAAAAAACAACAAGGAAAAAAAAATGTAAATGGTTTGAACTTGTGATGAAAAAGCAGCTTGTCAAATTTCAAAAAGCCAGCCACATGATGTTGACAAGAAACACACAAACATAGATACAGAAATACTGAAAGTTTAAGATGGAGAATAATATGTGAGTAAATTTTTAAAACGAAAGCTTGTGATTTACAATTATCAGACAAAGTAGACTTTCAGACAAAAACATCATTAGAGAAAGTCAAGAGAGAGGGGCAAAACCACCATCACAGGGAGATTTTAATATACATTCAATTAGTGATGGGTCAGAAAGGCAAAAATCTGCAGATTCTGGTAATTCGAACTGAACATTTAGTGAACATGACTTAATGGACATATACAGAATGAGGCACCCACAACTAGAAAACACACATTCTTCTTTAGCACACATGGAAATATGAAAAACTGTTCTAAAAGCAAACCTCAACAAAATAATAGGTCTCATGTAGATTGTGGGTTGGCATGGGCCAAATCCATTCTACTTTCTATTTTTTATAAATAACTTTATCAAAATGCAGCCACAATTGCCTATTGTTTATATAGTATGCTACAACAGCAGAGTTGAGTAGTTGCAACAGAGGTCAGTTTGCAAAACCTGAAATGTTTACTCTCTGGTAGCTTATAGAAAAAATTTGCCAGCCCCTGAGGTGGGTGGGGCAGGACCTGCCCATGCACCTGATATAGATCATGTTCTCTGACTAAAACACAATTGAATAAAACTCATGGATAAAATCATTAAGTTAATTATTAGTATACTGAAAATTAAAAATGACTTACAAGTGAATGGAAATAAAACATCAAATACTGCAAAATTGGAGGGTTGCAGCAAACAGAGGGCTTATAATAGGAACACTTTCAAACACAAAACAGCTTATATTAGAGAATATGAAAGAGTGACAACCAATGACCCAAGAGTCCAATCTAGGGTACCGGGGTAGGGAAGAGGGGGAATAAATCAGAAAAAACATTTTTAAAAAGCAGAAGGAAGATGATAATAAAAAATTGAAAACAAACATTCAATAGATGAATAAAGAAAAAAATCAGTTTTTGGAAAACACTAAAAAAGACAAATCTCTAGCAAGATTAATCAAGGAACAGAAAAAAAAGGTCAAAGAAATCAATGTTAGGACCACACAAGAGAGATTACAGATATAGAAGAGATAAAAAGATACAATCAGTACTACCAACAACCAATGAATTTGAACATTTATAGAACACAGACTAATTCCCAGAAAAATATAATTTCTTTAAACTGCCTCAGAAAGAAGTAGAAAATAGGAGTTAAATCTTACCTCAAAGAAACCATCAGGTATACTATATTTTTAAACTTATGTTTAAGAAACTTCCAAGGAACAGATTTTTCCAATCTTATACAAACACACAAAATAAAAAAAGAGGAATTACCCCCACATATTCTATGAGGCAAAGAAACCTTAATTCTAAAATCTGACAAGGATAGGATGAGAATGGAAGATCCCAGGCCAATTTCACCCATGAAATCAGGTGTACAAATCCTCTACAAGTCATTAGCAATTAATTCTAACAGAGCATTAAAAAAATAACTTTGACAGAGTTTATCCAACTGAGATAAAGCAAGGAGAACTTAGTATTAGAAAACTCCTAAATATGATTTGCAATATTAATAATTTTAATATTATGCACAAAAAGGCATGAGCCTTGGAAAATAAGAAATAAAATGATTATTTGAGATGACTTGATTGCTTACTCCACATAGAAAACACAGAACTACTGACAAATAAAAAACCAAAGTCAAATGAATTTACATACAACAGCTATGAATAATTAGAAAACATAAATAAAACAATGTATCATTTAGAATAGCCACAATTATAAAATTTCTAAGAACAAATCTAACAAAAGATGTGCATGGCCTATGTACTAAAAGTCATAAAACTTTACTGAAAGGCATTAAGAAAACCTAAATGAATGAAGAGTGCTGATGAGAACAGTGGCAAGAAGAAAACTAATTTTCAGGATAGAGACTGCAAAAGGCAGTGGTGGGTACTATGGTGTGTTGAGAGCTGCAGGGGAATTGCAGACCCAGGGTGCCTGGGGACAGAGATTATGGGTAGAATACAAGAGAACATTTAAGGTTGTAGGAAGAAGCAGGAGTAAGACTTTTAGGGAAATAAAAACATTAAAAGCAGCCATGTATGTGGGGGGAAAAAAAAGGCACATGCAAAGGCCTGGAAAGAAACATCCCCAGAAAAGGCTTGAGAGGCCCATAAGCTTTCAAGATAAGCTGAGTAGTAGATAGTTTGTAAAGACTGGGAAAGATGGCTGTTTTTTCCCAAACGTCCAATATTCAACAAAAGGTCACAAGGCATACAAAGAAACAGGGAAATATGGCCCATTAAAAGGAACAAAATAAATCTCCAGTAACTGACCCTAAAGAAACATAGGCCTGAAACTTGTGTGACAAAGATTTTAAAACAGCTGTCTTACATATGCTAAAAGAGAACATAGACAGACACCCTAAATGAAATCAGGAAAGCAATATGTAAAGAAAGTGAGATTATCGACAAAAAGACAGATATCATAAAAAACGAACCAAAGTGAAATTATAGAGCTTAAAAATACAAAAATTGAATAGGAAAATTCACTAGAGGGGTTCAACAAACACATAAACGCAAGAATCAGTTAATAAAGTCAGGTTATTTGAAATTATTGGGTCTGAAAAACAATCCAAAAATAGAATAAAGAAAAGTGAAAACAGGCTAAGGGACTTATAAGACACCATCAAGAAGACCAAAAAGAATGAGAGAGAGAGAAAAGAGAAGAGAGTTTATTTGGAGAAATAATGGCTGAAAACTTCTCACATGTGAGAAAAGACATGGATCTATGAATCCAAGATCAAGGAACACATCATGTAGGAAAGACCCAAAGGAACTCAATCTGTGACACACTATAATCAAACTATAGAAAAGTTACAGACAAGTAGAATGTTGAAAGCAGAAAAGTAACTAGTTATGTAAAAGGGATCCGCAATAAGATGAAGAGGATTTCTCAGCAGAAACACTGAAGCCCAGAAGGCAGTGAGATGACACATTTAAAGTGCTGAAAGAAAAATTGACATCTGTTATCTAGCAACACTGTCCTTCAAAAATGAGAGAGACATTAAGACATTCCCAGATAAATAAAAACTGATGGAGTTTATTACCATTAGACCTGCCCTATATGAACTGCTAAGGGGGTTCTTCAAGTTGAAATAAAAGCATACTGGGCAATAAAATATAAAGCTCTCTGGTAAAGATAAATATATAGATAAAAACAAACACCCATATTATGAAATTTTGTTTGGTAACTCCATTTTTAATTATTTTACAGGATTTAAAAACAAAAGTATAAGAAATGAGACATTTATGTTAAAGGTTACACAATATGTAAAGATATAATATGTGACATCAATTACAAAAAGGCAGAGTAGAGCTATAAGGGATAATACAACGTTTGTGTAAGCAAATGAAAATTGTCATTAGTTTAAAATAAATTGTTAAAATAAATAAATTGTTATAACTTAAGAATATTTTTGTTATCCCCATGGTTACCAAAAGAATATATCTAGGATATATGCAAAAGGAAATATAAAGGAATATAGTAAGAGTGGAAATGAGGGTCAAAAAAGCCATAAAACACAAAAAAAACAAAAAACAAAATGGAAATATTAAGTCTTTATCTATCAAAAATTAAATGTAAATGAATTATACTCCCTAATCAAAAAATGGATTGAAAAAAGACTCCAACTATATGTTGCCTACAAGGAACTCAATTTAGATGTAAGGATACATATAGGTTGAAAATAAAAGGATAGAAAAAGATAGCCCTTGTAAACAGTAACCAAACTAGAGAAGAGATAATTATACTAACAACAGATAAAATAGAATTTACATCAAAAATTGTTACAAGAGACCAAGATCACTGCATAATGATAAAGGGGTCCATTAACCAAGATGTAAACATATATACATCAAACATCAGCACCCCTAAATATATGAAGCAAACACTGTCTAAATTGAAGAAGAAATAGACCGGCTTTACAATATCCCATTTTCCATAATGGACAGAACAACCAGACAAAAGATCAATAAGGAAACAGAGGACCTGAAAAACTGTACAGACCAGCTGGACCTAATAGACACTCTGCCCAACAACAGCAGAATACACATTTTTCTCAAGTGCACATGGAACATTTTCTAGGACAGACCATATTTTAGGACACAAAACAAGTTTTAAAAACTGAAATCATAAAAGCATCTTTTCCAATCAAATAGAATGAAACTAGAAATCAATAGCAGAAGGAAAACTGGAAAAATCCATGAATATGTGGAAATTAAACAATACACTGTTAAACAACCAGTGATTCAAAGAAGAAATCACAAGGAAAATTAGAAAATATCCTGAGACAAATGAAAATAAAAATACAACATACCAAAAATTATGGAATGTAGCAAAAGTACTGGTTAGAAAGAAATTTCTAGCTGTAAAAATTTACAAAGAAAGATCTCAAATACAACCTTCTGTCTTAAGAAACTAGAAAAATAAAATAAAACTAAGCCCAAAGCAAGCAGAAGCAAGAAATAGATATTAGAGCCAAAATAAATAAATGGAGAATGAAAGAAAAGAGAAAATGAAACCAGAAATGAACTCTTGGAAAAAATCATTAAAGTTAACAAACTTTTAGTTAGATGGACTAAGAAAAAGAGAAGACTAAATAACAATAATCAGAAATTAAACAGGGACATTACAACTGATGCCACAAAAATAAAAAGGATTATAAAGAGAATACCACGAACAATTGTACGTCAACAAATTGGATAACCTAGATAAAATGGACAAGTTCCTAGAAACACACAACATGCCAAGACTGAATCATGAAGAAACAGAAAATCCAAATAGACCTATAATTATCAAGGAGATGGAATCAGTAATCAAAAGCCTCTCAACAAAGAAAAGCCTAGGACCAACGAGATTGCTTCACTGGTGAATTTTACTAATTCCCCAGCAAACTAGCAACACTAGTTTGAAGTCTATTTTTACTCAATGTTAAAAGACTGAAAGCTTTTGCTCAAAGGTCAGAAATGACCACTTTCACTATTTTTATTCAACATAGTGCTAGAAATGCTAGCTAAAACAATGAGGCAAGAAAAAGAAATAAAAGGCATTTAAATTGGAAAGGAACAAGTAAGTTTATCTGTTCGCAGACAACAGGATCTTATATATAGAAAACCCTAAGATTCCATGAGCGCGCGCACGCGCACACACACAAACTGTTAGAACTAATAAATTGAGCATGTTTACAGGATATGAAACCAACATCCAAAACTAACAATGAACAATATAAAAAGTAAATTAAGAAAATAATTCTACTTACAATAGCCTCCAAAAGAATAAAATACTTAGAAATAAACTTCACCAAGGAGGT
This sequence comes from Eidolon dupreanum, assembly GCA_028627145.1. Classification (NCBI taxonomy): domain Eukaryota; kingdom Metazoa; phylum Chordata; class Mammalia; order Chiroptera; family Pteropodidae; genus Eidolon; species Eidolon dupreanum. The sequence goes on along the minus strand of CM053510.1, from coordinate 88,368,661 downwards.
GAAAGACTAGTACACTGAAAACTACAAAACGTTGCTGAAAGAAATTAAGAAGACATAAATAAATGGAAAGACATCTCATGTTCATGGATTTGAAGACTTAATATTGTTAAGGTGTCAATAATACCAAAAGTGATTTATAGATTTAATGCACTTCCTATCAAAATCCTACTGGCATTTTTCACAGAAATAGAAAAACCCATCCTAAAATTCATATGAAATCTCAAGGGATTTTGAATAGCCACAAGAATCTTTTTTTAAAAAATGATGAAAGGTAGAGGTCTCATACTTCCTGACTTCAAAACTTATTTCAAAACTACTGTACTTTTTAATTTTTGAACCATGGTACTATACTACCATTTGAAATAAATTTTAAAATTAAAAATTGAAAAACTTCATTTAAAAAATGAAAGGGAATTAAGTAAACTGCTATAAACAAAGCAAAAAATTCTGTCTGCCTGTGGCACCAGGGGCAAGCTGCAAGAGAATCTGCCCTCTGGCCTGAAGGCTGGTATCAATACCAACAGCCACCAAGTGCCACCTCCTACCCTGCACACTCATTAATATATGATGTTTCCCAATGTTTCAGGCAGTATTCTGGAACATAGCTCATCACTCGCTCTGGCCAATGTCACAGGTCCTACAGTGAAGACCTCGGGAGAGAACGGCTTCTCCAAGAGCAGGCCCTGGTTGGTGAGACAGTGGCAAGCACAGAGCTCAGGCACCTGAGGATGGCTGCTTAGTGCTCCAACCCTCTGCTTCCTGTCTCCCTCCTGCACACACTGAGCCATGATACTTAAGGAAAAGAAGCTTGAATCTTCAGGTCTCCTGAGGTGTACTGGCAGCTCTTATCACAAAGAGAAACTTCCTCAATATATAAAGAATTCCTACAAACCAATTTGCACGAATTTTGTCATGGATTTGCTCATGGACCATGAGCAGACCAGCTATTTTAGATGATCTACAGGAGGTGGAAAGCAGGTGAAACCACAGTGATGGTGCTCCTGGGAAGGAAGCCACAGACTCTCCTGGGTAAATCCCCAATGAAGTGTTCTGCTTAGAGATGGCAAACAACCAACAGGAAGGAGTGGAAAAGAAGAGTACATGGTCACTAACTGGTGGCCTGTCTGTGCCCTCTTCCCCCTGTGCACCACCCTGGCCTAGAGTGCTTACTTTAGGCTGAGACAGAGATTTGCTAGGTAGAACTCTTGCTGATGTCTCAAGCTATAGCTCCCAATGTGGCAGCTGGGTTACAGACTGAAGCCCCATAACCTGGCCAGGTGAAGGGGTTAGTTGGGCACATGCCTACCTGTCTCCTACTCAAGCAAATGGCCCGTCAGGCTGCCCCAGAGGTGAGGTGTGCTAGGGAAACAGCTCTTGCAGGTAATTCAGAAAAACCCTTTCCACTGAGAATGGGGACAAGTTGGACAAATAGAAATATACCTCAAACAGCTAATGTGTTAGTGATGAAGGAATGAGCTGGGGTGTGGGAAAGGCAGAAATCCAGTGAGAGACACCTTTGCCTCGGGAGTATTTACTGATGAGAGGAAGAGGTTGAGCAGAGCTTCTACCGGACTTGAGGGCATAGGGGGACCAAAGCAGGGCATGCGGCCTATGAAGAGTGGAATCCCTAGTAAATCACCTCTCCTTTGTTCTGGCACCCGAAAGACAAGCACTCTAGAATAAGGTAGTACACCAGTTCCTACACCAACTAACACCCAGATTTGAGTCCCCAGGCAGCCCAGGAAACCTCAATCCCTGAACTGGGTTGAGGAGGCCTTGCAGGGCTGGCAGCAGCAAATAAAAGTGCTATGTTGAAGAAGATAACATCACTGAGGCCTCAAACAATTTCTACAAATAATTTTTCAAATACTAGGTCCAGTAGACAGTCAAAAATAACCAGGCATAAAGGAGATAAAACAATATGAATGAGAACCAGCAGAAACATTTCCAGAAAACAGATCCACAAAGGCTTCTGATATTAAAACTATGCTCATGCAAAAAAAAAGACTAAATTGTGGGGAAGAGTTGAAACTATAAAAAAAATAATACAGCAGATTCCAAAAAGAGAGAATATATTATATCTCAATGACGTTAGGGAAAATGAAGAGAATATAATCAAAGAGAATCTAGGAAAAGCCACAGAATGAATGAAAGACACAGACTCAGAGCTTCATGAAACTTCAAAACACCAAGAGGATCCCAAAAGAGCTTACAAAGCAATGAAAATCAGATTTGTGGCAAAGTTTTTGGTAACAACAGTAGATACTAAAAGTCTGTGGCACAACACATTTAAAGCTCTAAGGGAATTGATTTTGAACCTAAGATTTTATTAGCCAACCATATTAAGATCTATTACAATAAAATAAAAACCAGAGGAGGCCAAATACACACCAAGGCCTTCGGAACCTTGTGAGACTGATCCTCCAATCTTTCACCCTTCTATCGCCATTCTGCTCAGCTGTTCCTTTTATGCTGCAAGACACCCCTCCACACACACCTCAGGACCTTTGTACTTGCTGTTCCCTCTTCCCTCAAGTATCTGTGGGGCTTCATCCCTCACCTTTTCTGGTCTCTGTTCAGTCAATTAGGTCTTTCTTGATCACCCAATATAAAATAGCATCCTGCCAGTACTCCATATCCCCCTCCTCTCTATTCTTTTTTATGGCACCTATCTCCACCCAACACATTATATGTACTTGTTCATTTGTTTCAAATATGCCACTCTCCATAAGAGTGAAGATCCACGAAGAAAGGGCCCCTGTTTGTTTTAGCCACTGCTGCCTGCCCTGTGCCTGGCCAGGGAAGTTGCTACATGAATATTTTCTCAGTGATTGAATGAAGCAGTGGAACTTTTGGATCCACAACTTCTCCTATCTCTCACCAACCTGCTCCTTTTCCAATTCAGTCAATGCACTAGCATCCACCTGGGCAAGCCAAAAGTATCTGAAGGTAAGGCACATACATTATTCTCTTCTCCTTACCTACTTCATACCCAACCACCTACACACCAAGTCTTTTTGGTTCTGCCTCCAAAACACATCCTGAATCTGTCTCCTTTCCCCTCTTCAGAGCTATCACACTAATCCAAGGCACGTTCATCTATTGTTGGGACTGTTGCAAAAAACAAATTCCAACTGGTTTTCTATGTCAGCTCATGTCACCTCTGCTGGCTAGTTTTCTACATCAGTTCACATCAGCTCTGTGCAAACTCCTTCAACAGCTTCCCCTGCCTAGACTAAAACTCCAGCTCCATGATCTACTTTCTGCTCACCTCTTTTGCCACCTCTCACACCACCGTCTCTTCTACCTTCTATGTCCCAGCCACAGCAGCCTCAATGTGCCATGCCGTCTTTGCATCTACTAGCATCTCTACCAAAAAAACTGCCCCCAGGGCTCTGCAGAGCTGGCTCATTCTTAACCTTGGGTTTTATTCTTAAAGTCCTCTTCTAAGGTCCACTGTGGCCACATTTTGCCAGGCACACTTGTCTTATCACTCTGCTTATTTCCTTCTTAGCACAATCCACGGTCTAAACCTATGTTGTTGACTAAACTGCTTACTTGCTTATGTCTGCCTCCCTACCAGACTATGAGCTCCAGGAGAGCAGGGAAGGATCTTTTGTCTTTACTAGTGACCAAACCCACAGCCCCAGGCATGCAGCTTTCCTCAGCACAGGCATGTGGCTGAATGCTCCCTAGGCTTGGTGCCAAGGGCCCAGCTCCTGCTAGATCATGCAGTGCTGGAATCTAACCCAATTACTGATGCTGGGACCCAAGGCAGTAAGCTGGAGATGTATAATGGGGAAGAATTTCAAAGGACTTTGGCTTACTTTTTAAATCTCCACCTTTACTTTTCAAGAGAGAATTCTTGCAGCAAGAATGAAAGAAGCACCTACCACTACTGTTGACTCCCACTGGCTTCCAGTGGAGTAGTGAACTGGACCCAGTAAGTCCTTGCATATTTCTCGGAGTCGGTATTCAAACCCTAATTACAGAAAAAAAACAAAAGAACAAAAACAAAACAAAACAGAAATAGGAACACATTACAAAAAGAAATAAAAAATCAAGAATATGCTAAGTTGTTGTGTATATCAAAACAGAATGAACAAATGCTTATTTTGTTGCCTAGGATGGGCAAAATGCTTCCTGCAGGTCTCTAGGTTTGGGGCACTGAGACCCATAATGACAGATTCTCACTCATTCACCCACTCCCTTGACAACATATGCAGTGGCCCCTCTGTGTGGTAGGCCCATGGGAAAAATGAGACATGGCCAGCTCTGGGATGAACACCCCGAGGTGATGGGAAAACATGGAAAACTGTAGGAGGGGAGAGCACTAGTCAGATTTGTTTGAGAGAAGATGTCTTAGCAGCCAGTATGAGGAATCAGCAGGGTCAGGAGACAGCCTTTGGAGGTAAGAGATGGCAAGGATATGAGTTTAGACTGAGGAGGTGGTGACTGAGCAGACAGAAGAAGCAACTGTCAACTCAAGGGTTATGGGCACAGCCAGGTGGAATACCAGAAATGTTGAGGCAAGTCTAGGGGTCTGTTGGCACTGGGCAGCTGAAGCCATAGGGAATGGATGAAATTACCCAAAGATGAGGATAAAAAATAAGGATGAAGCTGGAATCTAAGGAATTTCAGAAATCAGTGGAGTCTCCCTTTAAAACTTAAGTCTTCTTTTAACGGTTGAGGAAGCAGGGGCTAGAAAGAGGAGGTGACTTATGTATGGACATGGGAACAGACATGTGGAAGATAGAGAAAGAGAAGCAAGCGGCAGAAGTAGCCCCACAAATGGGTGCAGGCTCCAGAGGAGACAGCAATTTTGTGCAGGGCATCAGGATGAGCCCTGATCAACACCCAGGATGAAGCAAACCAGAGAGGAGCCAGAGGAGGGGTTTCCTTAGCGGAATGGGGTGTGAGGCCCAGATGTTACTGGAGCATCCTGGAAAAGGGGTGAGGGCTTGGGAAAATTGAGTGTTCAGAAATGCCAGTGACAACACATTCTGGGCAACCACATAGACTAGGTGGGAAAAGTAAACATCAAACTCATTATTGGAGTCAGATGGGAAGGGGGAGGGCTTTGAACTGGTCAGCCATCAGAGGTGTGTGTGCAGCAAGGATGTGTGTGTGTGTACACACACACACACACACACACACACACACACACACACACACACACACACACACATGCAGTTGCATCAGATGCAACATGTTTGTAGGGGTTTGGCATGTTTTTTTCTGTCTTTTCTATACTTAAATTTTCTTCTCTAAATCATAAACAAAAATGTCAAAAGCAAAGCAAGGCCAGAAGAGGCTGTGGGGTAGGCTGCAATGTAACATGTGTAGTGACAGGGAGAATGCTAGGAGGACCAGACCCCAGGCCACAGTCCTAGAGGTCAAGCTCAAGCTGGAGGAAGGCTGGTAAGTCAGACTCCATGCTTGCCTAGCAGAGAGATGAGAGGCTTTAGAGGCAACCCTGAGAATAGGACAGCCACCTCTTGCAATACACTTTGCTTTCTGCTGACCAACAGGGGTATACTGGGGGAAGACATGGGTGCTAAGAGTATTAGCAGGAAAAGCTGGGCTGAAAGGACATGGGGAGGTGCTGGAAAACAGGTTAGCTCTTCCAGGGCAGAAAGAACTACAGGAAAGGAAGAGGAATGCAGGCACACTGGATGCTGCAAGAAGACACCCTTCCCTGGGGTGCCCAGCTTGCTGACCACTGATACTCTTAGGGTGTGAGGGAGGCCAAAAGTCTGAGTATGCCATTTGCATGTCTTTTCATGAATCCCCTGACCCCAAATCCTCCCACTGCCAATCCTTCTGGCCCTTAAGGAATACTCCATTCAGGGACTCAGAGCCTGTAGTGGAGGTAGATGTCTGCTGAACTGCCCAGGTCACAGCTCAGGCTTGGAGATGGGGAGCTGAGTGTCCACCATGCTGACAGGGGAGCCAAAGATCAGGGCCTCCAGGGTAACCATGAGAGACTGAGAGGAAAGAGTACAGAGAGACCTAGGCCACTGCACCTCTGCCCTGACTCATTGGCTTCAGGACAGATGTATTGGGACAGGGATCGAGCTAGGCCCAGGAGGATGAAGGGGTCACCAGGAACCTTACCTTCATTCACGAGGTACCGTGCGTAGAGGAGGAGCCAATGGCGGTACTCATGGCTGGACTGCAGGGTTAGTGCTGCCGCGACCTGGTTCTCCAGGTAGGCCAAGGTGGTTTCCTGCTGCACCACATGAGGCACGGAGAAAAGCCGGGCTGCCTGTCTCCCTGAACTGCAGAGACCGGCAGGGGACACATCATGAGGCGGCAGGCACTGCATTGTGCAGGAGGCTCCCACCCCAGGGCACCAGCAAGGAGCCAGCAGCGGGGCAGATGTCAGACTCCACACTGGCCCATCCATCCCCAGGTCCCAGCTGTGGACCTCCTGGACACTCTGGCACTCCAGGTGTACCCCACGCTGCACCTGCCATTTAGGCCCCTGAGGTGACAGACCAGAGGCCCAGACAGCCACCAGAATACCGCCCAACATGGTGTCCATGACCCAATGCACCTCAGACTGACATCTGGCCCCTGAAGTAACAGGGCTTGCTACCCGACAAGGGCCTACAACTCTTGGAACCCATAGCTTGCCTGTGCACAAGGGATAACAATCAGAGAGCTGGCCTGGGTGGGACTATACTTGCACAACCCAGCCACCTCTCCCAGCACTTGGGTCACCTACGTGGAGGCACGGCCCTGGATTATGGCTAAGGGTCCCGAGCACAGCATGGCATCCTGGGGAGGCAGGCTGCTCCTGAAGTCCGCACACTGGGCCAGGGAGTCCTGCTTGTCAGAAACCAGGTTCCTGGGGAGGCAAAGGCAGGAGCTGAGCTCAGGAAAACCAGGAGGTCCACCAGAGGAGGCTGGCGGCAAGGTGAAGAGCAAGTGCCATGTAACCTGTTGTGAGAATATCAGCAAAGACTGAGTGTCATTGCGTTCTCACCACAGGCCCCTCACGGACAGGTTTCATAACAAGGGAACATTAATGACAGTGAAGGTCACTGGCAGGGCTCTCGCCATGAATACTTCTGCCCTGTGGTCTTGATTCCTGGGGCCAGGAGACCTATGTGTGAAGCATGTCCAAAATGCTCGCCTGCCCAAGGGCCCACATGGCCTAGTCCTTGGAAGCTACCAGGAATGCCAGGGCTCCAGGCTTCCTGTACTTCCACAACATCCTAGGCAGTCAGCTCATCTTCTCCAGACCCTTCACATCTTTGTGAAGAAAAATTCTTCATACACGTTTAAAACAGCCAGCTGCCTTTGTAAATGTGTCCAAAATACAAAGGGTCAACATTTCCCTTCTTAAATAGCTGGATTGTTTCCATTATTACAGTAATCACATATACACAACATTTTGCAATTTGGAAGAGCAGGCAGTTGGGAGTTTTTGAGTTTTTTAAAATTTTTAACTCAAGAACAAGATCTCAGTGTGGGATAAATTTGTGCCTGGCAACTCTGAATGGAAGTGCTAGAGGTTGCTAGTTTGAGTCTAAAGGACCAAAGGTGCAGGCAGAAGAATTTCTTGGAGAGGCTGGTACACAATGTACTCAGTTTACCTGTCTGGGTTAGGATTTCTGATGGATAAAGAGATTTTACAAGTACAGAAAAGGGCTCTAAATTCCAAAATGGGCATACTTGGTAACCACGCAACCTTACTAATTTACAAAGTCAGCTGGAAGTGCTACTTGACTTCTCTTAAGCTGCAAACTTAACAAGTGCTGGCAAAGCCATTGTGGAGTTTGCTCACTGTACACTAATGACAGTTAAGGAGGTCAGGCTGGAAATATATATTTACAACCATAAAGAATTTCAAATGCCTATTCCATACAAAATGACCACAGAGAACAATGCAGAAAAAGGAAAGCACCCCTGTGCACAAGCTCTGAGGGGAGAGAGGCTGTGGGCCACTAGCTTCTCACAGGGACAGTGGAATCTGTACGGGTGTATTTGAGCTTCATTTCCTCCAGCAGACAGAGCCCACCAAGGCTGTTATTGTGGTCTCTATTCCAGGGCCCAACTCTCAGGGAAAGCTGAGCCAGGCAGGCCTGACCACTAGGGCCAGGAGCCTTTGTTCGCTGCTCTGGGCTCCAGCTTAGACGAATACTCTCTCAGGGGGCCTGGGCCAGGGGGTGGCTTGCTTACCATGTAGAAAGTGACGGATTAAAGCAGTAGGCCTTCCCATCGGACAGGTTCATCACTGGGATTCCATGCTGTGTCAGCAAGATCTGTGACACTGTCATATCACTTCCTGGGGAGACACCAAGAAAATGGCTTCCATATGTATTTTGATCAGCAAGCGCTTGAGCATGCACCAAAGGAGATATGTGAATCATGGCTCCCACAGTCCCAGCAACAGATACCTTAATGCTGACTCAGCAACCAGGGATTGCTTCTCTGCTCTGCATATGCTATTCTCACTGCCACTCACCAAGTTCTTTGTCACCTCTCAAGAACCCATTCAAATAAGCCCCAGAGAGGGTATATATCCCTGCAACATAATTGCAACCCTGCCACACTGAATACATTGGTCTGGGCCCAAAGCCTGGCTTTGGCTCTCTGTCTAGGCTGAAAGGGGCCCTTCCATGTCAGACCTGGGACTCGAGCTGCCCTACTTCTCCCACCCCCTAACCCCCACCAGGGGACCAGGGGCAGCCCACTGCCAGTTACCTGCCAAGATGGAGTGTAGAGACTCTTCTTTTACCACAACCACCTGTCTGTGAACATCCCTAGGAGGGAAATAGGGAATGGCTTACTCTCCAGTCTGAGTTAATGTATCAGAATGTGCCTTGGCACTCAGACCTCTGCTCCACGGTTCCTGGTATACTACCACCCCTATCCTCCCCTGAGGTGCTCTGGGCTACAAGCAGCTTCTGCTCCCCATGTGCCACTCTACTCCCCCACATTAAGTCTATAGCAGAGAGCTTAAGCAACAGAGCTGTGAGGCTCGTACCAATGTCACACCAACTTTGGGAGAAGTGTGGCAATATTATGGTAGCTGGGAGCCCATTTCTGAAGAACTCTATATAAGGACCCTGGCACATGCAATTAGGCATTGTGATTTGTCATGTGGTTTGCTCCTATAGGATGGCAGCAGGGGTAGGTGGCCTGTCCCACTTCTATTTGCACCCCCCCACTCCCTCCACCACCATACACAAACACAGGGTGACCATGATAAGCAGTGTCTAACTGCTCAGGGTCTCTTCTACTGTTAAGACCTCCATGCCAGTAAGTTCCAAGGGATCCTCTGGTGGCCTCCTCCATTGCCTTCCCTGTCCCTGCAGTGAAGGGGAACCTCACAGCCCCATCCTGCCCTGCCTGAAGCCTACCTCACCCCAAGCCTGTCTCTTACCAGACAGAAAGTGTAGCTGCAGCAGTGAGCGCCATGACATATGAGCCTGTACAGTGCAATGTGGAGATTGGGGACGGCAGGAGGATGGGAGGGAGGAGGCGGCGACCACAGGTAGAGAACACTGACAGCATCCTCTTTTCACAGGCGACACACACCACGTCACTGAGAAGGCAGAGAGGAGGTAGGTGTCATGATGATCAGGTGCTGTGGCGGAGGCAGCAGCCGTAAGATACAAAGCCTTCCCTCTGCCTGGGCCTGAGTCAGAGCAGGTACAGTAGAGGGAGAGGCTGGGAGAGGGCCTGCCATGAGGACTAGAGCGGGGCAGGGCAGGAGAGCTGATGGAATCTGAGATCTCTCATGAGAGACTATGTTCTCCTCCCACATCAGGGCTGCTCAAGCTTTTGTGAGCTAACCCCATGGGGGTGGGTGCTTCAGAGGATCACTGCACTGACGGTGACCCAGGAAGCACACCTTACTCGTCATGTGAGACCATACAGTGCCCACCCGACAGTCTCTTGGCTACAACTAGCCAGACTAGTCCTGAAAAGGCCTCTGGCAAGACAGGCCAGAAGTGTGAGAATGATGTAGTGTGTGTCCATAGAGTACACCAGCTGTGTGCTCAGAAGGCCTTTCCAGCTATGGAGGAAGAGGTACATAAACACACAGCATCAAAGGATCGTAGCCAAGAAGCCACTGGGAAGACACTGGATGACTAACACTGAATTAAGGTATCCCCTCAAAGTGCTAAATCTCAAAAGGACTGGGCAGGGGACTCAGGACTGTCAAAAATCTATCCTAACCTCCTTGGATTATAATCTGGGATCCAGTGAAAGAACCAGCCCAAGTCAGAGCCAGGCAGAGATCGGCTGGGAACCTGAGACTTCAGGAATCTGGCCAGATAAGGAAACCAGAATGCCTGGGTAAAAATCCTGGCTTAGGTGAGCCTCTAGGACTCTGTTTCCCCACCTGTACCATGCGATGACACCAACTTCACTGGGTGCTACAGGGACTGAGATAGCAAATCCACACCCTCAGCCCGAAGCAAGGCCTGGTGCAGGCCTCCATGGGAGCTAGCACATGGGAGTAGTGCATCTCCTCAGACAGCAACAGGGTCATACAGTTCAGCACATGGTGCTTGCTTTACATGAATAGCTGAGCCAGGCGAAGACCCTCACCCTTACCAGCTACCAGCGGCAGTGAGGATCCGGCTGGTGAGCACCGTCTCCCACTCCTTCCCTTCCCTGTTACATTTCAAGCGGCTGAGCTTCACTCCCCCTACGGCTGTCACTTCATTCTCCACCTCAATGTACATGGAGGGGTCGGAGCTCACCTGAATGGAGGAAAGCAAACACAACGTTCTTTTCAGACAACAGCAGGCCCAATAGACTTGGATCATGGGACAGAGGAGGTGCTTAGTGGCCCGAGGCCTGGGCCCTGAGCCCTGAGGCAGGGAGAAGACACAAGAGATAATCAGAGCAGGCTGGCCAACTAAAGGGTGGCAGTAGGTGTAGTAACAGGGTGGGAGACAAGGGGGCTGGATGTACAGCCTGCCAGGGCAGGGAGAATGCTGGGAGCTGGTTTGTGCCTTGCCATCCATGTAGCAGAGCAGAAAATTGGTGTTAGAGATAAAGACTCCTAACCCCACCCGCCTCTCACAAGAGAGCATTTAGAGAAGGCATGTGACTTGTCTAAGAGCACACTGCAAGTGAGAACCACAGCCAGCTGGGGACAGAGCTGAAAGTGAGACATTGGGTCTCCTGCCTCCTAGTTGATGGTTTTCAAAGTGCTTAGCAATAACAGAGTCTATGTCGGTACCTGGAGGAAAAGTCCAGAAAACCCAAAGTCCTCTTTAGTTCCTTTGGTAGTGAGCCTCAGTCTACTTATCTGAGACCAACTTCATGGGAGTGTTCCCAGAAGAGCATGTGCCTAGTTTAGTGCCTGGCTCTATGTGGGCTCAGCCTTACCTCTTGTGTCCAGGGAGATGACTGACAGATTTTCTGTATGGAAAACTAGGCAGAATGCCTAAGTTTGCATTTATGTGGCCCCATGAGTAGGTGAGCTGGGGCAGAGAGCCATATATGGCCAGGAGCCAAGCTTCCAGAAAACAATAACACCCCATGCAGCACTCAGTGGTGAAGCCCTCAGGGGAAGCTGAAGGAGTTTGGAAGCAGGGGTTGTGCACCCTGCCTCCACTCACATCAGCAACAAGAACAAATCATGTGGGTTCCTACCCCTAGGCCCAGAAGCACCTGTGTCAGGAAAGACTGACACCTGCTCTTAGGCACCCCATAAGGACAAGCCTGGGTTGCGGCAGTATGCAGCCAGTGGGAAGTGACCTGCATATGGGGTCCTAAAAGGTTTCCCAACGACATGCACCTGAGCTGAGGTACGAAGGGCGTGATGTAATGGCATGTGCAAAGGTCTGGCATGGGTGCTACATTGAGTGACTATTGGAACTCTGGTTATAATGGGTTGTTTGCTCTAGAATAATAAAACTGTGTTTTGAACAAGCACTTGGTTACAAGCTTCCACTCTGAGAGCTCATATAGCCCTGATGACAGCTTCATGCCAGATCCTGAAAAGTGAATAGGGCCAGAGGGCTGGTCAGAATACCACAGAGTCCAATGGGCACTGAGCCTAAGACTGTCCAGGGCCAAGTGTGAAGCCCAAGGAGGCTTCCATGAGAAGGGACACCTGAAACGAGTCATGAAGGAGCTGGGCATCCAGAAGATGGCAGCAAGGACTGTGAGAACAAACCCACAGAGGAGAAAAGAGGTATGGGGGGTGGGGGTTGGTAGGCACAAGGGGGCTCCTAAAGAAGAGGCAAGCAATCTAGCTAATAATACTGATGGTTGCCCTGATCAACTATAACTTCCCCCCAGAAGGTGACGGAGAGCCATTGGAAAACAGCCCTATCAATGACAATTCAAGGTTTACACTGGGGGTGGGGCGGGGAATGGAGAGAGAGAGAGAGCGTGCATGAAGTTCCACAGCTGCGAGAGAGAGGCAGAAGGCCTGCTCACCTGGAGGGTGAATGCTCTCTGGGGGCCCGGCATGGGCAGCTTCAGTGCAGGCGCTGGTACAGACAAACACACGGTGTCCTTCTCTGCGGTGAGAGCAGCTGGGGACTACAAAAGCAGAAATGTCCCTGAGCCCCTCTCCCCAGCACTGTAGGGCAGTGTCAGGTAAAGGTGAGTCACACAGAGGTTAGGTGGGCCTGTTCCCTAAGCATTTCCACCCACTCTTCAAGGCCAACAGTGCAGACGAATGCTCTAGTGATCCCACTTTACAGATGAGGTAGCTGGTGCCAAAAAGCTGCTCAAGGACTTGGGGTGGGTCAAGGGCAGATCTGAGGAAGATCATGGCCTCCGTGCTAACTCCGGGGAATGTATGTCTAAGCCAGCTGTCCCAACACTGATGAAGGACACTGAGACATGCAGGACCTCCTTTCTCCCAGTTGGACACAAGCACACTCCAGCACAGAGCTCAACAGGTAGGTTGGGAGAGGCCTTACCTGGACAGAAAGAGACATGGGCAAGAGCCGGGAGTCCTTCCGGGGCCGCCCTTTCTTCTTCTTCTCCACTGTCTCTACCTCAAGCTCCAGTTTTCGCTTGGAGAAGGAGGGCTTGGCCACAGGGAGCTTCTCATCGCTGTCACTGCTGCTCTCTAGGAGGTCCCGAGGCCTCAGCTCTTTCACAACAAGGTTTTGTTCTTTCAACCTGTACAAACACAGACACCCATGGCTTTTTTCCATATGACTATTAATTTACAATAATCAGTAAGATCCATACTCATCTCCAAAAGTTGATACATTAAAAAAGTAGGAGAGGACTTCTGGTTTCTGCTCTAACATGCAAAGAGCTTGGAACTCATCAATCAAAATAAGAGGAAAACTGAAAAACTGAAAATCAACAACTCTTCGTAGATCAGAGAAATGAAATTATAGAGTAAACTGCCACCCTGAAAAAACTGGAGAAACAGGAGAAGACCAAAACAAAACGAAACAAAACAAAACAAAACACAGCTCACCTAGAACAGTGGCCCCTGAAGTCCTAACCAGCAGGAAGATTTAAAAATTATGGTAACCAGTACATTGTTGGTGGCCAAGTTTGGGCTGGCTTGCAAGTTAAAACTCCTGGGGTTTGTTAGGTTTTACCTCCAGGAGTGCCACCAAGTTCTCATGGGTGAAGATCAGGGATGGAGTGTACCCCTTGTGTGCTTTGGACTGAGGGATGGGGGAAATTAGCTATTTTGAAACACAACCAGAGTTCTGTTCTCCTTAACAAAAGCCTGCCCCTCAGGGAAACTACTTTACTAGATTATGGGAACTGGGTGAAGGGCAATTAACCAAATCCAGCCTAGTTTTACACAGGCATATACACCAAGAAACTCTTTTGAAGGTTATTGCCCAGGGACTCTGGTCCAACAAAAAAATAAGAATTTTAATCATGAGAAAACAGACTGCTTCTCCTCCCCAATACTTCACCTCCAAATTGACAGGGCTCCAGTATAACAGCAGATTACAAATAAAAGAGTTGCAAGATACAGACTCTACTTAACAAGGAGTTTCTAGGGAAACTCAAAGACGACAAAGGAACAAAAACAAGGACACTGGAGGAAATTGAAGCCTCTGACCCCTACAGCTACAGGAAGCAGTAAACACAGCTTAACTCTTACTCAGATAAACAAAACCTCATACGAAAAGCCTTTTTTACCTTAGTTCCTATTACTCAATACATTATGTCCAATTTTAAACAGAAAATTATAAGGCATGATAAAAGGAAAAACAAAATCAAATAGAAAACAAATGAAACACAGTCTTAAGAGAGGAAGCAAGCATCAGAAACAATTGGATATGGCAGAAATTTTGGAATTATTAAACTAAGATTTTAGATAACTATGTCATAGTGCTAAGGGTATCTATGTAAAAAGCTGGACAACATACAAAAACAGATGAGTAATATAAGCAGAAAAATTTAATAATATTGATAATAGCTGAAGATAATATAATGATAATAGTTAAGAATTTTTCAAAATTAATGAAAGATACCAAACCACAGATCTGAGTTGCTCAAAGAACACCAAGCAGTATAAATACTCCCAACTGTATACCTATACATAATATACTCCAACTGCAAAAAAAAAAAAAAAGACAAAAGAAAATCTTGAAAGAAGCCAGAGGAAAAAGAACACCTTACCTACAAAGGTCAAGAAAAAGAATGACATCAGACATCTTTTCAGAAAGTATTCAAGTAAAAAACAAGTGAAATATTTGAAGTGTTTAAAAAGAAAACACTAGCCTTGAATTCTCTATCCACTGAAATTGTACTCTAAAAAAGAAATGAAGGCTTTCTCATAAAAAAAACAAACAAAAAAATGCTAGAGGGAATTTTTTGCCAGCAGATCCATTTTGTAAAAAATGTTAAAAGAAGTCCTTCAGAGAGAAATAAAATGATATAGGTTAGAAACTCAGATCTGCACGAAGGAAGGAAGAGTATCAGAGAAGTAATAAATGAACATACAACTTTTTATTATTCTTAATTAAAATTCTTAAATAAAAGAGATAACTTTTGTTCAAAGTAGTAACAACAACAATGTATTGGACGACCATAGCTTATTAATAAGTGAAATACGTAAATGGTAGCAATGTTGAGTCATAGAAAGGAAAAATTGGAAATACTCCATTGTAAGGTCCCTTAAGTGGTAAATGTTATTTCAAAGTGTATTTAGTTATAAATGCTTATTGCAAGATATTCTTAGATAATGTTAAGAGATAATGTGAGAGAGAAGAGGAAATGGAATCATGTATAAATTCATCAGGTAAAACCAGAAAAAGCAGAAAAAGAAGAGGAGATTAAAAAAAAGAAACAGAACAAGTTCAATGACTAGAAACAGTTAAAAAATATGGTAGATATTAATCCAACTATATCAATAATCATTTTAAATGTGAATGTTCTAAATATACCAGTTAAAACAGGGGTCCTCAGCCTCTGGGCTATGGACTAGTACTGGTCCGTGGCTTGTTAGGAACCGGGCCACACAACAGGAGATGAGCGGCAGGCAAGCAAGCGAAGCTTCATCTGTATTTGCAGCCACTCCCCAGCGCCTGCACCAACCCCTCAGCTCTACCTCAGATCATCAGGCATTAGATTCTCATAGGAGCACTTGTCCCTGGTGCCAAAAAGGTTGGGGATCACAGAGTTAAAAAACAGAAACTGACAAAAAGGAAGAAAAAGAAGACCCAATTATATATTGTCTATAAGAAACTCAGTTTAAAGATAAAGACACAGATAAATTAAAAGGGATGGTTCCAACTATATGATATTCCAAAAAAGAAAAAACTACAGAAACAGTAAAAAGATCAGCGGTTGCCAGGGATAAAGGAGAGAAGGAAGAACAGGTAGAGAATATGGGATTTTTAGGTCAATGAAACTATTCTAATACTATAATGGTGGATATACGTCATTATACATTTGTCCAAGCCTGTAAAATACACAAAACCAAAAGTGAAACCTAATGTAAACTATGGACTTTGGGTGATAATGATGTTAACATAGGTTCATCAATTGTACAAACATATCACTTAGATGTGAGATGCTGATAGTGGAGGCAGAGAACCTTAAACAGCTGTAAGAAAATAAAAGTGTATTAAAAAAGGAAGGGATGGAGAAAGATATGTATGTCATGCTAACACTAATTAAAAGAAAGCTGGAGTAGCTATATTACTTTCAGACAAAGCAGACATCAGAGTAAGGAAAATTATCAAGGGTAAAGAGGAGCATTATGCAATGACAAAAGGGTCAGTTTTCCAAGAAGACAAAGCAATCTTTAATGTATAAACGCCCAACAGAGTGGCAAAATACATGTGGCAAAACTGATAAAACAAGGAGAACTATAGAAATCCATTATTATAGTTGGAGATTTCAATATATCTCTATCGGTATCTGACAGATCCAGCAGACAGAAAATATTGCAATAAGGACATAATCGAACAGTATCATTACTCGTTTAGATTTAATTGACATTTATAAAATAAATACTTTATTCAACAACAGTGGAATACACATTCATCTCAAGATCATATGGAACATTCACTAAGACCACATTCTGGATCATAAAACAGAGTCTAACAAATTTAAAAGAATCATACAAAATATGTTTCCAGACCACAATAGAATTGAACTAGACATCAATAACAGAAAGACAGCTGGAAAATCCCCAAATAGAGATTAAATAGCACACTTTTAAATAACACATGGGAGAGAAAAAAAAGTCTTAAGAAAAATCTTAAAACATTGAATCAAATGAAAATGAAAATAGAATTTGTCAAAATTTGTGGGATACGGTGAAAGCAGTGTTTGAAGGGAAATTTACAGCAGAGAATGCATATATCTGAAACAAAAAAATATCTGAACTAAAAAATATCTAAACTTCACCTTATGAACTAGAAAAAATAAGCAGAAGCAAGCAGAAAATAATAAAAACGATATAATGTAATATTAATGTAAGAATAAGCAAAATAAAATAAAGCAGGCAGAAGAAAATAAATAATAAAAATTAGAGCAGAAATCAATTAAATCGAAAACAAGAAAACAACAGAGAAATCAATGAAATAAAAAGCTGGTTCTTTGGAAGAATTAATAAAATTGATAAACTTATAGCCAGGCTAACCAAGAAAAAAAGAGAAAAGACACAAATTACTAATATCAGAAATGAAAGGGGACCCTCACTACTAATCCCATGGACAACAAAAGTATCATAAAGAAATATTATTAACAATTCTATACCCATAGATTTGATAACTTAGATAAAATGGACCAGGTTCCTTGAAAAAAAAAAATCCTCTTAAACTCACACAAGGAAAAATAACTAACTAAATAGGCCTATATCTATTAAAGGAATTGAATCAACAATTAATAACCTTCTAAGAACGAAACCACCAGGCTCAGACAGTTTTACTAAATCCTATCAAACATTTAAGGAAGAAATGACACGAATTCTCAACAATCTGTTCCAGAAAATAAAAGCAGAGGAAATAAACCCTAACTCCCATGAGGCCAGCATTACTCTAATACCAAAACCAAATAAAGACATTACAAGAAAGAAAAACTATAAACCAATATCTCTCCTGAACATAAATGCAAAATCCTCAACAAAATATTAGCAAATTGAATCCAACAACGCACAAAAAGAATTATACAAAATGACCAAGTGATATTTATTACTGGTTCAACATTCAGAATTAAAGTAATCCATCACATACAACAAGGTTAAAAAGTCTTAAAATCATATCAATAGAAAAAGCAGATGACAAAACCAAATATCCAGGTATGAAAAAAAAACTTAGAAAACCAGGAATAGAGGAGCACTTCCTTAACTTGATAAAGAATATCCACAAAAAGTCTATAGCAAATATAGACATGTGAGTTTATTTCTGGACTCTCACTTCTATTCTTTTGATCTTATGTGCCCTGTGCCAGTACCACGCTGTCTTGATTATTATTGCTTTATAGTTAGGTTTGAAATTGGGAAGTGTGAGTCCTCTAACTTTGCTCTTTTTCCCCCCTTGAGTGTTTTGGGCTATTTTTAGGCCCTTGAGTTTCAATATGAATTCTGGGATCAATTTGTAAAAAAAAAAATAGAAGCCAGTTGGAATTCTGAAAAGGACTGTGTTAAATCTGTAGGTCAATTTGGGGAGTACTACCATCTTCACAATATTAAGTCTTCCAGTTTATGAACATGGAATGTCTTTCCATTTAGATCTTCTTTAATTCCTTTCAACAAGGTGTTGTATTTCCAGAGTATATACATTTTAATTCTTTTAATTTATTCCTAAGCATTTGATGCTTTTTTATGCTACTGTAAATAGAATTGTCATCTTAATTTCATTTTTGGATTGTTCTTTGCAAGTATACAGAAAAAAACTGATTTTGGTATACTGACCTTATATCCTGCAACTTTAAGTGATTAAGTGTAGAAATTCTAGTATGATGTTAAATAGATACGTTGAGAGCTGACATCCTTGTCTTGTCCCTGACCTTAGGGGAAAAGCATCCAGACTTTTACCGTTAAGTATAATGTTAGTTATCGGTATTTCAAAGACGCTCTTTATCAGACTGGGCACGGTTCCCTTCTATTCCTAGTTTGTGGAGTTTTTTGGTTTTTTTTTTTTTTTTAATCATGAATAGGTATTAGAGTCTGGTCATGTGGTATTTTTGTTTCTACTGATAGTGTATTACATGAATTGATTTTCATATGTTGAACCAACTTTGCATTTCTGAGATCAATCCTACTTGGTCATTGTGTATGCTTATTTTTATATGTTGTTATATTTTTGAGGATTTTTGTGTTCATATTCATAAGAGATACTGTTTTATAGATTTCTTTTCTTGTAATATCTTTGTCTGCTTTTGGTATCCTGATAATACTGGCCTCATAGTATGAATTGGGAAATGTTCTCTCTTCTGTTCTTTGGAAGAGTCTGTGAAGAGTTGGTATTAATTCTTGAAATGATTGGTAGAATAAAGAAGTAAAGCCATTTGGGCCTGGGGTTTTCTTTGTGGGTAGTTGTTTTGATTACTAATTCAAAGTCTTTATTTGTTATAGGTCTATTCACACTGTCATTTCTTCTTGAGTCAATTTTAGTATTTATGTCTTTCTATGAATTTGTTGATTTCACCTAAGTTATCTAACTTATTGATATACAATTAAATATAATACCTTCATCCTTCTTATTTTTGTAAACTTGATAATAACACCCACTCTTTCATTTCTGATTATACTTAATTATACTTTAATACAACTATGTCCTGCTTTTTTCAAATAACACTCCATCTGAACTATTTTTCGTATACTTCTTTAGTCTTCATAAATATTAATGAGAGGCTAAATAATCAAGTTTATTTCCTCAACACTTGTCTTTTAAGAAAGTTGGGTAAATGTTCTCTATTATAATGCTACAATAAACATCCCTGACATGACAGAAACCCTGGGTCAAAGATACCATCACTGAACTCCTTCCTTCAAGAGTTCACCATGAATTCACTCCAGCCTGGAGCCTGAAAGCCTTCATCCCTGCCTACTCTCTGCTGGCCAGCAAGTGTCAGCAAGGGCCTTTGGCCTATTTGCCCCTCATCTGGGTACTGTCTTCTGCTGTTCTCCCTACTAGCAGCCCAGGTCATAGAAATGTGGGTAGGTGCGTCAATGTGTACAATCCTGGATTCTATTCATTTGTACCCATGTAAAAAATTGGGAAAAACCAGGAACCCCTGACTTTGAAACCAAAGAGTCTGCTCCCCACTTCAAATGTCCTATTACAGGGCAAAGCATCCACCTTTGGATGTACCTTGATGTTCTGGAAACCCTAAATCAGTGCTTCCTTAAACCCTAAAAATTTCATACTTTTGTGTAACTATAGTTTCATAAAACACAGTAAGAATGTCAAAGCAATGTCAAGCTGTCATACAAGTTTCCAAATAATTTGATCCTTTCTGAGCCCATTGC
The DNA here is from genome assembly GCA_028627145.1 of Eidolon dupreanum. Lineage (NCBI taxonomy): Eukaryota > Metazoa > Chordata > Mammalia > Chiroptera > Pteropodidae > Eidolon > Eidolon dupreanum. The sequence goes on along the minus strand of CM053510.1, from coordinate 88,348,761 downwards.
AAGACTAGCTCATGAATCTCATTTTGTCTGACACTGTTGTAGCTCAGGTTGCCTCATTCTCTAAGGCTAGGACCTCTACAAGAGCCTTCAGTAGTTTCCCCACCTCCTGCCTCTGCCTGCCACCCTGTTCAGGCTTGTACCGGTGGTCACCTAGTACTCCTGGCAACATGAGGCTGTGGAACTACAGCAGCTGCCTCCCTTGCAAACAGGCTCTATCTTAGGTTCTGTCTGATAGGCCAATTTGGACATCTCTGTGCCTCTCATTGACACATAGCCTTAAGGCAGGGTGGAGTGAAAGACCCAGAGGTTCACCCAGGACTGCCATCCTGCACTTGGGAGGCTAGCATTCAGCCCCCAGATTCATCTGAGGTACTTGACTAAATAGTGCCAGTCAGGTTGCAGGAACCTTGCTGCCCAGCCATCACAAGGTACAGCGAAGGAACGATAACAGGAGCTGACATGTGTTGCTCACTGTGAAAACAGGACCAGGACATGGTGGCCTATCTTCAGTCCTCAAGACACATCTCCTAAGAGGAAGGGGCTCCTGGGAGAGCCATTCAGCCTGGGAGGAGATGGGCTCAGAAAGACTATGTCTTGCTCAAAATCACTGTACCACAAAGCAGGGCGCTGGTACTCAACTGCAGTGTATGTATATAGCTCTAAGCACTGCTCCTAACCACATGACACTGTGCCCCAATGGAAAACCTCCATTGATAGGTGTTTCAAAGGATCCCTCATGGCTTTTACTGAGAATCAATGCAAGAAACAGCCATATCAAAAAAGATGCAGTTTCTATAAAAAGACTTTATTAAAGACGCTGTGGTTTGCTTTATTTCATTTTCCTCATATAAGGATCCAACCATAACTTCCTCTTAGAATTTAGCACCAGAAATCTCACCAAACATCCTGCTGCCTTGGAAGCAGAAAGCTCAGCCCTAAGTCTTTGCTCACTTATTGCCACTTTCAAGTAAGAAGTCAAAAATGGCAAAACTTGATGGTCTACTTGCTGGAGATGTATGTATGACTGAAAGGTCTTGTAAGACCTTGAAGACAAAGCTGAGGGACAAACCCTTGGCAGCATCAGGGCCCAGGTCATGTAGTTAAAATTTTGTCTTCTCACAGCCAATTCAAAGGATATCCCCTCACTTCTCAAATCAGGGTTTGCACTCCCCGAGAGATGGGAAATGATGTAACAAGGGCCACGGAAAACCACAAGGCAAACAGGAGGCTTCCTCAATGAACAGAAGGAATTTCTGTCTATAGCACTCTATGGTTTCTCTAAGATGGAGATTTAGTTTTATTTATTCTGGTCAGAACTCACTTCATTTTCAAGACTGAGGCTTCAACATGGGATGGGTCTGTAAAACATCAGCCACTCCCTCTTGACAACAGCTCCACAACATACCCTCTTTGGGGAACTCCTGCCAGGTGCACATGGACTCCTGCCTCTGCCCTCCTATCTCTAGCCTCTTCTCCTTAGGCTCCACCTATTCACCTCTGCAGTTCTGAGGAATTGAGGGCAGTTCCTCAGATCAAATGTTCTCTTCATCTGGGTCTCATCTGCTGTCAGATATTCCCACTGACTTTTTTTTTAACTGGAATGATTATTATTTTTCTTTTCTAAAAGTATTTTTTGGTTAATTTCCAAATCTATCTGGTCTTTTCTGACAGTGTATTATTCCTTTTATATATAAAGCATACATTGGAGATATTGTGGGTTCAGTTTCAGACCACTGTAGTAAATACCATGATAAAGTGAGTCACTGGAATGTTTGGTTTCTTGGTGCATATAAGTTATGTTTACACTACACTGTAGTCGATAAAGTGTGCAATAGCATTATGTCTGAAAAAATAATGTATATAACTTAATTAAAAAATAACCTTATTTCTAAAAACTGCTAACCATCATCTGAGAGCTTTCAGTGAGTCATACATAATCTTTTTGCTAGTGAAGGAGGGTTTACCTTCAATTTGTAAAGATAAAAAAATAAAAATAAATGCACTATCTGCAAAATGCAAAAAGACAAGGTATCCTGGTACCATAAAAGTCACCATTTTCAAATTTACAACTCAGTAGTTTTTTGTATATTTGTAAGGTTATGCAATTATGACTATCTAATGCCACAACATTTTTCATATTCCCAAAAAGAAATTGTACTCATCCTCCCTTCTCCCCAGCCCCCCACAACAACTAATCTACTTTCCATTTCTATGGATTTGCCTATTTTAAACACTATAAATGGAATCATACAATATGTGGCCCTTTGTGACTGGCTTCTTTCACTTAGTGTAATGTTTTCCAGGTTTGTCCCTTTTGTAGCCCATATAAGTACTCCATTTCTTCTTACTGTCAAATAATATTATAGTGAATGGATATACTACCTTTTAAAAATCCATTCGTCACTTGATAACATTTAGATTGTCCCCACTTTTCGGCTATTACAAGTAATACTGATATGAACATTTGTATACCATTTTTTTTTTATGAACATGTTTTCAATTCTCTTGGCTATATACCTAGGTGTGGAGTTGCTGGGTCATATGGTAACTCTATTTAACCAGTTGAGGAACTTCCAGATTGTCTTATAAAGAAGCTAAAGCATTTTAAAATCCCACCAGCTCTCTCTGAGAGTTTCTGATACTGCCCCATCCTCACCAACACTTATTACCTGGCTTTTTAAATTTAGCCATCCTAGTGGCTATCTCATTGAGGTTTTGATGCGCATTTCCCTGATAGCTAATGATGTTGAGTGCTTATTGGTCACTGAATATCTTCTTTGGAGAAATTTCTATGCAAATCCTTTGCTCATTTTTAAATTGGGTTATTAGTCTTTTTATTGTTGAGTTGTAAGAGTCTTTACAATTGGATCCTAGATCTTTATCAGATGTGATTTGCAAATATTTTCTTGCATTTCGTAGGTTGTCTGCTCACTGTTGATAAAGCTCTTTAAAGAGCAAAAGTCTTACATTTTGATGAAGGCTAATCTATTTTTTCTTTAGTTGCTTGTGCTTTAGATGTCAAATTTAAGAAACAGTTGCCAAATCCATGGTCACATAAATTTACATGTTTTTTTCCTAAAAGTTTTTAAAATTTAGCTTACATTTAGTTCTTTGACCCATTTTGAGTTAATTTTTGTATAGAAGAAAGTATATTAATCTTTCCTCACATCTTGTTATATCTTTCATGTTGCTGATAACTTTAAACATATTCATTTTATAGTCTTCATCTGACAATTCTATGATCAGAGGTTTATAGAGGTCTAAACCTCCTGTTCCTAATGTCTCCTGACATTTGTGCATAACCCACTATTTCTTCACATGTTTTTTTTACTTTGCATTGAGTCCATCTCAGGAAGTGCTTCTCAGTGAGAAAGCTGTAGCCCCTGGAGTCAGGGAAATGTCCCTGGCAGGCTGATTTGCATTTACTTTGCCAAATCCCTCTGGATGTTAATGAGACCAGAACCTCCTTTTGTGTTCATTTCATGGCTTGGTGATTTCTATAGGACACAGTCTGTCTTAAACTGATCCCCAATCCACAAGAGGGCAGGCCTGTGGCTATATAGTTTCAGGGGAAGACTGTTTTCCTAACCCAGAGGACAGGCTGAGACATGTCTTAGCCATGGTCTCACGCTGCCAATCAGGGTTTTTCTAATTCCCCCTTTTACTAGAGGTGTACTTTTCAAGCAGTTTGGCTTAACACTAATGTCTTAGTTTCAACCTCCTACATCAGGGGTCCCCAACCCACAGGCTGTGGAATGGTATCAGTCTGTGGCCTGTTAGGAACCAGGTCGCACAGTAGCAGGTGAGTGGCAGACGAGCAAGTGAAGCTTCATCTGTATTTGCAGCCACTCCCCAGCACTAGCATCACCGCCTCCGCTCCACCTCAGATCAATCACTGGATTCTCATTGAAGTACTGGTCTCTGGTGCCAAAAAGGGCAGGGACCACAGCCCTACATGGCTCAGGCCCAAGGCCCTCTGTTCAATCCGTGTAGCCATTATAACTCAAGGTCTTTTGTCATCATGTCAGCCCACCCAGCCCAACGCATAGTGTGGATCTGCCCAATTGCTCTGGTTGATTTGTTCACTCTCAGATTTGGGCTCCTGAGGACTTCCCTTATTTTCTTGTGAACTACTCATGTGTTTTAAAGATGTATGTTATAGTTCATCCAGCATTTCAAAGTGTTTAACAGCAGGAAGGTTTGCAGATCTTCCCTATTGCTGGACACAGAAACTGCTAAAGAGATCACATGGAATATCCGTATATTGAACCAAGCACGATCACATTATAGAGTAGAATACAAGGTCCCACACCAAAGTCACAGATGCAGCAGCTGACTTGAAGGGAGAGTCCTCCTGTGCTAGTTTCCAAGGCCTGTTCTCCAAAGAGAACAAATCCTAATCAGACAAGTAGTTTCAAGATCATTAATGAAACCTTGGGGACGGCATACTTTGGCTTTAGCGCCAAGACACCATCTACTGCTACAAAAGGTCTCAACACAAATGGTCCCTTCACTGGCCACCTGCTTTGCTATATGGCTATTGCAAAAGTCTGTAACCAACGTCCCTACATTTGGCTGATGGTGGCACAAGCTAGGGTGTGTCTGCCCAGGACTGCTGAGCACTAGTCACCTCAAGGTGGGATGCAACACTGACCAGGGACAGCAGTTAAGCCACAGGCTGCTGTGGAGGAAGGTGGCCCAATCCACCTCTGACTCTCCCAACCCTCACCTCACTGGGCTGTGCAGTGAGCTCCATTCTGTGGCATACTCCCCCAGGAGGCAGAGAAGCTTAGTGCCAGTGGCAGAGACTAATAATAAATACACTAGCTCTGGCCACCTTGGGAGGACTCTTGCAACTCTAAGATATAAAGAACTACATCCCACATGACTTGGCCACTGTGTGCTAAAGGAGGTGCAGAGAATGGACAAGTAGTAGAGGGCCTGCAAGAATTCAGCCATGGTGCAACAGCATCAGAGCCTTCCATCTCTCCAACCAATCTCCTGCTCCTTTTCTGGGAAAACTCTGGGCTCCAATCAAACAACATTATTCTCAACGCATCTTCCACACTGACCAGCCATCATGCCATTGCCCTTGTTGTCCTTGTGCCTGCTTTGTCCTCTCCCATGGCTCCTTCTAGCCAGTTTCCCACTTGAATCAGCAGCTCCTTTCTCCTTGGAGCCAGGAGCTCTCAGTACAGAGAGACTAGAGTCTGCTCCACCAGGGAGGGCAAGCTGATTGGGTGGAGAGTAGATACTGCACTACTGGCCCAAGACTTCATCCTTCCCAGTCTCTCTGAGCCCCACACACTACCACCTACCTTTCTACAGCTGTCGGAGTCACACTGGTCAAGGTAGGAGCACCAGGTGTGGCTTTGGACCGCTCCGTGAACCGGGAGTCAAACGCTTTCATGGGTTCGATCTTGGACGGGGTTGTTAACACAGAGGGGGATGATGCAGCAGGAGTCGAGGTAGCGTTCATGCTGGGGTGGGGGAAGAAGATGGCAAAGCATGTCAAGCACAATCTATCAAGGATTTGGGAGTCCGGGATTTGCATTACTTGGAGCCAAGTGAAAGAGGCACAAATATCAAACTTCTATAAAAATAATTTCAAGATATAATCTACTATTCCTATTTCTTTAATATTTTTTTATGTGTTAAGATTCTGAAAGTGTGGCTATCTAAGAAGGTCATAAGCAAATTGCACTCATATTCTAAGAACTTCCAGGGGTACATGGGGCCTAGAAAGTGGTTCTTACAACCCTTTTTTCTCACCATATGGCCCTATCTCTACAACTTGAATATAGCACCCCAAACCACTCCAACCACCAGCTTTTCCCACTTCGACAGTAGGTCTAACAAAAAAAGCCTCACCTGGGGTCTTGAAGCCAATATTTCTGGTCTTCGTCCTCCCGTTCAGGTGGCCCCTCCCACCTCACTGTGACACTCTCCTCCAAGAATTCTTTACACCCTACTTCAAGTGCTCACCCCATAGCCCTTGCCTTCTACTGCACAGAGAAAGGAGAGCCCAGGAATAAGCCAAATGGCTTCCTTCAGTGTCCAAGCGCATTCCACATGCTGGGTCCTGAAGCCACTAAGCCTTCTACTGACTACATCCACCTGCATGGACCCCACACCAGACTCCTGGCAGGCAACCTGGATAACCCTCTCTTCTCCAGGGACATGGCAGGGCCAAGTGTTGAAACATTTCACAGATCTGGAGCTTCCTGTCCTTCCCCAGACATCCTTCCTCCCTGAATGCTTTGCTTCCTAACTGGTCTAGCTGCTCTATCTCCTCCTCTTCCCATCCACTACCACATTTCCATCAGAAGTGTGACACCTGATGCTTGGTACATGCTTTTATAGTCATGACACCAGAGCCCAGAAGTAAGATACTGCAATAACATGCAACCCGGTCCCCATCAAGGAGAATCACTAACAATAACAGCTATATTTGCTAGGGCGGCAGCTACATTTGGGCATTAATGCCTGCTAGAATGATCTAAAGTGCAAGTTCAGAGCCTTCTGTGTCTCTACTCTAGGGAGAAGCCCAGGGTACCTGACTCAGCATAGAAGCCCAGCTTTCTCCCCCTTTACTGCCACTCCTCAGGGGCTTGGGGTTCTGCTTTTGCTGCTATCCCTACCCCTTTCCCCTGGTTGGCCTATATGGGCCCTGAGTAGGGCACCCTCTGAGTAGACTTCCTGAGATCTGCCCACCAACCCCCTTTGAATGGCTAGCCATTTCTACCCAAGGGACTCCAGGAGCCAACCCTGCAACCCTATGTTTGCCTCTTTCTCCACCAGTGGGACAAGCACCCACCAATCAACCCCTTACGGACTTCTGGGCCCCCAGAACATGTGCTGGGCAAGTGTTTGCTGAGTAAATGGCTCCTGGCTCTTATTCATGCTCCTCTGGTTCTAACTTCTAAGTTGATTTCTAGGTAATAGTTGGGGAAGATATGGGCTCCCTGAGCAATTAATTCCGAGAGTGTGAGGGGAGTCTGTTCCCCAGCACATGAGCACCCTGCCTGAGAATACTGTTGTGACGTTGCTCCCAGCAGTACAGTGGAAGCCTAAGCCACCTCCAGTGTAGACCTGCTGGAAGGTGGGGCTGACCCCGAGGCAGGTGATGTGTCCCTGGCTGGTTCCCACCCTTGGCAGCCCAATCTCTCGGCTGCATCTTTCTCCAGGACATGTCCTCACAGTCCTGTGCAACAGAGACTCACTTGAACAAGGCCTCCCTTCAAACCCTCTTCTGCAACCCAGCTTCTCCTTTCTTTTTTTATTGAAGAGGCCATGAAGTGTCCCTGGAACTATGTGCAAACCTGACCTTCCCAGGGACAGAAGCAAGCCTTGGTGCCTACTCACCTGTCCTTACTGACAGAATCACCCGTAGGCCTGGGGCCGGAGGCTCCCACGGGCTCTGTGGAAGGTTTCAAGACGCCAAAGGAGTTGTGGGTACTGGAGTCCAGGGGCAGTAGCTGTGGACTGCTATGGGAGGAGAGCATGGTGCCTGCTAGGGAGCCTGAGAGTGGGATGCTGTTAAAGAACGCCGTGGAGAAGTCCCTGTTGTCAAGAAGAACAAAGTCAGCTGCGGAAATCAGATACCACATCAAGTGCTTTATATATTCTAAGTAACACTTCTCTGGGTCCAAAGGTAATATATTTTCATGGAAAAAATTTACAAACTTATAGAAAAGTAAAAAGAAAACTAAAATCACTTCATATACCGTGTTTAATTGAATCTAAGGTAAACTGCTACTTTATGTACCACTAAGAAAAAATTGTTACCAAATATAATTGTCAGATGCCACTGGTTATAAGAAGCACCCTGATCTTAAAGGTGTTAAAATGTATAAATATGTGTCTCAGACCTAATGAAATGCATCACAGAGTAGGCTTCTCTTTCATTAAGGGCTGTATGGATATACCACAATTTACCTAACCAGCCTCTATTGAAGAACAACCAGCCTTTTCAGTCATAGACACTGATGCAACAGTAGGCAAGATAGTGCAGTGTTAAGGCTGAGGGTCCAGGGGCCCTAAACCAGCCAGGTCTCACTCCTCGGCCACGCACTAGCTCTGAGACCTTGGGTGCTTCAAGCACTGTGCTGCAGGTTCCTATCTGCAAAACAGAGAGATAGGACCTTCCCCATGAAGTCGCTGTCAGGACTAAAGTTGTTAGTGTAGCAAACACTTGGAACACTTAATAGCTGCCCATTATTGTAACTGTCATTAAACCTGTTACATGGGACATTACATGGGTAAATGCACATATTGCCTGGGATAAATTCATAGAAGTGAATTGCAGCAGCAAACGAAATGTTCATTGATGATTTTTGATAAATAGTTCTAAATTGCCCCCCTTAGAGGTTTAAATTACAACCTGTGTATGGGTCTATTACATCACACGCCACCAATTTTACCAAATTTCATGTTATTTGACAATCCGATAGATGAAAATTGGTCTTACTACATTTTTAATTTGTAGTTTTTTGATGTAAGCTTGAAATTTTTTCATACAGAAACATCTGATTTCCTTTTTTTATTAACTGTTTATGCATATCCTTCATCTGCTGTTCTATTTGGTTATTGGTCTTTATTATTAAGACTATTTACATATTAAAAGAATTTCTTATATGAGCAAGAAATATTTTCCCCAGAATGTTGTTTTGACTCTTTATTGTGTAATTTTCCTCACAGACACAAAAAATTGTTATTTTTATGTGGTCTAAATTTTGTGTCATTTGTAGAAAAGACTTCTTAACCTTTGAGACTATGAAAATAATCTTCTTTAGAATATTTTAAGACTTTAAACAGAAAAGTTAAAATTAAAAAAAAAATCTCTGCACTGTTCAGATTATTCTCTGAAAAACCTCTGAACTGTTAAGAACTTTAAGTTGTGAGGTAGGCTCCAATTTTGTTTCCAGAGTATCAAATAGTTTTGACTGTCACTTATTGAATTAGGTAATGATTCATCATGGATATAAAATATTACCTTTAAAATTCCCATATTTAGCCTATTTTGGGGTTTTCAATTGTATTCCAATGTTCTATTCATGTGTGAGTACCTCACTGTTTTAATTCTTATAGCTTATAAGTTTTAATTTATAGTGGGGCTAGTCTTCCCTGATGAATCTTCTTTTTCAGAAATATTTCAACTATTTCTATTTATTTTTCCATAAAACTTCACAATCAGCTTGTTTGTTTCTAAAAACTCTTGTAGTTATTTGTATTGGCTCATGTTACATTTACAGGTTGGGAGAGATCTGTCATCTTCATGATGTTGCATCATCCTAGCTTATAATCTTCTAAAAGTAGTTGGTGCTATTTGATCTCATTACATTGGTTGTATCCAGTCACTTTATTGTCTCCTTTTATTGTCTATGACAGTTTTTCCAGTTCATTCTCTTTTAGATCATATCATCTTTAAATAATGATACATTTTACCACCTCCTTTCCAGTTTATTCTTTCCCTAGACTAACTTTATGCGCTAGGGACCCTAGAATGTCAAATTATAGTGACGAAAGCAGATATTTGTTTAGTTTTTTAATGTAATTTGAAATAAGATAGTTTATCAAGTTAAGCACCTATCTATTCCCACTTAAATACACTTTAAATCAGAATAATGTTGAATAAAAATGCCTTTCAAGTATCTATACAGATGAGATGATCATATAATTTTTTTTTGATCTATTGACATGTAGAAGTAAACTAAGTTTCCAAAAACTGGAGCCACCTTGCTTTCCTGAAATAAACCGTACCTGATCATATGCATTAGCATTTTAATATACTGTATGGTTGCTCATTACTATTTTATTTAGAATTCTCCACTGACATTTGGAAATGAGAGTGGTCAGGAATTTATTATGTTCTACCTCTGTCACATTTTGATGTAAATCTTGTGTTTAAAAAAAAAGGTGTTGTAAGCTTTCCTTCTTTTTCTACACACTAGAATATTTTCAATAGCATTAGAATGACCTATTCCTTAAGTCTGTTAGAATTTTGCCATGAAGCTTTTTTAATCTGATAGGTTTTGGCAAATTAACTGTGACAATGTCCTCTATTTCTTCTATAATAATTCATCTGTATGGATTTTCTTCGTTTTGGTAATGTTATTTTCCTCAAAAATCATCCACTTTCAATTTTATTTGTACAGAGTTCAGCAAAATAGTCTTTCATCCTTTTGATTTATACTTTATCTATGATTATTTCCCACTTATTTCTACTTTAAATATTTGTGATTTTTCTTTGCTTTCTTGATTACCTAAACTAATAATCACCTATTCCATTGCTACTTGTTTTAACATGGCTGTATCAGGAGGGCAAAAAAGCCTTTAAGACCAAAAGAATAAAGTTCTAGTGCCAGAAATATGTGCCCTATGGCAAAAAGCTAGATCAAGTCCAGGCAGGAATCTATCTACTACCTGTCTCCTTACCAGGTGAGGCCTGGAGGAATCTACAGCACAAAAGTGCCACCATCACCATCACCACCTCCACCACCTCTCTAGCTCTACTCCCACAAGCCCAGCAGTGTTCAAAGCACAGTCGCATACTTGATCTTACTTGGTCTTAATAAAAGGCAGGCAGGTGGCATTACCCCTTATAGGTTCACAGTGTGAAAAATGATTGATCAAAGGAAAATCGGTCTCTGGGAAAAGTCAGGAAACTGGTTCTGGCTCTACCCAGTCAGGACTCTGCCCTCCACGGCTTCAGAATCTGAACACCTAACAAGAAGAGGTCAATCGGCATATCATGAATGAAGGTTTCTTCAGACTTTTAGGAAGGTTTGAAACAGCTCATGGATGAGCAATCACAAAGTGCAGAGGACTATTGTATGTGGTGCCTGAACGGATTGGCTGACTGAACGTAAAACCCAGAATGAATGAATCACTTCAACAGCGCAGATCTATTTCATTCACACAGGGCCTTATCATCCTTTGACTAAATATACATTGTTTTGAGGAGAATGATCCACACAAAAGCAAGCTTGACTATAGACACTGAGACAACAGCAAATGGTGACTCAGTCCATTTCTCTCCTCTCTGCCCCCTCAGGGAAAATATGCCCCACTCTCCACCCAGAAATTCCACTTCTAAGAAGTAGCCTGAGGAAAGAGTCAACAGGCATGCTCAGAGATTCACTTACAATCATAAAACATTGGACACAAACTACAAGGCCACAGTTAAGGGGCTGGCTAAGTAAATTATGTGGTACATTCACAGGCTGGGAACCTGGACAATCAGCAAGCCAAAGCTTCAGAGGGCTATTTATTAAAATGGATGCAAGGTCAAGATACAGGAACAAGTGGGGAAAAAGAGACTGGAGATACAGATACCAGAATGTTAACAGTGATTATATCTGAGAGGCTAGATTATGGGTAATGTTTATGTCTTCCTTTGTGCTTCTACTATTTTCAACAAGGCGTATACATATTCCTTTCACAACCAGAAAAAGGCTACAAAAGGGTTAAAAGAGGAACAAATCAAGTGTGCATAAGGGCTCTTTGGGTAGCACTGAACTTTGAGGTTGGTGGGAAGCTGGGCTCAGCTCCCTCACTTCCAGAGTCTATGGGTCTGATCAGCCCAAGAGGCTGGGAAGACCCTGATGATGAAAATGCTAACTGGCAAAAGGCGAGAGAAAGACCTCCCAGATAAGGCCACAGAGAGCTCGGTGAATGAACGAGTACCCGGTGTCCAGCTGTGCTATGCAGAGAGGTGTAATTCTTCTCCGACCGTCTGCTGTCCGAGTCTCAACTTGTTTCTTCAGAAGATTCTGGCAAAGTAAGTGATACAAATGAATGGAAAAGTTCCTGCCAACTACCTCCAAATATAAAAAAAGGAAATGTATTCTAACTTCCCCTTCTAACAGGTTTTCTAGTCAAATTAAACTAAGCTACCTAATCAAAGAACAAATGGTTTTATCAGAATGTGTGCTCCACTTCCTGCACTGAAAAGCAGAAAGGACTGAAAGCTCCCAGCTGAACCACCTCTGGCACCTTCCTCTAATACCAGCACTGCAGGCATGGCCAGGTTCTCAAACCAGTGAGCAACCATGGGGCTCAACAAAGGAATTAATGGATGATACCTGTACTCTTCAGCCTACACCCTTGTCTCTAAGCTATGGTTTGCAAACTCTCTTCCATAAAAGGCTCATAACCAAGTTACACATTATGTCTGAGTCTCCTTGGGAGGTTTATCACCCTGCACAAACTCTGGGAGATGGTTTAAGCTCCCTGGGTAATCACAACATTTCCTGCCCTGTTTCTATCCCATCTCCACCACCTACCCACAAGTGAGACATGAACTTCCAGAAGAAGGAGGAGCCCACAGATGTCTCCTAAGGGTAGTGCCTGAAACTCAACGTTCTCAGTACAATAAGTCCTCACTTAATGTCACTGATAGGTTCTTGGAAACTGCAACTTTAAGGGAAACAACACATAAGGAAACCAATTTTACCATAGGCTAATTGGTATAAGTAAAAGTTAAATGCCAATGGCATATTTCTGGTCACAAAAACACCACCAAACTTCTAAATAAAGACCCAAAATGCTTCTAATATTAAACATCGAAATAAATGTGAGCTATACATACATTTTAAAAAGATTAATAAAAACAAATAAGATGATTATTTCCTAACCCACTTCTCCCAGTTCAGGGTCACAGGTGGCCAGAGCCTTTCTGGCAGCTCACAGTACAAGGTGGGAACCCACCCACCCCAGACAGGAAACCTAACATGGGCATCTTTGGGATGTAGGAGGAAACCGGAGTAGTCAGAGAAAACCCATACAGACATGGGGAAGAAGTACAGAGTCTACACAGCGACCCCAGCCAGGAATCGATATTTTTTTTCTCATCAATGTTGTAACAAAACAATGTTGAACCAAACGACATTATTCGAGGACCTGCCGTATACAGAATTTCCAAGAAAGGTCAAGTTCCCATAAGAGATGACCTCTTCCAGAGCACTGCGGGGCACAAAGGCCTTTGATAAAGGTGCCTTAGGCCCCATTACTACCTCATGCAGCTGAGGGAAATGGGCTAAGTGGGCCCAAGCTGGCTTACTCCTGGGTCCTGCGCTAGGCCTAGCACACACCCATTTCCACACTACTGATGCCTGTGCCCTGTCCAGATTGCCTGTTCTCCTGTGCCCATGTTCTCAGTGAAATCTGGCCAAGCCCTCACCTTCCTGATGTCTTCCAGACTCTCCCCATTGACAACGCCAGCAACTGAGGCTGCCGATCCTGTCTCTCTGGCCGTGGCACTCTTCTGGTCCAGCTGTTGCTGTTGCTGCCTTCGCTGGTACTTGAGCATCTCAGGGTTCTCGATGACAGCTGTGGAGAGCTGGGCCTCAGTCATGATGGCCAAGCTCTTGCCGTAAGTGGACTGGTGAATGCGGCTCTAGAGGAAGCAGAGGAAAGTGTGATAAACCAGCTATGAACAGACAGGTGGTAAATACTGCCCACCAGTGGGTGAGCTGTGGGTTGGTTCTCCTGGCTCTGAAAGCAGAAAGGGCCCTGGGCAGGGGACCCAGAGCACCAGATTCTAGCTCTCCATTGCCTCCCACCCTATTCTGCCTGTAAGCTGATTTAGATGACTCTGGAGCAGTCTTGTACCTTCCCTAGATGTTTATAGCCTCCAGTGTACCTATAGCTGGGGACAAAAGTGAATGAATAATCAACAAGAAAACACCTACTCCATTTCTGATGCAGAACAAATGGAAAACGTTTGTTGAACTGAAGTTAAGACACTCAAATTGCTAGCATAAGGCTCTAGCTCAGTCTAAAGACCTCAAACACTCTTTGAGAATCAGATACTGAAACCAGAGTCTGCAGATCTTGTCTACAGCCATCATCAGCATGTGGTTGGAGGTCACCATGGGGCTGCTAACAGCGTCCGAGAACAAGGGAAGGCCTGGCATAAGCAGACCTGGGGAAATCTCTCTCTGGCCCCACTGTCTCCCAACATGTCATGATCCTTGTGGGTAGAGCCTCCATCCATTCTCCCAGGTCTCATTAGTCTCACGCCACAACATACCAGACAGGACCCCAAGAGGGGAAGGGATGGTGTCCCCAGCACACTGGAATGACTGCTGTGACGAGGAATAGATTCATATAAGGATGTGTTATGACCAACGAACATGGAGGTCAGTAGGACATCTGCCTCAAATAAAGGATGCTCAGAGGGGAGGCAGCACTTTGGGATCCGCTCCTGAAGAGGCTGTATGTGGCCAGAAACTTCCCTCCCCTGCCACCTTGGCTCCTGTCCTCTCTCCCCTGAAATCTCAAGGTAGAATTCAGAGTTCGGCTGATGTCTACCTAGCGATCCTTGAACATGGGTTCCTTGCCTGTCATCTGGAAAATGGTTAGTTAGATAGGTTACTACATAGGCTCCCACTGTGGCTCTTCAAGAGGGAAGGGAGTACACAGTAATGTCAGGTAACCTGATAACAGTGAGAAGGTGGAAAGAAGACCTAAGGCCACTGAGACATTCATCCTTTCATTGACAAGAAACTCTCAGGGTGCCAGGCCTTGCTATAGGTGCTATCAACAAAGCAGACCCCTAACCTCAAGGGGTTTATATCATAGTGGGAAGTCCACACAGTAGCTTAAGAGGGAGCCTCTACTAGCAATCAAATCACTAAGAGGTGAGTGCCCACCTGTTCACAGGGCTTCTTTTAGACAAATGAACACATTCCACTAAGTGCTGGCAAAGGCCCATCTGTAGAAACACTGGTCCTAAGTCTATGGTAAGTAAAGCAGAGCCTTTCCTGAAGCTCTTGAGGAAGGGCCATGGGCCACACTGTCCTTGGCAAAACACAGAGGTCTGGCCCAAAGGCAGCAAGTCTGGGTCAGGCTTCTGTTCTTGTTCTTAAAGGTCATACATGATCTTGGCAAAAGGCCATACTATTTTCCGAGGCTTAGTTACCCCATTGGTGAAATAGGTAAGCCCTGCCATGAAAGGTTTTGTGTAATTGAAATAATATATGCAAACACACAGCCCAGAGTCTGGCATACAGTATGTGCTGAGAAACAACCAATGTTACTATTAAGTTGCTACTCCGTGGCAACCATCAGTACAAGACAAAGGGGAAAGTGATGTAAGCAGGGACCCTTGGGAGTACTCCTGCTCTCTCCCAGAGTGAAACCTCCTAGTTAGTATGTGGCTAATTATCAGCTCAGAAGATGCCCAAAGTTGTTTTATTATTAATTCCAAAACTGATTTCTGACATGAACAGAGACTCATTTTTAAATTAATCTATTTTGTAAAGAAGACAAGAACTACAATCTATAAAAGACAAATACCCAATAATACATTAAGAAACAATGTGTCTGTAAATGTCACAAGAAGAGGGTTCAGTTGAAGGGACAACCTCTCAGAGGTATCATGGCCATTTCTGTAGCTCCAGAGCATGCGCACACAGCACACAGGCCACTAGCTGGCAATATGTTGTCTCCTACCTTCTCCTCCTCGCTCAGGGGGTCTCCAAGCTCATCCTGGGAGAAATCTAGGAATGCCACAGATCCATCCATGGAGCACACCAGGATGCCTAGCCCATTCAGAGTCCTGAAAGAAATGGCCATCAGCAGCCTAGGAGCAAGTGCCTGCAGTGCTCACGCATGCCTCAGTGGACCCAGAAGGATGGCAGGGCAAGGCTCTAGGTAGAGGCCTAGAACTCCTGGTTCCCTTCTGTGGCCTGGAAGGGGTGGGGATAGGGGAGACAATTGTGTCCCAGCACCCTTTAGTTCTAAGTACGTGTACAAAGTATCTCTTACCATATGGTTTTTAAGAATTTCATTTTTATTTATCTTATTTTTGAAACCGTTTTTTTTTTCATGTAAAGGAGTATACATCTAAATGAAGTCACTGAGAGGCAGAATGTGTCTCCACACCTGTGCTTACCTGGTTCATGAAATGACAGAGAGTGAAGTGGAACCAGGATCACAACTCTCCCCTTTTCCTAAATACCAGTTTGTCTGAGGAGGCATTTTGCAGGGGCAAATCCCAATGGAGCAAGGAGCACAGCAGCAGACATTCTCCCAAAAGCAGGACCAAGCTGCCCTTTCCTGAATCAAGTGCAAACAGCGCCGTAGGGGCCTGCTCCAGTGGCGACATCTCATGGGGGCGGGGGAGTCCCTGGCTACCTGACCCTAATTATCATCCAGGGACCTCATTTTCAAACATGTAGCCTCTCTTTCCTAGCCTGTGCATCATTACAAGAATCCATCTTACCAAGAAATATCCATGATAGATTTGTCAAACAGCTCATGAATGACAACCAAAGGCCTTTTCAGACATGTGAGCTAGAAGGAAAGAAGCAACAAAGGTTAATGAAATAAATGAAAACCACTTTTTGTCCACTTATCTCAGTTAACACTACATGTCCTAGAAGACTTGATCGGAATGTTGCTGACACACAGGGCATATTTAACTCTATTCAAACCACCACCACCAAGATCCCAAACTGTGGAAACCAAAGCTTTCCAAAAATAAGCAAATTAGAGTGGGCCCCTCCAAAAGTTTCATTGTGGTCTGGCAGGGGAGATGGCTTTATACAGACAATCAATAATGGAGGAGGGAGTTCTGGAAAGGCCATGACCTGAGCAAAGATGGTCTAATGAACTAGGGATGGCATGCCAAGGCCTGGGCAGGGGATGAGGCAGCAAAGGCAACTCCTAGGACAGGAAAACAGATGCAGAGAGAACCCAGCACATCTTCTCTGGGCCTAAGAAATTCTGGTACACATTTACATATGGCTACATATGTCACACAGGCTCATTCTACAGTGCGTGCAGATAGTCCAGAAACACATAAAAACAGTTTACATTGCCCTAATACTCATGCAAAGCTAATCACTATTAATGCTTTGATGAGTTGTCTTCTGGTCTATCTTATGCAAATACTTCATTTTTTAAGGCACATAGTTCTGCCTGCTTTTTCATTTAATAAATAACAAGCATATCATTAAATATCCTCTAAACACCTGTTTTTGATGACTGCATATTTGTTATCTAGTCACTCTAATGTTGGGCTGTGCACTATCGCCACATTCCCACAGTTAGCAAGATCCATCTCTCATACACTAGTGTCTGACCTCCCTGCCGACAGGTCTTGGGGCCACAGGGCATCCAGCTTGGTGGGAATACCCTTCTGCAGGGCTCCCGCTAGGTGCCGCAGAAGCTTCTGAGAAGCTGGGACTGCTCTTGCAGAGGAGTTGCTGTGACCATCCTAATTGGGAAGAAAGATCTAGAATCTGAGCTACCTCGAATTCATGAGAAGAATCTTGCCTCTACCATAATTCTACTTCTAGAAAATGAAACAAAACAACCTTGCCCCTCTTCCCCAAAATGCGTTTATAGACCCCTCAGCAATCTAGACCTTGTGATGTTTTGGTCAAAGCACCATGAATGGAGCCCCAGGCCAAGAGGAGCCCAGGAAGAACATTCCTGGAACTGCCTATGATAGTATTGGGGTTCAGGTTCTGGAATAAATGGTACATGAATACTGGGCCTGAAAAAAATCACAATGTACACAGCAGATGATTCCTCTGTGACAAACGACCATAATAAATGCAGCCAGAGGATAACCTTCAAACCTACAATTTTAAATCCACTATTTATGGGGAAATTAATAGGGAATAAACAACAAACATAATAACATACACGGATCTCAACATTATGCTGAGTGAAAGCAATGCAAGACACAAAAAAGTAAGCACTGTACAACTCCATTTATATGAAGTTTAAGGACAGGCAAAACTCACTGTGACAGACATCATTAGAGTGGCTGCCTTGGCTAGGGGGTTTGAGGGTGGGGTCTTGAATGGGCAGGGACAAGGAACATTCTGGGGCAGTGGTTACACATGTAAACATGTACAACAATGCATTGAGTTGTATGCTTCAAGTGAATATACTTTACATAGGCTCTATGTCAATACAGGGTTTTTCTTAAACAGAGCAAACATAACATGCCAACTATGGCACTGACCACCAAGGGTACACAAGAGCTGGACACAAGAGCTGCTCTGGTTGGAAGTCACTGCAGCCTCTCCTAGCTGGGCCCAAGCCCAGCTTCCTTCCAGGGTGATGGGAGGACCTGACCCCAGGTGCAGGGTGGAAGCACACACTAGGCACACTAAAAGCAGGGTTCCCTCATCTTCTACGCCTCCAGGCTTCGCCTCCTTCACCAGTCCCGTCTCCTATTCCCCTGCAGGAGCAGCAAAGCTCATGATGGGGGGCTCACCCAGACAGAGAGAGAACGGTCCTTGCTGCCAACAGCACAGCAGCAGTATGGGCAGCTGGGCTTCGCAGAACTCCCATTCTTCTGCTTCTTTTTGAATATTTTTGGGTTGAATTTCTAAAGCCAAAATACAAATGCTAAAATAATTGATCAAGTATCAAGCATATACCCCATGCCAAGGATTATAAACATACCACAATCCTAGACTACTGGTGGGAGCTCCATACAGACATCCTATCCTCCCAGCCCCAGGCACTCAGCAAGTTTAATTTCATCTTCACAGCTACACAGAAGGTATTTTGCTGAGGATGAAATGGAAGCTTACAGGTCACAAATCTGTACTGAGTCAACGAATGAGTAAGTGGTGAGATGAAGATTTGAAACTGGCTTTACCAACTCTCCAATTCTGGGCCTACAGCCAGGTTGATGGCAGGGGAGCTACAAGAAATGACACTCTAAAGCCCTCCTGACCTGGGCAGGGTCAGGTCTAGGACTTGGGCTTTAGAGACAAGGTCCTGAGGGAGGGCTGCTCTAGTATCCCTTTCCTCTCACTGTATTTTCTTGCTCACAGTCAAAACTGTCTTATAGAGACTGATCGGCCCTGTGTGATCTCACGAACAGGGAAAATGACTACATCAGACTAAAGTCAGCCCAGGGACTACCCCAGTGTAACCTGAGCTTCACTGCTGGAAAGGCTGGAAGCACATGCTGAGCTCCCTGCTGCTTTCCTGGACTGAAAAGGATTGGAGCTCTAGACTCAGAGTTGAAATCCCCAGGCCAGGAGAACTGAGGAGGAAGGGTGTCAGGTGGCCCAGAGGGGTTCTAATCCCAGAGGGCAGACAGGAATGGCCAAGGGTGCACAGAAACTGGAGAACAAGGAACCAAAAGCATGTACCCTGGGCTTGAATCTCCACAACCACTGGGTTGGCTGCAAGGCCTCAGCACAACCATCTCACATGGCCACTCTTACAGTAGCTGTTAGGATAACTTGAGAGAGTCATCATGTGGAAGCACTGCTAACTACAGAGTAGTAACTTTCAAACATTTTAGCAAAATGGTCCTGATTTCAAACAAAATTTTACATGGACTCCAATACAAAAAAAAATTAAAGAAGCAATATTTTATTTATATAAATTTAAACCACAGTATACAGTATTTATTATGAATTTAAACAATGGGAAGGATGAGCCCATTTCAATAAATAAAAACTGAGATCAGGGGCCAGATCCTTCACTTTTACCAGCCTCAGCCCATCAGTCTACTGACTTTGTTGTTGTTACCCAGTGCTGAGGAAATCCAGGTTCTCACATGCCGCATGCCTTGGGCACTCTCAAGACACTTTTCAATTTAAGTCATTCAGAAGCATAAAAGGAGTGGCCAATACTCTCTCAAGACTGAGAAACAGCAACCCGTATCTTCTGGTATCCTTCTCCCTGCCATGTAAAGGCAGCTCCAGACTCAAGCAAGTGCTCCATCCCTGGCACAGCATCATAGCTACAGTTGGCCATTGCTAAGATGCCGGGACAAGCACATGTGCTCAGTAGCCGCACAAACTGCACTGCGTCCCCCAGAACTGGGTGAGTGGGGCACTTGTGAGGACTACCATGCCTGAGCACCCATGAGCAGACCCGAATGTGTAAATAGAGCAAAGCCACAGTGTTCCTAACCAAAGACTGATTTTGATGATGTTCATCATGTTAAAGTTTGCCAATAAAATACATGAATATGTAATTCTATTTTATAAATTTAGTTTTTTAAACACTGAAACATAAGTATTTAAAATGAAACAAGAAGGTGACATGTGCTGAATCTCAGAGCCCACCACCTCAGTCACACGCATGACCCAGCCTTAGGGAGCATGGCACTACCCAGGCCCTGAAAATACTACTCAGGGCTAGGCCCACAGTCAGTCAGTCTGAGACTGAGTACACTCACCACGACAGTCACGGCTTTTCGGTGCCCAACGAAGTCCATGTTGGTCTTCCAGCCCTCCCGTTCAATGATTTGGGCGGTGGGGCCAGAGTTGTTCATGGCATGGGCAGACACCAGGTAATGCCCATCAGGTGACCAGCTGAGCCGTAACACATGGGTCGTCCCTCCACACTGAAAGAAACATCTGTGCTTGAAAAGAGTTCAAGGCCAATCTTGTGACCAAAACTCTGGCCTCAAGAATAAAGTTGACTCAGCCATAAGGGAAAATAAAATCTTGCCATTTTCAACAACATAGATAGACCTAGAGGGTATTACACTAAGTGAAATAAGTCAGACAAAGCAAGACAAATATTGTGTGATCTCATTTACACATAGAATCTAAAAAAACTAGACAAATGAACAAACAAAACAAAGGAGACTCATAGATAAAAAGAACAAACTGACAGTTGCCAGAGGGTGGACAGTGGGGGAATGGGCAAAAAAGGTGAAGGGGATTAAGAGGTATAAACTTATACATGTCACAGAAATGTAATGTACAACATAGGGAATACAGCTGATATTATAACTTTGTACAGTGACTGATAGTTACTAGACTTCTCATGGTGATCACTTCATAAATTATATGTCAAAGGACTATGTTGTACACCTGAAACTACTATATGTCAAAATATTGTATGTTAGCTATACTTTAAAAAGAGCTTTACATTTCAAAAATAAAAATAAAAAGAATAAAGTTGAACTCTGATTTACAATTAAAGTATGATGGTAGAGCATGTAAAGTTGAACTCTGATTTACAATTAAAGTATGATGGTAGAGCGTGTATCCAAGCTTCTGGCTACACCAACAACTCTAACTCCAGTCTCTCCAGATAATCCAATAAAAAAGGCTCTTTCAGATGAGAGTGAGAGCTACAACATTCCATAGAGGCTGAGCACAGCACAGCAGTTTAGGCCCTGAAGGGATCTGCAGGACGGATATCTCTTTTGTCAACTCTGCAGGGGCCATTTCTGACCACTGACCCCTTTCTTCTGCCCAGCACTTGTTAACCTAACCATATGAGGTCTGTAGAGCACACACTGCAGTGGAGAAAGAGCCTTGTTGACCCATAGGAGCCTGTCTCTGTGATGCAGCCAGTGACCACAAACCACCACCTGCTCTCTTGAGCCTGGTGAAGCAAAGGAGAAGAGGTTCCTTGACCTGGACTGAGAGCTAAGGCAGAGCATCCCTCCAGTGTTCCTCCTGCAAAGTAAGATGATATGGGCCAAAAGTCAGCCCCCTGACACTCAAGGTCAGTCCAGGGAAGCCCTAAAGACTTAGGGATTAAGATCTTGGCCTTACAGCCTCAGAGGAGGGCAGGACAAGGCAAGGGGGCAGTGATACCCCTGCTTCAACTTCTGCCAGGCCACGGACCCAGACAGGGCAGGCCCACCCCAGAGGTTGAAGAGTGCTGTCAGTTCCCAATGGGACTTCAAACACTCCTGTTCCATTTCCCATAGCCACTTCTAGGACCCTACCTGCTGCCTGCAGCTGGAGCACTGAAGAGCTCCAGAAGGTATAAAGGCCATGTCCCTTGTACAAGGCTGTCACCAAGGAGGGCAGAACTAAATAAGGTAAATACTGGTACTAATGTGCCCAATCCAGGAGCTGTTGCTGGTTTAGGGAGAACTGAATACATATTTCCACTTTTCTCCCACAGTTAGCCCTGTCCAGTGGGCCAATATCTATTTTCCTTGCAAAACTATACTCGTGTCCTTTCCTCTGAGAAGCCTTCCCTGATGAGCTCATGCCCTGTGCCCTGAGCTGTTTCTGCACACTCTGAACAACACCATTACCATGCTCACTACAAATTCGAATGTCTATTTTTCCTATCAGGCTCTAAGCTTCAAGGGGGAGAACTCCATCTCCATCCACTTTTATTTCCTGTACCCAGTAATGCCTTACAGGTAGTAGGCACTTAAAAATTGTCTAATGAACAATGGCGAGCTTAAGCTCTGATCCTACATAAAATGAGAACTCAAATAAAAAAAAAAGAGATAGTAAAATACTGCACAAGCCACTACAGTCTGACCTCCAGATATTTTGCAAATTGTACTGGTTAACTGTAACCAAAAAAGTCAGCTATCCTGCAGAGCAGAATTCAGTTATCAAAGCCACAGCACAGTCAGAAAAAATGCAAGATAGTAATGCAATGTATATGTCACATGGTGAGAAAAAGTTTCATCATGTCCAAGACAGCCAGCTATGTGGCACAATGTTATGGGGACATCCCTAAGGTTCTCTTAAGCTTTAAAACTTATAAATCCTTTTCACTTCAAAGCTGGACGTTTGATAGCATCTGATAGATATAAGATTTTCATCAACTGACTCTTCAGGCTAGAGTGCTCACCCTAGAGAACGCTGAGCAGTCTGCTCTGGTCCCCAGACTCTGCATTCACCCACAAGGTCCAGACCCCAGCCAGTTCCTCCTCTATGCACAGAAGTGAGGAAGGCTGCTGCATCGAGCTCTCTGGGCTGTCCCCATACCTCATCAAAAGGTTTGGTGATGCTGGTCTCCAACTGCCAGTCCAGAGTCCTCCACACCTTCAGACTGCGGTCATCAGCTTGAGAGGCAATGTATTTACCAACAGGGTCCCAAGTCAATCCCTTTACCAAACCAGAATGACCTCTCAGAGTAGCTAGAATTTCTGTGAAGAAAAATAAGAGATTGAAAAGGTGTAACCAAGGGGAAAACAATGACTCTACATAGAAACACGGGCTACAATCTATGGGCTATAGAATGGCTAGCCAAGAGTAGGGAGTCCATCTTGGCCAGCCACTAGCCCTGGCACAAGCAGAAGAGCTCCCTAATCTGGTCACCACCAAGGCAAAAGTAACCTGAAGAAACGACTACACCCAGGATTTCCCTTCATGCATAGGTAGTACGTGTGGGTTGAGGCTGCTTGTACCCTGGAAGGAGCCAAATTCTGCCCCATTATCTTATCTATAGCCAGTGGTCTTGCCCATGGTTTTTCTTTCTGGACAGAAGTCCACTCCACCTGGACTGTGACACTGGCACTTTTGATGTGAACCTCCCTGGCAGTTCAGGGGATGGAGCACTGCACTGAGTGAGTCCTCTGTTAAATTATCACTGAGGACAAAGGTGTATGAGACAGTACCTCCTAGAGATCTGTAATCTAAATGTCACCCCAACCTCCAAATCTGCTACTCTGTGGCCAGGCTGAGTGTCCCCACACATGCTGGTGGCTTAGAGAAAATGACTTGGATCAAGTCCATGGATGATGCTTTTTAATGCATGAGGAAAACATACTCCAGATATCGAGCAGGAACATAACAGCATCTCACTAGTTATAAATTGCAGTGCTATGCCAGGTTATGCCATCTGTCATGACTTCAAACACATTAATAAGAAAAATTAATCTTTTATGAAACTGGATTTTTCAGCCTACATCTGCTCAAGGGCATCACAGAGGAGATGGCAACTGAGCTGAAGCCAGAGCCCAGCGGTGAGAGGACTGCCCTTGAGGGAACATGTGTGAGGGCAACAGGGTGCACTGAAGGTACAGCACAGGTGGGGGCATCCAGGTGAGCTGAGCACAAGCTGGGCGTAGTCTCCAATGCCAGTTGTCAACATACTACCTTCAGAATCTGTGGCACATCCATGTTAGCACTCAGTTACTATTTTCTTTAATATAAACCTCTTTCAAAAACTTAAACAAATATAATTGATAAAGAAAAAAGAACTGAGTTACTGATAAGACACATGAATCCCTGTCCACTGTGAGACATAACCTGCCACCATGTGAAGGAGACGGAGCCCACCCCACTGATGAGCGGCCCATTTCTGCTGCCACCCAGTCAGAGGCTCAGACCTGGGAACTTGACTGCATTCCAGATGACAACAGTATTATCCACGCTGCACGAGGCCAGCCAGGCATCATGGGGAGACCACGCTACATCCATCACATCTGGAAGACAGAGGGCTTGGCAGTGAGTCTCTTACCTGGCATGCAGATTTGGTAAGGGGGGCACACTCAGCACCACCCCTGTCTACCAGCTGGGCCAGCGGTCCCTAGTGTCATGTCTGAGGATACTTGACCTGGGACCATCATAACTAGACTTTTTTTTTTTAAGTCAATCTGAAAAACTTCCCCACTAATGTTTTTCAATTAGTCATAAAATTTGAAGCATCAAACTGATCCCACCCCACACCTTTTACAGACAAGCAACTAAGGGCACCGCTGAGAGACTGGTGCCTTGTGTCATGACACTCATGTATTAGAACCCTAGCTCTGACACCTACTGAGCCTATGGCCTGGGGCTCGCTCCTCAACCCTGCTAAGCTTATTTCTCCCTAACTGGGCCTTCCTCATATAGCCCTTTGAGCACTGTGGGTCTAGCACTTCACAGAATCCTGGCAAACAGTCAGAGCTCAACAGATGCTGACTAACTGAATGAATGCAAAGTCATCTTCAGATTCTTTTCTTCATAAATTGGACCTCACTTCCAAGATGCTGACAGGAGCACCCCTTCCCTGCATAGCCGCCAAACACAATTAATCATGCTCATTTCTTTGTGACTCAGTTTTCACATCTGTAAAATGAAGATTAAAAAAACATCCTATCCTCAGAGGGTTACTGTGAGGATTTAGTGTGAGAAATTACCATAGAATGGTGACAGGCACACGCCAAGCCATCAATAAAGGCCAACCATGATGGTGACGATGCCCATCTTGCCATGGAGGTGTGGCAGGCACAGTCTTACTGATTTTTCTAACCTCATTGCCTGATGTAGTGCTAAGTGCACAGAAGAATGGCTGGTGAGATGAAGAATCAGAAACACAGCAGCAAGTTAATAGCTATCTAGTCCTTCCCTTGTAGGATTTTTAAAAAGAGGTATAAGTAAAATATTCAGAATTTCTATTGTACTTTTCTTCTAGTTTTTAAAAAATCTTCAGTGACAGCTTGACAAATTTTTTCCACATTGACTGGACTTTGCATTTCACACTGCATATGAACTGGTATGCTGCATTTAGTATTCTAACAGCCTATGTGATTTTCAGGGCTTCTTTTGATTGTTCTGTATTCTATGTCACTGAGAACATTTGCTACCATAAACAGACCTAATAAACAGAACTTAAACTGGGTTCCTGTTTTCCATGCTAATGAGCACATCTGCATATGTCACTCCCCACATCCTGGATTTTTTTTTTTTTTTTTTTTTTTTTGAGACTGATATCCCAAAATGGGATTCTGGGCAGGAGACCTGAACATGTTCCTAAGTGTGGAGTCTCTTAACACTGTAGACTGCTTTTCAAAAACCTCTAATTTCACACTTCTACACACAGAATGTCCATTTCCAAACTCCCATATTAGCTTTATGATCTTTCCCTTTAAACCTATTAAGTATATTGTTATATTTTAAATTTTACTTTGATTAGCAGTGAAAGTGAAGATTTTTTGCATTTGTTTTTCTAGAGTTGTCTTATCCTTGAATGACTCTACTCCAATCTTTGTCGGGAACTCTCCTGTGCAGTGGGTCTAACAAATACAAAGACTGAGGACCTCCTCTAGGAGCTTAAAGTCCAGGAGGACAGAAATCTCAAGATTTCACTGTGGTACCTAAGTCCTAGGACAGAGAAGTGGTCAGCTGGGAATCCAGAAAGGAGACATGATTTTCATAGCAATTTCCATGGGCTACTGATACTACAGGCATTAGCTGGAAATTCCATCAGCTTACCTTCCTATTGTAGGAGATTTATGTAGCAGTCTGTTATTCTCCTTTGTGACATCTACTGCCTGTTAACCTTGAAAAATATTCCTTCTGCTAAAGGTTTGATATTCAATTCTGTTTTCTCCTGCTTTAATTATTTAGAATGTTTCTCTCTTTAACATCTGGAATTTATTTTGGTGTATGCTATATTAAGTGAGGCTCTAAATTATTTTCCCCTCACCCACGAACTGCTAATGGTTACTCTATTCCAATGGACATAATTCTCTCTCTCCATTATCGATAAGCAATGCCACCCTCATGATATACTAAGCTCTCAGGTACACTGTAGCCTACTTCAATATCATTAGTTTTGCCCAGAAACTTGTGATGTGACAAACACTGTAGCTTTGAATGATTTCTTCCATAACCTTACTTATCCTTCCAGATGCCCTTTCAAGTCACTGTTGAGTTCTGCAGTAAATCCACATATATGACATAATTTTCTCCCAAAACCCCAGTTTTGCAGCTTCCGCTTCAAACTATACCATCCCCTTTCTCTCTCATTTCACAAACCTAAGATCCTCCCTGCATATGAAGATTTCAGTTTCCCATCATTATTGTTCCTATCAACAACATTCCCATCATCATTCTTGGTGATTCCAAGAGGATGATTTTTCAAACACCCAAGGCTCTTAGACCCTTAAATTCCTCCTCTTCCTTTAATAATATTGGCTCCCACCACTACCTCAGCCATTCATTCCCATGGTCATGTCCAGAGACCCTCCCTGGTCTCAATTCCAACCCTCCCCTACCATCGACAAGGTACTTCCAGCTCACTCTCAACTCCTATGGTTCTTTTAGGTGCTATAACCTACTGAAGCTACAGGCCTTCCACTGTCTGTCTCCGTATCTGGCTTAGAGTCCACCATCCCCTCTGCCCTTCTCCTGTGTCTTCACAGGTGCCTGACAAAACCTAGCCCAGCTCAGTCTAATTCTATCCACTCCCTGGTCTTTCTTGAGCACCCTCCAATTAGGCTTTCACCTAGCTACATCAACATGAACTACATTTTCCAAGCCCTCCAGGGGCCTCCATGCTGTCAAGTCCAATGGTCAATCCTCAGTCCTTACGTGGTCTTAGGCAACATGTGATATACTGCTCACTCCCTTCTCCTTCAAAGGCTCTCTCCACTATCTTAACTGGCCTTTCCATCTCAGCCTCTTTTGCTGGTTCTTTCATCTCCCCAAACCCCAAGCTCTACCCTTGGCCTCTGTTTCCACCTACACTTCTCCCCTGTACTCAAGACTCACATATATCGAGATGCCAATGCAGCAGGTCCACTTACACTGGGCAAACTTAACACACCCAAAACCCAACTCCTAAACATTTTCCCCAGCAAACATTTCTGTCCCACCCACACATCTCCCATCTCCAGTGATAGCAACTGCATCTTTTCCATTGTTCAGGCTACAGCCCAGTCCATCTCAATTCCTGTTTATCTCACACCCCATATCCCATCTACCAGGAAATCTGCACCTAACCTTTTCCTGACTTCCACCATTACTACCCAGGTCCAAACTGCCATGTCTCTTACCTAGATTGTCAGCAGCCTTCTCACTGGTCTCCCCAGTACTGCCTTTTAGTCTCCTAAAATATGGACTCCATACAGCTGTCATAGGCCTCTCTACTCCTCTGTTCAAAACCCTGCCAAACCTTCCCATCTCAGAGAACAGCCCTAACCATAACCTCTGGTCCCCTCACCTTTCACTCTCTCTGTCCTAGTTCTTGCTTGTGTTTCCCTAAACACACCAAGCATACATCTACATTCCAGGACTATTCCCTCTGCTGGAAAGCTCTTTGGAAGAACCACATAGTTGTCCCTCACCTCCATCTGTTCTCCCCTTGGACATCACCTTCTCAGTGAGGTCCTCCTTTAGAACTCTGGGTGAAATGACACCCTTTCTCATTTTGCTCCCTGACACTTATCTTCTAGTTTCTTACATGACTAGTTTATTATATGTCTCTTATAAGAATGTAAACTCAAAGAGTAGACTACACCTGAAACACACAAGGTGCTCAATATTTGTTAAATGAAAAATAAATATTACTTTGTGGAAAAAATGTCCTTAGTTTTTCCATTTACGGAGTGGTCCTTTTTTATCTCTCAAGAAAGGTTTGTGGTTTAAGTCTTAGCGATCTCATACATTTCTTGGTAAGATTATTCCTGAATATTTACAATTTTTGATCCTATTATAAAAGAGCTCTCCTTTTATCATTAGATATTCTAATAGGTCATTACTAGTGAAAAATAAATAATTTAAAATTTTCTTATATGCAAATTCAATGACTCATTTTTATTAGTCATAAGTGTTTTTTCAATGCTTTATAAGTTCTAAAAGCTTTATTCTTTTGGGTTTTCTTGATATATAACAATGCTATCCTCAAATTATTTCATTTTTGTTTTATTTTCCAGTATGTCTACCTTCTTCTGATTTCTGTTTAATTAATTGTACTACAGAAATTCCAAAGTAACAAATTAAATGTTGGCACCCATCCTGTCTTTGCTCAAGGAAACAAGACTCAACTTTAAACTGTAATATTTGCCATTGGTTTGCAAAAGACAAAGGACTCTACCATGTTAAGGAAATAACTTTCTATGGCCATTTTTTAGAAAGCATTTTTAATAGGAATTGATGCTAAATTATCTAATACTCCTTTCAGAATTCCTAAGATGACTCATTATAACTTAATCTATAAATTATAGATTTCCTTTACATAAAATTCTTTCATTATAAAGCATATTTAGTCAAAATGAATTAGTTTTCAAACGATATCAAATTCGTTAGTATTCTGTTTCTGACTTCTCTATTCATATTTGTCTATGCTTTCGTTTCATTGTTCTTTTTATTAGGGAACAGCGTTATAGCTTCCTTTAAAGAATGAATATTTCTATGTTCCAGAATAATTTTTCTTAAAAGCTCAAAATAATACATCAAAAAATA
This sequence comes from Eidolon dupreanum, assembly GCA_028627145.1. Lineage (NCBI taxonomy): Eukaryota > Metazoa > Chordata > Mammalia > Chiroptera > Pteropodidae > Eidolon > Eidolon dupreanum. The sequence goes on along the minus strand of CM053510.1, from coordinate 88,319,881 downwards.
ATTTAGGATCAGGAACCATTTCTGAATGTAGTTTCCAACTTCTTCATTGGTTACTACTTTGTTCAGTTTTTCCTAACCTTATGGTATCAATTTTGAAAACTTACATTTTCTAGAAAATTGCATTTCTTCTTACATTTTACTGTTTTTAGTTTAATACTGTAGACATTACATTTTGTACTATTTGAGGATATTCTTCCTCTGGTTAAGTGTTTTTCTAGACCTTTCATTTCTAATTTCATCTAGGTTTTCTTTTCTACTCCCTGATTAAATATGCCAAGCATATACTTTTCGAACTTTGCTTTCAAAGACCCAGTGCTTTCTATTCATTTATTTCTGCTTTTTCACTAATTTTTTCTTCTTAAACAGTTCCACCCATACCTGCTACCAGGACCATTGAATAAGAAGTAGCAAGTACCCCAGTTCAAGGTGGGCAAATCTACCTGCCTAGTAAAGGAAAGCCCTGGGGTGGTGGACCAAGAGAGAAGTCAAGATTGTGGCTCAGCCTGAACCTCAGGTGAGGGGCCCCATAAAAGTCCCGACTGAAGGACTTGAACACCCTCATAGACACCACACCAAAGTTCCAGAAGCCCAACTAGATTCCACTGTGAGCAGCTGTAAATAAGAGTGAATTACACATTTTTACTATTATCAACAATAACACAATGCTACTCTGTCAGCTTTCTCAAGAGTGGAATAAATCTGGTCACCGAGAGTGGGTTTGTTCACGTCGGTCCTGCAGAGTATTTGCTGAGCATACTGCCAATGGATTATAGCTGATGCCTTCCAAACCGCTCACTCCTGTCCCATCTTTTCCTAGAGCTCTAGGCTCAATTGCAAGTCTCTTGACAGCCTCTCCCTGACCCTTTCAAACATCCTACACTGAATTAGGGTCCATCCACATAAGCCTACTGCCCTTATTGTCTCAGTACAGGACACCACCAGCTATCCAGGTACCCAGCTAAAAATCTCCCTCATCTTTCTCCTTGCTCTACCCAAAGAATTTCCCCAAATCAGTCTCCTCCTCTCTATGACAATTATCACAGGCCTAGTTCAGGCCTTTGAAGTTTTCATCTGAACCACTGAAACAAATTTCTTTTCCCCATAGCTGTCAGAATGATCTCCCTCTTGTGCTTCAAAGCTTTTAATGGTGCCCTGTCTCTTCTATGATAAAGGAAAGCCTCATTAACAGGGAGCATGAGCCTTCTATGACCTAGTCCCTGCACACACAGTCCGACTATGTGCTGCTCCCTGCCTTGCATGTAAAGATCTAATAATGGTGAAATGCTACCAACTCATCATTCACATCAAGCCTTTCTCACTTCTGCTGTCCCTCTCTCTGGGAAACCCTTCAGGCCATTCCTGGGCTAGACCACAGGCTTTTCTCCGTTACCCCTGGCACCAAATCAAACATACAGCACAAGGCTTTAAACTGCTGTCAGCTGACTGACCTTCCTCCTCTGCAGTCCAAATCTGTAAAATGTGTCTTCTTCCATTCCGATTCTATTTACAACACTTTGAAAATATACCCAAGGTCAAGTAAAAACTTTTCACTGGGCCCCTGTGTGCTGGTTTCTGTGGAATAAATAAAGTGTGCTTACGGACTTAGTGATCCACTGATGAAGGTAGTGATTCAGTTCACCAGGATAAACAGCAGAACGTGGGGAGTTCTACATTAAAGATATAAACATATACCCCATGAGGGCAGGAGTGGGGACACTGAATGCAGCTGGAGACAGGCAGTGGGGATGGTAACTGCAGACCTTAAGGGACAGGTAGGGTGTGACTGATGGTGATGGGGAGGGATGACCCAGACACAGGGCTGCTATAAGGACCAAAAGATCCACAGGGGCTGTGGAAGTGCTGCTGCTGAATCTCAGACAGCTGCTGGGGCCGCCCACCCAACAGGCAGTCCCACTCACCGCCTGAGTGACTCCGGAGGATAGAGACACATCGCCACTGCTCCACATTGGCAAGCTTACCACTGGAGCCAAACACAGTGCTGGGGCCGATGTACCTGTGTGAAAATGCAGTCAGAAAGGCACTCCAGGAATTCTCTGGGCACTGCACAGATATGCTCACTGCGGCACAGCTTATCATGGCAGACAAAACAAAGCAAAAACAGAAAATGGCTGGAAAGCACCAAATTGTTGAACAGGAGTTGACTAAGTAAATTACGATCCATATGCTTGATGAAATACTGCACAGCCATCATGATACTTATGGTAAAAGACTATCTACTGCATGGGAAAATGTTCACAATCTACAATTAAGTGAAAGAAGCAAACCACAGGATAGCATATACAATATGATACCACTATGTGATGAAAAAATTACAAGTAACATAGATATCAACAATGCATGGAAAGTGGATCAGAAGGACACGAGTGAAAAATACCAAAATATTAACCATGGCTTTCTTTAGGTGGTGGAATTGTGACTTTTTTCTTTCATATTTCTTCAGTTTTCCATATAACATACTAAATATGTCATTTGTTGGCTAAAGCAGCAAAATCAATAGTATTTGTTAAGCCCTCTTATAATGAATTAAATGCCTCTGCCTTAACACCTGAGAAAGCATTCCAACCATGGGTACTACTACTGCCACTCGAGCTGTCACATGGGTTCCTATGGAGGTGGCGCTGACACCAATGGCATACAGAGCCTCTGTTAACAGCCTTCATTCCAGTAGAACTCTTCACAAACCCATAGAGAGAGCTTGTCTCTACTCTTGAAGCCACGGCCATAGGGCCACTCTGGCTGAGCAGTGGGGTAGGTCTGAGACCTCAGTTTGACTGGCCCCAGAGTCACCTGGGAAGCTGATTATGGAAGAGTCCCATGACCTACCCTGAAAGACTGCCTAGGAGTAAAGAAAAAGTTTTCCAGGTGATGATTAGTTCATTGTTGGTGCAGAAGAGGGGCTTTCAAGGGGGGGCTCTGAATCCCCTGCCCCAAATTTCATCAAAGCACCTTGACTTTTAACCACTTAGTACACTAGAAAATTTCATTTGAAGAATAAAATAAACGAAGCTCCCAATGTCAGCATTGGAAGGGATCTGCCCTTCCTTTTCAGACGGAAACCCTGCAGTGCTGGGAGGGGCAGCTGAACAGGTTACCAGGCAGGTGGGTGGCCTGCTAACTCCCTGGTCAGGCCCCAGCTGCTCCTGGCCTACATGTGCTTCCTGCTCCTCATGAAGTCAGGACTCTGGGGACTTCAGTGCCAGGGTAGGGAAAGTGACTATGATAAACATCAGCAAAGAAGCTTCTAAAAATAAATGTGAAGAAAGGAAAATGATGCTTACGTAGCCCGCTTCCACACCATAATCAGTTTGTCATCTCCCCCAGAAGCTAAATACATCCCACTGTTTGACCACCGCACACAGTTCACACATGCTGGGAAGAAAAAAAAATAGGATGATGAAAATCCAATAGTCCATTTCCTTTATGCAGAGTCTGGCAAGATGCAAAGGGTTTATAAAATCTATCTAATCTATTCAAGGCATCTACTGTGTGAGAGCCCCAGAAGAACAATTCAGTTTAGGTACTAACCTACTTGTGCTGTAGTAACAAATTATCAGAACAGAATATGGAGGGGGAAAAGCTATATAAGCTGAGAAGTGTTAATGCTGGATGAAATTGTCAGTAGAAGGAGGCTTATTTCCATGAAAACTGATAAATACCTAAATCTCCTTATTTCAAAAGGGCTGTCTAATAATGAGATTTCTTTCTGAGTAGGGATAATTCCTGAAATGAAGACATGTGCTAAAGGGCTGAGATGCCTTTTCCAGAACTTTCAGGAGACAGCTTGTGAGAGCATGAAACTCTGACTTCACTAATATCTGTCAGCCCTTTTAAATTAGGATTTTCTAAACTAGTTGGTACTGCAGGTTGATTGATCCTGCACTCATAACTGAAACCAAAAGAAATTCCCCCTGGCCCCCAATAGGCTAGAACCTCTGAGAACACTCACAGCTGGGTCTTTGGGAGCCCTGCAATATGAGGGACACTATCCAAGTTGTGGCACACACACAACCTACGAGCGACTTGCGCTCCAGATTGGAGGATGCTGAGAAGCATGTTGGGAGAATAAGAACATAGAGCAAAGGAAGGGGACGTTAACTGTTAATGGAGCATCTCAGGGAAGGCAGCTAGGTTGGAAACCAGAGCCAGGTACAGTCACTCCAATGCTCATGGGCAGGAAACTAAGGCACTAACACAGGAAAGGAAACCACAACACTGTCCAGTGGCCGAAAGGGTCCTGGAAGAGGGCCTTAGAGTGACACAATGGTAATCTAAGACATTTGGTGAGTTGTCTTTTATGCACCCTTCCCCAGAACCCTACTGCTTCCAGATCGCTGGCCCCAAAGCCCCATGGAATCAGGCAGTAACGACTCATGAGCAGGAAATCACCAGAGGTACCTGCAGACTGTCCAAAGATGGTTCTGTGGGCGGGCCGAGTCTTCTGCTGAATAACTCACCCAGGTGTGCAGCCAACATCTGTGCCTTCAGACAGCAGGCCGAGGGGAGTTACCGCCGCACGGGGCCTTATCTTTCTAATTACAAACACATGTGCTAACCTTGGGCACTCTGCCAACACGCAAAGCCTGCAAAGGGCCACTCTGTAATACCTAAATGATTGTCCATCTGGCAAAGCATCTTGGGAATATTTTCATCCTTCTCGTCATCCTCCTGGAGGACTGGAGACATATTCCAGATCACAACCTTCCCAGAATCCTGTCCTGGAATGAAGGAGCAGAAATAACTCAATGTGCAAGGAGTAGACTATTAACTATGAGACACAGTCCTCTTTTAGCTTTCATATATCACTGGAGGAGGCTGAATTTGAATTACTAATAAAAGTTATAAAAAAGATAAAGAAAAACAAGTGTTGATGGGGACGAAAAAGAGTGTTGATTTAGTAGTATGCCGAGGCCAACATGACTTTATGTAAAGAACTCTGGACTAGAATCAGGAGGAAATTGAATTCTGGTCTGGCCTCTAACACAGATCCACCAGGGGCCCCTAGAAGGTCCTCATTCCTGCCAAGGACCCAGACTCCTCATCTGGAAATGAAGAGGCTAGAAAAGCCTTCCCAGGACCCTTTCTTGTCTATGCATGGGCACCCTAACAAACAAGAATAGCAGAGTCCCTCCCTCCCTTTCCTGGTGCTGCCTAGAGTCCACAACTACTCCCACAACTGAATGAATGCTTTGAGACCCAAGTCTGAAATGTGCCTTGAACACAAGAAAAGAGGTTCATTACTTTTTTACCTGCCCTTTGTCATCATCTACAGATGGGAGATCAGCCGAAAAAGGGCATTTAGGGTTCCTGTGGTCATAAGCTGATGTAGTAATGGGCTAAAAAATATATCTATGCATTTTAGTAATGATTTCTCTTTCTAATATTTCTATTACTGATAACTAACAAAAGTCCAGCCCCTTGTTTAACTTCCTGTTATAGAGGGGCAAAAACCAATAAACGCCTGGAAATGGACATGTCAAAATTACCACAGGGTATGCTTGCAATTGCCTCCTGGCCAACATGTAAAAATATTTCCTAATCAGCTCTCTTAGAGTATACTTAGACGAGTAGGTCAAGAAGGTGTGCCTCTTCTTGTGGATGAAGAGAAAACCCTGTCTCCCCAGTTAAGTCCAGCAGTCCAAGGTAATGCCTGTAGGCATCACTCGGGTACGGCCTGAAGCACGCTGGAAGATCAAGGTTTCTCTACATACCCCTGCAGCAGGAAGTTCACAGACAACCCATCCTGCAGCACCTGGCCTAAGGATCCAGAACTCAAAGTGGCACTCTCCAGGAGCTGCCCAGAAAGGCTTCAACAACAGGGACACCCTGATCTGGGGTGAAGCTGTGAGGAACTGGGCTCTGGGGGAATGCTACCTTCTGTGATTACATATACATCTTGGTGTCCTGGCCTCAAATATGATTTTGTCTTTCCAAACAGAGGTGTGTTACTTAATACTACAGCAGGCACTGGATGAAGCACAGTGATGATACCATGGACCATATTTTCAAATAAGTGCGCACATCTATACTTGCCCTCTAACCCAGCTGAATTCCTCTGAACCCAGAACATGGATCTAAAAACTACATGACTTAATCCATAGGTTAACCATCTTCTCTCCCTTTTCAGATGAGAAAATGCTGCCAGAGCCAAGACAAGGACGTAGACCCCCTTGCCTCTAGGGTTGGGGCTCTGTCCATGGGACTGCCTGCCACTCTCCATGCTCAATAAGCTTGGGTTTGGGCATGCAAATTGATTTTAAAATTAACTCAATAAATAAGAATTAGAAAATTAAACCTGCTACCAAAATATCTATTGAGAGCATACTTGAGCCAAAAAAATTTTGATGTAGCCTGTTTAGACTTAAACTGAGTCATATTCATACTGAAAACGAGCAAGTATTCTCTCTACGGTTCAATGGGCAACCAAGAGAAGCAGAGCAAGGCAGCAGGGCTGTGAGTATTTCCCTCTGTTACTCTGTGAACATACCTTGTCCTCCAGTTGCGAACTTGGTCCCGTCAGGGTGAATATCAACTGAAAAAATTGGCTTGCCTAGAAACAACAACAACAAAAAAATACATGACATATGTCTTGGCTTTTATTCATTAAAGAATAGCAACAGATTCAAAATTTTAAAATATTGGTTATTCAAGTAATATCCCTAATCATTGATCCCAGGAAAAAACAATATGCTACCAATAAATTACCTGTAAGGGTGGAGTGATCTAACTTTTAAAGTCTAAACTGCTGGAAGACTCTCCAAGTGACATTAAATAGCTGAACGTCTAAAAGTGAGACAAAGCATTGTCACTAAAATGACTGAGTCCACAGGTCACCTGAGCATTCATACAGAAGTCCACTGGACAAGAACCCAACATCTTCTGGGGGTGTATATTTGTAAAGTGTACAAGCTATTCATGACAACAGTCTGAGTCACAGGAGCTACACCTCCAGCCATCTCTCAGTCCCACAGATCTGCACTTGGCTAGCAGCCTGGGCACAGGGGGAGCTTGCCATGGCATTTCTGCCTGGCTATCTGAGAGCTAGGTAGGGCCAGTGGCTGGCTGCAACACACTGCTTCCCTAGTCACACTTCTGCTTCCAAAAAGTGCTCCCATACATTTGTGCTGCATCAAAGTCCATGAAGAGTCAGCCTTCTCAGCATCTCCTTTTGCTGACCGTCCTCCATGATATGTGTCCTATGTTTAACTGGATAATTGGATGCTCAGTCCTTCCAGGGGGAAAAGCTGTGGCTACTAGCTCTTGAGAGTCTCCACAGGGCTCACTTAGTAAAGGCCCCAGCCCATACCAGGAGCCCATGAAGCTAGATGGCTAGCTGGATGGACCAGACTAGCGAAGGTACCATAAGAGCTCAAAACCAGCAAACTGTGGAAGTAATCCTGGGGCCTGTGACCAAAAGGCATTTTTCCAGCTCCCTGGTCTGCTTCCAGGCTCAGAGTGGCACATTAATCGCTATCAAGTTCATCACCACATCCTCAGCTTCTAACATGGGCCTGGTGAATGGTGTCTCAGTAATATTTGTTCAGTGACAAATTAGATGCATGGACAATGAACTGAGCATCAGCAATTGCTGATACAGACAAGGGGCTGTTGCTAAGGAGTTTCTTAGTCAAGGATGTTCTATCTCTGTCACTCAAGGAGAGGTAGCACGGACACTCTGAGAGTTAACAGCTCTAGAACCGCATGGTGGCGCATGCGGGCAGGGTATGGGGTGGGCAGTGGCTGCTTAAGAGCTAAAAGTCTTGCCAGGGCTCTGATCTAAGTGTGGAAAATCAAATGCTGGTACTCAAAAGGCAATGGCCACTATGAGACCAAGGTGGCACTGAGCTCCCCTCACCTTCTTCTGGAAAGCCACACCCTTACAATCAAATCAAGCATGAGCTTCCATAAGACAAGGAGAAATGTACTCCCTTTTTTATTGGTCATTACATGGTGATCAGGAAAACAGCTGTGCAAGACCACTAGCAAGCAGGTGAGCCAAATGTAAACACACTATTTTGTCTCAGGGAGCAAGCAGAAATTTAGGACAGCTTGAAAATCATACCACATGTTATTTCATCTCCAGTACTCACTGAATTCCAAAACAGCAAAGGCTATCACAAGAGGCCCCTGCCTTGCTGGCAGCTCCAGCCTGGTCTCCAAGCCCCTCAGTCACTTTCAAGTCCACACCCAAGAGCCAGAGTTCTATAGTGACAGGTCAAGTTCAGCCAAGCAGTGGCTGACTGCCTTCCTGGGGTACTGCAGTGTGCTCAAAGGTGTCAGAAACACAGGAAATTCAGCCCTCATCCACTCTGAGCTTCCATGCCAAGTGTTCACAGGACAAGCCTCAACACAGTTCAGCACCCTATACAGATAGCTCTGAAGGAACCGGACCCAGCAGTGGAGCGCTCTCAAAGAGGCGTGAGGAAAGAGCCTTCAGGTTATTCTCCCATAGCATGGACAGGGCAGACCCTAATCACTGCCACCTTAATCTTTCAGAAAAAAACTCCAGAAAACTATACAGCGTGGTCTAATAAAGGCAGATCCTGAGAACGTAGGCGAGGACTAGAAATGCTCCAACTGGTGCTCCCTTGCCTATGCGCTCAGGCCCATGCTGATATGCCCAAGCTCTTCCTGGGCCTGGTGGCTCCATGTGTGATAAGCTATAGAGTCCCACATGCTGCCACTGAGAATGTGCCACACTTTCCCATAGGCTAGGGGTCTGGCAGGGACACAGTTGGGAAAAAGTAGGTTTCTTGCCCATCTAGCCATAAGGACAGCCTCAAGAAACAAGAAAAGACAACTGGGGCTGTGGGCCCAGCCTCAAGCTATATAGACAGTGTTGCTCCAAAGGCTTGAAGAATGGCAAGATCATGGCACCTAGTGCTAAGGCTGAAGCTTGGAGTCCTGCCAGATATGAGAGGACAGTGACCAATTAGCACCACTAAGAATACCATGGAATTCAGCAAAGCAGATATCTCCAAGTATAATGAGAACAGCAGTGGGGGAGCCTTGACCCCATCAGCACTGCCGTCTCCACTTGAGGCCTCCTGGGCCAGCTGCAGCAGGCTGGCTCACAGAGGAGCTAGCCAGTTGTACCATCCAGGAGAGCCAGAGCCATGCTGAGATATGTGCTATGGAGCTCTGCCTTTCCATGGCCAGATCCTCTCCTTCCCAGTCCATGACATGCTCTTGAGCATCTAACATGGCTCTCAAACCCTGCAGGAAGCCCAGAACACTCTCTAAATCTCATGTGACCCTATGAGGTAAACATTTCTGAAGTCCTCATTTTAGCATGAGGGGAAAACTGAAGCACACAGAGAGGTTAAGAAAAGTTGCCCAAGGCCACACAGCTGCCTGGTAGAGCCCAGGTATCTGGCTCCAGAGCCCAAGGCATTAAATACTGTGGTGTGCTGCCCCTCCAGGTGAAGCTTAGGAGGGGGTATGCCTGGAGCTGCTATGTCAGGATGACACTGCCTGGAGGGAACTGATGCAAAGCCCACAGATGGAAAGCATATAAGGAAGCAAGAGGCAGAATGAGAGAGCGTCCACACACATGCACTAGGTCCTGATAACCTGGTTTGGGTCCCTGGACTTGCTATGCTAAGCATCACCCTGGACACCTCAGTCCCATGAAACCATGTGCTTCCCTTCCCTTGAACTTGGGCTAGCCCTGGGACCTGTTTTAACAGACCCATTTTGACAGAAGCAATACTGTTCCAATTCCAGGCTTAAGCCTAAAAAAGGTCCAGCAGTTCAACATTGGCACTCTGGAGAAAGCCAGTTGCCACATAAAAAGTCCAACTATCCTGAGACCGCCATGCTGAGAGGAGGTCCAAGCTGACCACATGGAGGAGATCAAAGAACCAGATAACAGTGAGAATCAAAGACCCAACAAAGAACCCAAGGTGGGCTGTTCTAGCCCCAAGCTGCTTGAGCCCTTCCAGCAGATTCCAGTGGAGCTGAAATGAGCTACCCCTGCTGAGCCCTGCCAAGTTTAAGAAGTACAAACAAACAATAAAACGGTTATTGTTTTTAGCCAGCAAGTTTTGGGGTAGTTTGTTAAACAAGAGATAACTCAAAACGCCAATTCATTCACTTTTCTGCTTAAGCCAACCTGAGCTGGGCATTTGTCAATTTAACCAAAAAAGTTCTAGCTGACTCAGCATTAGTCTTGAGTAAAACATCAGGAAGGACCATCTACCTGGCCCTCATTCCTTAAGTCTGTGAGACAATGTATTATATGTCCCCTCAAGAAGCACATCAAAATCACTTACCTGCAAGTCAGAGGCCAGCCTGACTCCCCAAGAGCACATATAGCTGAGTTGGACTGGGAGGACGGGCTTAGTTCGCTGCACAAGTACCAATTACAGCCCAAGTCCTTGCCACTACACCCACTCACAGAATCAACAAGACATTTTCTCAATCATCCACCTTTGTGGATATCTACTGTGAGCCTGATATTGGGATAATGAGAAAAATAAGGATAGAAAGCTCAGCCCTGCCCTCAGAAAGCTCCAGAATGCAGACAGTAATATGAACCTCACTGGCACAAGGACAACTGTCTGCACAGGTAAAAAGCCACCTAACTCAGCCTGGGGTGGGGCTTTCTGCAGAGGAGGAGGAAGAGGAGTCAGCCAGAAGGATGGGGGAGGAAAATTTCAGGCAGAAGGGACAGGGGATGGACTCAAGAATGAGCCTGGCATGCAGCTGTAGAGTAGAGCTCAGGTCACAAATGGGAGAGAGGAGGCTGGACAGACAGGAAGGCCAGGGCGAGGGACAAGGCACCACTAAGGAGTGCAGCCCTTTCTCTACAACTACCTCCAAAGCAGAGGAATGCCAAGGTTAGATTTACATTTTAGTTCCACACAGCTATGTGGAACATGGGCTTTAGCTGTTATGGCTGGAAGGGAATTTTTAAGAGGAAGTGAGTCTCCAGGCTCCAGGGGAAGGCAGAGATGAGGAATGGGAACAGGCCTGGGTTTTAGCATTAAATGCCCCTGGGCTGTTGAATCCTAAGCCCTGCTACACAGCCTTGAGTAAAGTATTAATCTCTCTAAACACCAGTTTCCTTATCTGCAAAACTGACCCTGAGGAGCACCTTGTGAGACAGATTAAGATACTGTGTCACATTCCTTCTAAGATGCATGCATTTCACATGCGAACATTTCTGAGATCAGGATACACCTTGGTGGAAGATGTGACTGGTGTATAACTGCCACAATGTAACTTTCGTAGTGACGTGCCATAGATTAGATTAAATATAGTAGTGGACCTACACAAAGCCACTGGCATGGTGGCTGGCTCCCTACCTTCTTACAGAGACAGAGACAAAAGATAAACACACTCCCTGTCCCCTACAGCCACCAGGCAGTCTCATATCCTCTGAATGATCATGGCCAGAGCACTCTCCCTGTACACCCATGACAGCCCATTTCCCTTGGGGCTCTGTCTCCAGGTCACCCTTCCCAGATACCCTCCTGGACCCCACCTTAGTCCACACATAGTACCTCACTGTGACTCTCTCCACAGAGCCATTACACTTGGCCATTGTCTCCTGTATGGAGGTTGACAATCTGATGACTACAGTATAAATGCTCTCCATCTGGCAGGAATAAAGAGAAAGTTGCAGAAGCTGGGTTTTGATGGGGTGTGGTCAGGTGTAATCCTTCCTCACATCAGGGGAAAGATTCCCAGAGGAGGCCCAAATGTGGAAGTTAAACTCTGAGTAGAGAGCACTGGCTAGAGAGAAGAAGGGAGAGGGCAAATGTGAGTAGCTGGCCACCTCAATGACTTGAGAACCTTTGGTTTGGGCTCTTATCTCTGAGCCTTTATACTGGATAGCTCTCTCTGGGCAGATCAGACTGGAACATCTGTGAACAAGTCCCGCTGGAATGGAAGCCTACACATTAACAGTGAAAAATCCATAAAAGAAATTAAAAAAACAATTCCACTTAAAATAGAATCAAAAAGAAAAATTACTTAGAAAAGACATCCTGTGTTCATGAAATGTAAGACTTAATATAGTTAAGATGTTAGTATTACCCAAAGCTCTACAGATTTAATACAATCCCTATCAAAACTGCAATGATACTGATTGCAAAAATTGAAAAACCCATCCTAAAGTTCATATAGGATCTCAAGGGACCTCAGAGAGCCAAAAGAATCTTGAAAAATAACAAAACTGGAGATCTCACACTTCCTGATTTCAAAACTTCCTACACAGCTACAGTAATCAGTGTGTTCCTAATGTGAAGACAGACATACAGACCAATCCAGTAGAGTACAGAGCCTAGAAATAAACCCTTGCATATGTGGTCAAGTGATTTTCACAAAGGTAACAAGATCATCAGGACAGTTTCTTCAACAAATGGTGCTGGGAAAACAATGTCCATGTGCAGAGGAATAGAGCTGGACCCTTACCTAATACCATATATAAAAATTAACTCAAAACGGATCAATGTAAAACCTAACACTATAAAACTTGTAGAAAAAAAACACAGCAAAAAAGTTTCACAACATTGGATTTTGCAAAGATTCCTTAGATATGATACCAAAGGCAGAGGCATTAAGAGAAAAAATGGACAAACTAGACTTCTTAAAAATTAAGAACTTCTGTCCTTCAAAGGATACTAAAACAGAATAAAAAGGCAACCCAAAGAATGGGAGAAAATATTAGCAGATCACATATCTGATAAGGGATTAATGTCCAGAATATATAGATAACTCCTGAAACTCAATGACCAAAAAAAAAAAAAAATCAATTTAAAAGTGTGCAAAGGACTTGAATAGACATTTCTCCAAAGAAAATACACAGATGTCCAACAAGCACATGAAAACATACTCAAAATCATTAGCAAGGAAATACAAGTCGAAACCAGACTGAGATAACACCTCACACTCATTAGGATAGGTACAATCAAAATAAATAATAAGTATTGGTGGAATGCAGAGAAATTGGAACACTAGTCTATTGCTAGTAGGTACATAAAATAGCACAGTCACTATGGAAAACAGTATGGTGGTTCCTCAAAAAATCAAAAATAAAATTACCTATGATCTGGCAATTCCACTTCTGTGTATGTATCCAAAAGAATTGAAAGGAGGGTCTCTAAAAGATATTTGTACACTCATGTTCATAGCAGCATTATTCAGAATAACTGAGGGGTGGGAGCAACCCAAGTGTCCATTCATGGATAAATGAATAAGAAAGTTGTGTTATAGCCATACAATGGAATATTATTCAGCCTTAAAAAGTAAAATAAATTCTGACATATGCCCTAATATGGATGATTCTTAAAGACATTATGCTAATTGACATAAGGCAGTCACAAAAGCACAAATACGGTATGATTCCACTTATATGAGGTCTCTAAAGTAGTCAAATTCATAGAGACAAAGTAGAATGGTTGTTGCCAGGGACTGGGGGATGGATGATCTGGGGAGTTGTTACTGTTGTTAATGGTTTGAGAAAGCCCATGGCAGAGGCCTGAAATTCAAATATACCTTCACAGTGTCACTAATATCCCAGTCTTTGAAAGGTAGGCTCATCTCCTGAGGTAGGGACACAGATGTCATCAACCACCTCACAGAGCTATCTGCTGCTATTATCTCTACTACTTTCAACCACAAAAACTTCTCCAGTCTTAAGTAAGCAAGACCACAATGACATCTAATAGGTGTTAGATGTCTTGAGAGGTTCAAAACATAGCACAGGAAACTGTAGCAATCATGCAACTGTTTTTCCCTCCACAAACTAAAGTAGAAGAAAGTGAGGGTATATCATTTATAGACCTTAATCACTTCTCCTGCAGCATTTGCCAACATACAATCAAGAAAGTTGGGTAACAGTCTCTGTTTCTTCATACTTTTTTTGCTTCTTATTTTGCAGAACAGAGACATTTTTAAACGTTATCTGCAAAAACGGATTTCTATAAATAGAATCATGTGTTCCAACCAGTTCCATTAGAAAATTAAGAGCAATTAAAAACAATATTCTCATGGGGTGGAGTGTGGGGGGAATCAACAATAACCACAGTTAAGAAAATAATACCATAGTTAATACTATGTTGCATATTGCAAGTTGCTTAGAGAGTAAATCTTAAACATTCTCATCACCAGAAAAAAAAAATTCTGTAACTATGTTTGGTGACAGATGTTAACTAGACATTGTGGTGATCATTTCACAATATATACAAATATTGAATCATTGTGTCATACATCTGAAACTAACATAACTTATTATGTGTCAACTACACCTCAATTAAAAAAAAAACCCACAATATTAAATGGAAAATGCACAGCAACATCTTAACTATTCCAGTTATATGTGCAATCCAAGGTCTGAAAGGAAGCTACAAAATAAAAACACTGGATTTGCTATGGTATCAGAGATTGGGCTAAGGGCTTACAAAATTCAGATACTTTTATGTATCGTGTACGCTAAATAACACATCTTTTTAAAAAGCACCAAGTCACCCAGTTATTTTTTTTCCAAATGCTCTGAAAGACAAGTTTTAAAAATGTGTTTTCCTTTTAGCATTTTCTATTTTTTCCTAAATTGAATAGCTATTCAAATAGTAACAATAATTTTAATTTTATAAATTAAAAATATCAAATCACAAAATACTTAATTATCAATATCCACATATATTCCATAAGAAGTATCCTAGTATAATTATATACAGCAATTATCACCAGCCAAAAATAAAGGTATTTGTTCTTTTCCTTAATAATAGCTCTAGAATGGAGTATTAGTGTTTTCAAAAGAGAAAAGGCAGAGAGGCTTCTCATCAAACAGGTGCTTGGAGAAGGCCCTATGTAGTGGCCTCACTTGGCCCACCTGTCTAATAGAATCAAGGCTCTTTCTCCATCTGCTCTTTTCTGATCACAGTGGACGGCAACTCTGCCCTTTGCATGGGAGTCACCCTTCAGCCTTCTTTTATCTCACATCTCACATTCTACCCTGGCAACTCTACCTTCGCAATATATCTGTAATTCAAACTTTCTGGGGAGGCACAATGTTCCATATCTTAAATGGGCAATAGGTTACGAAGTGTATTTGTCAAATTTCATCAAATTGTACATTTTAAGTGTGTGCATTTTCTATGCAAGTTATACTTAAAAAGTAATGCATGTGTGTACTACACACACACACACACACTTAGAATCCAACCATTTCTCACCAGTATCATCACCTTCATCACCACCCTGGTCCAAACCATGGTCATTTCTTGCCTAGATCATTGTGACAGCCTTTTAATGGGTCTCCCTTGCCCCCAACACCCAGCCTGGTCGCCAGGCAGAGCCAAGAAGCTAAGACCCAAGTCAGACCACATTACTCCTCTGCTCCCATTGCACTGAGAATCAAAGACTCCTAACAGCCTATCAGGTCCTCCCAGTCAGTCCACTGTTCTCTCTCTGGCCTCACCATTTGGTGCTCTTGCCCTTGTGTTGCTCCAGTTTCACTACTCTCATAAGACATCCTTGCTATTCCTCAAATCCACAAGACAAGTCCTGTGGAAGCTCCCAGCTGAATCGTTCTCCAGGTGGGACCTGCTCTCAGGGGAAGAACTGTTTCAACCAAGGTCAGGCCCCCTTCCCAGGACAGCTTGTGCCTAATTACTGTAGACACAGCATAATAAAGGCCTGGGCCCCTCACCCCAATTCGGGATAGCTCTGAAGGCCTATCCCATTTCCAGAGACCTCCATAGAGTTGGCTGCAGCTTTTGTTCTACTTGCATACAGGTTAACTTCTTCCTGTCCATTCTGGCTTCCCTCACTCCCCTGCAGCTGGGGATCCTAAGAGCATGCCCCAATAATTCTTCTGCATGCAAAGTTCTCCAGCTCAGAGTCTTCCTATGACAAAGTCTCTGCTCACACTTTACCTTCTCACTCAGGCTTTCCCAAAGTACCCTATTTAAAATTCTCCCACCCACCTCACACACCCCTCCCACACACATAGCCCTTCCCCAGGACTCCTCATCTCTGTTTCTCCCCACACTCATCGGCCTAGTGCTCTAGGTAACTGCTTATGTTTATGATGTTTGCTGTCTGTCTCCCCAGTAAGCTCCCCTCCTATGTCTCCTTTTCTGCTTATACAGGACCCTTAGCAGATATCCCTCCCAGGCTCACTGCCTAGAATACATCACATATTGCTTGCTCCTCAACAGATCCCAGCAAGTTGCTGACTCCCAGGATGCAAGTGGCACTCATTACTGGTTGAATGGATAAATTTATTGAATGCCTCTAGGTGTGGGCCCTTCTGCTGGAATGAACAGCAGTCCAGGAGCCTGTTCCTACAAAGGTCTATTTCTGTCCCTCAAATGAGGCTTGCTCCCTCTTCTGTCTGTCCCTCACCATAGGCAGCTTCCCTATGACTTGGCCTGTCCTAGGCTGGTTAATGCATCAAGGCAGGTATTGCTTTAAGAGCAATAAGTTTTGACCTAAAAGGTTTCTTTTTTCCAGAGGTATTCTAAACCATTTGCTATCTGTTTTATTTCATCTACTTCCCTTCCTAAAATGGAAAGCTCTAAGACACAATTATATAAATAGACTCCTTGGGTAAGCGCTTGGGCAGAATGCTTCCCCTCATCATTGGAATCCCCAGCAGATTCCACTAGGAAGTCTCATCTATTAGAAAAGCCAGCCAGGATGAACAGGAAGTTTGTTGAAGCAAATCAACTCTACCAGCCAAGAGTAGCAGACACTGTGGGCTGCCGATCCACCAGCCACCTTCCATCACCTTCCTCCAACATTCAATGCTCATTTGACATTTACTAAGTGCCTACTGCAGTGTGTGTCAAAGGCTTTGGGAGTAGAGCATGAGCAAAGACAGACCAGACCCTCTGTCCTTCGAGAGCTTACTTTCAGTGGGGAGGTCTCTAGCAGAACCCCAATTTTAGTCAGGTATCTACCCCTCCCTGTGTAAGCCAGCAGGCAACAGTAACAAGCCCTGACATGGGTCAGCTTTAGGCTGCAGTAATTTAGCAGCTTCAGGAGCCACATCCTTCCATCTTTCCCTCCTGTCATCCTCAGTGTGAGCCTCATCCTCATGGCCACAGGCTGGCTGCCATACGCAGACCTAGTGAAGTCTAGCAGAAGAGAAAAAGGTCTCTCATGCATTCCTTCTTATCCAATTCCCTAGAAGCCCCCAGCAGACATCCCCTCCAGGTTTTATTGACTAGAATGGCATCAAATAGCTGTTCCCCAACAAATCCCTGGGAAACAGCTCACTCAGATACCAGCTTAGGGCTGGGCTATCAAGACTTGACCCTGGCAGCTTGGCCTCCAGAAGAGGGTAGACCTGGGGAGGGGGAAAAAGGGATTCTCCTAGAAAGGAATAGGAAGCAGGCAACCCACAGTATCTGTGATGTTCCCTTTCTGCTGTTTAATAATGTGGACATTGCCAGTGGTCTCACTCACCTCTCTAGGTATTGATGCTTGCTCATCTTGGCACGATGATAAAATGTGCTTGCATCGATTTTTGGTCACTGAAAGTAAGCCCTTGAAGGATATAGCCTAGCAACCTCTGGGGAAAAGGAGGGGTCAAGGCAGACAGAGATCCCTCTTCCTGGTCACCAAAAGGACCCAAGATCAGTGCAATGGCAGCAGGTCCCCTTAGTGGTCAAAGTCAGATGCTGCCCAGCAGTAAACTATGATTCTGCTCATGAAGTGAAAACGTCTTTTCAAGCACTTCTTAGATAAAAACAAATGTTTAAGAAAACCTCATTTCCTAGCTCTCATCTTTACTCTTTCTCTAGCATACTAAAGAAACTCAGAGAGTGACCCAAATCTACACACAGTAACCCAACCTCTGTCCTGTTTTCAGTGCCTACCCCACTCCTTCTTACCTCCCCACCACTGACCTCCCTGTCTCCCTCATCATCTCACCAAAACTCAACGAACTGCCTCTTAACTCCCCAGGGGCCTTCTGGAGACACAGGTTGGATGTTATATCCAGCCTCCTCAGAAACCTCAATGTGACCCTCCCCCAAACTCCTAAAAGGAAGTCGAAGCTTCTAACAAGGTGCTCAGGCTCAGTCTCCCATTCCCATTCTCCCCCTTAACCTGCTCGGTCATACCCTAAAATGCTGTTTTCTCTTAAACGCTCTCAATCCTCCCTGGGCCTTTGTTCCTGATGCTCCTACAGTAGTTGGGCCTTTTCCACCATCACAATCCTCCTGTGGTCAAGGCTCAACCCAAGGGCACACCACAAACCAGACCCTCAACCTTGGGGCCATAGGAGCTCACTCACGTAGCTCTGGTTTCCCTCTGTTCTGCATTCTAAAACGTGGTCTGTAGGTCCCTCTATCCTACTTACTGCACAGCATTCCATACACAGGAACAGCCTTATGTACCTCTGATACCCACACAGCTTCTCTCTAAAAGCGTTCAATGTTTGGTGCATTTATCAGTGAATAATCCACATGTGTATTATCCAAGGCAAAAATCCCACCCAGTTCTCTTCTGAATCCTCTTCAGATGTACCTTGGTTATTTTCTTAAAGTGACCTCCCGTCTTCAGGCATAAGTCATTGAGAGATAGTGTGGAGAGTTCACATTTCCTGAGCCTTCAAAGGTAGCAGGTCAGGCAGGTGTTGTTGGCTTCATTTGACAGATCAAGAAAAGAGATGAAAAGAAACTTCCATGACACATATTTGGTAAAGCAGGAGAGCACAGAAACTCAAGAACAGGAATGACTCCAAAATAAAATGCAAACTTCTTGTCCTCCAAGCAGCTTACAATCTAGTTAGAATGATGAGACAACTACACAAAAAGACAAATAACAATAAAGCTATTCTTATCTACAGTAGGATTTCTCAACCTCAGCACTATTGACATTTTGGATCAGACGACTCTTTGTTGTGGGTGAATGTCCTATGTGCCATAGGGTGTCCGACAGCAGTCCTGTCCTCTCCCCACTAGATACCAATAGTTCCCACATCCCTCAGTTGTAAAAACCAAAAATGTCTCCAGACATTGGCCTGTTTGAGAATGTCTGATCTAGAACCAACTGCAAAGTTTACCTTAACAACCACTGCGATCATAAAATGTCACCATTAGGATCCCTCCCAGTCTATTCTCAGAGACAGGTCTGCAGTGCTTCTCCAACAGCTGTGCAGGGCTTTTCCACACCCAGTCCTAACTTCATTATTGTACCATCCTGCTTGCATTTTCCCTTCAAGCAGACTTATTTATTTTTATCCAGAGGTAGTACATGTCTCAGTAAGATATCTTAAAATCCTTTCTGGAATGAGACAAATTAGGGGGAAAAAGTAATGCAATCACAGGACAGGAGAGAAAACACACATCATAAAGCAATGTGATTAACTGACAAATTATCCCAGTATTAAAAATTTGCCAAACACCTTTTAAACACTGCCGTCAAAATGTGAGCCAGAAGCCAAAGGCAGATGAGAGTTCTTTCAGTCCTGTTTCTTCTGGTTAGAATGGGCTTCACTGAAGAGCTGAGGATGAACACTGTCTGCCCAGACATAAGAATTCCAGAAAAAACTCTTAGGAACAAAGGCCTGGGGACTAAAAGAACCATGAATCTCAATGAAATTTTCCAAAGATACAAATACAAACTACGTTTTTCTACAACCAAAAATCCTACCCCTTTCACTTTCTGACCAATATATGGTCATAATCTAACTCAGAAATGAAACTTATTCTGGCCAAGCCTAAAATAAAATTAAATATATAAGGAATGCTATATCTAAGAACACAGAGTAAAACACGTGTGAACAGTGCCTGGCACATAACTTCTATGTAAATTATAAATATTATTAGCTTTTACTATATACCTTATTTTAAGACAATCTTTTATATCTGGGTACAAGGTGAAATAATGAAGGTGAATCTTTATATTTATTCAACTTTGCCAAGGCCCAGGAGTCACAAGCCCAAGAATTTACAACTAATAAATGATGGCATCTTGATCCCAGTCTGAGTCCATGCTCAAGGTTCGTTTCACTATGCTAGGACAATGTCAAAATTTATTAACTTACTGATCATCATAGAGCAGTGATTCTCAACTGGGGGTGATTCTGGCAACCAAGGGACATTGGCAATGTCTGGAGACATTTTTAGTTGTCACAACTGTGTGTGTGTGGAGGGGGGGTGGTAGGGGGCTACTAATATCTGATGGATAGAGGCCGAGGATACTAACATCCCACCACACACAGGATGGTCTCCACAACAATTATATGGCCCAAAATATCAACAGTGCTGAGGCTGAGAAACCTTATCTTAGGGGAAAGGTCTTATCACTATTATAGGCCAGGATAATAAAGACTATGCTTACACCCCAACACATACTTCTCACTTTGCCTTAACCCTGTCCTATTCTAGCTGCCCTTTCCACACTGCCTGAAAAGATCCCAACACCATGGGGAAATTGCTGGTCTTTCTGCTCCTTCCCTCTCTGGATTCTCAGATACCAGAAAAAGTTTGTTCAAGCCATATAACAAGTCAGGAGACATGAATACAGAGTCAGGAAGCCAGAAAGTGCAATGATGCACTCCCCAAAGCACCATGGTCTTTTTGGGTTTTAATCCAAAGTAAGCAAGATTCTACTGGCCACTACCCACCACTCTAGCCTATGGCTAAGCATCCTCCACCCCTGGCAGCTCTCATTATTCACCAGTTTTTCAAAGACAGCTCAACAGTGATCCAGACCATTTTCAGGTTAGTGGTAATTTACCCTGACAGTTCTTCTGAACACTTGATAAGATGTTTTCAGAAGATTTTTTTAAAAAGGAAATTTAACAGAGAAGAAGTTTAAAAGAAGTTAAATTCAGCTGAAGTATCAATTCTTCTTATGATTATCTCTTAGATTTCTAAAGCACTTGATAGTCTTAGGAACACTTTTGTGTCTACCTTCCCAACTAAACATCACAATTGTACTGTGAAGAAGGCAGAGCAGATCTCATCACGTTCCATCCTAGAACTGTGAAGAGGCCGCAGCAACAAGAGGCTAGGGCCTACTGCTCTGTCCACTCCGCCAGGCTGGGACATTTGGCTGCTGGCCTAGTTGTAGACTCTCACTTGTTTTGTACCTAAATTGCTTAAGTCTCTTATCCTTAACACAGAACAAAACTTCAGTCCTACAAAGAAACTTATCACAAAGTTAGAAATTATATGGCAGAAAGTAGACCAGAGACGGGAGAAGGATAGACTGACTATACAAACTAATCTAAGCAAAATTTTTATTTTAAAATAAAAATTCTTTTAGATCTTCACTTACACAGCAAACTAGTTCATAATGAAAATTTTCCTTTCCTGATTCATAAGCACCATAATTTATAATTACTGAATAATTGCCCAGTTCTCCAGGGAAAGATTTGTATACTACCTATCAGGAAATGCTCTTGGAGATCAACACAGGAGAAATGAAACTAAAGTTCACAGCTTTTGCTTTCAGACACAGTAAACCTAGTGGTGTCTTCATAAATTACAGAAACCTCAGCCTTCTTATCTGTTTTAGCCAACATTTATCATAAACCCTTTATGTGAAAGGCACTGCTGAGTGTGGCAGGGAATAGACAGAGGGACACAAGGCAGTCTCTGCCCTAGGGGCATATTGAAAGTATACGCACAGGGACAGAGCACATCTAGTGGAGTAACTCAGGAGGAATGGTAACAAAAGGAAAAGGTGACCTCACCTGGGCCCCAAAAAATTAGAAAAATGTCACACAAGAAGATGGAAAGGGAGAGCATTTCTGACCGGAAGAACATAGGCAGACATTCAATTCAGTTCAGCTGTAGTAAAGAGCAACCTGGGATCAGGTTGAAACTGAAAAGTTACATGTATAAAAAAGGCAAAAGCATGTACTCCCTCTAAAAGAAAACTATAGCTCCTTCTAGTTCCACTGCAAAGTAGAAATGAGGAACATGACAGAATCAGGGTGACCCTTTGCCTATCAGTAGACAGGCTGGCTGGAGTAAGGGCTACAGGCCTTATGCTGGAGGAGCGTTCCCTGGGCTTCGCTGTTGTCAGGAAGAAAATGGGCGCTCTCTCCTCCACTTCTGGGGAGCTAGGACTAATTCCTGCAGCAGTTGTGCCAACAAGGTAGAACTATGACAAAACTACTGGTTGCCACAGACTTCTATATACCAGCCTGTTCTTAACCTGAGGACTGGAAGAGTCTTCACCAAGGGTGTGCTTTGGGGCCACTGCCACAGAGTTAAGGAAGCCCCTCTTCCTAGAACACACCTGTGCCTTATGGGCACCAACCCAAGCCATCCTGATGCCCCAGCTCAGCATAAACGTGGTTCCTTCGGCTGGGGGACCTCAGCCCCAAGCCATAGTCGCCCAAGTGAGGGCATTGTCACCAGATCAAGGTCTCAGCAGGGGCGTTAACTGCCGCTACAGCACGGCAGAAACATGAAAATTTCAGGTCTTCACCCCGCCAATGAAAGGCCACAAGGGGGATGGCACCCCGGTTACACACACTGGACCATCTGAACACATCCTGGCTGATGCAGACGAGTGGCAGGAGCTGGCTGGCGCCCAAGGGCCGCTCCCCAGAGGCAGGCCGCGGCGCTTCCACAAACCACGGGTGGGCGGCCAAGGGCTCTGCCCAAGTATTGGGGGAGGAGGCGTACCTCGCTACGGCCAGGAAGAGCACGTGCCCGGGTTCGCCGGTCTCCCCGCGCCGAGGACAAAGTCCGTTCCCTCCGGTCCCGCGGCTCTGGCACCGGGCACCAAGCGTCAAGAGCGAGGCGGGCAGGGCCTGCGCGCGGTTCCGACCCGACTCCAGACCCCGACCTGGCTTCCGACTGAGCCTCCCCCGATCCCTGCGCTCACTCACCATTGTGGTTGACCCAAGTCGGCTTCAGGAGCTTCATTGTTCGGCCGCCGGGCTGAGGCGAGAGCCGCGTCTCTCAGCGCGCCCGGGCCATGGAGCCGCCGCCGCCGCTTCCTCCCGCGCCGCCCGCCCTCCGGCCGCCGCCCGCCCCGCGCCCTCAGTGCCGCCACGCCATCGCAGGTCCGCGCCCCAGGCCGCTGCCACAGCCGCCCTCCGAGCTCGGCTGCCGCTGCCACCGCCGCCGCCACAGCCGCATCCCCTGCGCCGCTCCTCCTCCGGCGGCTCCCGGGCAACGCCGGAAGTCACGGCGCGCACCTGCCAAATCGCCCCGGCGGGAAACCTTTCCCCGCGCGGACGGGGCCGCCCGGGCCCCTCCGAGCAGGGGCAGGGAAGGGCGGCTCCGCTTTGGGTCCGGCCGCGGGACAGCCGCCGGAAAGAGGGCCGGCTGGGACCACGGCGGGAGAGCGGGTCCTCGAGTTGCAGCCCAGGCCGGCGTTGGCAGACAGGGTCGAGGTGGAATGGAAGGCCTCTCTCCAGCTCTACCTCGCCGGTTCCGAGTCCGACTAATTAACTAGCATCTGTCATTCACCGATACACGTTTATTGGGCATCTCGTGAGCACCACGCCACGTGCTGGCGCCAGAGTGCAGCCACCCGAGGGTGACCGCGGTTCCGGGCTTTAAGGAATGCAGGCGGATGAGCCAGCCTCGGGGAGAGTCGTGAGGGAGGCCGAAGTGGACGCGTTTTTTGCAAGATCAGGGCCGTTTTCAGACTTGAACACTTAGACCTGGAGGAATATAGGGACACCCCCTCGGGCCTCCGGCTGCACTGCGGGGTCTTTGGCCCTTGCAGAAGCACAAGGCCCACAAGCTAGGGGAGCGACTGGCGGGAATATACGGGCTGCACGGAAGAGCTTTCGAAACCTGGCGGAGACCGAAAAGAGACTCCAACTGCGCTCTGGGCGTGCCCGTGAGCTGTCCGGATGTGGGGCGGGACTACGTCGGGGCGGGGTCACACGTGCACCAGCCCCTCCGTGGCCGGAACGCGGGCGTGCGGAGTGACGGGACTGCCGGACCGTGGCGCGAGGCACCGCGGGCCGAACAGCAGAGCTGCGCTCTCAGAAGCTGCGGTCGAGAGCCTTACAGCCCATGGCTGCCGTGGTGCTGGGAGCTACCGTGCGCGCTGTGCGCTCGCAGCTCTGGTGAGTGCGGACTTCGAACGGGTCTCGGAGTGCCGGGGGAGCGCGCGGGGGACTCCGTGCCGGCAGGCCCGGGCCTCGCCTGCGCTCCCACTTCGTTCGCCCGGGTCCAAGGATATCTAAGGAATAAGCCGGCTGATCTCGTCTCTTCCTGTGGATGAAAACCCGAGGTCTCTGTCGAACAAGGACTCTGCCCAAGTGCTCTCTGGCTTGATGGGGGATTTTGAAAAATCTACATTGACCTTGCTGTCACATCTAGGAGTTACATCTAGCACTGCCTCAGGTTTTGAGGGCATTGTAAAATTTTTTTCTTTTCCTGTTTAATGGGGGAGAATCAGATATTTATGCATACTCATCTTTTTCAGGCTTCTGGGAACTTGGCAGACACAGATTAGAGACACCCACCAGCGAGCTTCATTGTTCTCTTTCTGGGAACTCATTCCTATGAGGTAAACTCTTATGTGCTTCTGCCTCTAGGGGGGTTTCAGCGGGAGACAGATGTGGACATGAACAGAACAAAGCAAGACTTCGCTATTTGGCTTGCAAAATTAATAGCCTACAAAGTTTCTCAGTAAAATTTAGGCAGAAGTTTTTCTGACTTTTCAGATATTATCTGTATGGAATACTGTTGTGTCTAACAGAAGACAAAAATTAAATGTAAAAGTAATTTAAGTAAAAATTAACCTTGAATGGATTACTGTGTTTTTTAAAGGGCAAAGCATAAACTTCTGTTTCTCCATGGGCCTTCCATTTCTGACTCCCTGAAGAAGTGAGAAGAGGTGTGAGAACCAGTTTTCCACCTGGAACTCTGGATGCTTTCTCAAGACTTTATTCACAAAACTTGGTCTTGATGCTAGAGGATTCGATTATTCTTAATAGTTAATTATCACCACAGATATGGTCCTGAGAGTATATCAGACTTTTATTAATGCTCTAGCATGGGGAAATTTGTTAAGAAATCCCAAAAAGTAGGGGCATGTCACTTTTATTGTATTCTCTCTCTTAGTCTTACTTGTCATTTTTATAAATCACAAATCTATTTAAGATGCAATGAGCTAATTCGGCAGGTTGGTATTTTCACTTTTCAGTGCAGTCCCAAGGCGCACCTGAATTCCAGCACTAACGATGAACAGTTCCCCTTAATTTATGCCCCATGAAGCTTTCCACCCCTTCCTGCATTGACAGTGCCCACACAGTTCTCACAAGGATCCTGGGGTGGAGGCCATCTCCCTGCCACACTCTGCCTATGAGGTCTGGACCATGCACAGTTCTTTCCACAGTGAAGAGCTCACTACAAGTTTGGGGCACTACAGTGTCATGTCTCTCAGCATGTTTGTGAGACTGAAGAGGAAAATGTTTAATGTTTGTTTTATCCATTAGAGCAGAACCTCTGCGAAAGAAAAAGAAGATAGATCCTAAAAAAGACCAAGCAGCAAAGGACCGTTTGAAAAAGAGGATCCGGCGACTGGAAAAGGCTAGCCAGGAGTTAATTCCTATTGAAGATTTTATTACACCTGTGAAATTCTTGGATAAAGTGAGGTAAGAGTCCTCTAGGGTTAAGGTCCTCGGGGCAAAGGAGTCCCATCACCTTCAGGTAGCTTTCCCTGTAGTTCATTAGTGATTAGAAGGGGTCACTAGCCTTGGACTGACTTGGCCTTGATTTGAGTCTTTTTCTCCTTGATCATGTCTCATGGGAGCTGGAGAAAGAAGTCCTGGGTAATGCTCTTGAATGACTTAATGTGGGAAAGAAACTCTGAATTATTTGATAAGACAAGCCAAAAGCTTGACTGAGTTTGTATTAACACTGCTCAAAAGTTCACACTGTTGCTTTTTCATGAGAAGTCGTAGCTGTGACTGATGATTTGGGCCTTGGTTCTGCATTCCTTGCCCATCCTGGTAATATAAAACCTGAAGCCTCTTGCTTTATGATGAAGATGCTCATCGTTGAGATGTGTTGTGTGCAGTGTTGGCAGGGTTTGTCTTCTTATAAAAAGTGTGTGCCCTTTATAAAGTAGCACCTTGCCATACAAGTGGTACGCAGTAGATGCTTTTTTGGTACTCCAGGCCTGATATAGGCTCGACTCCCTGGGATTTTGGTGTCCATTCATTATACCATTTCCCTTTCCTCAAAGTCACCTCTCACCAAAGGTAGTGCCTGCATGGGGAAGAGGAAGTGCCACCATGGTCTCAGAGTGTCACTCTCTTGTCTCCATGTAAAGCAGATAGCACCGGTTTCCAGCATCAATTGCAGCAGCCACCACATTTAACATTCCATTCCTTAATTTGTCCCAAACTTTGACTTGTTTTCCTGAGTTCCATCTGTGTCTAGCAGTGAGGATGCTTGGGCCATATGCAGTCACCCAGCCTCCCTGGTCAGCAATGTCAGTGCTCCCCAGCTTCACACCTGAATTTGTGTTCCCAGACAGCGGCCTCAGGTAGAGCTCTCCTTTGAGGAGGGTGAGCGGAGAGCTTTGCTTCTGAAGAAGTGGTCCCTGTACAAGCAGCAAGAGCATAAGATGGAAAGGGATGCTATCAAGTCCATGCTTGAGGCCCAGCAGGAAGCTCTTGAAGAGCTGCAACTCACATCCCCGGAGCTCCATGCAGAGGCCATCAAGCGGGACCCAAGTCTGTTCCCTTTTGAGAGAGAAGGGCCAGATTACACGCCACCAATCTCCAACTACCAGCCCCCTGAAGGCAGGTACCATGACACCACCAAGGTGTACACACAGGTGGAGTTCAAGAAGTAGAGCTGCAGGCAGCTGTCTAAACACACTGCCTTTGAGATCCAGAACAACCAAGGCTCAAGCCTTCTTGTCACAGAATAAAGCATGCTGTGAATAAATGTAAGTTTAATCAAGTGCCTCTCTTATCTTACATTAGAGTCCAAATTAATTCACCTGAGGATGGATGTGGGTGAGAGATGCTGCCCTTCCTTGTCAGGTCCTGGGAAGATGACCAAGACGTTGCCCATTCCTCCCCCCACCCCCAGTAAAAAGGAAGATTCCAGTTGTGTGGGGCAGATGCCACCAGCAGGAGGCAAAAAGTGACCCCGAGTAGCAGAGGTGAAGGATGGTACAGGCTGTGTGCTGTATGTTGTCTGCACAAGTGGGCAGAGAAGAGGCAGGCTCTTCCTGGGTGGGGCAGATGGAGAACACATACTTCCTCACATTTTGGGCAGGGCCAGCTTTGTTTTAAGCTGGGGAGGGAGGCTGAAGGGAGTGGAGCAAGCCAGAGACACACTAGTTAACAAAGTTGCTATGTTGCCTAGGAGGGTGACACCTGGGGCTAAGAACTCTTTTATTCAAGTGTTGTTAATCTGGAATGGGCACTGTATTAATGTGCTGGGGCTACCAGAACAAAATGCCACAGACTGTATAGTTGAAACAGACATTTATTTCTCACAGTTATGGAAGCTAGAATTCCCAAGATCAAGGTAAAAGCAGGGTTGGTTTCTCTGAAGGCCTCTCAGCCTGCAGATGGCCACCTTTTCACTGTGCCCTTCCATATTGTCCCTCTGTGCCTCTGTCCTAAATAAGGACAACAGTCATATTGGATTATGGCCTACCCTGATGACCTCATTTTAACTTCTCTAAGGACCCAACTCCAAATATAGTTACAGATAGAGGGGGTTATAGCTTCAACACAGGAATATGGGGGAACAATTCAGCCTATGAAAGTGAAGGTCCAGTGTAATTGAATAAAGCCATTGCTCCTCGTGACTTGCATCATCACCCCAGAAAAGTTTTGGGTTCTTCACTACCTTAGTACAGATAAACCAGGGAAACATTTCTTTTGAATAAGAAGTTAAATTGTCTTAAAATGTGGTTCACTTATGGTTTAAAAACTAACAGAAATTTGTTATTACTGCATAAAAGCATTACTTAAGGAATCTCAGTCCTTTGGCTCTACCTAGAAATAAATGCTGAATCCACTTTTTATGAACTCAGTGCAAAGGTCCAAACCTTTGTCTTTTGCCCGTTCCATGTAGCAGCCAACTGCTGTCTACATTGGGCACTATCACCCCAGATCCTTCTTGTCAGCAGCTGGGGGGGGTGTGTGTGTGGTGTGTGTGTGTCTCTCTCTCTCTCTCTCTCTCTCTCTCTCTCTCTCTCTCTCTCTCTCTGTCTCTCTCTCTCTCTCTGTCTCTCTGTCTCTGTCTCTCTGTCTCTCTGTCTCTGTCTCTCTCTCTCTCTCTCTCTCTGTCTCTCTCTCTCTCTCTCTGTCTCTGTCTCTCTGTCTCCCCTACCTTGCATAGTTTGAGGTTCCTCGCCCAGGCCCAGGCTCAGACTGAGGCCTTCCCTGCCCATCGCAGGTGCTTGGTGGTAGCACTTTTGAAACAGTAGGTTTTATAAGCAATTCAGTGGGTCAGGGAAGAGCAGTTTTAACTTTATTTTGAATTATAGATTCAAAGGTTGCAAAAAAACATGCAGGGAGGTGCTGTGGGCATCTCCAGTGTTAACATCTTACACGCCATAGTTGTGTCAGTACCCAGAGACTGATACTGGCACAGCCCACAGCATATTCAGATGTCTTGTTTTGTCTCACCTATGTGTGCACTACACAATTTTATCATACAAATAGCCCTCTGGAACCACCACAGTCAAGATACTATCACCACCCCTTAATAGCCACACCCACTCCTCCCATGCATAACCCTGGCACCAATAACCAGTCTCCATTTCTATAATTACATCAGTTCCCCATTGTTACATCAATAGGACCATGCCATATATCTCCTTTCAAGATTTTTTAACTCAGTATAATTTCCTCAAGTTTCATCCAATTTGTTGACTGTACAAGTTTATTTTCAATGGCACTGAACATGTCAGTGTATCACACACACTACAGACAAGGATTGTTTTATGAAGCTTGTTTTATTTATTATAGTCTTTTGCTTTTGAAATAACCAAAGTCATGTTCTTGTCATTTTTATTTTTTAAATCCAAGTTATTGACCATTTTGTACCCATTTAAGATAAAGAGTGACTGCTTAGATTTAAAACAAAAACTCCACAATATATTCTCTATGTACCAGATCATAACATAGAACACTTGTCAGCCCCCTAAACTACAACTGCAACTGTTTAAAGGTAACTTGTCCATTTCAAGGCTGTGATCTCAAAGTCTCACACCCTGCTCAGCATGTAGCGGGTGCTCAGATGTTGTGGAGGGGTGAACACAGGAGCAGATGCAGGAACATGCTGTCCAGAGCAATGATTATCTGTCAATTTGGGACTCACTGAGTAGCCAAGAAGGAACAGAACCTCCTAACACAGCATTCAGCTCAGGCAGCCCTCAGCCCTGCTGATGACAGGGAGTGTGGCTTCCATGCAGTGAGCCCCTCAGGAGTGCAGTGTTGGTTGCTGCTCCCAGGCTTTTCCTGCCCACCCCAGGAACCCAAGGAAGCTACTGCAATTTCAGGCATCGCCTGCAAATCGCAAAATTCAAATGTCCCTTCCATGTTTCAGAGTGAAGAGAAGGCTTGTAGAATTCTTCCCTCTTTCTTCCTTGGACAGAAATGCTCATAAAAGCAAACAGCCACAATGGAGATGCCCTGGTTGGCTCAGACAACTCAAGGCTACCTGCTGGGATGGGGGTACCCTGGATCTTCTTTATACTTGCTTCTACTCCCAGGGTCCTCTGCACACCCCCCACTCAGATATACACTGGGAATGGTCTGGGGTCCTATGTGTGCTCCCCACCATTCACAGGTACATGCACGCAGAGGGGATCGTGGGCTCCTATGTGCACCCCCCAACTCATAGGTATACCAGCAATCACAGGGACTCTTGGGGAACACATGAGAAAATGCATATGAGGGGACATTTTATTCATGGGGTCCTATGTGCACCCCCCAACTCATAGGTATACCAGCAATCACAGGGACTCTTGGGGAACACATGAGAAAATGCATATGAGGGGACATTTTATTCTATAATGTATGCCTTCCTGAAGTGATGCATTATTTTGCCCCAAAGAATGAGTTAAAAGATATCTGACCCACCGCCTGTGGCCAGGTTGGGGCCCAGTCATGAGAGACATACTAAAACCCAATGGGTCCTGCTACCCAGGAAGAGAGTGGGGAGGGTGCTGGGCACGTGGCTAGCCTGGGCCTTAGCACCATACAATGGGGCCTGCTATGAAGCCAAAAGATGCTAAATAATTTTAGGAGTAATAATAAGAACTCTTTGAGAATTAGAGTTCTTGTTGGTTTATATACATATATTTTCAAAATAGCTACTCCAGTATAAGCATACAAAATTCTAACACTCCAAGCACAACAGGTATCAGATGCAATATCTAACAATTTCAACAATTAAACTGTGGATTTAATTTTCAGCTTCTATTTGGAATCTAATATGTAACATGGCTTTGACATATTCCACATTTTCTGAAAATGATTAGGATAAATTTTAAGAAAAGCAGACCAAAATTCCATGAGTCATGGGCTTGGGTTTCTTAAATGTCCATGAACCCTTTTTATGCAACGTGGTGTGTTCTGTAGCTGTGTGCATTTCTTAAAGACCGGAATCTCACCTATTGTGAGCCTAATAGGTGCAGAGTGCTGGTCCAGAGGTCCGCCTTGCCTGTATCTGCAGAGGAACTGAGCGAGTGGGCCATAACCAAGTGTGAGCACTGGGGGCTGGTAATGCATGGTCATCACTACGCCAGAGCCAGATAGATGTTCATGGCAGCACACCATTTAGCTACTTCATTCTGACCCCTCTACATGTCCACACCAGTCAGGGTTACCACTCGAGAGTTTACCTGGGAATTCCAGACCTTAGGACGGCCATTTCCTGTACTGTTGTCCCCCGTGAGGAGCATAAGTCAGCCCAACCTTGCTGCTCATAGCAATTTGCAATGGTGCTTGGCTTCCTGGAAGCTGTGCAGTGGGTGAAATTGTCTTCCGGAGCATAGAGGCAGTGGGGCACCCTGAATGCAAGTGAGGGGTGTGCAAGTAGAGGTGGATATGTCGGGTTCCATATTCCAAGCCAGGCAGAAGCTCCTAGGTACCTACTAGAATGTGTGAGCCAGTCACAGTCCTTAGGGTTGTGCAACAGCCCCACTTGAAATAGACCAGAGGAAGCCATGCGGGGGCACTTGTCACTCATCTTTCTCCTCCTGTGGCAGAGGAAGATGCCAGTCTGCAGGGGGGCTCTGCCTCAGAGTCCACACCAGGGAGTGCTTTCGTGCAGCCTGGACTCTCGCACGCTCGCTCTCACAGAGGGACCGCTGTGTAAAGGAGACCCCGGTCACTTCCCACCTCACATGGCTCTTGTACCACTCTCCCCCTCAGCATCCTCCCAAATACAGTGTATGGTACATACCACTCCAAAACTCTGCTTCCACCTAATACACCTTGGCAATTGTTCCATATTAGTACACGCAGATCTAGATCTTTCTTTCTCCCAAGCTACTGGTAAAAACTACAATTGACCCTTCAACAACATGGGAGTTGGGGCGCCAACCAGTTGTGCAGTTGAAAATCTGCAAATAACTTTAGCTGGCCCTCTGCATACACAGATTCCCAACTGCAGACTGAAAATACAGTTGACATTTGAACAACACAGGTTTCAACTGCTCAGCTCCACTTAAAAATCCACAATAAGTGGGCCCATGCAATTCAAACCTACGTTGTTCAAGGGTCAACTCTATTGTGTAAATCACCATAATTTGAGAAAATTTGAAAAATGGGCCCACTTATTGTGGATTTTTCCCAGTAACTCTTGGGCCTCAGAGCTTCATTCCTTTGGTTGACCTAATCAGATTACCTGCTGAGACCGGCTGCAGGCTGAGCTGGAGAGACAAGAGTCTGAAAGAGTGGCCAGAGGGAGGAAAACAAGGCAAGAGACACATGCCCAGGGAGTCTTGGACAGGTGAGGAGGAGTCTAGACAACAGGTGCCACTCAACCCACAGGCTTCTGCCACTCTCCCCCCAAAATATCACAACCATGACGGGTGCTTGATAAATGCCAGACACTACGCTGGCCATTTTAGACATTCACCTTATCCGTCTATTTGTCTTCGCTTAAGCTCTATAGCCTCAGATGTTTTTGTTCTTATTTAAAAAGTGATCAGAAATGCAAAGTAGAAAATGAGACTCCCAGACCTCTCCCTGAGGCAAAGTTAATAGCTTCCCAACACAATTTTAGGCCCAAATTTTAGAGCTATCACATTTCCCTAAAGATAGAATAATCTACTGGTTAGTGTATACTTCCTGCTTTTATCATTGAGAAATATACTGTAGGTACCTTTCCATCCTAGAATACATTACTATCTATTGTTTTTAGTGCAGTACTCCACTGTGTGGACTGGGTTATTTGGTCAAATGTCTACCAGTGGAATTTAGAACACTTTCAGTTTTTGCACTATAACAACAGTGACACAAAAAATGGACATTTTCAACTTAAAAGTGTGCTCTGTTACCCAATTACTTACCTAGGATAAAGTTCCAGAAGCAAAACTGTGGGGTCAAAGGGATGCATCTGATATTTAGACAAAAAGAATACCTGACACTACACCAACACTTCACAAGGACCTCTGACTCTCCAAACCCCTATCGACACTCCAGACATTCCGCTAGGCAAAAACCACTTATTGTCATTTGGTTTTATTTTTGAATTAATACCTTCTTCGAGTCCTTTGCCAACTTTTCTATTCTGAAATCACCCCCATTTTTCTTATTGATATATATATATATGCTCATAC
Source organism: Eidolon dupreanum (assembly GCA_028627145.1). Taxonomy (NCBI): domain Eukaryota; kingdom Metazoa; phylum Chordata; class Mammalia; order Chiroptera; family Pteropodidae; genus Eidolon; species Eidolon dupreanum. The sequence goes on along the minus strand of CM053510.1, from coordinate 88,287,145 downwards.
ATACATTAAGGTTATTAATCTCTTGCCATATAGGTTACAAGCCCATTTTTTTGGAATTCCACTTATTATGGACTTGTCATCATTTTCTTTTATACAGAAGCTTAGTTTCCACATCAGTTTGTCTGTTTCAAAAATAACAACGTTGAAGCCACCAGTCCTGCGGGCTCCTCTTCCCCAGGCACACCCTATGAGCACAGCACCTTCACAGCTTCTCTCCAACTCACCACCCACAACAGCTCAAAGGCACCACTATACTCTAGAATGTAGATGCTAGAACAGGGGCTCTGTTCTCATCATTCTTGTATTCCCGAGTGCCCAACATGATAAATATCTGCTAAATAAATCGACAAGCAGAACCACCTCCCTACTGGTCTCTGGGCCCCTCCATAATGTATTCTCTCATCCTGGCAGCCAGCCAGACCTTTTAAAGGCTCACCAAGTCCCTGTACCTCTCCAGCCTCATCCCCTACCCCTCTATTGCCCACCCTTCTGCTCCAGCACCTGGCCCTCGTTCTTCAGTCGTAACCCCGAGGATGGGTGAAATCTGTAAGGCTTGTTCCTGGTTTTTCAGGACTCAGCAATATCACCTGTGTAGGTCGGCTGACGACCCTAACACTGTTAGGGAGCTCCTCCTCTTTCCAAACCACTCCACTCTCCTCCTTGCTTTGTCTTTCAGCGTCTGAAAGCCCTATTAATATAATAATTTTAGGTATTTCTCGAAAGAAAGGAAGAAAAAAAGAGGTAGGACGCCGGCAGTGCAACTCTAGAATCCCTGGGCCTGGAATGTGGGGAGGGGAGGCCTGTGCACTCGGACGCCCCAGCAATGCACCCCGGCAGGCACAGCGCCACACCTGGCCTTCCCAACGCACCTGGGCCTCCGCGCTCCGGTGCTCTTCCCACTCACGGCAGCTGTCCAGGTCGCGCCGCCACTGCTCGCAGGCCGGCCGCTCACCATGGACGTAGTAGTGGTGCAGAAAGTGTCTGGCACTGCGGCAGAGCTTCCACTCCGCGCGGTAGGCCTCGCAGGGGCGCGGCGGCTGCGGCGAAAGGCGCACCTAAGCCAGAGGCCGCTGCGCTACGCTGCCTGCCCCGGAGTCCCATCCACCCCCTCCCCAGAAATGGGCTCAGTTAAGCTGGTCACCCAGTCCGACGAGGCCCCCGCACGTCCCTGGCTCTCAACACACTTACCCTCCAGCCACTGCCGTCGGCCATGTCAGGGAGGGTGCCGAACCCCACCTCAACCCTCTAGCGAATGAGGACCGCGTAAAAAATTCGTTATTGCGAGTTCTGACGACTTAAATACTCGCCCACCTCCTTGGGACGCACCAACAAACAGGACATCCGGGGGGAGCAACCAATAACAGCCGGGGGCGGGGCTCGCGCGAAGGGGCGGAGTCCAGGAAGGCAGCGGGCGTGCGCGGAAGGTAGGAAATCTGTTCGCGGAGCCAGCTCCGCTACGGTGCTGACAGCAAGCGTGACCCCTGGTGTGCGGCGGGCGTCCCAGGATGCACGGCCACATTTAGTTCGCTGTTTCTGAAACTGATTCAGGCCAATTCTTTCCAGTAGCTGTTATTTTCATAAATCTCAAAGATTGGGTTCATTTTAAGCACATATTGAGCAGTAACTGCAGCGAAGCTGCCAACTCTGCTACAGTACACACTCGGGGGCGGAGGTGAACTTACAAAATAACTGGGGTTGGCTGGGCGTTACATGTGTTAGGGTTTGGGGTGTCTAGGACACGGGATGACCTCCTGAGGGAACCCAGGCTGGAAGTGGAGGCTAAAAGGACATTGTGAACACAGCAGCAGACTGGTCAAAGGCATGAAGGCTATGAGTGGAATGGATTACATGTCCGTGGGCAGCTCGTATGTCTGATTAGAAGTGGACGTTTTGAGGCAGAAAGCCCTGCAATACCAATGCAATGGTCTCCAACTTCTGCTAACCTAATCATATGCTGGGGAGCCCCCTACAAGGGGATGCTGGGCCTTCTGTAAGAATGAGACTGGGTCAGACTCCCTATAGGTGGGCCAGAAAGCTGCAATTTTATTAGGGGTCCTGCCAAGTTGGCTGACCAAGCTTGGAGAAGACACTGTGTAGTAAGAAGTCTGCAGGCCAGGCTACTGCAGTAAGGACCAGAACTTTTGCTCCAGGTAACCCAACTATGTCACCAGAAGACCCACCAACAGAGTCCACCTCTTACATAAGCAGAGGAGTGTGCCTCCAGCAAAGGACCAAAAGTGGTTTCATTTCATATACAGTAGGTGTTGCTTAGGAAAGACAAAAACTCAGGGCCAGCTTCTGACTGTAGTAATATTCTTCATTATGAATAAAATGAGTGTCAGCCAACGTGATTCTACCAGTGGAGACTGCCTACCCACCAAGGGCTTTCACTTCTACTCGTGAAACTATAACTTCTTAAAAGTGTAGGATCAGAAAGGTCACAACAGTGCTTCATGTCTTCTGAAACCATACTGGCAGTGGTGTTGTTTTGGGTCACAGGCCCAGCCCCAGTCATTATGACAATCTTCAGTGATCATTCTCTGAGGACACATGGGTGGATGCTGGGACTATTTATCTCAAGGGGTGCATCCTCTCCTTTTTGGAATGTTGGGAGGAACCTTGTCCAGAGAGGGAACCCTCTGTCTACAAGCAGAAGGAGACCTGATACAGGGGAGATCCTGCTGAGCCTGACCATCCCCACCCAAGGGATCAGAAAGCCTCGTTTCTCTCTACATTCTCCAGAAGCTCCCTGAGAGGAGCTTTTTTGTAACACCAGGATGGGATGAGGGGCAAACAGGCCTTTCTCCAATTCCTGGTCAGTGGCCCAACCATCAATTCATGTTGGCATCTAATCAAACATTTAGAAGCAATCCAGGTTTTAGTCAGTCCCTGTTTTTATTTGAAATTCTTGATTTAGAATTATTTTCAAGGAAGAAAAGAGATTAAAATTGGATTAACATATCAAAAGATCTCACTTTATAGAAAGTGAAGACCTGAAACCAATAAAAAATAAAGACAGGCCGGCAGAACCTTGGATTATGTAATACATTAAACTGGGAGTGGGAGGAAGGGAAGGAAAAAGAGGACTGAATCTTTAGATTTCACTTATTCTAATATTCACATTTGTGCTTCACCATGAAGTTATTTTACCAAAGAACAGATTAAGGAGCCAGTTATTTCCAAACAAAATCAAAATAAAGTGGAAATGCATTCAGATCAGGTTTTCCTTCTGAGGAATGGTCCTCTTGAAAAAAATCAATATGCAAAAATAGAAACACCCATCTTCAAATACTTAAATTGCTGCCAGAGTAACGGAATAACCACTATTTATAGAGCACATATCTATTTAAACAACTTTTTCTAGACCAAAGGCAATATTTAAGCTATAGACGCACAAAAAGAAAAGGTAATTGAAAAAAGAAAGAACACAAGTTAGAACAATTCAGTCCCCTCCACTGGTTTTTATTAGGAACTGAAACAATTTGCTTCCGCTAAGGGAGTGGGAGTGTCCCCAAGGACTGAAAGTCAGAAATGGCAAAAAGGCTGCCTAAAGGACCTCAGTGACAGCTTTCTCTTTACCCAAATCAAGTATATAACCATAAAGTCCTGCTGTTCTACTTCCAGGTCAAATTTGGTAATTCTTAGGTAACTCACTCTACACAAACCTAAAGTAACAGAGCATCTGCAACAGTCTCACCCCCAACAAGGCCAGTAACTAAAAGCCATGTGTTGCAATTGATCATTTTATTTTTCAATCAGCCAAAAGTCCCAATTTATGGCTTTCTGCCCTTTTTACGCAATGACTGTCCTTCTCCAGAGAAAGCGATGAATCTGCCTCCAGCTTCATCCTAGGTGTGAAGATAAAATACTATTTTCAGAAACTTCTTGGAGGTTCATTAAAAAAAGGCTTTATTCTGTTAATTTATGTACTATACACCCATTTCCTTACTTCTACATTATTCATAATAAGAAATTGTGTTTAAAATATAAATACAAATCATAATCAATTAATTAAAAACGACCAATCACAACCATGCATCTACCATAGCCTTTATTCTCAGGTTAAATGTATATCCTTTTGGAGAAGTATCACATTTTCAATATAAAAAATATAAAAACACCCCCTCAAAAAAATCACCTATAACTTCACCACCCCAAAATAACATTTCCAATCACTTTTTGTATATGCTCATATAAACTATTTTCATACTTAATTCCCAAGTCTCGAGTCAATGAATTTCTCATCTAGTACATTCTAAAGGCTACTAATAATTTCATCACATGGGAGAGGCAGTCTTCTACCATCAGATGTTACTTCAAGGTTTGCAGTATTTTAAATAGCTGTGGTGATCAAATGACTGTGTTTGCACACGGCTCTGATTTTTCCTATAAGTTGAATTCATCAGTAAAAGGAAGTACATACTTTTAAGGCTTTTAATGTATGGTGACTCACCAGCTCTCAGAAACATTCCAAAAACTATTCTCCCACCAGGAGAAAGATGATTATTTTTTCCAAACCCTCAAAAACAGCAGGTATCTTTCATGTGCTTATGTTGCTAAGTCAGTCCAAGGTGTTATCTATAGAAGAGGATTCTGAGCTCCCATACACACACCCTATACCTGGCCCTCACCTGATGTAGTTGCTGTACCTCTGGTGGAGCCTGTACAGGGTTTACATGGTAGTGACCGTGTAAATGTGAGTCACAGCTGAGCCATCCAGTGTTCCTCTCCTGCAGAGCCTTGTTTGTCCGGCTGTGTCTGCCTTCTCTCTTCCACATACATTTCATCACAACAGGCACTCCACATTAATCATATTGCCAACTATATCTGCTTTAGGAAGGTATCTCCTGGGGCTTTCAAGCTGCCATTCCTGGACTGGCCATTCTCTTGGTGCTGCATTTGGCCATGGGAACACCTGTTTCCTGGATCTAAGGCTTTATTTCTACCTTATTCTTTCATTTTAGTGGGGTACATCCTCCAGTTGCTTCCTGAGAAAAGGAGTATGAGGACTATGTTTTTGTGAGATCTCACATATCCAAAAGTACCTTGTTTCTACTCTCATGTTTCACTGACAGGGTGGTTGGTGTTAAGTTGTTCTTGGGCTGCCATAACAAAGTACCACAGACTGGTGGGCTTAAGGTATGTTTTCTCACTGTTCTGGAGGCTCTATATCTTAGATCAAGGTGTTGATAGGTTTAGTTTCTCTTGAAGCCTTTTTCCTTGGCTTAGAGATAGCTGCCTTCTTGCTATGTCCTCACATGGTCTCTCCTCTGTATATCCAACTTCCTCTTTTATCAGGGAACAAGTCAGATTGGATCAGAGGCCCACCCTAATGGCCTCACTTTCACTTAAGTCACCTCTGTAAAGGCCTTATTTCCAAATACAGTTACATTCTGAGGTACTGGAAGTTAGGGCTTCAACACAGGAATTGGGGGGCGGGGGGAGAGGAGACAAGAGCACAGTTCGTCCCTTAAGAGTTGGGTATAGGATTTTTGAAAGAGTTTCCTCTCAGAATTTTGAAGACCTAGCTCTACTATCTCCTAGCTTCCTGTGCCATTCTTGATCTGTGGTAGAACCTCTTTCTTCCTTCTAGAGGCTTTAGGATATTTTCTTTGCCTCACTGTGGGGCTACTTGCATTCACCATGCTGGACACTCAGTGGGCCTTCCAACCTGAAAATTTGTGTTTGATTTGGAGCAATCATTTCCCTGATGGTTTCTGCCTCTCTGATTTCTCTAGGCAACAGGGTATATTCTCCCCATGGGCCCTTAGTACTCTGACCTTCACATGATGCCAGAGCTGCAGCCTGCACATACCCCTTCAACAGCTGGCACAGAACTTCAATAAGACAATCAGGCCATCAGGGGGAGGAAGGCCCCAGGAATGCAGAAAAATATGACAGAAACACCCTGATTCAGAATGGAAAGAATTCCCTCAGTCACACGAGAAAATAAAATTTCTAATTATACATGAAATATACTTACCTCTTCAACCTTTTTGACCAGTGGACGTGAATTTCTGATAAAAGTGATCTTACCAAGTTTAAATTCGTAATTGGGAATTCCTCTGTAAAGACAAAAGAGGAGAAATGCTGGTTCCAGGAGAAAATGACTAAAATTCACTTTTGACAATCAAGAAAAAGGCAAGCCAAAGAGATGATAAGTATCTACTTGCTGACTCTCATTCTGAGGTATGCAGCTACAGCCCACCCTGGCCTTGGGCCAGTCCTTTGGTGCTCCCCAGCATCCCTCCAGGAGGGAACCAGGCAACTGGGACAGGGGCCTGCAGACTCGAGGCCTGGCCTATGATGAGGGATCACCTGGAGGCTTGGGAGGCCCTCACCATCTCTATTGTCCAGACTCACAGATTACCCTGGAAGGGCTACACTTGCACTAAATCTTTTTCACCCCTTCAGAGTGGGTAGATGCCCCATTTTCAGCATTCTTCTTCCACTCTAACACCTAGACAGGTGGCATATCTCATCCCTGCCACCACTGTGAAGCCACCACAGCAGTGAATCTGCTCTGAGTTCCTGGACCAAACAGTGATCAGCTCCTACATCCTGTTTGAGGGAAATTGAGACACTGTGACTTGATGAAGTTACAAAACAGGAAAATAGACAGATTACTAGATAGTAACCAGAAAGGTTTTAAATAGGAGCTAGGTCTGATCAGGTGCCACTCAGGGTCACGTAGAAGCTAGACTACAGTAGTCCTGGATGTGTGGAAGACATTGAAACCACTTCTGCTGGGAAACATCGACCTCCTCATCGCACTCCAGTCCCCCAAGGAGAGCAGGCAGTGGGAGCATTCATCCATCCCACAAGCCTCCTTGATCCAGGTGTTGTCTCCAGAGCTGGAGTGAGCCTGCCTACCCACCACAGACCCTCTTTGGACAATGATAAAGCATCAGGCTGGAGGAGAGCCAGGTTGGACTCACCTTTTAATGTCTCCAGGCTTGATTGGGGAGGGACTTGGCTCTACACCTTTCTTCTTCCCATCCAGTCTATTCCCAGAGCCAGAGAAGGCCTAGATAGGCAAAAAAGAGAGTGTATGTACACTGAGCCCCAAGAGCCAAAGTGAGCACATGCATGCCCTTTGCTGACTGCTGCACAGATATGTGCTGGGGGGTGCCACCCAGTCCTCCCAGCTGCTGAAGTGTGGGCAGCTGAGATCTTTCCGCCCAGCCCCTCAGGCCTGCTGTAAGCTGAAGGCAGCCTCCTAGCCCAAGGGCAGCCAGTAGCCAAAGACAGTTGAAAGGTCTACCCCTGGCCTATGCAGGGCCACCCAGTTTGGGGCCCTGTGTGTGGGCTAAGGCCTCTGTCACTACTGCCCCACAGCTTAGCTTTCCAGTCCTGCCACCTCCACTGTCCCCCAGCACACCAGTGCCCTCACACTAGCCATCTCTACCTTTTTACCAGGAAGCCTGGCTGGTGGCAGTGCTGAAGGGTCATGATGCAATTTACCTTCAAACAGTGCAGGCCAAAAAAAGGGGGACATGTTCTCAGAGATAAAGCAAACGTGATCACATTTGGTGACTCTAGTGAAGAGTACTTGTGTGTCTATTGTACTATTTTAACTTTTTGGTAGATTAGAATTTTAAAAAGAAAAAAAAAGTTGCAGCTGTCTTACAGAGTTGTTAGGATTCAAGGAAAAAGTGGATATTAAGTGCTCTGGAACTACCAAAGTGGCAGATAAGTGTGTACACAGATTCCCAGAGGCCCAATGCTGAGGTCCATGGAGTGTTACAGAGTGGCTGGAAGGAGCAGATTGCATGGCAGGAGCAAAGAAGTAAAATACATGGCCTGGTACTCACACGGAAGCCCAGCTCTCCAGCATAGCCACTGTGGTCAGCTTCACCTTCCTGACAGAAATAGAAAAACAGGAGATGAGCTTTTCAGCAGGGACACCGCAACTTTTCCCTTGGGACCCTCATTTCTATTGCTATCCCTGCACCCAAACAGCTGGGACACACTGACTCCCAGGAGCAGGGCTAGAAGAGAAGCAGGGAATATGGCTGCATTGGTACCAGCAGAGAGACCAAACACAGGCAAGTTGTCAGGACAGACCCAGGACACACTCTCAAAGACTGTTACCACAGAGGTCATCTGGTGGATCAGGTGAGGGATGCTGGGTAAACAACTTACGGTTGACTCCTCATGCTGGACTTGTCTTTCAGGTTCTTTGTAGCCCAGTGGAGCATCAAAGTCCACCTGTGTTCCCAAGATGAAAAGTAAAATTGTGAGACACAGCAGCACTTAGGCTTCCTTAGCTTTTGTTTTTGAGACAACCATAGAGTCCTATGCAGTTATAAGACGTAACACAGAAAGATGCCCTGTACACTTTGCCCAGTTTTCCTAATGGTAACATTTTACGAAATTATTGCATAGTATCACCACCAGAACACTGACATTTTTACTGTTCAGAATTCCTCAGTTTACACAAACTCATTTGTGTGTGTTTAAGTTCTCAAAACTCTATCACCAATATAGGTCTGTGCATCCATGCCCAGTCGAGATACCAAACAGCTCCAACACCACAAGATCCTTCACATTGTCCTTCTATATCCACACTCACCTCTCTGCCAGTGACTTGCTCCACCACCCACAGCCCCTGGCAACCACTATTCTGTCCTCCCCTTCTAAAGTTTTGTCATTTCGAGAATGTTATAAAAATGGAACCCGATGGTGTTTAACCTTTGGGGGTTGGCCCTTTTTGTTAGCATCATCCCTGGAAAGCCACCAGGCTGTGTGTATCCCAATAGTTCCCTCATATCCAGGAGTAGGAAAAATTTCTTCAGCTTTTTTTTTTTTTATTTTTTTATTGAGGCTTCTTAGCTTTTAAGAAGTTTCTCTCCTTGGCAGGTCTGAGACGCTGATGCATTTAACCATCGCAAAACTGGCGGCAACTCTGCCACCCCCACTGGCCCAGAGATGGATCACAAGGTCAGTAGCCTCCTCATGATATTCTGGCAGCATTTTCTTCCTCTCTCCCTCACACAGTCCCAGGTGCTATGTGAAGTGACATCCTCCTGAGGCAATGGCCTACAGGGGCTACCAAATGGCCATCTTCCCCACGCCCAAATGTACTATAAGCAGTGAAGTCACTCACATTCATGTCGCACTCGATGATGGACACAGCCTTGTCAGGCTTGGTTTCCATCACCCGCAGTTCATAGATCTGTAGGAAGAACACAGATCAGTTGGATGGTTTTATAGCAGCACTGTAGGATATCATTGTTATGTTACTACAGCTCCCTACCCTGCTCCTGTAGCTACATCATTCACCTCCATGACACCATCCACAGCCAAACGTCTTGCTGACAATGAGATTATGGGGATAAACTGCCTTGACATCTGCCTATCCCTCAACAGAGGCTGTTTCCCAAGTGGTTCAAATCAGACAAGGCAGTTGTGGATCAAACTGCAAAAGACACACATAGCCTTTACCCTAAGTATTTATTCCAAGTATTATTTATTTTATTCTAAATATGCTCACTCCAGCATTGCTAATAATAGTATATACCCCAAATGCCTTTCAATAAATTAGTTAAATGAATATTTATTCATATATAAATTATAGTCACTGTGGAATACAATGTAGGCAATAGAAAAAGAAGTTAAAAAAATAATTATGTTGCTGTATGTCTAGGATGATCTCATGTATGTAAAAACATACATTAACAATGCCCAGAGGATAGGAACTAAAAGTGACTCAATCTACTTTTTTCGACATCACTTTGGATTCTTTCCTTTTACCTAGAATATGTCTTGTTTTTATCATGAACAGTCCAGATAGTCCCACCATTTAAAAAACCTAAACATTAGGAGGAAGGTCACCAAAGTAAAGTGAGAAGGCTCAATGTGCCCAAGTCTATTTTTTAAAGTTTCTCCATTATCTAATAGAAGATAAATAAAAATGAATATATATGTCACTGTGTGGATGTGCCATAATTTCTCCAATCAACATCTGAGCTGTCTCTAATGATTTCACTATTGCTAACAATGCTGCCATGAACATTCGGCTATGTGTATCTGGGGCCACATGTTCACATTCCTCTACAGTAGTGTTTTCAAACTGCAGGTCACAACTAATTAGTGTGTCATAAAACCAATGTGTTGCAACCAGAACTAGAAAAGAAAAACACTGGAAGATAGCACAACAGAAATACTAGAATATGTTGCATATAGTTAGGATAAATACTTTTGTGACTTTTTTTTAGCTTTATGTATTGTAATGCTGTATCTAAAACAGTAATTTTAAACTGTTTTGAAACATGCATGCAGAGTTTTAAGTTCTTTTTATTGACTTAACTTTATTGAATTACAGAGAATACTTTAATTCTAAATAACTCTCTAGACTTATTCTTTTCCGGTATTTCAGATGACATCTTTTAAACCTCATATATTAAATAAAACTGCTTTACATGAAAATATTTATCATAATTTACTTCATATTTGCCTGTTTACTTGTTTTCCTTCTGGTACCCTAATCTTTCCTTCTAGGATAATGCTTACTCCTAAAGTACATGCTTTTAAAGTTCTACTAGTAAATAAACTCTCGGATTTTGTTTATTTGAAAATATTTTTATTTTGTCCTCATTATTCAAAGGTTTGATGACAGTTACTTTTTCTCATCCTCTAAAGACATTCTGCTATTTTGGGCTATAATAGTTGCTATTTAAAGGCCTTCAATTAGCAATTCTTCTGAAAGTATTGTATTTCCTCTCTACTCACCTCTTTATACCTGGTATTTGGTATCTATAACCTACCCTGTTTGAGATATGTTATATTCCCTGTAACTATGAGTTAATGGCCATTTGTAAAACAATTTCACCTATTATCTCTTCACAATATCGCCACTCCTCCATTTTCTCCTGCTGGTATTTTCATGAAGCACATCTGACTTTCTTAGTACCTCCAATATCTCAATCTCTAATATGTTCCATCACCTTGCCTTGGTGCAGAATTCTAAGTCATTTCTCCAGATTTAGCTTTCATTTCATTAATTTTTTTGTTAGAGGTTGTTTAACTCTCTTTTTCAAATTGCCCTGGCTTTTTGTATAGTCTTTTGTTGCTTGCTAAATTTTATGGTCCCATTTTACAACTTATTTGAACATTTTATACTTGATTATTTTATATTTGTATGTGAAAGTCCCAATATGGATTTCCTAAAGGGTCTAAATTTGATTTTGTTGTCTCTGCTTTGCATGTCTGGTGGTTGTATTATGAGTTCTTGTTTGCTTGTTCAATCTATAGCAATCCCAAGGGCTTAACTAAACTGGGGGTACTTTTCCCAGATAGAATTTGGGTTCTTTCTCCTGGGATGAGGGCAACAGGGTATATTCTGGTCTCTTTAAGAGTTCCAGTTTAATGTGAAAGTCTTCAATTCACATCTCTATAGTACTGATATGGCCATTTGCCCTCAAGACAACCCTGCTAAGAAAGTCTTGAAAAACTTCCTATATTTCCTGTGAGCCCATCCCTGCATTAATAACCTAGATTTTATCTTGATTTAATTGGGTTTTATTGGAAGGGCCCTGTAGAATATCTAGTCTTTCCATATTTAAAATAACAGAAGTCCAAACTTGTGTTTCAATTCTATGTACTGTATGTAACTCACCTTCCCTTTCCATGCAAAAATATCAATTTGAGTTATATTTAGCATCAGTACCTTAATATTAAGAACAAAAACATTAAGCCTACCTATAGTTAATTATGAAAGCTTAAAGTATTCAGTTAAGGTAAACAATACCTAAAATGTTCTCCACATATCTAAAGGCAACAAGATGATTTCTTAGTTTTATAGGAAAATATGACTCAAACTCCAAAATATGGAAAAGTAAGAATTCCCAATATCAGATGCCTCAAAAAAAGGAAATTACTGGAGAACATACTGGATCCTTACACTGACACTGAGGGAATCACCGTCCTCTTGATCCTGGGGGAAGGGTATTGGCTGAACAGGCTCCTGTTCATGGCTATGAGGCCCCCCTGAGGAGATGGAAGACTGTGTGAAGGAACTAAGAGCTGGCCTCAGGAAAAGCCAAGCCAGGGCTGTGGTCACTCCTGGGCGAAAAGCGGTCAACCCTGTGAGGGTCTGTAAGGGTCAATCACAGTTACCATCACAGTGGACGAGGGGCACCCACATCCCTGTGCTCCATGCTTGTGTTAGGATGGCCTATCAACAGGATTGACAACTATTACATCTTCCCTCAGACATGTTGCCATGATAATGAGGAAGTGGATGCTGTCTTGAATTTTGTGGGAACTCATCTGTCAATATACATGAAATGCATAAGAAATAAAGGACGAGATATTGTATTTCACTTTATAGTTAAATTGTCTGCACCTGGACACCTAAGAAGCATGGAATCATGAATGAACATAAGTGATGTTCAGACCTGAAAGACATGTGTCAAGACAACCAAGCCAAAAGGAGTAAGGAAAAACCAAAATTAAAGAAAACAAGAGGAAGATGATGTGGGTTCCCATAAGGAGAAGTGACCTCAGGCAGCATTTATCACTAGGAGGAGCCAGGCTCTGCTTCCGGGTGCTCCACAGCACTGGGAGTGCACCGCAGGGCCAGCTCTAGAAGGGCCTATCTGCTTCCAAGGAAAGGAATCACAAAGACAAGGACCCATATTGGTTTGTTTCTGTGCCCCCATAGCCCAGCAAAGGGCTTAGCTCAGATTATAGGTGCAATGCAGACCTTTCTAAGACACAATCAATAGCCTGACCAGCATGGTACACAGACGTGTGATTAATAAATACAACAATGTTAAACTCATTTACCTTTAAGTTATCAGTTATCAAAACATAGAGTTGCTAAATGATTAGTACAGGGCTCTAAAGAGCAAACAGTAGGCAGCAATTAGTTGACAAAAGCCAGGCACACACTGCTTAAAAAGAAGTCTCATTCAAACACCAGAATGGCACTACCTCATTAGGTGTGACCTGCACCGAGCTGAGCTCCAAGCCCTGCTGGCCCCATGGCCAAGACACTCACCTTCTCATTGTAGTTGATGGCAATCACATCCCCGGTGGTCAGACAGGCAAAGTTTCTCAGTGCGTTTTCTAATCTGCAGACACACGTTGTCAAGGCATAAACACAAATTGTGGCTCCAGAATCCAACACTGTGACATGGCACATCTCGGAGAAGATCTTAGAGTCTAACTGAGGCAGAAAAGAGCCAGGCTGTCCAAGTTCACTTCTCTTGGTCACACAGCCTCCCAGGATAACAGCAGCTTTGTGAAAAGGTGGGATGCTGTCTTCATTCCTCATGTGAAATGCCTCGCTACAGGGCTGCCCTGCTCTTGAATACTCCAGGGACCCCTGAGCTGTCAGACCTAACCCACTTGATCTGAGGGCAGAAATGGCACCCCATCGCTGCTCTGTGTGCCCCCTACATTCTCCACTCTATGCTAAGACAGCCTTTATCCACACTGTTGGCCAGACTAGGGAGCATCAGATTAACTCTTAGCTGATGAAAAGTAATCCCTTTTCTCTGTATATTAACAAGTTAACTAGATAGTTACATCCTCTGAAAGCAACCAATAAGTCTGTATCGCAACACGTGTAAAGGTCCAAAGAAAAATCATGAGGGGACTAAGGTCAGAGGTAGGCCCCACTCCTGGGCATTGACAGCCAGATATGCACCTCCAAGCAGAGCTCTGAAGGACAAGGTAACCAGACCTTGCCACAAAACACTGCCCTGCCTACAGGACAGGAAGCCTCTATCATGAACTGCCATGAGCAGAAAGCCCAACACTCCTGCATGTCCAGGACTCAGCTGCAGGGGACTCAACACACTCAACCACACACAGTGAGTGGGGGGCTCAATATGGCTTACCCACATCCAGGACATGGCCACCAGCAGCGTGTTCCTGAGCTCTTACCTGGAGAGTGTGCAGGTGAGGTAGATGAAGGTGGCTTTTCTTTTACTCTTTTTCAAGCATGCATTTTTTAAAATAGGTGAAAGAGTGAACATTCCACAGCATAATCTCAACAAGCTAAACTGGGGCCTCCAAGCTAAAGATCTCTGATAGTCCACACACAGCACACCCCCTCACCTAAACTGGTTACTCTTTAAATTATAAACACACATGTCTAGCTTATGTTCAGAGACGAACATAGAAAAAAAAAATCACTGGAATCTAAAACCTTTGTTTCCCTCTTGTTGAGAGAAAGAAAACATACTAAATCAATGTTCCCCATTGGTTTGGAGTGAAAAGTATTTAAGCCTGGGTAAAAGGGAAGGGTGAGTGACAAGTTCATGGACACCAGTAGCCCACAAAGGGTCGGGGCTGAAGCGCAGACCGGCTGGCCCTTCTACTAGAATACACTGGGCTTTGTGCTAGGTGCACAGTCCACCTGAAGGAAGGGTTCCACTTTACACAGGAAGAAGTGTCCAGAGTGTATCCAAAAGAAATCCTGAGTGCCCAGTGCACTTGTCCAGGTCCAGGTCCAGGAGCCATGACAGATGTGCTGGCTGAACACCACTGTTCTCAAAACACAACTCCAATCACAAAAAATGTATGCTCCCTGAAGTAGGCACATGTTAAACAAAGCACTCCCTGTTTACCTGCGAACATACCCCTCTTTTGTCCAGAAGAACCCTTCTTATTTCAAAAGGATACACTGCTTTGGGGTTGGTGATATCCAGGAAGTCAGGGCTCTGAGGCTGAAATTTGGAGTATGTGGCCACTTGAAGGTTGACACTCTCCACCTGAACCAGTCCCCCTTCTTCCAACAGTAAGTTCTGCATCATCTAAAGGAAGAAGGCTCTATGATGATCTTGAAAATCAAGTGGCCAGCATGACTGCCACCGACCCACTGAGCAGGCCAAAGTCTGACATTCAGATGGAGTTTTCCTTGAGACCCTGGCCTAAAAGGCCCACAACCTATTCTAGGCTGACTTACCCTGAAGAAACCTGGGAGCTCCAGGTGGTATGGAGCCTGCCAATCAGCTGATAGAATGTGTGTGCTCACAGACATGCTGATGGTCAACTCGGCAGCAGCAGCTGGGGAACCCTAGGCAACCACCTACTCTTGCCAAGCGCTAGAAGACCAAGAAGTGGGCCGGCAACTCCATACTACCATCCCAGGCATCCCAGGGGATATGACACTTCTCAGCAAAAGGGATTCAATTAGTTTCTGGTCCAAAGTAGGCCACCCAAACTCCAAGGCTGCAGTTGGAGTGAGAATCTTTGAGGTACAGTATCACCACCTTTTCTATCATCTCCATAGAGGGGACCGTGTGGGGGGTGTCTCTGTGGTAAGCTTAAGTGCTCTAGAGAGGCTTCATTTCCACAGCAACAAAGTTGAGTGCTTTAAAGGGAAAGACTCAGTTACAGGCAAGTGTGTAAATAGACACCCATTACAATAGAATTGTGGAGAAACTATGAAAAACGAGGGCAAAATGTATAACAATCTGAAATTCTATACTCGGATCATTTCAAAAATACTCCTGCTTCATTATCTTTAAAAAGCCTGACCCAGGAGATCACAGGTAAATGGCATGGCAGTGGTGTCTAGGCTACCAGTTGAGCAACCATTAAAGAAAAGGCTGCCCCCAGCACAGGATGCACTGTTCCGAATGCCCTCCTTCACTCTGACTTGGGGGCAGGACTGCCCCCAAGACAGGCCCACAGACTCTCCAGGGACCAGGATGGCCCCACTCACCCAGTGTGGGAGGTAGCAGATACCCTCATCAGCCACAAATTCCAGCACACCACAATGCGTCATACGGTCTGAATTCTTGTTGGTCAGTTTGAACAGCATGGGGTAGGTAATGTTGAGTCGGCCTAAAATCGAGAGAGGCTATGAGGCAGGGCTTCTACAGAGGAGAGAAACCCTGTTCCCCAATGTGCTCCCCAGCACCCACCATGACTCCACAAAGCCTTGCCCCTCAGAGCAGGCACTCGGACCCAATGTAGTGCTTAGTCCCTCAGTGTCTGCCTACCCACCAGAACCCCACACTCCCTGTGAGAGCACTGCACTTGGCCCTGAACTCAGAAATGTTTGGCGACTCAGATACACAGCAACAACTTACACTTGTGATTTTCTGAAATTCTTATTTTTAAGTGGCTTGTTTACTCATTTATTTTCAAATATTTAAGTGCCAACCATGTGCTGGACAAAATCCTCACCTTCAAAGATTTCTAGTTCGAAAAGTGAGAAAGAAAACACATGCACCTAGATGTTGTGATGCAGTAGGAGGGGCAGGGCGGGAAGAGGCAGGGCTCCTGGAGGACTTCCTCCAGGCGAGTTCCCCAGGGAGGGAACTCCAGGCAGAGGAAACAGCCTAAATAAAGGCATGTAGGGAAGGGGAGACCAGCCAATTCAGGAATGGCTGGCAATAAGGTGAGACTGGGGCACAGAGACAGGGCATGGGAGCAGTCTGGAGGGGAAGACGAGGCACACATTACACAGGGTGAGACCAGTCAACAGTGTGGGCTCTCAGCAGGGTCATGACACAGTATGTTCCCTCTGAAGTTAAGGCCACATAGAGGGCCAGACAGGCAACCAGGACTGATGGCAGGCTAACCCAGGAGGGCAGAGGGCACAGAAAGGAGAGGCTAGTGACATGAAGCAGACGAGGACGAACTGATGTAGTAATGGTGTTTGTTACATGCCAGGCCTTCACTCAGTCTTCCCAGAACAGTGAGGTAGGTACTGTCATTAACTTTTTAGCTATAGGAAACTAAGGCACAAAGATTCAGCAACATGCCTAAAATCACAAAGCACATAAGTGGCAATCCTGGGATTCAACCCAGGCTGCTGGCCCAGGTCTGGGGTTTAACCACCGAAGCCCACTTTAGCCTACTGGTTTAGGCAAACAGAAGTTCCATTCAGTAGCAGGAGGTATGGCAGACTCCATCTAGAATCTTCCTAAACATTCTGGTGAAGCAGATTGAGTAATAAGCTTGGGCATGAAGCCACAAATAGGGGAGGAGAGCCTCTAGAAGTGGATCTTCACCACAAAGGCAGCGGTGGGCATAGGTATTCTTGCATCATAAAGGTGACTTGAATGCTGGCAGTAGGTGACCAAGGGCCCAAACACCAGCCTTCCAGCCCCAGGGAGCCTCCCAGCTACAGAGCTATGGAAAGGAAATGAAGTCAGAGTGAATTGGATTAGGCTCCAGCCAGAGGTCTGAGATTCTTGCGGTTAGAAGAAACCCATGTTCCCCAGTCTATTGGTTTTCAAACTGCACTTTGTGATTTAGAGAAGTGCTTTGGGGCCCCCAAGCCCTTTGCACCCCCTCACCTCCTCCAGCCTGAGCAGCAACCTTTTATAAATTAGAGGACTCCTGTAAGATTTCGTTTGGACAGTTTCTCCCACTTAAAAGATTTGAACAACACTGGTCTAAATCCCACTGTCCCAATCTCTGACTCTCTTCTCAGACACTTGTGTCAAGGATCACTCTTAATACTTAGCTCCTGGGGTCAGCTCAAATGGAAAGGCAGGCTCTCTGGGGGCCTTGACCCCTCCACTGTGATGACAGAAACCTGCCTGAGGGACATGAACCCCATGGCTCTATCCCCCAACTGGCTGAGCTGAGATGAAAATTAAAGGCCTCCACTGGTTGTGGCCACTGCTGCTATTGGCATCAATAAAGCCCTGCTGGCTAAAGGCCAACTTATGCCTTCTGACTAGTGTCGCATGAGTTTGGGCTGTTTATAAAACACAAGGCACAATCTAGGAGGAGGAACTCCTGCCACACAGCAGCTCTGATGGATACTTGCTGTGTGTCCCAGTTTAAAGATGAGGTAAATGAAGTTTGGAGAAGCCCAGTCTAGCCTAGAACCAAGCCAGAGCAACACCTAAGCTGGCACCCCTTCTCCACCGTGCTGCTCCACGTGTACTGAATACCAAGTATGGACCCTCCTGCTGGTGGCCTCCACGTAGCCTGCCTCAGATGGGAGGAAATCAGGAATACCACTGAAAAAGCAATGACTGCACCTGTGGTCAGGGTTTTCAGTGTCCAGATAGAGCTAGGCCAAGGTATGAGGTCTCCTGTTGCTCTCATGGGATGAGGGGTTGGGAAAAGAGAAAAAGTGTGGCCGCTCTTACAACCTATGAGCCTTTCTCACTCCTGATAAGAGGCAGGAGCCAGTGAGAGAAACAGCTTCTGGGGCAGAGGACTAAAGTTTATGACATGCTGCAGACACACTGGAGCAGAGCAGACAAAAATATGGGCCAGGGTTGAGGAAAGAGGCTTGGGGAGGAGATGAGCACCCCACTGTACAGCACCCTCTTGGAACCAACCACTGTTCTCTAGGAGAAAAACTAGTGAACCTGACCAAAAGCATGAGCTGCCCTGGTAGTGTGATAAGCACTGGTGCTCGGACCTTCCTTTAGTCCTCACGGGATCAGAGATGGGGGAGGGAGGGCGGTGTATGCAAAGGAGATCCTCTTCACAAAAGAGGGACCTGGAGCTGAATACTCACTGGCCCCCAATCTGGACAGCTGGCCACCAGGGGCTACCTTTTCACTGGGGCACCTGTGGCCCCAGCTCTCCCAGCCTAGCATGCACCCTCCAGGAACAATTCCCAACCAGATTGGCATCCACATTTACATTACCTCAGTTCTCGAGTCATGTAGAAAATACTTACTAAGTTGATCGAGAGCTGAAGGTGGCATAATAACTGTGGAAAGAACATTTAAGAAATATTAATAAAATAAAAATTTAATGGACAGAACAAAAACCAAAATGTAGTTTCTGTTAAATCTTTAAAAAGTATTAAATAATTATTTTAAAAGTATTAAATAATACTTGTGGGGTAGTCAGAATTTAATAATAATCTTTCATAAAGAACTTTACTTGCTGTAATTTATTTGGGGGAACTGAATGGCTACTAACCATAAATCTAATCACAATTTGGACCCCTTAGCAAATCTGAGGCAAGCAATAGTTTCACTGTAGCTTCTGTTACACATGTAAAATAAAGACTGTTGGGAGACTACAAACACTGGAGGCTGAGGGCAGGAAAGGTTACTATTCAAAATAAAAACAAGCACATACTCTTCCCGCCTTTCTCCACATCTGACCTGTCATTAGGCCCTGCGAGCATGGACACGGAGAAGCAGCGGTACTGCGTGGAGAAGCGATTCTGGAAGACCCGGGGAATTGGGTGGTCAAACATGTTGAAAGAGAACTAGAAGAAAGAAAGAGATACCGGAGTTAGAACAAAACAAAGGTACATTTCTTCTCATCAAAAGCCAAAACAGGTCTGGGTAGTTAATGCTGCTAAACTTCCTCAGGGAACAAGATGCACCAAAATACTGATGGACCAGAGCAGTCGGCCTGGAGTACTTCCTGGTAGCATGGTGAATCTCAAGTCTATTTCTACCCTTTCTGCCATGCATGGTCTGTCCCTCTGATCTAGTTTCCACCATTTTCAGATGGTGCGATCTTACTAAAATAACTGAGCACATCAAGCCTGTCCTTAACCTCTTTCAGCCCTCCCCTACACACACACTGCAATCCAGGCCAGACCTCACACACACCTCAAGGATTGGTTCCTGATGGCCCCACAATCTCCTACACCTGCCACCCTGGGCTGGTTCCTCTTCCTGGTACACTTTTCCTCTTATCATGAATTAAAAAACAGCTATTTATTTAGCACCCACCAAATGCGAGGACCTGAGCTA
This sequence comes from Eidolon dupreanum, assembly GCA_028627145.1. Classification (NCBI taxonomy): domain Eukaryota; kingdom Metazoa; phylum Chordata; class Mammalia; order Chiroptera; family Pteropodidae; genus Eidolon; species Eidolon dupreanum. The sequence continues at coordinate 88,267,490 of CM053510.1, read as the reverse complement.
AGCAGGAGGGACGCAATACTCCAGTGATATCTATTCACTAACAAAGCAGGTACAAATTCTGACCTGGCAGAGCTGACTTTCAAGACAAGGAAACAAGCAAAAGAAAACACCTACATGTGAGCAGGTGACAAGTGCTCTGAGGAAAAGAGAAGTTAAGGGACACAGAGCTCCTAGGCATGCTTATTTTAAGTGGGTGGGCAAGGGGCTCTCTGCAGAGACCTGAATGCCAGGAGAGGGAGCCAAGTGAAAACACAGAACAGCATTCTAGGCAAATGGAAGAGCAGGCACCCAATATTTGCACCCCTTCACCTGGCTTCCATGACTCTATCCTTTCCTTTCTCCAGGAACCGTCCCTGCTCTGCTCAGGGTCAGGTCTGGTTCCCCTACAATGTGCCCTCATGTTGTGCTACACTATAGTACTCCCAACTCCCACTAATTAGTAAAGCCAAGACATGGTGCCATCCAGAAGGTAAGATTCCAGCTCTTACACTATGCATTACAATGAGGTTTAGAAAATATGTTAGCACAGCAATCTAGGGTCCTCTCAAAGTATTGCAATTATTTGATGTTTCAAATATAAAACATCAGAATATAAAATCACCCGACAGGGTGTATTTCAGAAGAACTGAAATTGGCTCTTGAGATATTTGTACACCCATTCTATTTACTTTTTTGTCTGTATGTGTTTGCCTACTTTAGGGCCCTCATATAAGTGGAATCATATAGTATTTGTCTTTTTGAGATTGGCTTATTTCACTTAGCATAATGTCCTCTAGCTTTCATCCGTGTTATAGCATGTGTCAGAATTTCCTTCTTTTTTAGGGCTGAACAATATTATATTGTATGTATATACTACATTTTCCTTTCATCTGTCAGTGGAAATGGGAAGAGATTTAATGAGTAAAGAGTTTCAATTTTGCAAGAGGAAAAGTTCTGGAGATCCATTAAATAATAGTGAACATTTTTGTATATTTAAGAATGGTTTTTTTACTAGTTTTAAATAAAACTTCACAACGGACAAATATTTCTTGACTGGATTTCAAATATACATTGGGAACCTATCTACTGATAAGGTAGTTAATTAGCAAATCTAATATTAGCACGCTGAATCAGCCATCTTCCTAAAATGCAAACACACCAGGGTCCTGCTTAAAATCTCAAACAGTTCTTCATTCTCTGTGTTCTAACACAGTAGTTTTCAAACCTTTGCCTCTCTTCTTTTAACCAGCAGAACTCTTCAACAAAATCATGGCCAGAATCATAACAAATGAAATGGTGTTTCTGGATGAAAGAAGACAAAGGAGAGGAGTGGGAGCCTCCTCTAAGTGCCTCTCACTACACTACCCCATCTAAGCCATTTCCTATTTTTGCAATGTGAAAGAGGAAAATGTGCAAAGTACTTAACACTTATACTAATCTGTCTTCAATTCAGTCTTGAATCTTTCTGCCCCTCCACAATGTTCTTCACCCCAAATCCTACTTTCCTTTATAATCCCAATGCCTAGCATATCGCCTATCAAATGTCGGGTATCCAGATCTATCTGTTAGATAAACTTGAGAACAAAAATATGATTCAACACTGACACACAGATTAAAATCTAGTAATCATTCTTTGCTTTTACTAAAATAAACAGGTGACATTGAGGCATTGATTACAGTGGTAATGAGACCGAGCTTTGCAGCCAGACAGATTTGGCTTTAAATGTCCACTCCCCACTTTCGTGACCTAGAGTAAACTATCTCTTTAAACCTTCATTTTCTTAAGTTTAAAACGATAATAATCATCCTTGCTTCCAAGGGTATTGTAGGGATTAAATGTGATAAGGTGTAATGAGAGACTGTAGGTGTTAAAGAAAAACTGTGCAACGGGAAAAGCGCCAGCAAATATTAGCTACTACTGTTATCGTTACAGAATAGCTTAAAGAGCGGAAGGTATGATCTCAATCACACCCAGGCATGTCTAGGAGATACTGAGCTCAAGGAAATGGGGCAAGAGCGGGGTGTTCCGCCCACAGGGGTGTCCCCCCATGCATTCTTCCTGGGAAGCCTCCCGATTCTTCTCCTCACCCTCAACAAACTTTCAATTAATTTGGTATCTCTAGAAACCTGTTACGAGTCTACCACTTGCGAGACCCGTGGTGGACACAAACATGTAAGGAGTTCAATTCCAACTGAGAAAATGCGAACCATGCCCCGAAATAGGAGACGAGCAGAGACTGTTCGCAGTCAAGGGTCTGTGTCTTGACGGATGCACCCAAACGAGCAGACGAGGCTCAGGCCCGGGTGACTCGGCATCTCCGCAACCGTCATGTCCGCTCCGCCAGGTCCCGGCCTCGGCCCTAGGCCCCAGCCCCAGCTTCCAGCCCCTGCCCGGCCGCGCTCACCATGATGGCAACTCTGACTCGCAAATGCCACTTCGTCCAGCAAACGTTACAACTGGAGCCCGCAGATTTACTTTCCTCACAGCCGCCGCCGCCGCCGCCTCCTCAGCTCGGATGCCCAGGAAGGCTCACCGGAAGTGCCAGAATTTAGACCTAGGGGGAGGTGCCCAAGGCAGGGCTCGGCTGCAAAAGAGAAAAAGCCAGGCAAAGGAGCCAGCGTCTAAAGTTTCCCCGGAATAAATAGTAACATGCCCCTTCGAACTTGTTGTTCGCTCTAGAATAAATTTTTAAATTATTTTAAATTATAATTTGATAGTAACCCCCCTCTGGACAAATTTAGTAGGACCCATTCTTCTTACTGACTACACTACCCAGAATGCATGTTGACTTTCTAACCTTTGAGGCGACATCGAAGACTTGGGCGGAAGTAAGCTACACATGGGCCTTCGAACTAGACCGAGAACCTATTGAAATCGTAAACTGACACCTTCGTTCAATGTATAAATATATTTAATTTAAGGTGAGGTGGTTTCTTTTTCCTGTAATTCCAGTGGGGGCATAATAAGCTTCTCTGCCCAAAGTAAAGATGTCCACCGAGCGTGGAGTTTCTGGATAAATGGGAGTCAGAGTTGAAGTGGGCAAACGTTTTGCCTATTGATGACGCTCCTCTGGGACAGGCCAGAAATGTTCAGCGGTCAATAGCGGAGTGCTACTGATGTCGCAATATGAGCCAATCATAAAGAAGGAAAAGCTGGGAACTAAGTAGCTATTGGTTGGCCCGTGGACCAATCGGAAGAGTTCTGATTTGGCGGGAGTCTTGACCGCCGCCGGGGCTCTTGTTGTGTCAGCGCGAGCCCTGGGTGTGCCGCCGCAGTGGTCATGTTCGTGTCAGATTTCCGCAAAGAGTTCTACGAGGTGGTCCAGAACCAGGTGACCCCATTTCCTGGACCCTGAGTCCTTGTCGCGGGGAAGGGGTGGAGAGCGGCCATGAGAGAGCGGGAGGGACCTGGGTTCGAGGCGCTGCTCTCAGCTCTCTCCCTCTCTTTCCCGGACAGAGGGTCCTTCTCTTGGTGGCTTTGGATGTGGACGCTCTGTGTGCCTGCAAGATCCTCCAGGTGAGCACTAAGGACTCAGGGAGGGTGGGGCTGGGTGAGAGATGGGGGTACAGAGTGGGTCTGGGCGAAAGGTGAGGGCTTTGAGTCTGGAGGGAACAAGGTGAGGTAGGGAGCAGGGCAGGAGGTGAAGAGCCAGGTAAGGAACCCCTTCTTGGGTGAAAGCTCACCCTGGTTCAGGACTAGAGCAACAACAATTGAAAGCTGGGAGAGGGGACCCTGAGAGGTCGCCTCCCTGGCAGGACAGTATTGGATGGGTTTAAGAAGGATTAGAGAAAAGTTAGGGAGACTAGTTAGTACTTTTGCAGTAACTTGGCAAAAAATGGCTGCATTTGAGATACCCGTAGACCTGTAGTGGCTTCTCAAGTGTGGGTTTTGAGATAGAGGAATCTGTCACAACTGAGGGCATAGTGGTGCCATAAACAATACTGTAAATGTAGGGTTCCTTAGTCTATCATGGAAGATTATTGGTTTGTTTTTGAATATGGTGTGATGGATGTTTACATGAGCTTTGATTAGGCTCTTTGTTTAGGAACTACTTCTCAGAAGACCTAGAAATCAGATCAGCTTTTCTCCCAATGTTTTCCTTTGGCAATTTTCAAAAATTCAGCAAAGTTTACAGAATATTACAGTAAACACTCATATCCCCATCATCTAGTTTCTCCCATTAACATTTGCCTAACCTTATTTTATTACCTGTTGTTTAAATGCATTTCAAGGTAAACTGAAGACATTCTAAGTATGATAGGCTTTAAAAATAATCTCTCTCTAGGCACTGTTCCAGTGTGACCACGTGCAGTATACACTGGTTCCAGTTTCTGGGTGGCAAGAACTCGAAACTGCATTTCTTGAACATAAAGAGCAGGTATGCAAGATGTATTTTAGAATAATTAGGGTTTTTTTTAATCAATTGAAATTTCTTATTTAAGTATCAACTGTATTAGGCAATACAGAAGAGAAAAATTAGCAACATGTCTAGGAAACCTACCCTCGTCAACAACAACACCAAAAAAAGATAATGAATATGGACAGCCTTTAACTTTGACCTTGTATTACAGACATTTCATTGTAAGATGCTTGGGATTTGGCAGTTAGTTTTACATATGGCGTCATTAAAATTATTTTAGACCCAGGGTCCCCAACCCCCCTGGACTGGTACTGGTCCATGGCCTGTTAGAAACCAGACGGCACAGCAGGAAGTGAGCAGCTGGGGAGCGAGTGAAGCTTCATCTGTATTTGCAGCCGCTCCCCAGTGTTAGCATCACCACCTCAGTTCCACCTCAGATCATCAGGCATTAGATTCTCTTAAGAGCACTGATCCCTAATGCCAAAAAGGTTAGGGACTGCTGTTTTATACTACTATTTTACACTGTCTCTACAAGAAAATGTATCCCAGTTTCCAACTTGGAATCCAGAAAAATATTTTCTCCCTTTGTAATTTAAGACCATCATGACAGCTGAGACATCTTAGACCCCACAGGGAGGGGCTGGAGTATGGAAGAGGGTCCTTGGAGTCCTTGGCCATATCTAGCACTGTCTGGCAGAGATTAATCCTCACCTGGAGCTCCTGTCACAGAAAGGACCTCTGCCATTCTGTATTTATAAAAGATTTTCTATAGTGCCGGGATATAATAAAAGACCTAATATTTAGATGTCCATTAAGTATGGACTACCCAAGATTTGCTAACATTTTAAACCTATGGAATGCTACTAACATGGAGAGGTAGTTTATCACAGTAGAGTGATTGAGATCTGGAGAGGCCCCATTACACATTTGAAATCTTGGTCTGCTCCTTATCAGCTTCTTAACCCTGTGCATGAGACTCCAACATGCTGAATTTCTGCGTGCTCTTTGGTGAAGTGGGAACAGCCATAGGACCTACATCACATGGAAATGAAATAGTATATGTATTATGTTAAAGCACTTAGCACAGGCCAGCTGTGGCCATAGTTGGAGCCCCAAGCCCTCAAGGCCTTATAAGTGTCTGAGGTTTGATTTGTTTCAGAAGGACTCAGAGGCTTAGTGTGCTGAAAATAAAGGAGCCTCCTCGATGCACTTCACAATACCTCTCTTCTTTTTTCAGTTCCATTATTTTATCCTCATAAACTGTGGAGCTAACATAGACCTATTGGATATCCTTCAACCTGATGAAGATGCCATATTTTTTGTGTGTGACACCCATAGGCCAGTCAATGTCGTGAATGCATACAATGATACCCAGGTAACTAGACCTTTAGAGCCTATGCTTCCCCTGAGTTCTCCAGTAGATCTATCTATTCCTTTTTATGCCAGGGACAGCACTGCAACTGCTGTCCTTAACAAGGTATGTATCCACCTCCCCTGTAGAAGTTTGAGCAGCCTGAGGACAAGAACCTGACCTTGTCCATCTTTGGTGAGAAACATGGTACCTAACCTTTGGAGGTACTTAGACTGCATTTGTGGAATTTGCTTTACCTGGGAGGTATAGGGACCAGAACCCTGTACCAACTGTCCCCTCAGAGCTCAGGCCCGGCCCAGCCCCACTGAGCATCAAGGGACCTCAGAACCATCTACCCCGTTCATCTGTGGGATAGTGTGAAGACCAGCAAGAGAGCAGTGTGAGAAGCCACCATTCACCTAAAATGGCTCTGTTGTGCTTACCCTTTGAACCCCTGAGCAGTGAGTATGGAGCCTGGAGCAGAGTAGCCAACCACCTAAGCTCTCTCTGAGTTGATCTCCCACCCATGCTAACAAATGTCAGCCCCAAAATTATCATGTAAAATGCTTCTCCAAGAGAAATCAGCCTGCCCAAAACTACTTTCAGAGACAGGAGTTTGACTCACTTCAGGGTTATATACCTTCATGTCCTCTGTTAGAGGCCAAGTTGTGGGGCGTTCATTTGGTTGGCTTGGTGTATGGCATAAGAGAGAGATTTTTCCCAGACTTAAGTAACTGCAGATAGCTTTCAAATTTTGTAATTTCTGCATACCGTGTGGTGCAACTCCAGTGCCTCACTGAATTGAAATGAAAATTTAAAAATGCTTGAGAAGTCTGATCTTCTCAAACAGGTAGCTATTTGTATGTACAGAAAATTTATGAGTCAACCAATTAGGGAATAAGATTCTTGAGAAAAACATGTGATGGATAATTATCTGTCAAAGAGAGGAGAGACTTGATTGTACTTTGTTTTAATTTTAGATTAGACTGCTCATTAAACAAGATGATGACCTTGAAGTTCCTGCCTATGATGACATATTTAGGGACGAAGAGGAAGATGAAGAGCATTCAGGAAATACAGGGGATGGGTCGGAGCCTTCTGAGAAGCGCACACGGTTAGAAGAGGTGAGTTTGGGCCTCTCACCAAAGTCTTAAGGAACTTGTCCCTCCCAGAGGTCAGAGATTGGTCTAGAGCCTACCAGGCTCAGGGATAGCTGGGAGGTAGCAGTTATGAGTGCTGAGCCTGGGCTCTGCTATCTATCTCCTGGCTGTGTGGCCTCATACAGATTACTGAACTTCTCTGAGCCACAACATCCTTATCTGTACAGTAGAACCCCATCAGATGAAGTGAAATTTATGAGGGCTCAGCTCTATGCCCAGGCAGCAAATATTTATAAAAACCAATATGGAGAAACACTAACTAGCATAAGCCACTCCCTTTCTCACTCCCCTCTAGAGTTGCCCTCTGTGCAGTCACCATGGAGGAGCAATGTGGGTTTGTGGTTCTTGGCCAAACTCAGTCCCAGATGGTCACTCCAGAAGAAGCATCTGTGTGCAAAGACATGAGTGGTTTGTGCCTTATGAGTCTTGGGTCTGAGCCATTTACCAGATCTGGGGCCTGGCCAATGCTGGTGGCTTCTGCGAGATGTAGAATTCCAGGTGGAAGGCAGTTGTTCCTCCAACACAAGGGCTGTGTTTTATTCTGGTGTTCGGTGTTGAAGCTGGATGCCCTCTGGCTCCCAATCCTTTATATGCAGGCTGGAATTTGCTTCTAGAATGCTTTAGGTGCTTCCCTTCATCCTTGGCCTGACATCTCCCAATACTGTGTTCTAGCAGAGCCCTTTTGAATCATATTTGGGACACTGTCCATCTGGGGGGCATATCTTGCAAAGCTAGGAATTGCTCTCCTTGCCTTCTTCCCCTTTGCCCACTTATTTTCTAGAGTTTCAGGTGGTTTGATGGTGACCTCTCAGAGCCACTCTGAGATTTTCTTTTCTCTTGTCTGTTTATTCTACTTTCTAGCAGACTTTTGGTCTATATCTTCTAATCTTTGGTTTTTCTGAATGCTTTCTTTATAGCATTCTTTTCACTATTGATGAACGGCTTTTTATAGGGTCCCAAATATCAGTGTCTGATGAGATTTTCCCTGGAAATATTTATATTCTGCAGATAAGAGTCTTGGAATTCTTTACTCTAATAAACAAGTCTTTTTTTCCACTTACTATGTACCAGGTGCTAATCAGGCTCTATAGTACCAAGTCTTTTTTTCACTTACTATGTACCAGGTGCTAATCAGGCTCTATAGTACCAAGTCTTTTTTTCACTTACTATGTACCAGGTGCTAATCAGGCTCTATAGTACCAGGGGGAGAACAGAATCCTCCCTTCCTGAAACTTCCTTTCCAGTGGGGGAGACAGTGGGGGAACATGTAAATGAGCATGATTAGAGGATGGTTTCAGGGTGAAATACATATTATGAGGAAAAATTCAGCAAGGTAAGGGGCTAGATAGGCAAGCTTTTGGTTTATGAAAAAGGCTATGGACACTTGACAGAGACCTGGATTGGAAGAGAAGGAGCCAGGAAGACATTCAGAACAAAGCATGTACAGGAGCAAGGAGTCTGAGGGAAGAGGATGGTTTCAAGGGGGCACAGCCAGCAGCATGTGAGAAATGGGTGGACGAGAACTAACCAACAGGTTTGGCAATGAAGAGAAAGGCGGTGTTCTTGACGAGATGTCAGATCGTGTTAGAGCTTCTGTTTACATGCTTACTTTACCACATCTATTTAGAATCTGGGTTTGCAAATGTTTCATTTATATATGCACACACATGTATATACATATATATACGTATATATATATACATATATATGTGTATACATATATGTAAATTTCCTGCTGACTTGAGAAATTTTCAAGCATATACAATGGTTGAAAGGATAGTGCAATGAATACCCATATACTTTCCATCTAAATTCAACAATTGTTCACATTTTGCCACATTTATTTTATATATGCTTTTTTGTGTGTGAGATCATTTGGGAATAAATTGCAGACACTATGATATTCCCCCATAAATTCTTTCAAATGCATCTGCTAAGAATAAGGACATTCTCCCCTACCAACACAATAACATTATCATATGTAAGAAATTAATAATGTCTTAATATCATCTAATATTCAGCTCATATTCAGATTTTTTCAGTTGTCCCTAAAATAAATTTTACAGTTATTTTGGTTTCTAAATCATCATGGCACTTTTTTTTCCATTTTGTTTTTTGAATAACACAGGAGGCCACTCCAGTTTCCTACTGCTTGTTTCTTCATGGAGTAATATAACTTGCTCTTTCCCCGCAGTTTTTGTAATCTGTAAGTTAGGCCTAAAGATTTTACTTTAATAAGATTTAGCATTTCTGAGAATACATCGTAATTAAAATCTGTGCATGATTTATAAATCCATGCATGATTTATAAATAAACATGCATGAATTAGGGGTATGTTCTCAGAAATGTTTTTATTAAGGGTGCACACCAAAAGGTTTGGAGACAGGCTATAAACTTTTTAAAAGCGTTTTACTATAAAGAAAGCAGAGAAGGAAATATGGAGTCAAGAAAAATTTTTGTCTGTCTTTTAAAGATGGGCCCCACAAAGATAAGATTCTTATATCAAATGAACATAATTTCACTTAATCTATGGGTGATGTTATATCCTGACTTAGTCACCTGGGTTCAAAATTCAGATCTGCTATTATTAGCTATATGATCTTAGGCAAGTGACTTAACTTCTCTGCTTCTGTAAAATGAGGATATAATTGTAATCGTCTGTTGCAGTTACTACTGATGTTTAACAAATGACCCCAAAACTTATATCTTAAACAACCATTTTCTATGCGTATGGATTCCCTGGATCAGGAATTTGGGCAGAGCCCTGCAGGGACTAGTTTCTCTGGGGCTGGAATACTGGGAAGGGTTGGGGGCTCTTATGTCAGGAACCTAGGCATGTTGGATAGCCCCAAGCCAGTACTGCCAACACAAGTACATGCAGGGGCTCCTCCATTGCATGTGGCTTCCTCACAGCATGGTGCTCAGGCTCCTAGCACAAATATTCCAGCCAACGAGGCATCCACTCAATGGCCATCCTGACTTGCCTCATAGTCCCACAGTGTCCCATAGTCACGAGGAAAGGGGATAGTACTCCACTGTGCACTGCAAGGAAAGTCAAAGAATTCTTGGGTCTTGGGGATTTTGTTAATCAACCTTTTTGAGGTGTAATTTCTACACAATAAAATTCACCAGATGTATAATTCAGTGAGATTTGGCAAATGTATGAAGTCGTGGGACACCACCACATCATAATAAAGAACATTGCCCCCCAAAATAGAGAGTATAGTAGTTCTGTCACCCCAAAAAAGTTTCCTCATCGGAACCTTGCCTTTTTTTTTTTTTAACTTATGTTGAGGTCATTATAGATTAACATGTAAAAAATTAAGTCACTTATATTCTTTGCTCAATTTCCGCCAATGGTAACACTGCAAAATTATACAATATCACAACCAGATTATTGCCATTGACATAGTCAAAATACAGGACGTTTCTATCAACAGGAGGATCCCTGCCATGCCCTTTTATAGCCATGCCCACACCCTCTCCTTAGCCCCTCACAACCACCAATCTCTTCTCCATTTCTATAATTTTGTCCTTTCAAGAATGTTATATAAGTGGAATAATATAGTATGTGACCTTTGAGAATTGGCTTTTTTTCACTCAGCCTAATATCCTGGAGATTCATTTAGGTTTTTTGGGTGTATCATTCATTGGTGCCCTGTTATTATTGAGTAGAATTCCATGGTATGGATTGAACAGTTTGTTTAGCTATTCACCCACTTAAGGGCATCTGGGCTGTTTTCAGTTTCTGGCTATTATGAATAAAGCTGCTGTAAACATTTGTGTACAGGGTTGTTTTCTGTTTTGTTTTCTTTTTTTAACACAGATCTTCATTTCTCTGGGATGAATGCCCAAGAGTATTTGCTGGGTTATATGGTAGTTGCATGTTTAGTTTTTTAAAAAACTGCCAAACGCGCTTCTCTAGTATCATTTTATATTCTGACCAACAATCTGAGTGATCCAGTTTCTCCACATTCTTTATAGCATTTGATGATGTCACTTTTTTTTACTTTAGCTGCTCTGGTAGGTAGTATCAATATCTCATTATGGTTTTAATTTTCATTTCTCTGATGGCTAATGGTGTGCTTATTTGCCATCTGTATGTCCTCTTGGGTGAAATGCCTCTGTGCATTTTGCCCAGCTTCTAATTGGCTTGTTTCTTTTTTTAATGTTAAGTTTTATGTATTCTAAATACTAGTCTTTTGTCAGATCTGTGGTTTACAAATATTTTCTCTCACTCTGTAGTTTTTTCATCCTCTTAATGGAGTCTTACGTAGAACAAATGTTTTTAACTTCAGTGAAGTCCAATGTACCAATTTTTTTTATGGATTGTGCTTTTGGTGTCAAGTCTAAAAAATGCCTAGCCTTAGATCCTCAAGATTTTCTTTTCTGGATTATATTAAAAGTTTTATAGTTTTATGTTTTTCATTTGAGTCTGTTGTCCATTTTTAGTTAATTTTTGTTTAAGGTATGATGTTTAGGTCAATGCTCATGCCTCCAGATGTCCAGTAGCTCCAAGATCACTCCTCGAAAGGCTATCCTTCCTCTGTTGAATTGCTTTTGCACCTTTGTCAAAAATCAGTATAGCATGTTTGTGTGGATCTATTTATGTTCTTTATTCTGTTGATCTGTGTAACTACCCCTCTGCCAATACCACATAGTCTTAATTGTTGTAGCCATATAGTAAGCCTTCAATTATTTTTTTCAAAATTGTGTTAGCTGGTCTATGTCCTTTGCCTTTCTATATAATTTTTAGCATAATCTTCTCTACATCTACAAAATATCTGCTGAGATTTTGAAAAGAATTGCATGAACCTATGCATAATTTGGGGCAAATAACATCTTTGTTATGTTGAGTCTTATAATCCATGAACAGGGTGTGTCTCTCCATTTATTTACCTCTTAGATTTTTTCATCAGCATTGTGCACTTTTCAGCATTCAAGTCCTATATTTGTTTTGCCAGTCACCTAAGTATTTTATTTTTTGAAGCAATTATAAATGATACTGTATTTTAATTTTGGATTCAATGTGTACATTGCTAATATATAGATACACAATTGATTTATGTGTATTTTTCTTGTATCCTGTGACCTTGCCAAACTCAGTTATTAGTTCCCAGAGTTTTTCTATAGATTCCTTGAGATTTGCTACGTAGACAATTCTGTCATCTGCAAATGAGAGTTTTAATTCTTTCTGATCTCTATGCCTTTTATTTCCTGTTTTAGACACTGCACTGGCTAGAACTTCCAATACTATGTTGAATAAAAGTGGTAAGAGTGGACATCTTTGCCTTGTTCCTGATCCTAGAGGGAAAGCATCCACCATTAAGTATGTTAGGCTGTGAGAGTTTTGTAGATTGCTCTTTACTAAGTTGAGGAAGTTCCCCTCTCTTTCCTGAGTTTTATCATGAATGGGTATTAAATTTTTTCTAATGCTTTTTCTGCATTAATTGATAGGACAATGTGGGTTTTCTTCTTTAGCCTGTTAACATGGTACATAATATTGATTGATTTTTTAAAATGTTGAATCAGCCTTGCATCTCAGGAATAAACTTCATTTGGTCATGGTGTATAATTCTTTTTATAAATTGCTAAATTCTGTTTGCTTCTATTTTGTTAAAGGTTTTTGCATTTATATTCATCAGGGATACTGGTTTATTTTTCTTTTCTGAATTATCTGCTGGTTTTCCCATCAAGGTAATACCTGTGTCCCCTTCCTCCATAGTATTTCCTTTCTTCTGCTTGCTAAGGTTTATTTTGCTCTTCTACTTCTTGAAGTAGGAACACAGATTGTTGATTTGAGGCTTTTCCTCTTTCCTAATGGGTGTATTTAATACTATAAATTTTCCTCTAAGCTCTTCTTTAGCTGTGTCCCATGCATTGATATATTCATTTGCACTTTTATTCCCTTTAATGTTTTTTTTTTTTAATTTTCCTTGACTTCCTCCTTGATCCATGGATTATTTCAAACTGTGCTGGTTAGTTTTCAAGTGTTTGGAGATTTTCCTATTATCTTTTGATTATCGATTTCTAGTTTGACTCCATTGGTTAGAGAATATACTCTATGTAATTTCAGTTCTTTTAAATTTATTGATATTTGTTTTATGGACTAGAATATAATCTATCTTGATATATGTTCTGTGAGCACTTGAAAAGAATGTTATTGGGTAGAGTGTTAAATAAATATCGAGTTGTCATTCTTGGTTGATGGTATTGTTGAGTTCATCTATATCCTCACTGTTTTCCCATCTGGCTAGTCTATCAGTTCCAAAGATAGGGATGTTGATGTCTCAGCTATAATTCTAGATTTGTCTTTTTCTCCTTTCAGTACTATCAGTTTTGCTTCACATATTTTATAGCTCCATTGTTTGGTGCACACACATTTACGATTGCTGTGTTCTCTTGGTGGATTGACCTTTTTATCATTATTTATGTCTCTGGTAATTTTCTTTGCTCTAAAGTCTGTTTTATCTCATAATATTGCCACTCCTATTTTCCCTTTTTTTTTTTTTAGATATACTTGACACATAACATGTTAGTTTCAGATGTACAACATAATGATTTAATATTTGTATATATTGTAAAATGATCACCACAATGACTAGTTAATATCCATCACCACACATAGTTATAAGTTTTTTTCTTATAATTAGAACTTTTAAGATATACTCTCTTAACTTTCAAATAAACAACACAGTATTATTAACTATAGTCACCGTGGTGTATATCACATCCCCAGGACTTATTTATTTTATAACTGGAAGTTTGTACCTTTTGGCCACCTTCACTTACCCCCCAACCCCAATTACCTATTTTGCTTACCCACCACCTCTGACAAGCACCAATGTATTCTCTGTATATTAGTTCGATTTCTTTAAAAATAGGATTTCACAATAAGTAAGATCATACAGTATTTGTCTTTCTCTGACTTATTTCACTCAGCATAATGCTTTCAAGGTTCATCTATGTTGTCACAAATAGCAAGATTTCCTTTTAGGCTGAGTAATATTCCATTGTATGTAGTACATACCACATTTTCTTTATCCATCCATCCGTGGATGGACATTTAGGTTGTTTCTATGTCTTGGCTATTATAAATAATGATGCAGTGAACATGGGAGTGCAGATATCTTTTCTAGCTAGTGTTTTCTTGTCCTTCAGATAAATACCCAGAAGTGGAATTGCTGGATCAAATGCTAGTTCTAATTTTAATTTTTTGAGAAAACTCCCTACTGTTTTCCATAGTGGCTGCAGCAATTTATATTCCGTTTTTCTTCGATTAATGTTTGCATACTATATCTTTTCTCATCCTTTTACTTTCAACCTTCCTATATTGTTATGTTTGTACTGAGTTTCTTTAAACAGCATAATATTAGATCATGTTTCTAATCATGTCTTGTAAGACAAGCTCTGTTTTTACTTGGCATATTTAGACCATTTATATTTATTTTAATTACTGATATGTTAGAACTTAAGTCTGACCTTTTATTTTCTATTTCCTGTAATGTTTTTCCTTTCTGTTTTCCCTTTCTTTTTTTTTAGAATTGTTTCAGTTTACCTGTAGTATTTGTGAGTGTATCTGCTTATACAGTTTTTTTAATGGTTGCGTCAGGAAGTATGTTATATATTCATAACTCATCATAGTCTACTGGTATTGTCATTTTACCAGTTAGAGCTAAATGTAGAAACTCCATCTTCCTTTATGTCCTTTATTCTCCTCTATTTGCAATATAATTATCTTAAATATTTCCTCCACATACATTTAGTCATACAGTCATATGGTTTTTGCTTCAACTATCAAACATAATTATAACTCAAGAGAATAAGGAAACTCTATTGTGTTTACCTAATATTTGCTTATTATGTTCTTTCTTTCCTCCTGATGTTCCAAAGCTTATTTTTTGTCATTTTCTTCTGTCACTTCTTTTTACAGAACATCCTTTAATAATTTTTTAAGAGGAAATCTGCTGATAATAAATTCTTTTGGTTTTTCTTTTTCTGAGAATTTCTTGATTTTTCCCTTCATTCCTGAAAGATATTTCACTGGCTTTAGGATTCAGGATTAATAGTTGTTTTCATTCAGTATTTTTAAAATGTGCCACTTTCTCTGGCCTCCATGGTTTCTATCAAATCTGCTGCCATTCAAATTGTTTTTTCCCTATAGGTAAAATGTCATTTTTCTTCTGAGTTTTTGTTTGTTTGTTTTTTAATTTTGTTTTTTGGGGATTTTTGGCTTTACGTACAGAAGTTTTATTATGATGTGTACTGGTATGGATTTCTTTGGGTTTAACCTATTAGATTTCAGTCAGCTTCTTGAGTCTGCAGGTTTATGCCTCTTGCCAAATTTTCCATCATTATTAATTTTTATCCATTATGTCTTTAAGTACATTTTCATCCTACTCTCTTTTTCCTCTCCGCTCAGGATACCAGTGACATGAATGCTAGGTTTTCTGTTGTAGTTCCATATGTCCCTGAGGCTTTTCCCCCATCTCATTTCTCTCTGTCACTCAGACTGGGTAATTTCTATTATTGTGTCTGCTAGTTCAACTGCTGGTTCTTTCCTCTGTCCCTCTATTCTGCTCCTGAGCCCATTCACTCACTGAGTTTATATTTCAGTTGTTGTATTTTTCATTTGTAAATTTCTTTTTGATTCTTTTTGGCTGAAGTTTCCTATTTTTTCATTTGTTTCAAGTGTACTTATAATTGCTTGTTGAAACATTTTTATGATGGCCACTTTAAAATCTTTGTTAGGTAATTCAGACATCTTTATCATCTTAGTATTGGCACCTGTGAATTTTCTTTTTTGTATTCAGTTTGGGATTTCCTGGTTCTTCGTATGATGAGTGATTTTTCAAATGAAACTTAGATGTTTTGTATTATGTTATGAGACTTTGAGTTTTATTTAGACTCTCTGTTTTATCTGCTTTCTCTGACACCACTCTGGCAAAGAAGGAGGTGGGTGGCGTGGCCCCTTTATAGCTAAGTGGAAGTAGAAGTTTAGGTTCCCCACTTGACTTCCATTTACCCCTGAGGAGAGTGGTCCCATGTTATCCCTGGGCAAGGAAAGTCCAGGCTGCCTCCTTTGCCTCCTCTGACACTCCAGTGGAGATATTGGGAAATGTTATAGGTAGCAGGTGGAGGAAGTGTTACAGGTGAGAGTGAGGTATTCGAAATGTGAGTGTCTAGGCTCCCCCTCAGCCTTTGTTGGGGTGAGTGTGGGTGAGGCCACACACAGTGTTTTTGGTGGTGTTGGCTACAGTAGAGTAGTTATTCTCTAAAAGTTTTTTGTCTTTTGAAGCTGCTCCTTCCAGGTCCTTTGGCTTCTGGGGATTTTTTTGTCTGTATCTATTGGTGTTAGCAGGTTGCCAGCTTCTTCAGCTCCAAGTCTCGGATATATGAGCCAAGAATAAAAACCAGGGAACTTATCGCTGTGTCATTCCTCAGGTCCTGGGGTCCCTAGCTGGTTGGCCTTCCTCTCCACCTTTTGAAGTCTTATTTTTTTTGTTTTATATGTAACGTCAGCATTTTTAGGTATAGTAAGTGGACATATAGGATAGGGAAAAATACATTTACCACATCTTTCTGGAAGCAGAAGTCTCAGGTCCATGGATTTTTAAAACTGCCACACCATCTCATGCCTTTGTTGTGAGAACTAAGCGAGATTGTGCTTGTAAAATTAGAATAGTCTCTGACACATGGTAGGACATAAGAAACATTAGCTCTTATTAACCTGGTGGGAAGCCAGTATGAGGTAGCTGTGGGCTTATCCCAGATCACATGGTGGTGGGGGTGATGGAAAGCTGGGGCAGACAGAGCGCAGCCTGAGCAGACGCTGGGGAAGCATTTGTTCCTGTCCACAGTGTCCTCAGTGCTGATGGGCCAGAAGGGTCCTAGCCACCTCCACCTCATCTCCTCCCTGCAGGAGCAGACTGCTTGGGGCATGGGAATGACCCATGTTTTCCTTCAGGGGTCTGAGTCCAGTGGCTCCTGCCAAATCAGAACATTCTCGGGCTATGGGGATAAATTCCTGACTCATTTGTTCAGTCTTTTGTTTTTTTTTTTGTCACTGAATCAGGAGATAGTGGCGCAAACCATGAAGAGGAGAGAGCGAAGAGAGTGGGAGGCCCGGAGGTGAGTGTGCACTTTAGGCAGCACCCCATTCTCCCTGTGGACCAGTGGCTCAATGAGTGAGCATGTGGTCTCTGCACTGGAAAACTCCAGGTCTTTCTCATAATGTTCCTGGTCACGTGAGTGACAGAACCAAGCCAAAAGATCTCCCAAATACATGCCATCTGTTAAGGGCGACAGTCCTTGATTCTTTATATTTTTCCAGCTGTCGATACTTTTATTTACAAATTCTTCCAAATGAGATAGATGCCAACTATAAAGTTTTTCATAAAAAATTATGAAAAGGAAACTAAGTTATCCATAATATTTCCTCATATTGCAAATTTAAAAATTGAAGTACTCTAAAATAAAAATACTGAAAAGGTTGTTTTAGCTGAGGTGAACATGCAGCAATGCCCCTGAGTTGGGAATTCCTTGCTGCATCTAGTCCTTCAACATCCGGCTGCTGGCCCCTGCTGTTCCCAGGAGGGCGTGTGTTCGGCTGCCCCCTTGTGGAAGGATAATGTAAAACTTTCAGGAACTGTTAAGGAAAGAAAAGCGAATATAATCTAGTTTCACTAATGGGAAGAGATTCTGACTTTGTATTGATCTTACTGGGTTATCTATACTTGCATATATTTAACATCATTATAATACACACTTAATGTTGCATTCTTCCACTTAATATAGCCCTTTAGATCTAAACAGGCTTTATAACTGCATAGTACTTAATTGGCCATGCCCCTTCTTTTTGAACTAGAGGTTACTTCAGAATTTTGCCATGACATACAAGGCTACAGTGAACATTCTTGTGCACATAGCAAGTTTGGTCTTGCTTGTTTCTTTGCATTATTGTCTAAAGATACTTTCTCAGAAGTGTGATTCTGGGACTGCCATTATCTATCTTCCATTGCCACAAGCAGTTTGTGTCAGTATTACTCCCTTCCCAACCTCATGCATATACACTCCAGAGAAAGAGCTAATAAATGAAAACAAAGACTACCATGACTCCATTTGCATTTCTTTGAGTGAGCTAAAACTGTCAAGTTTTAGCATTTTTCCAAATGTTTGGCTTTCCAAATGAACTGCTTCCTGTTGAAGACCTGCATTTTGTGTCATTACAGAAGAGACATCCTCTTTGACTATGAGCAATATGAATATCATGGGACCTCGGTAAGTACAGATAGGTGGAATTCACCACAAAGTTCAAACTCGGGGGTCAGTGTTCTGAAACATGAGGAAGAATGAGCATAGGTTTTAGAGCCACAAAAGTCTGCTTTGAATCTGAGCCCACAGCTTCCCTCTGTGTGACCTTGGCCAAGTGGTGCAGCCTTTCTGAGGCCCTGGGCAGCTCAAGTCTGTGTTGCCCAGCCCTAGTGTATGCCCATTGCATGAGCACAGCTGCCTCGGGCCTCAACCTTCTCCTTTTCTTGCAGTCAGCCATGGTGATATTTGACCTGGCATGGATGATGTCCAAGGATCTAAACGACATGCTGTGGTATGTAGTCCCCAGTCAAGGTCAGTGTCACACATGACTTCTTTCTCCTAGCAACTCTGTCCTCATGCATTGAGGACAAGGTCTGAAGGAAAACATCATCATGCACACTTACCTTCTCCCCACTGGGAACATTGAATGTGGCCCCTTCCTGGAAATGTATATGGCCCTTGTTTTCTTCCTAACTGTGAGGCTCTCAAGACAGCAACTCCTAGGTGTGAGGGAGCATGGTGAGTGCGAGGGTTGGAGGATTAGGCCCGTGTACAGCTCCTCCCCACCCTACCACCCCTGCTGCCCCAGAAATTCAGGTAACAGAAAAAGCATGAGATTTGAACAAGACAGCTGTGCTAGGCATCTTTGCAGCCCTGGCCCATGGTGAAATCATTTGCAGGAAAAAATCATCCTGCCCACCTCTAAGTTTGCTTTAATCAAGAGTTCTCTGTACACTGGTGGAAAAGTCGGAAGGAGGTGAAATCAGTCAAAGATGAGACCCTGGGTGGTGTTTTCTGAAGTGGTCCCTCTAAGGTGGGAGCATGCTACACTGGGAGATGTGGTGGGTACTCAGGTGCCCTGTTTCCTGCCCCCAGGGCCTCCTTGGCCTCACTCTGCGCCCAGAATCCCCAGCTGTTCTTGGCTGTGGGCCTGGAGGAATATCTTGAAAGATACTGCCTAGGACCTGCAGAGGGCACACACCTAGAGTCCTGGTCCCTTCTGCCGTGGGCCAGCCATGACCCCAGGGAAGTTAGTCTAGCCTGGATCTCTATTATCTTATCCATTAAAGATGAGCTTGGAGACAGAACCTTTAACAGTATTAAGGGGCCTAAACATTGTTAACTCTATGTCCTACCAATTTACATTGGATGAATGTGACAAGAGTCTGCTATTCTGCAAGCGTGTTGCAGAGAGGGGGGTGATGTGAGGGACTCAGAGAGGCAGAATGAGGCACCAGGGGCCCCCAGCGCCTAAGCACAGGTGTCTGCTGCAGTCCTACACCGCCAGACAAGCAGAGAGTGATGGGCCAGCCAGGATTCAGAGAGCAATGCCCTGCCGTTCTTGTCCTAGATCTTCCTCCTTGTGTAACAAAAGCTCCTACAGGGGTGATATTGTACCAAGTCATCCCTGTAACCTCTCCACCCCAAGGAGGGGGACTGCCTGTCCAAGGGTCTAGCCACAATGACAAGACACTTCTGTGATTGCCACCTACCCACCTATTCACTGTACTGTTGCCCTCTCCTCTCCTTCCAGGTGGGCCATCGTTGGACTAACAGACCAGTGGGTGCAAGACAAGATCACCCAGTAAGGACATGCTCCCTCGGGCTGTCTAAGGTTGGCCTGTGCTGCAACAACGTGCACGGCCCATCCGCAGCCAGAGTTTGCACCAGGGAGATGGGTGGCAGTGTCACTGTAGAATCCCCTGAGGAGGAGCTGGCATTGGGCCTGGGTCCTTGTCACTGAGGAAGGGCTGAGTATCAGAAACTGGAAGAATAGCGCATGGCCTTGTGTGGACATTTTGTCCACCCTCAGGGAGCCCAGCAGGTGGAGCCAGTGACAAGAGAAGGGAGTGTAGTCTCTCTGCTCTGGGTACTGTTTGTTGCCTGTGCTGTGGGTAGGGCCAAGTTCAGAGGCATGTCCCATACACAGCAAACACAGGGACAGGAGGAAATGACGGTCCCCAGAGTGTGCCAGGGAAGGTGGGTTTTATCTCTAAGGTAAGGGGGAGGCTGGAGAGGGTTGCAGTGAGGACTGGCATAGAGTAAATCCTTTTGTACCCCTCGGTGGGCAGGCTTTGGTGTTTGCCATTGGAGTCAGATGAGCCTAAGGGCTGCCCATTCACTGCACCATTGCCAGGGAGGGACAGGGTGCCAGTACCCTCTCTCATCCCCACTCTGACGGCCCCTTGGAGGGGACTCCAAGGGGATTGACAGGGTCCTGGGCCCCAAGGTACTAATCCTTTCCCAGGGGACCTGAGCCTATCTATCACCTGGCACTGCCTTGTGCAGTTTGCAAAGGTCCCCATTTCCCCTGTTTCCTGCCTTCCCCACCTGACTGTCCAAGTCCTGCAGTATGACCCAGGGAACAGGAGGATCCTAAGTCACCTAGGCCTGGGGTACTTCCTGTATCTGTCTCTGTGGCCCAGCCTGCCACCCTGCTGGGCCTCTTTCCCCTTAACTGTTAAGGGTAGCATGGGGTGTGTGCAGCTCCAGACACCACCCTTGGCCTGTGGCCTCCCCTCTGGTGAGGGCCCACTGCCTGTCACCATCCTGCTCAGTAGTCACCTATAGGTGGACCTGAACTGGGGTCTGCCCTTTCCTGCTATGCTTGGGAGTACTTACTGTGCCAGGTCCACACACTCTGCTGTGGATCGCTGTCACCTACCGAGTCTGTCTACTTGACCTTGGCTGGCAGGTGGGGCCATGGCCTCCCACAGAGCCTGCTTCTCAGAAGGCCTCAGCAAGGTAACAGCAGGACAGCTGATACCCAGAAGAGAGTGCAGGGGAAGGCAAGTGAAGTCAATGCCCAGCCCTTCCCCTCCCTGCCCCACCATGCTTGGTTTCTACATGGAGGTGGCAGAGCTTCCTTAGTCTTGAAAGGAACAGCCCGCATGGTGGGCCTACCCCTGAGCCTGTGAGGGAAACCCTGCGGGAAGCCATGGCAGGCTTCATGTGAGGAGACGAGGTAGCCCACCCAGGCCAACAGTGCTTCATTCACAGGATGAAGTATGTGACTGACGTCGGCATCCTGCAGCGCCATGTGTCCCGGCACAACCACCGGGATGAGGACGAGGAGAATGCCCTCTCTGTGGACTGCATGCGCATCTCCTTTGAGTATGAGTATCCTTGCGTCTCAGGCCCTCTGATACTTTGCTCAGTGGCAAGTCGTTTGCCACCTCTGCAGGTCCCAGCCCACATCCTCTGTGGGTGGTATGCTTGCCAGCTGCAATGTCCTTAGTATAGGCAGCAGACAGGACAAGAGGCTTTAGGAAGAGAGGCCTAATGTGCTCCTGGTCAGGACAAAGCACTGGGTACTGGAGAGCAGACACTGACCCACCTCATCTGTGTGGCTTTGGCTCCAAGATACCTCTGCTATTTTTAGAAGCACATCTATTTAGAGCTCATTGTAGGCCTGGCGCTAGGTGCATGCAGGTGAGGGCATGTGGGACTGCCTGTGTGATGCAGGCAGTTTAGTGACATTTGCAGACTCCTTTCAAGTCATGATAGTGAGCCAGCATGTGATTATAAAGTGTGGCATTTCATGAGAAGAATGTGGGGTGTTGATGTGGTAACCATGGGACCACAGTGCTTAGGAAAGGCCTTGGAGAGGCCACACCTCCAGCTGACATTCAGCTGTGCTCTGTGGGAGGGAGAGCAGTCTAGGCAGAGGCTATGGCCATGCCAAGGCCCTGAGGTAAGTTCAAGGAAGGGGCTGGAGAAATGAGCAGGGCTCAGGAGTTAGGCCACAGCAGTGTGCCCTGTGAGCCCAGAGTGGTGACCTGGTTCAGTTTTTGGTGTTTAAAAGGTTTCTCTCTAGGCTGCTGATTGGAGGCAAAGGAGACAGCAGAGTGGCTTGGGCCATACCATGGCACTGAATGTGAGGCTTGGCTGAGATTGCTGCTTAGGCACTGACTAGAGCAATGGCAGGGATAGTGCCACCCTGTCCCTGTGCTGGGGTGGCTGGAGATAAGTAAACATGAGTTTGGACAGGTTGTGTGAGAGGTGTCCACGACAAATCTTGGAAGAGGTGCTAAGCGCAGGGCAGCTAAACTCCTGGGAGAGGAGCCACAGTGTGTAGGAGCCAGGTCCTGACATGTGACATCCAGGAACTGGGGCTTGCTTGGGGTGTGTACAAAGACTACAGTGGCCCTAAAGCTTAGCCTTCCAAAGGGCCAGTGGTAAGACAGCCTGCCATGTGCCCAGAGGCCAGCTTGGGGGGCGGGTTTGTTGGCAGGGCCAGCCCGGCATCCTGCCTGAAACCCTCTAGTGTGGAAGCAGAGGCCTGTGCAGATCAGAATGTCCTTGCACACAGCCTCACTCTTGGCCCCATGAGCAGTGAGGGGTGTATCCAAGAAAAAGGGTGAGTTGAGGATGGGGACTTCGCTGAGGGTTTCCTAGCAGACGGGTGGGAGGGAGGACAGTCAGGTGGAGGATGCAAGGAGCAGTTGGGATTACAGCCTGGGCTGGTGATACTCTGTCAGACCTCCCAAGTCCCGTGTGGCCGCAAGGGCTCTCTATGACCCTAGGCTCTCATAATTCCTTCACCTCAGTTTCCCTGTCTGTGCCCACCACCTCACAATCTATATGAGTCAGGTTAAGCTAGGAAGGGCAATGAGCTCCAGTTTACCCATGTGGTAACTGATTGTGCCCTGGTGAGTGGAGCAAGCTATCTGCTGGAGAATCACAGGTGGGCCATCACAGCGTGGGTGGAGTCACAGGTCACTGTGCAGCCTCAACCTCCTTGACTGCAGTCCTAGCCTCCGCCTGGTGCTCTACCAGCACTGGTCCCTCCATGACAGCCTGTGCAACACGTGCTACACTGCAGCCAGGTTCAAGCTCTGGTCTGTGCATGGGCAGAAGAGGCTGCAGGAGTTCCTTGCAGACATGGGGTGAGTAACTGCCTTTGCCCAGTCTCCCACCCTGCAATCCCCAAGGGAAAAGCCCTTTCCCTTCATTGTGACTGACTTCGTCTTCATTTCAACTGCTGCTTATTTCTGTCATAAGTTACTCACGGAGTTCCCAGAATGTTCTCTGAAGGCCCAGGCAGAGAAGTCACTTGTGGGACACTAGGACCCCTGCAAGGGTTCTTTCTCTCTAACCTGTTGGTGTTTCAGCAATCCCAATTTGAAGCCCGATCCTTTGTGTGACTAGTGCTTACTGTCTTTCTAGCCTCCCCTTGAAGCAAGTGAAGCAGAAGTTTCAGTCCATGGATATCTCCTTAAAGGAGAATTTGCGGGAGATGATTGAAGAGTCTGCGAATAAATTTGGGTAAACGCATTTTCCTATATTAAGCTTTGTTAAGGCTTTATTTAGCTTTAACCACATTTCTAAAATAATGCAAAAAGAAAAAAAGAAAAAAACAATGCACAGATGGACATGACCTATTGAGCCTTTCCCGAAGTTTCGAGTTCTTTTTGAGTTAAAAGAAAGATTTCGTAAAGTGCCCAAAAGGTCCTTACATCCTGGGGCTGAGGTGCACATGTTTCAGGTTGACACAGCCTGTCCCTCACCAGCCACACGAAATGGGCCTGGGAAGAGCCCACTGGTGCCAGGTCCAGGCAAGCTCTGCCACCCAGGTTCTCTAGGCCCACTGGGGGACCTGTGCCTGGCTTCCCCAGCATCCTGGGGCATGGCAGACAACCACATGCCACCACCCAGCCCAAAAGTTATTGCTCTGCCCCCAGTCAGTGAGCAGCTTTGGACAAGGCTCTCAGTGTCCCAGGTTGCAGGGTTGTTATGTTAGGCCTTCTAACCCCCTCCAGCCTCTGGTCAGAATGGCTATACTGTAACATTGGCAGAGGAGAGGGAAACAGCAGCACATCTGCTCACCTGGCCTGGCTCGCTCACAACTTGAGGACACTTCCACGCAAATGTAGGGTGACAGCCACGTCTCTTCCTCCCGTTGCAGGATGAAGGACATGCGCGTACAGACTTTCAGCATTCATTTTGGCTTCAAGCATAAGTTCCTGGCCAGTGATGTCGTCTTTGCTACCATGTCACTGATGGAGAGCCCTGAGAAGGACAGCTCAGGGACAGATAACTTCATCCAGGCTCTGGACAGTCTATCCAGGTAGTAGCTGTGGCTGTGGCCTCCACTGCCCTCAGCTTCACACTGCCCAAGGAGGCAGGTCTTGAGGACCTTCAAGGTATAGGGCTGACTGCATCCTGCAGAAACTGCTCCAGTTTGAATTGAAATCACAGTGCACCAGAGCCAGGCAGGTGGGAGAGTGCATGCAACCTATTTCCTTCCCATCCTCTTTATATGTCATTTTCTCGAATCTTTTTCATCTTTTTTCTTTTTGATTTTAAAATTTTTCTTCTTTTTCACCTCTTAAGGCATTATTTGTGGTGTTTATTCATTCTTATGTTTCTTTTAGTTTAGTCATTTCTCATTTCCATTTTTTGTGCTTCATTTTTCTTTTATTTCTAAGTTTTTCTTATCTCACTTCCCAAGATGTCTTATATTATATTTTAATGTCTTTTAGTTCAGTTTGAAATAAGATATTACAGTTTTGATTATTTGGGGGCATGTCTTTCTAGTGTACTTCCATTGACAATAGGGGTGCTATTCTGCTCCTTATTCTCTTTTTTCTAATAGTAACTTTAAGAGGGTTTGACCTTAATACTCACTGTTGCTCATTTTTTTGTGAATTTAGGAGGCATGTTTCAGATAGCTTTTTGAGTTCAGAGAGCTGCCACCGTTGCTTTTGTTTAATGTTAAAGAATGTAGGGGTCTGCTTTCGGGGGTTTCCTAGTCCTGTTTCTAGCATACTTTTTAAAAACAGCTTTACTGAGTTGTAATACATACATCATATAATTCGTCCATAAAGTGTACAGTTTAATGGCTTTTAGTATACAAAGTTGTGCAAACATCATCACTGTCTAATTTTAGAACATTTTCGTTGTCCCAGAAAGAAACCCTGCTCCACTTAGCCATCACCTCCCAAATCCCCCGTCTCTCCCAGCCTTGGGCAACCACTAATCTACTTTCTGTCTCCATAGATTTGCTACTCTGGACATTTCATGTCAATGGAATCTGACAGTATGTTGTTCTTTATGTACTGGCTTTTTTCACTTAGAATAACATTTTCAAGTTTCATCCATTTTGTATAATGTATCAGAATTTCCTTCCTTTTTTGTAAATAAAATTCTATTACAGGGATATACCACATTTTGTTAATTCATTAGTTGGTGGACATGTGGGTATCTGCCTTTTGACTATTGTGAATATTACTGCCACAAACATATACAGATAAGCTGTGTGGACATAACATACGTTTTCATTTCTCCTGGGTATATGTCTGCAAATGGAATTGTTCAGTCACATGGTAATTCTGTTTAACCTTTTGAATAACTACCAAGCTATTTTCCAAAACAGCTACACCGTTTTATACTCTTACCAGCAGTGTTTGAGATGTGAGTTTGAATTTCTCAACATCTTCATCAGCACTTGTTCTTGTCTGTCTTTTTGATTATAGCCATCTTAGTGGGTATGAAGTTGTATCTCATTGTGGTTTTGATCTGCATTTCCTTGATGGCTAATGATGTTGAACAGCTTTTCGTATGCTTATTAGCCATTTGTATGTCTTGTTTGGAGAATTGTCTATTCAAGTCTTTTGTCCATTTTTAAATTGGTTTATCTTTGAATTGTAAGAAACGTTTCATTATCAGATACGTGATTTGTAAATATTTTCTCTCATTCTGTAGGTTGCCTTTTCAATTTCTTGATGTTCCACTTTGAAGCACAAAAGTTTTTAATTTTGATGAAGTCCAAATTATCTAATTTTTCTTTTGCTTCTTGTGCTTTTGGTGTCATATGTAAGAAACCATTGCCTAATCCAAGGTCATGAATTTACACCTATGCTTCCTTTAAGAGTTTTATAATTTTGGTCTATATAATTTGGTATATGATTTATTTAAAGCTAATTTTTGTGCCCGGTGTAAGGAAGGGGTCCAACTTTTTCGTATGTGACATCCAATTGTTCTAACATCATTTGTTGAAAAGACTTCTTTCCCCCATTGAATTATTTTGGCACCCATATTGAAAATCAGTTGACTGTAAATGTGGAAATGTATTTCTAGACTCTCAATTCTAGTCTATCAAACCCATATGTCTATACTTCCAACAGTACCACAGTTTTGATTATTATAACTTTATAGCAAGTGGTGGCTACTCTGGGTTCCTTGGATTTCTGTGAATTTTAGGATCAGCTTGTCATTTCTGCAAAGAAGTCAGATTGTACTGAATCTGTAGATCAATTTGAGGAGCATTGCTATCTTAATATTAAGTCTTGTATTCTATGAACGTAGATGGTTTTTCATTTACTTAGATCCTCTTTAATTTCTTTCAGCAATGTTTTGTAGTTATCCGAGAATAACTTTATACTTCTTATATGTTAAACTTATTCCTATATATTTTATTCTTTTCGATGCAATTATAAATGGACTTTTTATTTTTGTTTGCTCATTACTACTACAGAGAAATACAATTAACTTTTGTATATTGATCTTGTATCCTGCAATATTGCATACCTGGTTTATTAGTTCCAGTAGTTTTTTAGTAGATTCTTCAGGATTTTCCATATACAAAATCATTTTATCTGCAAATAGAGATGGTTTTACTTCTCCCTTCCCAGTCTAACTGCCTTATATTTCATTTTCTTGCCTGATTGCCCTGGCTAGAACCTCTATTAAATCCCAGAGTGTTTTCATCAGTACCTTCTCTTTCCTTTGCTGTATTGTCTCTATCTTGCTCAATTTTGATTTCATTCTCAGTGAGGGACTCAGTGTGGGAAGGATTTCTGGCCCATTGGGTGGGACTCCCAGAGGTTGACTGCCCTGGCCTCCTAGTCGTTCCCACACCCCTTGCGCTTTACCACTGCCCCTTTTACTTTATTCTGGTTCCTTGTACTTCACCACGGGGCCTTGGACTCACCAGCTCTTGGATAAGGCAAAACTCCTCTTAGTTTTGGCCAGCATTCTCCATTTGCCTGGAGTTTTCATCATTATGTGTTGCTGCGTCTCTGCTC
The DNA here is from genome assembly GCA_028627145.1 of Eidolon dupreanum. NCBI lineage: Eukaryota > Metazoa > Chordata > Mammalia > Chiroptera > Pteropodidae > Eidolon > Eidolon dupreanum. The sequence continues at coordinate 88,240,297 of CM053510.1, read as the reverse complement.
CCTCCCACACTGATGCTGACAGTACACCAGTCTTGTGGCCAGTTGGTGATTTGTTCCTGCTTATATTTGGGGATTTGTGGTATTCCCTCATTTCCTTGTTGTGTTGTAAATGTGGATCCTGGGTTTTTGATTTTGCAGTCGAGTTGCTCTATTTTTATCTGGAAATATGGGGAAATTCAAAAACTATACTACCAACTGCTGCTGCCTTCGTCCCAGGGTTGACGCACCAGTTTTAGACATTGTCTACTGACTTCCTGCTATAACAAAAAAAATCTTCCCACTTTTGTGCCCCTTTTGTGTTACAGTTTACCACTATTTTTAGCTCCTTTATAACTCCATTATACTTACGTTTTCTACTACCAGTGTCTCCTGTCTCCCTACTTAGTAAGAGAATGATATCAGCATCCCTACTTTTCTTCCCCATACCTCCCAGTTTCTGAAATCTATGATTTTACATTTTCAAGGTTGATAACACTTAATTTTGGATTAGAGAATGTGAGTCTTCTCATCTTTGGCTATAGGTTGATTCTAAAAGAGGGAAATCAATGAATAGTGTTAACTTCATTGTGCTAATAAAATATTCCAGAGTCAATAATAAGCAGTGATTACATTATATTCTGGTACAGCTCTTTGCTTTTCCTGGAGCTCTTAAGTGTCCTTTTATCATTCCAAGTTTTTTCTCAGCTCCTTCCACCAGGTATTCCCTGAGTCCCTTTTTTCCATGAGAGCCTGAAGCTCTCCATCTTTTGATTCCAGCTTGGACTTGCAGCTCCCTAGGCTGCCATGGACCACCCTTAACTGCACCCTGGTTTAGGGCCAGCATTTCTTGGGATCTTCATCTTTTTTTCTTTTTTTACTCACTCAGTTTGCTAGAACTCATTTCTCAAGTAACTTTTAAAGAAAAGGCACATGTGAGGTACTCAGAATTTTTTGAGTTCTTGCACATCTAACAATATCTATTTTACCCTCATCTGATTGCTGGTGTAGCTCGTATAGAATTCAAGGTTGAAGGTAATCTCCTGTTGAATGTGGATTCCATTGCTCCCCAGTCTTTCAGCAGCCAGTGGTGCAAATGAGAAGTCTGAGCCATTTTGGTTCTGTTTCCTTGTAAACGCATGCCCACCTCACCTGAAGAAGCTTTCAGAATCTTTCCTTTAATTCTCAATGTTCTAGATTTTCATAGTGATATGTCTAGGATAGATCTTGTTTCATATATTATACTGAGTTCTCAGGTGAGCCCTTCCAATCCAAGGCTATGCATCTTTAAGCTTGGGAATGCTTTTGTGCTGTTCCTTTTCTACCACTCCCCCACCCCCACACACACACATATATCTGTTTTTTATTTTCTTTCCAGACTTCCTAGAACAAAGCTCTGTCTCTTATTTTTGCCTTATATTTCTACATCTTTGTCTTGTTATTGATGTTAAGGAAGTTTTTATTGACTTTATACTGTTGCCTTTGAAGGCAAATTTTTTATTTTTTGCAATCATTTTACTTTCCACAAATACTTCCTAGTTTGTGATCATTCCTTTTTCATCTCATCCTGTTCTTGATTCACAAATGTATTAGTTTCCCAAATCTTTCTGAAGATACTAGAGTTTATTTTAAGTTTTCTAGTGTTCTCCAAGTTATCTCTTTGTCCTCCAGGGTCATTTTTCCAGGCCCCAGGTTTTTCTCAAATGTCTGGTGATCTTTCACATTCAAGAAGGGGGCTGTGGAGTCCTGGGTCTCTGGGTACAGCCTACTAGCCAGAAGGCATTTCTTCATCTTGATGGGTAGGGAGCTACTATGACACTTGGGGACCACCAACTTCTAGGTGCAGAGGCTTTACTTGAGGACCTCACTCCTTCACAAGAGTTCATTTTAATGGACTCAGAGAGGAACCCTCCTTTTTGCAGGGTTAGGGTTAAAATCCATCTGTCAGATGCTGGGGTTCCTAGTCTTCCCCCATCCCTTGCCCAGGCCTCTCCTCTGTCAGAACCCTCCAGGTACCTTCCAGGGTCTGCTGGGCAGGATCTAACCCCTTTGATGGCTTTTAGTCCCCTGCCTTATGACACCAGCACCCCTTCCCACCTCTCATGTCCATTGCTATGGGTTTATACATTTTTATTCACATGAAAGGGAGGGTGAGAAATAAACTATCACCCCACACCCCTTCCTGACCCAGAAACCAAGCATTCTCTTTGACTCTGTGCTGAAGTCGTGTGTTTACCGTGTTATAGGAGTAATCTGGACAAGCTGTATCTCGGCCTGGAGCTCGCCAAGAAGCAGCTGCGAGCTACACAGCAGACCATTGCCAGCTGCCTCTGCACCAACCTCGTCATCTCCCAGGGGCCTTTCCTCTACTGCTCCCTCATGGAGGTCAGGCTTCCTAGGACTATGGGCAGGCACCCGACCACACCTGCTGGTGGCATCATCTGACCATCTGTCTCCTCCCTCCAGGGCACTCCAGACGTCATGCTGTTCTCTAAGCCAGCATCCCTAAGCCTGCTCAGCAGACACCTACTCAAGTCCTTTGTGTGTTCGGTGAGGAGCTGGTGGGTGGGTGCCGGAAAGCAGATGCTTAAAACAGCACTTAGGCTGGGCACTAGAAGTTAGTCTTAGGATGTCAGTGACTGTTCACCAGCTGCAGGGTCTAGGCAAACCTTTCCCTTTTTCTGAGCTGTGTTTTCCTCACCTAACTCCTAGGAATCTCCCAGTTCCTGCAAGCTCACTCACCATCCTGGTCACTAGGATGAGTAGGAAGGGGCCTCACAGAGTATGTGGGGCTGGGAGTCATGTTTCACTATCACAAATCAGGGGAAGATGTTGGTTGGAGCACAGATTCACATCCCAGCAAAAGTTTGTTTCCTGGGCTGGTTACCTTTTCTGCATGTGGTTCTATCTTCCTTATGGCTTAACACCCTTCTTTGCCTTGGTCTAGGATACCCCCTCAACTCAGCTGGCATTTGGGCAGGGTCCCCACCCCAATAACATCAGCTCTGGTTTAGTTGAGGAAAGGTTGATCTCACACATTTCAGCAATCAAAGTCTTACTTTGCTTCCAGGGTGAGAGTTTACACTGGAGGCTACTATAGACAAAATGTGGAATAGGGGGTTGATATTATCTCATGCTACTGAACTGACCAATAAAATAATTATCTGAGTGTTATGTGAAGACAGTCAAGTAATGACAAAAGGTATAATAGGGACAAAACATGAGTCCTGAAGTCACCTAGGCTGGGTTTAAATCTCAGCCTCTTCATTTACCAGTTGTGTGATACCAGGTCAATTATTTGACCTCTGAGACTCAGTTTCCCCATCTGTAGAACAGGTGAATAAATACCTACTTCATAGGTCCATTTATTTATTAGACGTGTATTAAGCATCACTACCTGCCAGGCTCTGCTGTTGCAGGATGACCAACCATCCTAGTTTGTGTCCCAGAATGCCTTTCAATCCTGGATAGTTGGTCACCTTCGTTGTGGTGTGTGGATGCTATGGGCATAGCAGTGAAGGCAACACTCAAGTCTCCATATCAAGGAAGCACACATACTGGCAAGAGGGACAGACGAGGAATGAGTATATACATTTTCAAGTGGTGGCACACACTGTGGAGAAGATGAAGCAGGATGAGGGAGAAGGGCTTGGATGGGGAGGGCCTCCTTGAAAAGGGGTGATGACTGTCAAAACCTAAAGGAGACGAGGGAGGGAACAGCTAAGGGGCAGAGGGACCGTGACCAACAGCACGAAAGGAAATTGGGGCGGGCTTAAGCATCTCTTCTGGTGAAATGGAGCCCCAGGAGCTTTTGGAGGTAGGACAGTGGGTGTTCTCATGGTCCTGGGTGCTGAGGGCTGCACTCACCCTGCAGGGCCATGACTGAGGGAGTGTTTTACCTCCACAGACGAAGAACCGGCGCTGCAAGCTGCTGCCCTTGGTGATGGCTGCCCCACTGAATGTGGAGCAGGGCACAGTGACTGTGGTGGGCATCCCCCCAGAGACTGACAGCTCAGACAAAAAGAAGTGAGCCAAATTCCATGTGTCCCAGGAGTTTGGGGGGTATAAGGGTATCATTGGCCCATGAGCTCTGCTGAGTCGGGTGGGATTTGTCCTCAAGGCTACACCAAGAACAGCCTCTTCTTCTGCAAGGCAGGGCTGTGAGGGCTTCAGTGCATGGGCAGTAGGTTAGCCACTCTCCTTTTGTACTCTTGGGCTGTTTCCAGCTCTCTGATATTAATTAATAGTGTACCAGTGGGTTTGAGAATGCACAGGCTCATCTTGCACTGCTGAGAAGCTTCTTTCACCATCTTCTAAACATCTTTCTAGCCCTTCCCTGCATTGTTGGTGCTCTGTTCTTGCCCTCCTCCTGCAGCAGGTTTGGCTTTCCTCCTGCCCACTTTGTCCAGACTTGGTGTCAGACAGCAGGCAGAGCACTAGGGGCTTCCTGCTACCCCTCCATGTTCCACACAGCTGGAGAATCTGGTGACTAATCCCAGAGGCTGCCTATCACCGTCCTTCAATGTCTGCCTCCAAGGTGCAATTACTGTCCTGGGTCCAGTGCTCCCCATCAGGTCCCGTAAAGCAACCTTGAACAGATGCCGAGTTACAGCAGGCAGCAGGACACTGCCACCCAGCTTTCTGGTGGGGCAGCTTGGGAGCCTGAGGACCACCCAATGCCCTGTACCCCTCATTTTTCCCAATAAGCCTTTGTTGCCCTCTGCCATGGAGGGCAGTGGTCCTGGATCCAGATCAATCCTCCACAGTCATGAGCTTTGACCTCCTTCTGTGACTGCAAAGGCCATTTATTATCAAGTTGGGAGAAACAATGGACCTTTTTAAGACAAGTGCTTATGTGTTAATGAGGCTGCTCTCCAAAACTGCCATGAGTCTTCAATTCGTGGCCATGCAAGTCAGAGCTGGCCATGGGCTTCTGACCTGGGTTTCCAAGGTGGCCAGCAAGCACTTCCCCTTTGGGTCACCACAGTCAGCTGCATCCTCACCCCAGCTGTCAGTTTATCATCATACGTCATATGCATAACCATTCTGGTTAACATTAGATCTAATCAGTGCACACAGTCTCATGTGAGAGTTGCTGTGGAGGTGTGAAGCACACACCGTTTCACTGCCAGCCCTTACCTGCTGTGGTCCTGATCCCACAGGGGGTGTACTCTAGATTGTTTCCCTGCTACCTTGTGCTCCTGCCTCCTGTCCTTGCTGGGCTGAATTCCACTCACATGCCGCAGCCTGGCCCTGCAGCCTCCTCCCAGTCCTACCCTGCTGTGTGTGACCTGGTCTCATCTGAGACTCCTATCCCAGCATGGCTCCCACCAAACCTCTGCCTCTCACCTGCCACAGCTGCCAGCATGGTGCCAGGCCTGAAGGAGGCTGCAGTCAGGGCCCTGGGCATGAAACCCTGGGGGCTACAGAAGGACATTCATGCCCCAAGAGCTAAGAAGGACTCAGCCAGGTACAGGTGAGGGGCAGCAATAAGAGGCAGTGACTGTCCAGTGAGTGGTGCTGAGGCCTCAGAGGGCAGTGGCCCAGGAGGGGTATAAGTGCTGACGGGTGGAAGCAGCAGCCAGGGTAGACTCTGGGCCAACTCCAGTGTTTGTCCTGGGGACATGAGAAGGATCTGTCTTAGTGGCTGGGCCCCCAGTATGCCTATTATATGTCCACAGCTTTTTTGGGCGGGCATTTGAGAAGGCAGCAGAGGGCACCAACTCCCGGACACTACACAATTATTTCGACCTCTCAGGTAAGAGTCTGCTGCATTAAGGTTCCTTCAAAATCAGCGCTGGCCTTGGAACCAGGGAAGCTGGCATCATCCGAGGTATCCCGCCAGCAGCTCCTGGAACCAGCCCTGGGCCTGGCTGCTCTAGGCATGCCTCGGGCCCTGCACCTCTTGTCTGGGCTGTGACAGGCTTCCAGGGTTGGCCCTCAGAGAGGGAACAGATGTCGCCCAGGGAGCCATAGGCCTGGCTCTGGCCTTGCAATCCATCCCTTGAGACCACCAATGACCCTGGAGGACTAGCCACTATGGCGTCAAGGGCCTAGCCTCATCCATCAGGGTTACCTGCCCCTTTTGTAGGTTGTAGAAACAGGATCTGTGACAACCCAAGGGTACCACCTTCCTGGCTATGCTGGCCACCACTGTAGGCCAGCAGCTCTTGTTTGTGTTGTTGTGAGGGGTCCAACTTGAGGCTGCCAAGTGGTCCTGCATGATTGGCTCAGGTACTGTCTCCACCCTTATGTTACATGAGCCCAAAGAATGGAAGAGCCCTGCCTAGGTGGTAGCTTTGGGGGAACCATACCTGCAGGCCAGCCAGCACCCCCCACACCACCCCACAGTTTCTCCAGCCACCAGCATGGAACATGCTTACATTTGGCCATATTTGCTTTTAATTCTTGCTGACAGATTTAAAGTAAAACAGACATGTTGAGACTTCACCCTTCTATTAGTCTGCTCAGGTTGCCATTAACATATCACAGACTGGGGGGTTTAAACAAATTTATTTTTCACCATTCTGGAGGCTAGAAGTCAGATCTAGGAGTCTACAGGGTCAGTTTCTTTTAAGGCCTTTTTCTTTGGCTTGTAGATGGTCATACTCCCACTGTGTCTTCACATGGTTGTCCCTCTGTGTCCAGATCTCTTCCAGTCAGATTGTTTTAGGGCCTACCCTTACTGCCTCATTTAACCTAATCACCTTTTTAAAAGCCCCATCTCCAAATAATCACCTTCTCAGGGAGAGGTTGGCACTGGCTGGCCTGCAGGGTGTCCCAGCTCCTCCACACAGGGAGGGTTTGTAGGCTGGGAGCTGCTAGGCCTCCCCTGTGAGTGGGGAAGATGGGCAGGAGGCAGAGGGAGCTGTGGCCAGCACTGCCTAGGCAAGCTGGGCCCAGGGCTCCAGGTGCTATGACCCTTGGCACAGACAGCTCACAGGACCAGGATAGCTTAGTTTTGCCATCTAATGAGAGCCCATGTGCTTGTCTGAGCCTGATGGCCCCCCAGAGATGGGGCAGTTTGTATTGTGTCCCCCTTCTACGGAAGAGGACACTGAAGCTGAGGGACTGGCCAAAGCAGGACTGAAGGCTGGCCTGCCTGACCTCAGGACCTCTATAACCCACTGTGGGGTAGCACTCTGTATCCAGCAGGGTGGGAAGTCCCATCTGTCTAGGACTGCAGTGGTCTGAGTCATCATATCCCCTGTGTACCCTCTATTGCCTGTCACTGCTGGTCCCCTGGCTGCCTAGTGAGGCCTCCCCACAGACCATAGCCCCAGCCTTACCATTAGGGCAGTTGACAGTTTCTGAGAATTAAATATAGAGAGATGGAAAAGTATAACCTCTTAGCCCAGAATATTCCAGGCCATCAAGTAGCCAAGCCCATTTTGGAATGTGCTGGAGGATTCCAGCCCTGGATGGTTGGGGAGAGGGAGTTAATGTGCCCTGACTTGTTTTTCTCACTTCTTCACTCCCATCCCTACTCCTCCCATCTCACAAGATGTTTTTCTTTCATTATTGCAGTAATTGAACTGAAAGCGGAGGATCGGAGCAAGTTTTTGGACGGGCTTATTTCCCTCCTGTCCTGAGGGTTAGTGTGGGGGCAGGGTAGGGGTGGCCCTGCTGCAGAGCCTGTGCTGAAGTCCCTCCCGATGCCCTGTGGTGATCCCCCTGCTTTTTTCCTCCCCAGGCCAGGCTTTTACTTGGGTCTCGGACCAGAATGAGGCTCCTGAAGAGATGTGGGGCCAACACATTTTTCCCAAGGATGTCTGTCCCTGGGCTGGCGGCAGTGCCACAATGGGGCATTTTTGAGGGAGCTTAATTGTATTAAGCTCCTGGGACCCCTTCAAAAACAGCTGGCACTTGCCCTCTCCTTCCCAGCTACACCATGGGCTGGGCATCAGTGAGGGACACACAGGCCTCCTGGCACTGCTAGAAACAAGGGCACCCCTAGGGGGCCACCTGGAGTCTCGTAGCCTCTCACAGCCTCTAGTCAGGCCCTGGGCTGGAGCCCACAGGGGCGTCTATCCAGGCTCTAGTATGCTTGACTTTGGAGAAAGCAAAGCTGTTGGCAGCTACTCAGCTGAGAATTATAAAATGTCTGCTTTACCCAGGCCTGCACCAGCATGCTATAACTGACAGTCCTCTGTGGCACTGGACGCCTTTCCAGTCAGTGCTTTCCGCACTGTCCAACATGGCAACTCTTGAGGGGCTACTCAGTAAACAGGCCACAGCTGACCAGATTAGGGGGTCTGCTTAGTGTCTAGTGAACACTTCTCAGCACAGGGCCCCCCACACAGGGAATGCCCACACCCAACCCTGCATCTCCCTGAGCCTGAGCTGGGGCCACTGCTATGACAGACGGGCCTGTCAAGGCTCCAATGTAGGGGGTACCCTCATGCCAGCCCAGATCCTCCTGCTCCCACTGTCCATGGTGAGCTGGAAGCTGTGAGGGCAGGCTCCCTTCCCCCGTTGGAGCCCAGTAGGCTCTCCTGAAAACAGCATAGGGGGCTTCAGGAACCCCCACAGACCCTCGGGTTAGGCTGGGGCACACATGACCCCAGTTGGGGAGGGCTTCTGGGGTTAGGCCTTTAGGATCTTCAGTAAGGTCTGTTGGGTACCTCACTAGGCTGTGCCTATTTCCTCATCTGGAATGGGACTGACACCCCGTGGACAACAAGTGCTAAACCTCAGCACAGGGCCTTAAGGTGGGGGCAGCGGTATAAGTTTATGACCCAAATCAAAGGTTACAAGTGGGGCTCTTGGGCAGCCCCTCCCCTGCATCCTGCTCAGTGATGATGCCAGCGCTGTTCTGTGTCCTGCCACCAAAACAGGGTGCAGGGTGGGCCAGCTGGGAAGGGAGAGGAGCAGTTTGCTGGGGAGTCAGGAGGAGATGTTCCAGGCAAGGGGAGCATCACCATGGAGCTGAGGCTGGGCAAGCGTGAAGCCTTCAGGAGTTCTTAAGTGGACAACAACCTGGACATGGCCAGTGGGGTACAGTGAGGATGGCAGGCACCTTGGTGACTCTGGGGTGGCCCTCTCCCTGTGAGTGGTGGCAGCTACTCAGAAGCAAGCCCAGCATGTCAGAGGCCCAGATGGTATGTTTACTCTGGGAAGACATCAGAATTGCTTGATATTTATTTTTTTTCTTTTTTTCTTTTACAGAGTTTGATTTCTTCAGAAATGACCTCCTTATTTATATTAACCACCTTTTATTTAGTTTGTAAGTTATGGACATAGTTTTTTAGATTCAGGGGCAGTGATTTTTAATGGAATAAAATGCTTATTTTAGGTTTGGTGCCCCAATCTTTGCTCTATTTACAGGGCTAGTGCTTGCTTGTACCCTGAGTCTTCTCTGGGTCCAGAGCAGCCTTGATCCTGGCCCCTGGGCACCCCCAAGGCCCAGCAGGAAATGAACACCCTGGTTGTGGGGAGAGATGGCAGTGGGCGGAACAGGGTCCCTGAGCACCTGAACCTATGCATAGCATCTGCACAGACTACTGCCTGGCAATGCCAGCCAGGACCTGGCTTTGTCTGCCCTCCCACCACTTTCTCCTATCTGCCTGGCTCTGGCAGCATCTCAAGATCACCCTCTTGACGGTGCCCCCACCAAACCGTGCCCTCCACACTGTCATCTCACCCTTCAGCATCTACCTGTCTAAGCACCTCCAGCCCCATAGGCACACAGCAGATACTGCTAGGCTACTAGGCAAGGTCCCAAGCCAGGAAGGGCGGGCAGGAGGCACTGTGCACCTGAGGTCAATTTCACCTGTGTCTTCGTCACAGAAGGTCTGAGCTGGACAGGACCTCGATCTCCAAAGTCTTCAGAGCAGTAAGAGTTCTCAGGCGAGCCATCAGCTGGCCCAGAGCATGATCTAGAGGCGAGAATGCTCCCTGTTCCCATCCATTCCTGCCCTTTGGGGAGGAGCTGTTCTCACAAGTGGCAGAGATTGTCTGTGGCCACCACCTGGATCATGGGTAACAGGAAAGCAGACAAACCAGAGGAACATGGCCACCTAGGTACAGCACCTGGGGTTGTGGGCAGGAGGGAGCATAGTGGTTTGGTAGGCTTTAAGTTGGTGGGGGTAAAACCCAGAAATAGCCCCTTAGAATTGAGGATGCAGTGGGTAGGGCCAGGTCTCAGGTCCTTGGGAAGGGGGTAGTAGGCACAGTGGAGTCGGCTATATTGGTAGCCAGCTCTTCTCTCTTGACCTCTGGCAGTGGAGTCTACCCCTGCTCTTCCTGGTGTGGGTCAGGCAGCAGTAGTCTGGCTCCCCAGAGCCCTCAAGCTGCCCACCCTATCTGTTTACAGAAGCTAGGGCTAAACAGCTACCCTTCAGAATCCTAGCTGATCCCTGGGGCCTGAAGGAGTCAGAGAGTTCTGGGCTTACGTGGGATGCAGCCTGCATTCCTGGCCAGACGCCCTGTACCCAGCACTAGCTGGCTGCAGCAGCCAGGAGCAGCAATGCAAAAACCAAGGTCACATACTCCTGGCACTTGGGGACTGTTCTTAGTCCCTTCTGCACAGGTCAGGCAGGGTTGCCATGGGGGGCTACTGAGGACCTTTGTGCCATGGGCTCATCCCATTGTTGGGCTCTCAGGCCACCAGATGTTTCAGCCTCCCTGGAAGTCCCATTCAACTGGTTCTGCTACTGCCACCCTGAGTCCCTCTGAGCCCATATCCTGGGGTTCTCAACCCCTACTGCCACTGCCCTCCCCACCCCCCCACCCTCAAGGAGCCTGGCCAAGCCTGGGAGACTCCTTGCCACTGGATGTGGCCCAGGCATTTCTGGACAGGGCTCCCAAGGCCAAGGTTGGTGACAGTGCCAAGCCTTTCTGCTGGCTGGGCTTGAAGTGCCTCCCTGCATCTCCTGCTCCCATCCACTGCTCTCTTCTGCCCTGGCCTTTGGGAAAAGGTTAAAATGCATTCAAAGTACCTAGAACAGGGTTGGAAGTAATAAGCTCTTAGGTGGCTGCAACAGCTCTGGTTTGCTCTGCCTTCCTGGGACCCCCACCCTCAGGTGCCTAGCTGGGGTCAACATGGCTCCCAGGCATCCCACCCAGGAGGAAGATCACAGGGTGCTCCCTGCAGGTGCTGGCACAGGTGCTAAAGGTTAGCACAAGTCTGAGGTGGCTGCCAGGCCGGTACGGTGGGCACAGGACCTACACAGAGCCACCCCAAAGATTGGCAGGAGAGCCAAGAGAGGGGCTGGAGCCAAGCCCAGGCGCTCTCCAGACAACTGGCTCTGAGGCCTCTCCATGGCAACATGCTTGTGGACCTAGCTCTGCTGGAACCCAGCACACATCCTGAAATCGCCCCTGTTCCCACTTCACTGTCAGAAAGGGCCCAGTTCATGATGTACAGATCTATAGCTGTTTGATAAGACCTAGAGATAGGTGAGCCAAGGAGGCAGATGGAAAATACCTAGCCTGTGGAGCCCAGCAGCCTAGCAGCCTACCCTCAGCATTTCCTGTATCCCAAGCCCCCACACACTGTCTTGGGAGGGGGTGGGTCTAACCTGCATCCTCTGCTGGGGTCTCCCTCCCCCTTTCCTCCCATGACTCAGCAGAGGCTCTTCTGACTACAGGGTTCACCTTCCTGGGATTTAGTGAGCTGTGGCTGTTTCTCGCCTAGCAGAAGTGATCAAGTGGCAGGGAGGACCCAAGAAGCCAGCTGTGGGAGAATACCCACAGGAGCCTTTCAAACAGGAGTCCTTGGGTGGGTGGATGAATGGGGGCTGCTGGGTAAAGGCGTGACTGGACAGAGAACAGGACACAGATGGGAGGGTATTCAAACCATTTACTAAGCAAATTTTTACCCCTCCCCCAAGATAGGAAGGAGGGCAGGGCCCCAGCCCCACACTCAGGATCTGAGTGTGCCCTTAAGCCTCCCTTGGAGAGCTGCTGGGGTAAAGGAGGTAGGTCCGGGCCAAGTCTTTTGGTCCCCCTGGGCTTAGACCTCGCTGAAGGACTAAAGGCCAGCTGTACACATCCTTCAGGCAACCCAGTTGAAGGTCCTCGGCCCACCGTCTGCCCCTCTGGATTTAGCAGGAGCCGCTGGAAAGTATGGCGGTATCCAAGCCTCCGAGGACAAGGGAAGTGGCATCTTTAGTCCAGTGCCCACACAACCAAGGAACCCACGCCCCTCCCACGTCGGAGCCAGCACTGCTTACAGAGAACAGAACCGAGCGAGTTCTAAGTGCATGTCGCCTGTTCAGGGCAGGGCCCCGCGAGTGGCAATCGGAGTGGACAGGCTTCAGGCACTGGCAGGGTCCCGTCGGTGGCGTGAGTGCTGGTGCAGAGCTGGGCATTCCACGGAGCTTGTGCGTGGCGCGGCCCAAAGCAAGCATCCATCCGTGCGGGACTCCCTGGCCAGTCCGGTTCCGGGGCGCAACTGGCGCGAGGGGCCTCGCGGTGCCGGGCTCCTTCAGACGTAGTTCTTCTTGTCATAGTCGCCGCCGGCCCCGGGCCGCCGAGGCGCCGAATACTTGACGGGGAAGCTGAGGTCCGGACGGCCAGCACAGACCCAGGCGCCGCAGCACACGAGGCCGCCGCCGCACATGAGCAGCGCCGAGGCCGCCCAGCCTATGTACAGCGCCGCGCCCAGCTCGTATTTCTGCGACATGGGCACGGTTGGGTCGTAAAACTCGCGGACCACGATGTTGGCGAACCAACAGAGCGGCACGAGTGCCAGGAGCCCGCAGAGCGAGTAGAGTGCGCCGCCCGTGAGGGCCACGCGCGCTTTGCCAGGACCGGGGGCCACGCAGGTCGTGCACTGCGCGCCTGCCAGGGTCACGAAGAGGGCGACCAGCGCCAGCAGTACGGCGCCCACGGTGAGCGCCCGCGCCGCCTGCACCTCGGTGCTCAGCGCCAGCACTGAGTCGTACACCTTGCATTGCATGTGCCCCGTGCTCTGCACCACACACGACATCCACAGCCCCTTCCAGGTGGTCTGCGCCGTCACGATGTTGTGGTCCAAGAAGGCGGTCACCTGCCACATAGGCAGCCCGCATGCCAGGATCAGGCCCACCCATCCCACCAGGCACAGCACCAAGCCGAGGATCTCCAGAGCCGCCGACCCCATGGCTGGAGGTGGAACGCGCGCCCGAAGGCCCCGGGACCGGGGGTTGAGGGGGCGGGGGCGGCGATACCTCGGATGAGCGAGTCGGCGCCCTGCACTGACCCTGGTACCCGCTCGCCCGGCTCACCGCCCTCGGTCCACTGGTCCAGGAGTCTGCAGCACACCCTTGGGTCTGCCAGCGCCTCCGGGGGGCTTCCTATTTGAAGGTTCAGAAGGCGGACTCTACCCCTCGGCCCGGCCCCCCAGCCCCAGGCAGCCAATCCGCGCGCGGGCCAGCAGCTCGCAGCCAATCATGGCGACCCCTGGCAGCCGGCAGTTTGGGAAACAACTGCGCGTGGGATAGCGGAGGGCGCTAGTACAGCTCCCCCCGCAGCCTCGGTCGCCCCCAAACCTTGCACCCACCGTTGCTCTAGTCGCGGCCAGCGCGTTCTACCTCCCTGTGTGTCCCCGCCTCGCCATTTAAGGAGCTCCATGATCCCCAACTTCCCCTGCAAGTTCCCCAAACAAGCCCGATGGTCCCTAACCCTGGGACCAGCTCCACCGTTTCCTGGAAAAGGTCTGCGGGATCCCAGCGCGAGGGTGGGAGGTGGGTGGCTCTCGTGGCCCCTTCTCTTGGGTTAGCCAAGCACATCTTGGTCTATTCCTCCAGGAAGCTCGCCCTGTAGTCCAAACCCGACCCAGGCCCCTACTCAGCACCCTTACTGCACGGTGCCCCTCTGAGTCCTGGCGCTGTCTCTCCCACAGGCAGGATTGTGCGAATCAAGCTGGCCTCCAGCCTTGTCCAAGGCCCTGCCCAGAGCCACCGGCCTCCAAGCATTGCTTCCCTGGGGCCCCAGCACAAAGCAAGCAGCACAGGGAACTTCCCACGGCCCTGGGAGACCCCCCAACTCTGCCCCTGCCTCCGGGACTTCCTAGACCTCCCAACCTTCCCAAAGGCCAATCCTCTTCCTGAGATGCTGCCCATCCCCCATCCTGGGAGGCAAGGACAGAGTTGATCCTGCTCAGGCGATATCACTTCAGGAAGTCCCTAGTGCTCCCCAATGACACAGCACACAGGCTATACTTTCAGAAGCAGCCAGTTGCGCCAGGATCCAGGCCTACTCTGGCCCTCAGACAGGAGAGACACAAAGGGACAAAAGAGTCTGTGCTCTGTCTTCCCACCAGTAGCAGTGGTACCCCTGGCACTCCAGCCCCCAGGCCACCCTCCGGAAGCCAACTTGGAGTTTCCTGGCTGGGAGGAAGAGCCCCCATCCTTGTTGGAGGAGGGAGGCACGGGATTTCCGGGCATTCTTCTGCACAATGGCCCAGCCGTTTCTCAAAAGGCCCACTGGGATGGACACTGGGCCCCCCTGAGGCTCAGGTGGGGTCAGTAGGCCCTACAGCCCACAACCCCATGGGGGCACCAGCTCCTTTCTGGTACCCTCACCCTCACAACTCCTTGTCGGCCCCTTTGTTTTCAGCGAAGGCTACTCTGTCCTGGACTGTGGCCACTGGGACTCCCATGCTTTCCTCTGGTCCAAGGTGCTTGGCTGTGATAGACAGGGCCCTCCACAGAAGAGGCCAGCCAAAGCCTGGGAGCTTCGATAAATCTGACCCTCCTGAGCCCTGGTTCCTTCCTCCTCAGGTGGCTCTGAGATAAGGCCAATACCCTGTTGCCTCAGCATGAGGAGAGGCCTGAGAAAAGTTTGCTGAGCCCTGTGGGTGAGGATGGGCTGTGGAAGGAAGCTTGACTCCCTTCCTTTCCCCCATCTCACCTCCCTCCATCAAGGACCACTTCCTCCTCCCAGCCACCACCTTACTGGCTGCAGACCTGTGGGCCTCTCCCCCTCCACACTGAAGACCCTCCTGAACATCCCCTCCAGGGGGCCCAGTCATACCACCTATCCACTCTCTCAATCCTGCTCCCTCCAACCCGAGTCCAAGAACCTTGCCCAGGGTCCCCATACCACACACCACACTGCTATCTTCCCAGGATGACTGCCGTGGCTTCCTCAGCCATCTAGGACCCACCTTTGCCTGTTTGGACTGTTCTCCTCAAGGCAGCTGGGTCATCCTGGTAGGCCCCTCCCCTGGTTCACACTCTGCCTAAAACCCTCCATGGCTCTTGCTGCCTATGAACAAAGTGCTGACACCTAAGAGTGGCCTAAGATTACTTGTTCCTGGCTGCATTGGGCCTGGCAAGTCCAGCAGCACACCAGAAACCACCCAGACTTGCCCAGCTCTGGTCCCTCAGGCTGGTCTGTCTCTCACCCATGGCGTCTTCTGCCTGCAGTGCATGTGCTTCAGCTTGGAGTCAGCTCATCTGCTGCATTGTGTTGCTGAAGTCACTTCCTCTCAGAGGCCTTTCTGCCCCCATATCCCAGCCTTGCTCCTAGAGGACTAAGCTAGAACTTTCTGTCTGCACTTGTTGGTTTTCCCCACCAGTATCCAGGAACAAGCCTCAACACAGCAGCCATCTTCATGCATCTGTCCTGGGTGGAGGACTGCCTGCTGCTCCTCCAGCCAGCTTGGAGCTACAGCTGCATGAAGATCACCCCTTTCACCTGCCTACCTGCCTCTCTTTCTTCATCACTTTGGGCCCAGCCCAGAACCTACCTCCAGCCTGGGACCTACCTCCAGCCTGGTACCCCATATTGCCCCCAGTGATCCCACCGTATCTTGGGGAGCTGTTAGAGGGTTGTCAAGCTCCACCTCCCACACTCTGATTGCTACCTCGACATTACTGTATAGGATGTGATCCCAGCCCACAGTGGAACCAGAGCCACCAAAGAAAGGCCCATCCCACACCCAGGAAGAGCATGAAGATAACCCACCCTTCCTTCCACTCAGAAGGGTCTCCTGACCACCTGCTGTCTCCGGTGGAGCACAACCCAGGGAGCTCCTGTTCTCCACCAGTAACTGGGTAGGCCATTTCAGGTGTGACCATAGCCTAGGGGAAAGAGACGGCAGTGTGGCACAGAGTGATGGCCTCTTTGAGAAACTGACAGTTCAGCCAAGATCAAGGGAAGTAGTTCATGCAAGAACCCAAAGGTAGAAAGGGGCAAAGTGACAGAGGCCTGTGTGACCAGTGTCATATGGTAGGCCTGCAAGCCAGGTTCATAGGAGATCTGGGGCTGGGTAGAGATGTTAATCCCTGATCTCTGAAGAAGGGCTCACTGGCCAGCATGCCAGCCAAGGCCACCTGCTCATCTACAGCCATTGTTCTTTTTCCCAGGGGAAGTGCAGCAGGATCTCATTAATTGTGTGAGGGGAAAGGCCTGAGTCAGCAGAAAAGCAGTTATCTTGAGCAACTGCTGGCTGACCCTGCATAAAGGTGATCCGGTGACCTTCCAAGGACAATTTAAATGTAGGCTCCAGATTCCAGGGAATTGAGTTTTGGGAAGCTCCTAGTTAAGGAATTTTATTTCAGGGGAAATGGAAAACAATATTTCTTCTATCTTTCAGCTTTGAAACAGTTAAGGATGTCTTCCTCCAATGCAGCAAATGCTTCTTGGAACAAGCCAGTACTCCAAGAGGCTGTTTAGGTCCTCAGTGTCACCTGGCCCTGCTCTGGGGGCATGCGGTGCCCTGAGTGGGAGGGGCACCACCTGCACTGATGTGCAGAACAGGCTTTGACAAACAGCCAGTGAATTCACAATTCAGACTAGTGAGTTGGCTTCTCCTTGCCTTAGTTTCACCACTGCAAAACCCCCCATGGTGAAGGCTGCAGGTTTGGAAGGGAGGCCATCTCTGATCCTGGGTCCTCTGCTGCCATTCTTGAGCTCCCTTCAGGTTTCCAAAACATCCTTCCTGGCTTTCTTGACCTTCACAGCTCATCTGACTTCAGTCTGGTGCCTGAGAGTGTGTACCACTGGCTGTTTGTCAGAATTGGAGGGCACTGTGGCTTTACTTTCCTCAGTAAGTAGGGAGGTGGGGGCAGGGAGCTCTGGTTGACAGAGCCCTAGAATCCTATAGACCCCTGTGCCTTCATGGACTACACCAGATGGTGGTCTCTGTGTGGTGCAACCCCCCATCCAGGAGCCTGGGGGAAGCTAGCCATGGCTCTGTGAAATAGCAATGCCCTTGCTGCCCCCACCCTTCCCGCATCCCTCATGCCTATAACTGCCTCCATGGCCTCTCTCCCAATTCCTGCCTTCTAAGATTCCTTCCTTCTCTGCATTTCGCAACAATTTTATGCCCTTTTCACCTAAAATCAAAGAGTAATTCTGGATCCTCATATTTTATGCAGCATCATATTGTAAACATGTCCCTACTTTGTTAAAAACATCCTCTTGATTATCGTTGTTTCTAACTTCCCGGAAGATGGCCTTGGGAATTGGACAGAGCCAGGATGGAATCATCAGTCTCTGCCACTCCCAGGGTGTGGCGGGGCATGACCAGGGCAATCTGGAGACGATAATGGGCTTGACATCAAAGGGTTGTCAAGGGGCTTAGTGGACAGCACTGCTTGGCTCAAGGTGGACACTAGATTAATGTTAATGATGATGACTATTCTGGTTATACAACCATTTCTCAAGACATAGTCTTATAAATGATAATTTTTCTATTATAAATAATGCTGCTTTGAATGTCATTATTTATAAGCCTTGGCATTTTGGATGATTTTCTCAGGAAAAATTCCTCAAAGTAAAATTTCTGGCTTATGCCCAGGAGGTTGTATCAGTGACCGCTTATGTGAGTATGAATTTTCACTGCCTATCACCAGCACTGGGTATTCACGGTTTTAAGCTTACCAATTGGATAGATAGAAAATGGTATCCTACTTAATCTGCATTTCTTTGAACAGTAATGAGGTTAAATTTTCTTTCTCAATTCATATAGCTCATTTTTATGTCCTCTTTGGTGAATTGTCTATGTACCCACATAGAGCATTGATGTTTTTCTCACTTTATATGTTAAAAACATCACATCCTTTTGCTATTTGCTACTTAATCTATTAATAATTTTTTTCAAGATGTTATAGAAGTTTAAATTTTTGAGTATTTAAATCTATTAAAGTTTTTGTGTGATTTCTTTCTTTATTTTTAACCACCAAAAAGTCTTATATCCAGAAGATACAAATTAAATTATATTTTCTTATAGCTTTCTTCTGCCTCTCTTCATGGCAAGGAGAACTTCTGATTGTGACCAAGATGGATGGGACTAATACCAGATTAGAGTTTTGCTCAACCTCAGTATGGGGAGCGAAGTAGATGAAATAATCAGTATATTTGAAGATAGAACAATACGATTATCACATCTAAACAAGAGAGAAAATGTAGACTGAAAAAAAGAGGAGAACCTTGGGAAACATGGGATTGCAACAAAAGATCTAACATCCATGTCATTGGAGGAGAGGAGAAAGAGGGTAGGGTTAAAAAAAAAAAGTACTCAAATAATATCTGGAAATGTCCTAAAATTAGCAAAAAGGAAAGAAAGAGCCTTAGATTCAAGGTGTTGCCCAAATCCTAAACAGGATAAACTCAAAGAAATCCGCACCAAGACACATCATAATTAAAGTTCTGACAACCAAAGACAAAAGAAAATATTGAAAGGAGCCAGAATAAAAAGGACACTTCACCTATAGGGGAACAACAAGTCAAATAGCTGAAGGTTTCTCATCAGAAACCATGGAGACCAAAGAATAGCACTTTGTTTTAAGTGCTAGAAGAAAAAAATATCAACCTAGAATTCTATATCTAGTGAATATATTCTTCAGAAATGAAGGAGAAATAAATATATTCTCCTAAGGGAAACTAAGAGAATTTGTCATCAGCAGATGTGCTCTAAAGAATGGCTAAAATATGTGTCTTCAACAGAAAGGAAATGATAAAAGGAGGAATCCCTGAACAGCAAGAAGGAAGAAAGAACATAAGCAAAATCCTGCTAAGTACAATAGGCCTACCTTCTCCTCTTGAGTTTTCTAAACTATGGTTAAAACAAAAATTATTACACTGCCTAAAGTTGCTCTCAGTGTTTATAGAGGAAATATCTAAGATAATTATAATATAAATGGGGGAGAGTAATGACACATAAAGGGAGATATCTTTTCTATATTTCATTCTAAATGGTAAAATGTTGGCACCAGTAGACTTTGATATGTTATGCTTATATAATGTAATCCTAGAGCAACCACTAAAAAGCTATACAAAGAGATACACTTAAACATACTATAGATCCAAATGGAATTCTAAAAGATGTCCAATTAAACCACAGGAAGGTAGGAAAAGGTAAACAGAGAAACAAGAAAAGAGAGAACAAACAAACAGAAAACAAAAATAAAGTGTCAGACTTATGCCTTACCATATCAATAATTGCACTAAATGTAAGTGCTCTAAATACAACAATTAAACAACAGAGATTGGTTGAGTAGACATAAAAACATGACCCAAATATATGGTATTTAAAAGAAACTCACTCAAATGCAATGACATGTGTAGGTTGAAAGCAAAAGGATAGGAAAAGATATACTCCATAAATAAATGTAGGAGTTACTATATTAATATCAGATAAAGTGGACTTCATTAAGAAATTTACCAGGGACAGAAAAAGATATTATATAATGATGAAAGAGTCAACCCACTGAAAAGACAGAGCAATTCTAAATGGGTCTGCACCAAACAACAGAGCTGGAAAATAAGTGAAGCATAAACTGACGATTATAGTTGAAGTTTCAACACTTCTTTCTCAACAACTGATAGAACAACTAGACAAAAGATCAGAAAAGATAGAAGAACTCAACAACACCATTTAACAACAGGGTCTAATAAATATTTATATAACACTACCCAATATATATAATGATAGGAGTATAAAACAACAGCAGAATACACATCCTTTTCAAATGCTCAGAGAACCTTTGCCAAGACGGCTCATATCCTGGGCAACAAACCTCAAAATCAATGAAAGTAAAAGTTTGTTCTTTGAAAAGTCAACACAATTACAACTTAGTTAAATAAACATTTTTTAAAAAGAAGACAAATTACAGAAATCATGAATGAAAGATGAGATATCACTAATGATATCTTGTTAATAATAAAAGTCATTATAAGGGAATACTATGAACAATTGTGTGCCAACAAAGTAGATACCTAGATGAAATGGACAAATTCTTAGAAACACAAACTACCAAACCTGAGTTAAGAAGAAACAGAAAATCTGAATAAATTTAAAACAAGTAAAGAGATTGAGTTAGTCATTTAAAAAACTTCCAACAATGAAAAGTCCAGGACCAGATGGCTTCACTAGTAAATTCTACCAAGTGTTAAAAAAACTAACACCAATCAGTTTTAAATGCTTACAATAAAATAGAAGAGGGAGGAACACTTCCTAACTCATTATGAGGCCAGAACTGCCCTGATCCAAAGTCAGACAAAGACTTCACAAGAAAACTACAACCGGTAACTCTTATGAATAGAGATGTAAAAATACTCAACAATATATTAGCAAACTGAATCCAACAACATATAATAAAAGACTATACATGACCAAATGCAATTTATTCCAGGAATGTAAAATTGTTTTAATATCCAAAAATCAACTAATGTGGTACACCATATCGAAAGAATCAAGAACAAAAACAATATGATCATCTCAATAGACACAGAATAAGCACTTAAATTCAACATCCTTTCTTGTTAAAAACACACAGCAAACTAGGAATAGAATGGCTCTTCTTCCATCTAATAAAGGACATCTATGAAAAACTCACAGTTAACATCATATTAATGATGAAAGACTGGACACTTTCCCCCTAAGATAAGGAATAAGACAAGGATGTCTGCGTTCACTACTTTTATTTAATCATATTGGGGGTTTTAAACAGGGCAATTAGGCAAGAAAAGAATTAGAAGGCCAATATTGTAAAGGAAGAAGTGAAACTATCACCATTTATAGATGAAATGATATTGTATACAGGAAATCCTCAAGAATCTACTATAATTTTATTAGAATTAAACAAATTTATCAAAGGTATAAGGTTAAGACATAAAAACAATTGTTTCTATACACTAGCAATGAACAATGTAAAAATAAAATTAAGAAAACAATTACATTTATAATAGTATTGAAAAGAATAAGATACTTAAAAAGAATAAATAAAACACTTAGGAATTTAACAGAATACGTGAGAAACTTGTATACTGTAAACAGTAAACATTGTTGAAAGAAGTTAAATAAGACCTAAATAAATAGAAGATAGATAGATCAGAACACTTACTACTATTAAGATGACAATGCTCCCCAAATTGATCTAGAGATTCAACAAAATCCCTATCAAAATCTCAGATGGCTTTTTGATAGAAATTGATAAAGTGACCTTAAAATTTATATTGAAATTCAAGGGATCCAAAATAACCAAAATGATCTTGAAAAAGAAAACTCAAAACTGATTTCAAAACTTAATACAAAGTTACACTAATCAAAACAGTGTGGTACTAATAGAAGGATAGACATGTAGACGGAGAGAATAGAATCGAGAGTCCAGGAAAAAAAAACCCTCATATTTATGGTCAATTGATTTTTGGCAAGGGCAAATGAATGAAGTTGGACCTCTTACTGATATCATATAGAAAATTTAACTGCAAATAGATCATATACCTGATTCTTAGAAGAAAACATAGGAGTAAATATTTGTGTCCTTGGGTTAGGCAAAGCCTTCTTACATAAAACACCAAAAGCACAAATGTCAAAAGAAAAAAAACTAGATTAATTGGATATAATCAAAATTTAAAACTTCTGTGCTTAACAGGATAGCATCAAAAAGTGTAAAGACACATCCATGGAATATTACTAAGCCATAAGAAAAGATGAAATACTGCCATCTGCGACAACATGGATGGATCTTGAGATAATCATGCTAAGTGAAATAAATCAGACAGAAAAGGTAGAAAACTACATGATATCACTCATGTGGGTGATATAACTCTAAAAGCAGCAAACAAACATGACAGAGACTTATGAACATGGACAGTAGATGAATGGTTACCAGATAGAAGGGGGAAAGGGAGGAGGTAAATGGGGATAAAGAGGGTAAAATATTTGGTGACGGAAGAAAATGTAATTTTAGATGTTGAACACACTCAGTATATATATATATATATATATATATATATATATATATATTATACTGTTAAATTATATACTTGAAACTTATTTGTTGATCAATGTCACCCCAATAATTTTCAATAAAAAATAAATAAATAAATAAATAAAAATGGACCCTTGTTAAATTGAAAAAAATAACTCCTCAACAAATTTAAAAGAAATTTAATGGCACATTAAGTAATAAATCTATTCTATAAACAATAAAGCAATCACTAAAAAAAAAAAAAGAATGAAGAAGTATAGCTAATAAGTAAAACAAAGGAAATAAAATGAAGTGCTTAGAGTAGTAATGGCACATAAGAAATGCCACAGATATTATTTTTACCATATGATAAGGTTATGCTTCTTTTATTAGATTTATTCCAGGGTTCATGTTTTTGTTGCTATTTTAGATGGTATCTTTTTAAAATTGCAATATTCTAACTGATTTTTGCTAATGTATAGAAATGCAAATGAATTTCATTTTCATCCCAACACTCTTAGTTACTCTAACAGTATATTTGTAGGTGCCATTGGATTTTCCCCATAGAAAATCATATCATCTGCAAATAATGAGAGAGTTTTGTGTTCTTTCTGAATCTTGTACCTTTTGTTTCCTTATCTTGTTTTACTGCACTGGCTAGGATGTCCAGTGGAACACATAGTATAGAAGTCTTGACTGTTAGGTCCTGGAGGGCCCTATCCCTTACCCTTATAGAGTGGGAATCAGACCCCCTCTTACCTTTAGTGTGGGAACCCGACCTTGCAACATCCATGTTGGCAATGGCTACATGCTCACCTCCCTTTCCACGGTCCTTCCCTCCCTTCTCCTCCAATTTACCCGCCCAAAATATTCCCACGAAAAAGACCACCTCAAGTCCTATGTAAGTTTCAGGTCCCCTAGCATTCGGGGCTGACGCCATCTTTGGTTCAGCCTGGCTGTCACTCTGCTACAATAAACCTTGCTAAACCCCTTTAGCCTTGTGAGTTCCTCCTTTGCTAACGTAACAGTGACCTGGCAGCAATCATTCATCATTATGTCGTCTGCTGTAATTTCTTAGTAGATGCCTTTTATTCTATTACCTTCTATTCCTATTTTTGTTCTTTTTAATTTTTTATTATGAATGAATTGAATTTCATTGGATAGGTTTTCTCCATCTATTGAAATATTACTGCAGTTTTTCTCCTTTATTCTGTTAATCTGTTAAAATGGTGAATCATATTATATAATTTTATAATGTTACACCAACCATGCATTCTGAGGATAAACCCATCTTGGCCCTGGTGATTCATCTTTCTCACACATTATTGGATTCAGTTTGCATCAATGTTGATGAGTGAGATTTTCCAGTAATTTTATTTCTTGTCCTGTTCTTATTTAGTTTGCACATCAAGATTATATTAGCCTTATAAAATTGAGGTGAGTATGTTTCCTATTTTTTTCTTCTCTTAAATAAATTGTACAAGATTGGATCAATATGTTTCTGAAAAGGTGGAATTTGTTCACAGAGCTATTTGAACATGGGGGGAAGGGTTGATTTTAAATTACTGATTACATTTCTTTCACTGTAAGACAATTAAGGTTAAATTCTTTTGGATTCCATTCTGGAAAATTGTGTTTTATAAGAAACTATCCAGTTTATCTGTTTGGCATAAAGTTGACAAATAACCTCTTATATTTCTCTTCACTCTCTGGCACATCTATGGTTAATTCTCCTTTGCTCTCCTAGTGTTTTTATTTGTAATGCCTCTCTCTCTCTCTCTCTCTCTCTCTCTCTCTCTCTCTCTCTCTCTCTCTCTCTCTCTCTTACAGAACCTTGTTAGTATTACAGAAACTTGGCTTTATATTTGTATTTCCAACAAGTCAGTTTCAGGCTTTGCTGCTTTAAATTGTGCTTCACCTGATATTAACATAGCTCACAAGTTTACTCTTGGTTAGTTTTTGTGTGGTTTATCTTTCTCTCCTTTGACCGCCAGTATTGTGTTTCTTTAAGTTGTAAGAGGGTCTCCTGTAATTGCTGAAAGATAGATTTTTTCCCCTACAGTATGACAATCTTTTCCTGTATCTGGAACATTTGGTCTCTTTACATTTTTCATAATTACAGTAGATTTATTTGTAACAGCTTATGTCCAATCTCCCCCTGCCCACTCCTCCTTTCTGTCTTTCTTTGGATTAATTTTTTGGGTCATTTCTTATTTCCTTTTTTCCTTTTTACCTGTTTGGAAATAATACCTTCTGTGGTCACTTTCTAAGGGTAAAACCCTCTAACATTAACATCTTTGCCCTCCTCCCCCGTAACACCAAAACCTTAGACGGTTTTAACCCTGTCACCAGCTGTCAGCTCCCATGCTATTGTCCCTGGTGCCCTGTGATTGTTTTGTACACTCAGGACTGGTACACAGGGTCCACCAGAGAGGACCCTCCCACCTCCTTCTCCTCAGATGGTGGCCACACCCAGCTTGCCAGACAGAGAGCCAAGAGCAGGAAGCAGCTGTAAACACAAGCTGGGTACCCACACTGTTCCCAGAAGCAGGTCCTCAGATCCTATCTCTGCTTGCCCTGCCTTTGTCAAGCCCTAGGGACCTGGCACCCAGGCCAGCCTTTGCCCAAACAAGAAGTGAGTCAGAGCAGGACATCTAGGGCCAGGCTGACCACTCCAAAGATGTGGGGACACTGTCCTAGCCCTCAGATCTTCCCAGAATCAGGAGGGTGTGGCATCTCCCAGTTCGTTCACTTGTCCAGGGAGAATGGCAGGGCCTGGAGTGTGCAAACTCGCCCCTCAGCTGCTTCTGTTCACCCCCTGCAGACATCCTCTTTTCTTCACACTTTAACCAAAGAGGCAGAGTCAAGATGCCAAGTCTCATGACTGGCTTTGGCTGGGCCCAACCCCTACAGCAAATGTTGGCCAAATGAACATCCACAAAGCCTAGGATGCTGCCTCAGACTGTGCCTTCTCCTGCCCTCTTTCTAGATCCCACGGACTGAGTAACAGGGTGAAGAAAGGCTGGGTAGATGGAAAAATGCCACCGACCTGGGCAGCTCAGAGGCTGTGGAGAGGAGCCTCCCCTAATGTGGGTTTAGAGGAATGAGTAGTTCACCAGGGTGAAGGTGGGAACAGGCATTCCTGGAAAGAGGAGATCCTGGGCAAGAGCAGTAATAGCACCAGCAAGGTGAGGAAAAGGGAGGGGACACAACAGTAGAACAATGAAAGCTCACCCCCACCTTTAGCACCTGGGTGATGCCTGGAAGAGAGCACACAGGAACAAAGCCACAAGCCCAGGTTGTCCAGAAAGTTAAGATTTCCCAGAAGCCACCATTCCATAACAGTCACATGGCTACATCTAGCTGCCAGGAAAGGTAAAATGTAGTCTTTCAGCAGTCAAGAGGCCTCCCATTCCTAGGGGGAAAAGGCCCATCCCCAGCCACCCTCTGGGCTCGGGGGGACCCATGAAGCTCAGGTCCAGAGAGGCAGGAGTGAGTCAGAGACCCTGGGCCAAGGACAGGGTTCAAGACAACAGACAGAACTCACCTACAGCATTCCCCTCCCTCCCACTATAGAGTGTCCCATTACATCTAACAACAGTACAGATGTTGAAAGCTAATAAACCTATGGCATTGTGGAAAATAATAAAAAATATCATTAGTGGGCAAGAAATTTGGGGAGGCTTTGAAGAGTTTTTGGAAGAGAGGAAGGAGATGAGGTGAGATAGAAGCATAAACCAGGGTGGAGGACAAGGAGCCTTGGACCTGGGAGAAGGAGGGTTGCAGCTTCCAGCTGAGCCATGGCAGCCACTTTGTCCCGGGAAGAAGCAGACATGGTCCTTTGCAAACACCGACCCTCTCTGCTCAGCTCAGGGGAATGAGGTAGGTCTTGACAGGAGGGGAACCAAGTGGGTATCAGTTAACTGTCTCCTGGTGCCCCTCAGCTGTAAGGGTGGAAGTGAAGCAACAGGCCCTCTCACATACCTGATGCTCCGGAGAGTTTAGTACAACCACTTCAGAAAATAGTTTGCCATTATCTAAAAGAGTTAAATGAGCATCTATCCCGTGAACCAGAGAAACAAGTGCCCATGTGCACTGGTGACAGTGTACAGGAGGAATATCCACAGCGAGTTTTTTTTTTATCATTAGCTTCAAACTGGAGTGCACCCAAATGTCCATCTTCGCTACTGATAGAATATATTCTATCAGGATATATTCACATGGGGAAATATTATGCAGCTGTGAAAATGAACAAAGTGGAGCAACACACAACTTGTGTGAATTTTACAGATGCAAAGTCAGGTGATATACACAAGACCTCAAACTGTGTGTATGTATGATTCTGTGCCAGACTGTATTTTCCAAAGATATCACAAACTGCAGAGATATCCAAAGATATCTCCTATCACATTCTCTTCTTTTTTAAATTTAATTTTTTTAAATTGTGGTAAAATACATAACATGAAATTTACCATCTTGACCACTTTTAGGTGCAGATTTCAGCAACATTAAGAATATTCACATTGTTGTGCAACCATCACCACCATCCATCTCCAGAATTTCTTCATCTTCCCAAATGGAAACCCTATATTCATTAGATAAAAACTCTCCATTTCCCTGGCCCCTGGCAACCACCATTCTACTTTCTGTCTCTATGAATTTGATTGCTCTAGGGCTCTCACATATGTGGAATTAGACAGTATTTGGCCTTTTGTGACTGGCTTATTTCACTTAGCATAATGTCCTCAAGGTTCTTGCACATTGTAGCATGTGTCAGAATTTCCTCATTTTCAAGGCTGAATAATATTCCAATATATGGATGAAGCACAGTTTGTTTATCCATTCATCTGTCGATGGACACTTGGATTGTCTACATATTTTGGCTACTGTGAATAATGCTGCTATGAACATTGGTGTACACTCACATGCTCTTCTTACATTAGGATTCTGATACTCCCCCATCAAAAGATGAGGTCTCTAGTCCCTCTCCTGGCACCTGAGAAGACCATAACAGGACTTATGCTGTATGAGTTCCAGGCTAGATCCTAAAGGGCCAACCAGCTCCCTCTGTATCCTCTTTAGCAGTTCCCTCTTAGAGCCCAGGCAGTGAGCAAGCTCAGATGGATGAAGAGACCACATGTGGATGTTCCAACTGATAGCTGGCATTAACTACCAGAAATAGAAGGAGAGAGTTTCCAAGATGCCCACCAACCTCATGACAGGCCCCTGAGGTTTGTGGCATTTGCTATGCAGGGATAAAAAAAAAAAACAAAAAACATTTCATTTCTTTAAAATTTAAAAGCAGGAAAAATTAACCCCTATTTTTTAGGAATGCATATGTATGCAGGTGGTAAAACTACAAAGAAGAACAAAGAAATGGTTACCATGAGAGTGAGGCTAGCCTTTATCTGCAGAGAGAGGTAAGTAGAAATGGCATATAGAGAGAGCTTCTAAGGTGATACCTGGGGAGTGACTACATGAATGTTTGCTTTATAATAATTCATGAAGCTGTATAATATTATCTTTCACAATAAAAAAGCATTTTTTAAAAAGAAAGGCTAAAGGAATATAGAATAAAGTGCTCTGGGCTCAGATGATATGGGGCACAGCACCTACCAGCAGCCCTCACCATGCATCATACAGAACACCTAGCCTTGGACAGGACCACCACATCCCACAGCTACCCTCCCACTTGGAGCCCAAGCCTCTGAGAGCAGCAGGCCAGTGTGACCATGAAGGAAACCCACACCAGCCACCATGGTGGCTGTGCAGCCAACTAGGAAGTCTCAGATGGAAGCCAGCTAATGAGAGAACAAAGGCAGACATTAGAAACTTTAACAACATAAAATAATAGTAAAGCTCTAACAATCACTAATCTACTTTCTGTCTCTATGAATATAACTGTTCTGAACATTTCATGTAAGTGGAAACATATAATATGTGGCCTTTTGTGTCTGGCTTCTTTCGCTTAGCATAATGTTTTCTAGGTTCATACAAATTGCAGCCTGTGTCAGAATGAATAACATTCTGTTATATGGATATACCATATTTTGTTTGAGGGACATTTGGGTTGTATCCCCTTTTTGATTATTATGAATAAAGCTGTTATGAACATTTGTATGCAAATTTTTTTTGTGGACATAGATTTTCATTTCTCTTGAGTTACCTAGATATGGAATTACTGGGTCATATGGTAACTCTATGTTTTAAGGAACTTTTCAAGGAACTGCTAAACTTTTCCACAGCAGCTACATCATTTTACATTCCCATCAGCAATTTATGAGGGTTCCAATTTCTCTACATCCTTGTCAACAATTATTGTCCATTTTAAAAATTATACCCATCCTAATGGGTGTGAAGTGGTATCTCATTGTGGTTTTGATTTGTATTTCCCTAATGACTAATAATGTTGAACATATTTCATGCATTTATTGGCTATTTGTATATCTTCTTTAGAGAACTATCTATTCAAATACTTTACCCATTTTTAAAATGAATTGTCTTTTTATTGCTGAGTTGTAAGAATTCTTTATATATTTTGTGTACTCGACCCTTATCATATTCATAATTTAAAATTGATTCCCATTCTGTGAGTTGACTTTGCTTTATTCTTAATGTCCTCAGGTGCACAAAAGTTTTTAATTTTGGTGAAGCCTAATTTATCTTTTTTTCTTTGATTGCTTGTGCTTTTGATGTCATATGTAAGGAAATGTTGCCCAATCTAACAACATGCAGATTTTCACTTAAGTTTTCTTCTAAAAGTACTATAGTTTTAGTTCTTACATTGTTAGCTCATTTTGAGTTAATTTTGACATACAATATGAGATAGAGGCTCAAGTTCGTTCTCTGGTATATGGATACCCAGATGTCCTGGTACCATTTGTTGAAAAGACTATTCCTTCTACATTGTATGGTCTTGGCAGCCTCGTCAAAAATCAATTGACTGTAAATGTATGGATTTATTTTTGCACTTTAAATTCTATTCCATTTGACTATATGTCTATGTTTATGCCAGTACTGCAGAGTCTTGATTATTGTGTTTTGTATTTAGTTTTGAAATTGGAAAGTGTGACTCTTCTAACTTTTTTCTTGTTTAAGACTGTTGTGGCTCTTCTGTATTCCTTTCAATCCCATATAAATTTTAGAATCAGTTTGTCCATTTTTTGAAGGCAGACTTTGGATAGGGAATACAATGAATCTGAATATCAATTTGGGAAGCACTGACATGTTGATATTAAGTCTTCTAGTACATGAACACAGAATCTTTCTGTTTTCTTTCAATAACGTTTTGTAGTTTTAAGTATGTGAGACTTGCATTTATTTGTTTAAATTTATTCCTAAGTATTTTATTATTTTTGATGCACTGTAAATGGAATTGTTTTCTTAATTTTATTTTCAGATTGTTTATTGCTAGCGTATTGAAGTGTAACTAATTTTGTATATTTATCTTGTATCCCACAACTTTACTGAATTTGTTTATTAGCTCTAATAGTTTTTTTTTTTTTAATTTGTAGATTCTTTAGGGTGTTCTATGTACAAGATTGTGTCAACTGAAAATAGATGGTTTTACTTCTTCCTTTCCAATCTGGATGCTTTGATTTCTTTTTCTTGTCTAATTTCCCTGCCTAGAACACCAAGTACAACATTAAATAGAAGCAGCAAGAATGGACATCCTTGTCTTGTTCTTGATCTTAGGGGGAAAGTATTCAGTCTTTCACTGCTAAATGTAATGTTAACTGTGGGCTTTTTATAGATGCCCTTTATCAGATTGAGAATTTTCCCTTCTTTTCCAAGTTTGTTGTGTGTTTTTATCATGAAAAGATGTTTAACTTTACCAAATTCTTTTTTTGTGTCTATTGAGATGTGTTTTTCCCCCTTTATTCTATTAATATGGTATATTATATTGATTGATTTTTGTATGTTAAACCAACCTTGAAATCCTGGAATAAGTCCCACTTGATCTTGGCATATCACCTTTTTAAATATGCTGCTAAATTCAGTTTTCTAGCATTTTGTTGAGGAGTCTTGCATCTCCTTTCATAAAGGACATTGATCTGTATTTTTCTTATGATTTCTCTGTCTTTGGTATTGGGGTAACTAGCTTGGTAGAATGAATTAGAAAGTGTTCCCTCCTTTTCTATTTTTTGGAATAGTATGAGGATTGTTGTTAATTCTTTAAACATTTGGTAGAATTTGCCAGTAAAACCATTTCCTGGGCTTTTCTTTGTTAGAAATTTTTTATTACTAACTAAACTATCAAATTTTAGAAGATTTCAGTCTTTATTTCTTACAGAGACTCAGCCATTTTTCTTGAATACATTTTCCCCAGATTGCTACAAGCCTTTGGTTAAATTACAAAGTTAAAAAAAGAAGTTGATTCTGACGATTTTTGCCTATGTTTTCATTGCTTTTATGGAGGGGTGGAATATGGAGTTCCTTACTCCTCTATTTTTGCTGACATCACTCCTTAGTTCAGTTTCTGATAGAGCAGACGAAAGCATCCCAACTGATAAGAGATTTACTTAGTTATAAAGGGAGATATTAGGATAATGGTTCTCAAACTGTAGTGTACATAAGAATTAACTGGAGGTGATGATTATAAATATATCTTCTGAGGTCCCACAACAAATTCTGATAATTTTTCCAGGGGCCTGGGAATCTGCATTTGAGGCAGGTGCTCAGAGGGCCCTCTTTGGAAGCACTGGATTCGAAGAACTAAAAATAATAAACCAGTTGGGAGGCTGAAAGGAAGAGAGGTTATGTAAATGTGTTCATGTCACATGTTTCACAGAACGGAGCCAAGAGAAACTATCTATAGCTGAGAAATCAAGACATGGGGTGTACCCTTTCCAAATTTTGCTTGGAAGTCAGCTGTGGGCAGTTGGCTTAGCTTATACCATGGATTCGCCAGCCAACTGTTTCAGAGGTCTGGGAAGGGGGCCACCTGACAGGATGTGCTGGGGAGCCAAGAGGGGATGGCTACTTCTGGGGGAAGGATGGTTGAGGACAGCCATGCCCTGAGACAGTGGAGGGATGTGTCCCCCACCCAGTCCTCATGCTCTGCAGGGATGTTCTGGGGGTGAAGGTTATCTGGACTGTGCAGTCTAAAGCCCTCTGGTCCAAAGCAAATGCCAGATACTCATTGTCCTTTCCACAGTGGAGGTGTTTCTCCTTTCCCAAACATCCTGTGCTAGCATGGGAAGTGCCTCAAAACAGAAAAATCGATAAAACTCCTTTTCTCCATGGAGCCCAGAATCCACATGGAGGCAGGGATGGGGAAGGAGGAATCAGTGGGAGGAGGGGCTCTGGGATCCCAGGCTTCTGACACTCAGTTAGGTGACACTGTTCTCAGATGAGCCGAGCAAAGGACTTGGGAGTTAGTGTTTGCGGGTTTCTCGCTGAGCCGTTGATGGCCACTGTAGCAGGAAATCTTCCAGAAGAAACAGCATGTGAGCTGGGAATGGCACTGCATAAGCTTTGGATGCAAGAAGGTGAAGAGGCATCCTTGCTTTACTCTAATGGGCAGGAAGGTGTGGTGATGTACTCGTCACTCAGGCCAATCTTGCTTCTTGCTCTCTGGGCCTCTTAAATGAGCTCTGGGAGGTGGGAGAACCCCACAGGCAAAACCAGATATGACCCCACCTGGAGGGCCCTGCCAGCTCCCTGTCCACAAGCAAGTGCTATCCTTTTTAAAAAGAATTATTACACACCTTTGCCAGTGTAAGTTCTTCTGGTTTCACGCCTGGCTTTGAGAGTGGTAAGAACCAGCTCTGTTCTTCCTTGGTTCTCCACTAGATGCAGGTTGACACCTCTCATCTTTAGCTTCTTTACCTACCTGCCAAAGGGGTGGATAGGTGTGTCCCAGATGTCATCAGCACAGTGACAAAACCCATCCAAGCTGACCAGTGATGTAATGATGACAGCAGCAGCAAGCATACTCACCTGGCACCTGCCATGTGCCAGGCACTACTCCAAGTGATGGGCATATTCTACTCTCTGATTCTGCTCCCAGTTCTGATGTGGTTTTTTTTCCCCACCACCAAGAAATTCTGTGACACCAGGTAAGGGCCTCCTATTTAACTCAATTCTGACACTACCAGCCTGGAAATAGCATCGGATTCCATAGATTGAGTCCCTTGAGACCATCCCCAATTTAGATGCCAGTCGCAAGTCCAGGTTGTCACTTATGCTTCTGACTGGCTGTAAATCAGAGGTTCCCATGACTGAATTAATTTGCTAGAGTGGCTCACAGAACTCAGAGAAACATTTTTATTAATAGATTACCAGTTTATTATTAAAAAATATAACTCAAGAACAGCCAGATGGAAGAGATGCATAGGGCAAGCTGTGGGGAAAGGGTGCAGAGCTTCCATGCTCTCTGAACAGGCCCCTCTCCCCAAATCTCCGTGTGTTCACAAACCCAGAAGTTCTCTGAATCCTGTCCTTTTAGATTCCTATGGAAGCCTCATTATATAAGGATGATTGATTAAATCATTAGCCATTAGCAAGTGAACTCACTCTAGCTCCTCTCTCCTCCCCAGAGGTGGGGGGTGGGACTGAAAGTTTCAACCTTCTAATCACATGGTTGGTTCTTCTGACAACTAGACCCAATCTTAGGTACAATGCAAAAGTGACCTCATTAACATAACAAAAGACATCTTCAGTGTGCTCCTCACACAGGAAATTCCAAGGGTTATAGGGGCTCTATGCCAGGAACAAGAAGGACAATCGAATATATATTATTATAAATCACAAGATCACAGACTATAACTCTCAAGCTCAACCATCAGTACACCTGCTGTTGAAAGGAGGACACTGTAACACATCTTCGAGCTAGGTAGTGGCAGTCTGGATCTAACCGGCCCTTCACTCTCTGCCACTTGCTATTCTGTCCTTCCAGTTAGTCCAGTAGAATGGGACTGGTCATCTCTGTAGCCACAGGTTTCAGCAAAGCACCTGTGGATGAAAAAGAGGCCACATACTAAGCCTGACAAACTCAGGGGAAGCCAACATGGTGGGTTCTACAAACTCAGACCATAATTAACCACATAGGATGGTCCGAACACAAAAATTCCTAACTAAAATCAGGTCATGGCAGGTAGTCACATCCTAGTCACATCCTGTAGCTTTCTTGACAAAAGTCAACCCTTACCTTTCTGCATCTAAGATAACATACCCATGGAATGTCAGAGTAATCCCTTTTTTCCAGAGTGCAACCCAATGCACCAGAGCACGAGGCCATAGAACCCCTCATTTTTTCCTGTCCCCTGCATACCATCTCTATGTGCTATAAATGTGAATTATTAACTCTCCTGTACTCACCAATGTAAAAGAAGTATGTGTCCCTCCATTTTACTTTTTATCCAGACCCAGAGATACCCTGCTTTGCTTTCTTCCATCCTCTTAATCTACCACCAATGGATTTCATGTAACCCTCCTTACACCTCTTCCTTTGATTCTAATGTATAAAATAAGCTGCAAAACTGCCATTTTCTGGAGTATTTTCTTAATCCACTGAGACTCTGCTTCCTGGCAATTGTTATCAGTTTGGCTCAAGCTCATTAAAATTCTCTACAGGTTTGGACATTTCTTATGCTGACACACCAGATACTTAATCCCAGTGTCTGCTAAAGCAAAGATTGAAAACAAGTACCCATAAACCTCCAGCACACAAAACAGAATGTTATTATAACTGCAGGGATATGAATGAAATTAATAGAAAGACATCAACATGTCCCCAGGAGCCACAAAAAAATAGTAATAAATACTTGAGTTATTATGACCAAATACAACCTTTGTATTATAATAATTGGGAGTCTGAAGACACAAGACATTTGGAAAAAAGCATGGACATTTAAAAGGTACTACTGGTTCTGAGCTTCAGGTTTCACAAGGCAGGAATCAGAGTTGGCAGGGCCACATTCTTTTCTGGAAGCCTTGGGGATGAATCCACTTCCATATTCCTTCAGTTTGTCAGCAAAATTCAGTTCCACACAGTTGCAGGACTGAAGTCCCTGTTTCCTTGCTGGTTATAAACTGGGCATCACTCTCAGTTCCCAGAGGGGCCACATTCTCTGACTTGCGGTGCCCTCAAAGCCCGCAATGGCAGGTAGAGTTCTTACACTTCTGCTCTCTCTGACCCACTCTGTCTCCTCCCTCCCATTTGTCCTCTGACTCTTCTGCCTCCTGCTGCTGTTTCTAAGGGCTCATGTGATTTCCACTGGGCCCGCCTAAGTCATCTAGGATGAGCTCTCTCATTTGAGGTCAGATAATTATTACCTTAATTCCAACTAGCTAAGTGCAATTCTCTTTACCTTAGTGAGCTTGTTTCCTTATATTCAAAATGGGGATGGCAGTACCCACCTGGTAACACTGGAGTAATTCACCCTACAAATATTTACTGAGCATTTTCCAGGTTTGGAGCATACAGTTGGACTGCCTCAATGACTAGTCAGCTCATCTAGGGCCCACAGGTAGGACAGCAGATCTGGCTCTGCTCAGAATTAGAGCCAGGCTCCCAAATTCTCTATTTATTGAAAATTCATTTGTAATGTCCACAACATGGCACTATCCTGGGTCTTCTTTTCTGCTTGACATCTCCAGTTCTCAGCAGGATCCACTCCCATTCTCATTCCCAAAGGACTATGAGGACTCTCCAACAGGCATGCTCCCTTGAACACCAAGGACTTCATTTTACAGACAAAAAAAAATGGGGGAGCCACTCACATAGCAGTTATACTTTCAGTATTTTCTAATCAAGAAAATGCATAATGACAAAGGCATATTATGAGTTCAGTAATATTTTAAGTGATTCCATATTTTATTAACTGTGATAATACCTATATACACTTGAAAATACAGTATTATGTATGAGCAATGAATTATATGCTCTGCAGGTGGTTTATTATACTAATTTAACAGCAAACGTAATCAAATGATTGGACTATCTGATCTCGGGAGGTATAAATTGCTTTCTTTAATTGTTGCCTTCAGTCGGTTTCTGTCAAATTTCCCACATCTTCCCTTAATCATGTTTTGGACAGATCTCATAACTTTCCAATGCCGAGCAGTTATTCAAAGTCCGGCCAGTTCAATCTCAAATACAAAGCAAAACTCTGCCCACTCCTATCACCAGCTGGGTTTACAGCATCGGACATTTAAGAGAAAGGGTGGAATGTGGCTGCCTCTGGATCCACAATCCCCCACAGCCTTCTTAGGATCTTGCCTCTCTGACCTTAAGTCATGGAAGATGAATTACGGAAAAAAGCAGATGTCTCTACCTAAAGGGCTCCTGCTTATAGTTTCCTCTCAGACCAAAACTAATTGACTTTTTAAAAAATTGAGGTATACTTTTGCTTATAATGAAGTTCACCAATTTTAAGTGTACAGTTCAGTGTTTTGACAAATGAGTGGCCCTGTAAACACCACCACCGCAATTATGATGTAGAACATTCCCACACCCACCAGAGTTCACTTGATGCTCCTTTGCAGTCAGTCCTTTCCCCCGACTCCCAAACCTTAATGACTGTTCTTCTGTCACAATTGCCTTTTTAGAATTTCATTATCAATGGAATTTTATAGCATATATATAGCCTTTGCTTTCTGACTTCTTCCACCTAGCTTAACCAATTTCAGATTCATCCATGTTGTTGCATGTATCTAGCAATTTGTTTCTGTATTTGAGTATTCCATTGTATGAATTTATCACAATTTGTTTGCATAGTTGCTGATAGGTATTCGGGCCATTTCTAGTTTTTTACTATTATTAATAACACTTCTATGAACATTTTAGTATACATCTAGTGCAGATATGTTTTCACTTCTGTTGGGTATCTAGGAGTGGGATTGCTGGGTTTAATGGTAAGTATATGAAAATTTTATAAGAAACTACCAAAAATGCTTCCAATTGGTTGTATCAATTTTGCACTCTTACCAGCAGTGTATGACAATTTTAGTTGCTCTGTATCCTCATTAACACTTGCTGTTGTCAGTCTTCTTAATTTTGGCCATTTGTGTGGATGAGTATTGGTTTGCCAGTGTCTCATTGTGGCTTTGTGATTTCCTATTGACAGATGACAGTCGATCATCCTTTGTGTACTTATTTGCCATCTGTATATCTTCTTTGATGATGTATCTGCTCTGTTTGTAGTTTTATTACAGGATCGAGTGAGTTCTTAATATATTCTGGATAAGAGTCTTTTAACAGACACGCGTTTTGATTTCCTCCTAGTTTGTGGCTTTTCATTTTAATGAGGTCTTTTTAAAAATTAATTTTCCTCGTTTATTGATGTATAATTTACATAAGTAACATTCACCCTTTTTAGGTGTAGAGTTCTACCACCACAATCAAGATAGGGAATATTCTCATTGCCCAACCAAAATTCCCCCATACTCTCTTCTGGCAGGTCTGGTTCTGCGGCCCTTTAATAAGCTCCGGGTGCTTATACGTCAGGGACTCTCTATCGGGTGGGACACTAAATCCCTCTGGGTCATCTTTGTGCCCTGACTCATAAATTCCAGGGTAACAGGAAAAAGCCCATTAAACATCCTGTTACACACAGCTCTAATAAAAACAGTAATAACGACACCAAAACCCTTATATAGTGCTTGCCAGGCACCGAACTCATTCTCTACTAATTTTAATTCATTTGATTTTCACAACACTCCATGTAACGTACGATCACTAACCCCTTTTTCCAGCTGAGGAAACTGAGGCACAGATACTGGGGTAAACTGCCAGAGCGCTCAGGGCTAGTGACCTACAGAGCTACAATCCGAACTCAGCGCGTCCGGCTCTAGCGCGCACTGCCAGGCAACACGTAGGACAGGCAGAAGAAAACTACCCACAAAGTCGTTGTTTCTGCTACCTGTCTGATTGAAACTTATATCAGTAAGGAAGTCAGTGGTTGGGAGAAAGAAGGTACAAATTTCGCCTCACCGTCTGTGCCCTGAGCGCTTCGCACACTGTTTCACGGCAGGGTGGAAGGGGAGGCCAACGCATCCCGATTCTCCAGGCACCGGGTCCACCACCCCTCCGCATCGCACCCACTGCCGGCCCTCAGCTCAGCAGCCCCGCCCGAGGGGCGCGCCCGCCCCGCACCCTGTCGCGAGTGCTCGCGTTCCCGCTCCGCAATGACCGCGCGCGGGGCGGGGGAGGGGACGGCCACCCTTCGCCTCCTGGTGTCCTGCGGGGAGCCGACCAGAGTGCTCCTCAGAGGCCGGGGCCTCGCTGGCCTCTCCTGCCGCCTCGGACCCCGCCACTTCCTCGACCAGGAGCCAGTACCCGGCGCCACGAGGCGCGCGAGGCCTCAAGGCCGCCGCCACAGGGCCCGGGGCGCGTGCCAGAGCAGGGGCTGCGCATGCGCGTGGTGTGCGTGGCGCGGGCGGGGCGGCGCGTGCACAGACAGCGGCGAGCGGGGCGCCGAGGGGACTGGAGACGCGGCTGGCCGAGCTGGGCAGCGCAGTCCGCCCCTCCCCGGCGTGTCCTTGCAGGCGCACGACGGTAAACTGCCACTTTCCCTCCGAATTCCCCTGACGCAGAAAGGAGAGAATAGTTCCCGTCAGTCGAGTGTGGAAGGAACCGAACACGGCTTCGCTGCGGGGAAGCTGCAAATAAATGGACCTGAGTCCGCAGAGCTCAGGGGCCCACTCCTAAGCCCCCAGTGTTTCTTTCCATCCATCGCCACCCTCAGTGCGG
The DNA here is from genome assembly GCA_028627145.1 of Eidolon dupreanum. Lineage (NCBI taxonomy): Eukaryota > Metazoa > Chordata > Mammalia > Chiroptera > Pteropodidae > Eidolon > Eidolon dupreanum. The sequence goes on along the minus strand of CM053510.1, from coordinate 88,202,494 downwards.
GGTGGGGGAAGATTGTTTAAAGTTGGTAAGATTTTTAATCAGATGGTCTAGGTCCCTGCTATGCTTAACACCGTGGCTTTGGGCCAGGCACGTCATATTCCTGGAGTTCCTTATTACCATTGTTAAAATGAAAAGGGTGCGCAACTGTTCAACACTGCAAATTATTAAATTGAAGGAAACGGAGTGGCTGCTTGTCTAACTCGTGCACGTGCTCGCATTAGGTGTGGCAGCCTGTGCCGGGCCTGCGGGATTGAGTGAGGGACAGGTAGCCGGGACCTCGTGATGAAGTGAATATTGTTAATTGTGCAATAGAGGACAGAGTGGAGGCCCAGCATGACTTCTTCGTGGGAGGAGGCGAAGTCAGTGCAGGTTTCACCCATGATATGACCCCTGAACTGGGCCTAGAAGGATAAGATGGAAGTGGGGTACTCCATGCAATGCACATGCCTGAAAACCTGCACAGGCCGTTGATGTGTTTAGAGAGTTCTGGGAGTGGCTACCAGACTAGAGTTGGGCATGTGGGGAGGCAATAAGTAGGCTTGGCAAAGGGGTGTGTGTGTGGAGGGTCTTCAAAGTCCCTGTACGCAGTGAAAAGCTGTAGAGGGTCTTTAGTCATGGAACTAACATTAGATGTGTGTTTCAGTAAAGTAACTGGCAGGAACCAGACAGGAAGTGTAATTGTACAAAGGGGATGTTGGAGGAAGGAAATTAATCTCGTAGTCCCGGGAATGTTGAGGGCCTGAGCCTGGGAGAGCAGTGGGGACAGGGATGAAAGCAAGATTTCAGAGAGATCTTGGAGATAATAACTGACAGATTTCATTGGCTCCCCATCACAGCTGAGTCAAGGATGACTCCTGAGTCTGGAAAACCCTAGATACTGTGTCATTAAGACATTTTGTTTTCTATCAAGTACAGACCTTGTGTCAGGCACTTAGCATCTGAAAAGACCTATCTTCTGCATTCAAGGTGTTTGTAGTTGAATAGAGTAGATGGACATATAACTAGGTGATTATATCTTTATTCATGTGCTATAGAGCATTACAGGTGTTCCTACCTAAGCCCTACATTGGGGAGGGAGCAGGGAGCGTTTCCTAGGGGAGGGAGGCCTGAGCTTCAGGAAAATGAGAGTCCTTGGGCAATATGGGCATTCGTGGAGTGTGAGCAGGAAGGTCAGGCCATTTGTGATCTGCTTAGAGTACTAGAAGTGTAGGAGTGTAGATGAACTAGTAGAACTACATGCTGCAGTGTGAACTGGAGGTAAAACTTGAGTTTTGTTCTCTAGGACATGGGGAGCCAACACAGGACCTTACTAGGAGGAGGGCTTGTTCAGACTTGACTTGGGACTGCTTACCCTGGGTAAATCATGGTGAACAATTGTGAAGCAGAGAAGTTGTAGCAATAGCAGGAAGTGCTGGTGAGGGAGAGTGGGGGGCTGAACCTGAGCCGTGATGGCAGGAGCAGGGCTGGCATGAGCATAGGGAGTGTGGGAAGAAGAGTGGTGTGAGGCAAGTGGAGGATGACGGGGAAGAGCGTTATGGGGCTCTGGAGACATCCCAGAGGAGAAAAATAAGGGTCATTCCCTAGCTAAACAGAATGGCATTTCTCTTAACCTTGGAGAGCTTATCTCCTCCTCACATGTAAAAATGGGGGGGTGGCAGGACCTACCTCATAAATGTTAAGGTAATTCACTCCACAAATATTTACTTAGCACCTTCCAGTGTTCTAGGTGCCAAGGATTCACCTGGACTGCTGCTATGTAAAATACACAGGAAATAAAGGGTTAAGCTGAAAATAGAGGGCCAAATTAGAGGAGCATATTTGGCTATTATTCACATTAAGGTCCTAGAAAAGAGGCAAATGAGCACTGAGTGAGTGAGAATCCTTTATTTGGAGGGCAAGACAGAGGCTGCCTGGTGACAGTGTGCTGGCCCACAGGGAACCAAGCACAGGTGTGTATTTGAATGGCTTTGGTAAGGCCATGTTTAACGTGATGGTTTAGACTGGACCATCTCTAAGCTCTTCCCTGGTGTTAAAACTTCTGTGTGTAGAGGGAGCCGTGAGTTTGGCTCCGCAGATCCAAAATCCTGGGGGTCTCCTGGGAGGACGCCAGGCCATGCCAGACCTTTGGAATTCTGCCAGGAGCCTGCCTTCTCTCTCAGTGCATATTTTCTAAGTGTCCTGTACTTGCTAGGTGCATAAGAGCAGAACAGTGACTTTTATTATTTCTTATCACCATTCTACAGAGTAGACTAATTGTTATCTCATTTTATAGTTGAGAAGATTAAGGCATGATGATATTAAGTGCCTTGCCAGAGGCTACACAGTTATCCAAAGGACTTTTTCTTTTCTTTCACTATCTAAGCTGTATCCCAGAAGTATTTCATAGTCAGAGCAATGTCAATAACAAATTAATGTTTTCATAAAAAGGAAGTAACAATAACAATTTATCCAAAATAATTTATGAATAACCTTGGAGTATTTATTGATAATTTTTAACCAAATTTAAAATATCCAAAAGCTAATACAAATGGTTGTTAATATTTATTGAGTGCTTCATAAACACAGTACTTCATATGTATTATCTCATTTAATCTTCACAACATCCTCTTCATCACCATTTTTACTGATAGTAAGGTTGAAGAAAGGTAAAGTAAGGTGGAGTAAGGTTGGAGTGAGTTGGAGTATGGTTGGGGTGAGGTGGAATGAGGTTGGGGTGAGGTAGAGTGAGGTTGGGGTGAGATTGGAGTAAGGTGGAATACCCAGTCCAAGGTCATTTGGTCAGTAAGAGAGGCAGAACCCGATTTTGAACTCAGTATGTTAGGCCTAGAACCTCAGCTCTTGACCACTAGGCACATCGCCTCTTATTTGATTTATCTTTGAGATCTTACCAGGAACAGGGATAATTTCATAGCCAAAATTAACTTTTAAGATTGACACCCTTAAAGGATTGCAAGCCTTCTCTTACCTTTTTTGTTGTTCAAGCTAAATAAGGGGCAGCTTTTCTCCTCCATATAACCGAAGTGGGAATTTGCTGGAGGAGTTAAGGGCCCGCAAAGATTATGCAGCCTTGGATTTTCCCATGCCAAGGCAGCAAGTAGCATTGGCCTCTGTTGTAAGGCCGGAAACAAGGGAACTGGGACGGTATCCCCGGGTGGGCAGCAGGGTCACTGGGTTCGGGGAATGGTGTTGGAGTGAAAACTCACTACTCGCAGAGAATGATTTGGCATGTGCACAGAAGACAACTCTCCTGAATTCAGTTGTTGTTGTTGTTGTTGTTGTTGTTTCTGAAAAATAAGATACAGTGACCCGAATGCCTCTGAGTTTCTCAGACACTGGCTTAATCTGGAAAGGCCGAGTTCCACCTGCCTTCTGTTACCCAGCCTTACTGAGTGCCTGTTGCTTCCCAGTCTTGGTCTTGGAGATCTCAGATGTAATGGCAGTGGAGATGGAGCAGAGGCAGTGACTGGGGAGTTCAGGGCACTACCTGGAGGAAGGAGTTGGGGGAGAGGGATTATTGGTTCAGTGTGGCCACAGGAGAGGGACAGACTACTCAACCTGGTTTCTCCTCGGTGTTCTGTGCAGAGTCCTGCTCATTACATCTGGCCGAGAGAGTCATTTAGAAGTGGTCATGCGATCTGGATTGGTAAGTGGATAAGGCATTGGTGCTAATAGATTTCTGAATTTATTAATGAGATTTTTTAAACCTTTCGTGTGCTTTTAAATGTTGACCATTAAAAAATGTTATTACTTAAACCTATTTTTCCTTCACACAAAGTTGTGCCTTTGGCATGTGGAATTTTTGCTCGAGGTGATGATGAAGACATGTGCCACAAGCCCTCCCACCTCCAAAGTAGTGGCTTGCCAAAACTAACAGCTGTGAAATTATTTGTGACTCTTAAGGATAAACATATTTGTCCCTTTTCATTGCATTATCATCAAGTGCTGCAGTGCCTCTTTGCAATTGTGATTTACTCTCCCTACTGTATTTCTTAGTTTAGAGGTGACACAGAAACCTTGACATCATTTGTTTTCTTTGGGATCTGGGTTATGAGTTTGGGCCTCATTTTCAAGCAGGCCTTGGCTCCTCAGTCTCTGCAAGATGGGGCTTTCCTGTTTTTGTCATTTTCGGTTTATTTCGTAGGCATGCTTTGTGTAGGGGAGAAAAATTCCCTTGAAGGAAGCTTCCCAGAGGGTGACCAGGTGCACAGTTCAGCCAAGTAGGTGACTTGGTGGGACATATCTCTTTGTGTTTGTTCATGTCGGGAAGGGTGTGACAACATGCTGGGAGAGACTCGGCTCACAGCCAAATAACTTTACCACCTGAGGTCTGAAGCGGCTATTCCGAGGGGTCCAGCCATGGCTGCTTGAGAATCTAAGCATGTGGAAAGCACACAGCCCTGATGGTGCTCACAGTGCCCTGCATGATGATTGCTCACTGTATGTGTTCTTCTGAGCCAATACACAGGGCTCCTCCCATACATGCATTTATGTGTGTAAAAAAGTGTATCTATGTACATACTGAAGTTTTTGTGAGTAGGATAAGAAAAATGAAAAAGGAAAAAGACATGAGAGTGGATAACAAAATGGTAACCTGCTGATAGTTGTCAAAGCTGGATGATGGCCACATGAAAGATTCATTATACTCTTCTCTCCGCTTTTGTGTACATTTGAAAATTGCGAAATAAAAAGGTTTAAAAATATGTATAGTATTGACATATTTGTTTAAACATTGGATCCATGCAATGCTCAACTGCACCCTGGCTTGACTGCAGATGCTGTGCTGGGCGTTTGGATGCAGTGACTATTCTCTACCTTCATGGCACTCAGAGCTGGGGCAGGACAGACATTAATCTAACATCACACAAATACTGAATTTCAAACAGAGAAGAATTCTTTGAAGCACAGTGACAAGTATGAAAACCTTGAACAGTGGAAACCATCAGGAGGAGGGTCAGAATAAGGTCACAGAAGGATTGAGGATCGAACTCAGGGTTAACACATGATTAGGAATTAACTGGGCACTATGGGACACAAGAGAGAAGGAAAAAGAGAGTTTCAGAAGGTAGGTCTCGCCTGGGACCTATGGAAGTTCAGGGTGGTGGAGCCCAGAGGGACAGGAGGCTGGCTGAGTGATGGGCCAGGTGTGTGCCAGCCCTTGTGAAGAATTTGTTCTTGGTCCTGGGAGCAATGGACAGCCAGTGAAGAGTTGAGGCGGGAAGTAGCTGTGAATCCTCTTCTCAGACTGTCATTTTGGCTGCAAGATGGAGGATGAATGGGGTTGCGGGAGGTGGAGGTGGGAACAGGTATGTTGAGATTTCGAACTTGGTGATGGTCTGGATGTGGATTAGGGAGAGGGAAGGTCAATGTGACAGTGGTGGGCTGTCATGTGCTAAGATGGGACACCAAAAGGGAGGGTCTGGTGTGGCACAGAAGTCTCAAACCTTTATAGTATCTTATTATTTGGATGCATCATTATTTATTTAATTGTCCCTCTGTGGGAGGACTTTAGTTGTCTATAGATTTCCTGCTATTCAAGAGTCCTGCAGTAAATGTACTTGAGTGTATGAATTCATTTGTGTGCATTTGTGAATATTTTTGTAGACTGGAGTCCTCCAAGTGGAATTGCTGGGTCAAAGAGTATGCACATCTCAGATTGCCCCAAGAAGGCCTATTTCCCCACACTCACCAGCACTGGATTTTACTGTTCTTAGTTATTTCCTAATCTGTTGGATAAAAAGCTTGTCTTATTGATACTTTAATTGACATTTCATCAATTACTTGTAAATTTAAGCATGTTTTCAAATGTTTATTGGCTATGTCAACTTCAAGAGAAAATTATATCTTGCCCATTTTTCTTTGGGTTGCTTTCCTTTTTTCTTTATTGAGTCATAACAGTTTTTTATATGATGTGGATATTAATTGTTAATAGCTTCTTAAGTCTAAGTTTGCACTCAACTTTAGACAGTGGTCTGAGACATTCTCCTTCTTCTGTGTCACCCCCAGTACCCCATGTCAGTCCTCACCAGACTCTGAAGCATCTTGACATCTTTGCTCTTGCCCCCTTAAGACTGGGGACACACTACAGAGCATCCCCTACAGTGTTCCCACAGAGCAAGCAACCTGCCCAGGGCCTCATGCTGATGATGGAGTCCTGGTCTCTACTTCTATGGCAGTTTTGGACCAATGGGTGTTTGGTCCAGAAGGCCTCCTGGGTCAGACTTCACCTGGGCTGTCACTGGTGAGCATTTCAAGACCCCTCTAAGTTATCATTGTGAGTCTCACCCCTGCCCATTTTAAGAGTTCAGTTTCCCAGGTGACTAGTGGGGGAAAAGAGTGACTATCACCATGTCACAAAGACATCCAGTTTGAAAAATAGAGACCACAGCTCTTGGGAATGTGTGAGCTTTCCAGTCCTTGGTGCTGTGGAATCACCTCAGGTGATTTATTCGTATCAGACGCAGGTTGTAAAGCATGATGATTTCAAGGAGATATGAGTCATAGCTAGAAGATTCTTAGTGTGGTGCGCTGTGCTTGTTGGTTTCACAGTGGGGAGACCAGGAATGGGAGTGATTTTCTGGACTATGTCTTCCTTCTGAATTTTGTTAGGAAGGGGATATCTGGAGCCCAGGCCATCACAAGAATCTTGATGAGCTGGTATCTGACCCCATGATCCTGCCAAACACCCCACACTCCAACCTGTAAGCCCCAGAGGGCCCTGGCCCAAGTGAATGTCCAGGCTGCCTACCCTTGTGCCCAGTTGCCCCTCAGTCTTGCCGTGGCCCTCCTGCCTCCTCTCCTCTGTAGTTAGTTCCCAGAATGTGCACAGATGGATCTGGCCCTGGATCTTGTGGGTGGTAGCCTCTCCTATCTCCTTCTTCATTCTTACTTTGTTTTGTTTGTTTTGTTGCAGCTTTATGGAAATATGATTCACATGCCATACCCTTCACTCATCTAAAGTATATAATTCAACAGTTTTTAGTGTATTCACAAGTTGTGCAACCATCACCACAATCAAGTTTAGAACACATTCATTGTTCCAAAGAGAAGTCACATGTTCCTTATTCCTTTAAGCAGTCACTCTCATTTCTCCCCACTGCCCCCCAGCCCCTGGCGACTACCGATCTATGTTCTGTCTCTATCAATTTGCCTGGACATTTCATATCAGTGAAATCAGACAATTTGTGTCCACTTGTTTTTAAAGTTGTAAGAGGAGGCTGGGATGCTGAATATCCAGGATGCTGAATGACTAACTCTGGGCTGGGTTAGTCGTGCCGGGTGGGCCCTGAGCTAGAATCCCAGAGCTGAGTCGAAGGGCTGGGTATCTGGGGCAAGACGCCAAGCAGGCAAGACCTGATTAGTCACAACCGCCCCAGAGCTCCAGTCTGGGTCAGATGGGAACTGGGCAGGGGATGGCAGTGGTCAGGGATGGGAGCTTGTGGGACCTCTGGATCCTGTAATCCAAAGAGGCTTGGAACTTGAACTCTCTTTTCCATGTCTATGCTGAACCCTGAACACCCTCCTTCTTTCATGTGATACACAGCCTGAAATTTATCCTGCTGGAAATTTCATTGGTTAGACACTGAGTGCATAACACCTTCTTAAGCTTTTCTAGAAGGTTTTGAAATTTGTTTTCATTCATTCACATTTTAGGGTGAATTATTTTAATTCAGGCACTTTCCTCTTAATACCCCAATGAAATCAGTTTAATGTGCCTGTAAGTCTCTAATCACCTTAGTTGTGGTAATTGGCCTGAGAACATAGTGAAACCCTGATTCCCTCTGTTGTCATGTTAGGTGCTATGCTAGGGAAGCCCTGTGGGAAATATGAGCGAAGTCAGACAGAGCTTTCATCCAAGGACCTTCTCTTTGATTGTGTGCAAGATATGACTCTAGGGATCATGTTGCTCTTTGCTTTGCTCTGACCCCCATTCACTCTGTAACAGTCAAAGGCCCCATGGTGGCCATCCTGTGTGACCTGCTGCTGTCCGACTCCCACTGGCTGCCTTTGTCTTGTTAGACCAGGCATGTTCCTGCCTCAGGGCATTGCATGGGCTGTTCCTGCTCTCTGGAATGGACCCCATCCCCTGCTCACTTCCCTCAAGTTTGCTCAGATGCTGCTCTCTCAGGGCCTCGTGGTGGTAGGCACCCCAGGAAGTATCTGCTGAAAGGAGAAGTGAACAACTCCAGTGTGAGTGTGGAAAAGTCAGGGCCCCAGTGTAGGAGTTGCTGGTCTCATTGGACTTCAGATTTCTGTTGCCAAGAAGGCTGGGTCCTTTATATACCTGATGGTTCTGATACTGCTGAGGGAAAAGGGGCCCTAAGAATTGATTGGCCTCTGCCTCCTGGAGCTTCTTAAAGTGCGTAAGCCCTGTGCAAGGGTCTGGAGGCCGAGTGCTCTTCTCTTCACCATGAGGACAAATGGTGCTGCTGCTACTGTGTTCCTTGGGCCTGTCACTTGGTGCCTGTTGCCTGCCAGCCTATGGAGAGGGCCCAGGCTGGGTTCTTCCTGTCCTCCAGTTGGGGCCCCAAGGCTCCAGTTGAATGGGGTCCTTCCTTATCCCTTGGCAAAATAGCAAACTGGTTAGTGGTTAGTCAGGCCTGTAAAGGCAGGTGTCCACGTCTCCTGGATACAAGCTGCAGTCTGTGCAGGGCCTGCAAGGCCTCCTGCCTAATGCAGCCTGGCCCAGCCACACTGCAGTCTCATAGAGCCTAGGTTCCTGAGACCCTCCTTCCCTTGGCTGTGCTCTCTGCTCTGCCCACACTTCGTGCCCCTGCCTCTCCCTCACAGGACGCCTGCTCTCCGCCGCTTCTTGGTTACAGAAGAGGACCTGGTGCAGCGTAGTTTCCAAATAAGTACACATCGAGTGAGCAAATGTATTAAGTTCATTTGTAAGACTTTTTCTGGGTTAGTCCAGCTAGAGTGGGGTTGAGTCAGTTCTGCTGAGATGATCAGTCTTATTTTTGCTTAAAGAGCATGATTAACATTTGGATGTTTAGAAAATACAAGGGAGAAAAAGAGGAGGAAGCAAAGTTTTTTTTAAAAAAAATACTTTATTATAGAAAAATACAAATATAGAATAGTAGAGCGACTCTTCCATGACCCATCCCCAGCCCAAACATGTCCCAATTCACACCCAAACTGTTTCATCCGAGCTCTCTGCCCCCACCCCTGGGTTAATTAGAAGTATACCCCAGATATCATATCATGTCATTAGGAAGTACTGCAGTTTGTATCCAAGATGAGACTTCTGGAAAGAAAGGCTGAGGGAGCGATGAAATGCCAGAGCCCACACTCTGCTGGCCTGGGCAGGATGGGGCCTGGCATGCTGTCAGCGACTGTGTGTAGCGTTTGCATGACATCCAAAAGAGGTGAGCCTGGCCCTAGCCACTGCACAGGTGTCCCCGTGGTCATTTCCTTCCTGAGTTGGTCAGAGGACCATCACCAGCTTGCAAATGCTGAGGTGTTTTCCCTTTTTCCATTTCCTGTTACTGTTTTGAAACAGAAAGAAGAGGTACCTTGATCTGATAACAATTCATGTACTATCAGAGTTGGTGCCGCACGTTTATAAGAAAGTGTGGTCAAAATCATGAATATCAGTAATTGGTGAAATGTTAATGTTCCAGTAGTGTAGGAAGAAACAGATTTCATTTTGTAGTTATGTACAAGTTGTTTTCTGCCACATTGCTAAGTGTGGATTATTATATGAATGATGGGTGAAAATAATTAAGAACCAAAATCAGTGAAATAGAAAACAAACAATAGGTAAAAATCAATGAAACCAACAGTTGGTTCTTTGAAAAGGTCAGTACAATTGATAAACCTCTAGTTAGACTAAGAAAAAGATCTCTCAAATTACCAATATGGGCAATAATATAAGAAATAAAACATTCCACAAGCATAAAAAAGTAAAATAGGGGAAATTGTGAACAAATTATGCCAATAGATCCCAAAAATTGGATGAAATAAACTACCTGAAATATTCAAACTACCAAAATGGACTCAAGACGAAAGAGTAGGGAGGAGGGAGGGGAAAAATAAAAAAATAAAATGTTTAAAAAATAAAATAAAATAAAAAGAAAGAGAAAAATCTGAGTAGCCCTACTTGTACTAAAAAAATTGAATTTGTATTTAAAAACCCACACGGAAAATTCCAAGCCCATATGGCTTCAGAGTTGAGCTATACCCAACATTTATGGAAGAAATGATGCCAATTGTATGCAAATCTTTCAGAAAACAGAGTAGGGAATAATAGTTCTTAACTCAATCTATGAGCCCGCACTACCCTAACAACAAAATCTGATAAGAAAAGAAACCTACGGGCCAATATCTCTCATGAAGATAGACATAAAAATTTTTTCAAAATATTAGCCAATTAAATCCAGCAACATATGTAAAAGGATGATAAATCATAATGGATAAATGGAGTTTATTCCAGTACTACAAGATTGGTTTAAATTCAAAAATCAATATAATTCACCATATTAACAGAATAAAAAAGAATAAACCTGGCTATCTCAATAGATACAAAAAATATATAAAGCAACAATGAGAAATCACACACCAACTCATGACTTAAAAAACAAAAAGCAAAAAACTCTCAGCAAACCTAGAAGGGAAGAGAATTTCCATGACCTCAAACAGGGCAGATACTAAAAACCTAAAACTAATATACCTAAAGATGGAAGACTAAATGAACATTTTTTCATCTGAGGTCAATAACAAGACAACGATCTCTGCTTTTACCATTTTTATTCATCTTAGTGGCAATCCTAGCTGGAGGAATAAGGCAAGAAAAAGAAAGTCATACAAACTAGAAAATGTAACTGTCTTCATTCACAGATGACATGTCTGTCTTAGGATATGATCATATGCAATGAAAACTGCAAGGACTCTGCAAAAGGAAAAAAGCTCTTGGAACTTAGTTCATTTAGCAAAAAGTCACAGGATGAAGAGTTAATATTCAAGAATCAATTGTATTTTCAAAGACTGGTAATAAGCAATTGGAAATTGAAGTTTAAAAAAATGCCTTATACTATACCATCAAAAAATATAAAACACTTAGGTACAAATATAACAAAATATGTGCAAGAGAGGTACACTAAAACTATAAAACATTGCTGAGAGAAATTAAAGAAGACCTAAATGAATGGAAAGATACGTCAAATTTGTGAATCAGAAAGCTTAGTATTGTCAAAATTTCAATTTCCCCTAAATTGATTTGTAGATTCATTCAATGCAATCCCAAATAGCAGCCTTTACGTAAAAAAAAAAAAAAAAAAAAAAAAAAAGGCAGGTCAATTATAAAATTAATGTGGAAATACAAAGGACTGAAGCCAAGTTTAAAAAAAGTCAAAACAATTTTGAAAATGAAAACTTTGGAAGACTTATACTAGCTGATTTCAAAACTTACTACAAAGCTATAGTCATCAAGACAGTGTGATACTGGCATAAGGGTAGACATACAGATCAGTGGAACAGAATAGAGAGCCCTGAAGTAAACCTATAGATATATAGTCAGTTAATTTGACAAAGGTGCCAAAAGATTTCAATGATGTAAGATTAGTCTTTTCAACATATGTTGCCTGGACTACTGGATATCCACAAAGGAAGAAATTAATCTCGAGCCTTACCTGAGACGATATACAAAAAATTAACTCAAAATGGATCACAAACCTAAACATAAGTGCTAAAATCATAAAAATTGAAGAAGAAAGTATTTGCCATGTTGGCAAAGTTTTCTTAGGGCACAAACATAAACCATAAAAGAAAAAAAATGATTAACTGAACTTGATCGAAATTAAAAACTTCTTTTAAAAACACCCTTAAGAAAAAGAAAAATAAGCCAAAAACTGTATGTGTGACAAAGGACTTTTATGCAGACTGTATAAAGAAGCTGTAATTCAAAAGCCAGAAGACAAACTAAACTTCATTGAGAATTAGGCAAAAGATCTCAGCAGACATTTCACAGAAGATATGAATGGCCAATGAGTACATGAAAAGATGTTCAATGTTTCCAATTATAAGGGAAGTGCAAATTAAAATCGTAATAGATACTACTAGACACCCATTGGAATGACCAAAATTTAAAGGAATTGACAATATTTAGTATTACCAAAGACACAAAGCACTACAATTCTCATATAACACTGGTGGGAATGTAAAATGGTACAAGTTTGGAAAAGTTGGGTAGTTTCCTTTACTCTTAGATGTTCGTTTACTATTTACAACCCAGCAATTCCATTCTTGGATAATATGCATGGAAAACATCTGTCCACACTAAGACTCATGTAGAAATGTTCACAGCAGCTTTATTTAATAATAGCCAAAAACTGAAATTATCTTAAGTGTCCATCAACATGTAATAAGTAAGTGTGGTGTAGTCATGCACTGGAACTCTATTAGCAGTTAAAAGGAGAGAACTCCTGAGGTTGCAACAAATGGATATATCTCACAGACATTATGTTGAATGAGAGAAGTCAGACAAAAAGAGTATATACTATGTGATTCCATTTATATAAGACTCGAAAAAGGACAGGTCTAATCCAAAGTGACAGAAAATGCCCAAGGCACCCAAGTTCAGTTAATTGAGTTTTTTCTTTTATGGTTTATGTTTATGCCCTAAGAAAACTTTGCCAACGTGGTAAATATTTTCTTTTTCAATTTTTATGGTTTTAGCACTTATGTTTAGGTTTGTGGTCATTTTGAGTTAATTTTTTGTATATTATATCAGGTAAGTCACACCCGAGTCACAGCAAAAATCCAAATCATTTGGAAATGAGGGTTAAATATAAAGATGTTTACAGAAGCAGAGGTGGTGTGCCTCCCAAAGCAAGATGCTACATTTGTCCCCTTACATTGCCAGCTGATGGTCAACTGGTATCATCTTAAAAAAAACAATTATCCAAGAAATGGATATGACTTATTTTAGTGAACAAGTTGTAAAGAAAAGCTCAGATTTAGAACTGCATACCTGCATTTTTTGAACATTGAACTCATTATTTTAAGTAATAAAGTAGAAATAAAGTAGAAATCCATGTGATTCCAAAGATTTGTTACAGTAGTTCAATCCCCCAAATTTCTCTAAGATAATTCCTACTTCAAAGGAAGAGAATGAATTTAACTAAAGTTTTGATATTTTTATTTTTTAATATCAAATTTATTGAAGTACAACTTACATACAATAAAGTGCATTAGTTTAAAGTGAACTGGTCAATGTGACCACCATCTCCATTAAAACAGAGAACATGCCATTACCCAAAAAGTTTCCCTGTGCCCCATTCTCCCTCAATTTCCTCATTCACAGCCCAAGGCCAACACTGATCAAATTTCTATCACTAGGGATTATATTTACCCTCTAGAGTTTCATATGAATGGAGTCATTCAACATATACTATTTCTTGTCTGACACCTTTTTCTCGGCACAATATTTTTCAGATTTATGCATGTTGTTGCATGCAACAGACATTTATTCCTTTTGATTGCTGTAGAATTATTCCTCATTACTTGCTTCCTCATTACCTGTTAATAATTCCTGAAAAAGTGATAAACGAGAGCTTCTAAGCTCCTGAATAATTAAACCAATGAGCAGAGCAGTCATCTATCCAGTTGACTAAGACAGAAACCTCGGGATTACTTTTCACTCTTCTTTCCAAATCCAATAACCACCAAGTCCTGTCCATTTTAATCCCCAAATATACCTCACATCAATCTCTTCAGCCACTACTTTAAGCAAGCCTTCATCACTTCTCACATGCATTGCTGCATAAACCCATTTTTCTTTAGCTTTGCCCCCCACCAATCCATTTTCCATCTCCTAACCAGAATGATCTTACTCAAAGGATCTCACTGAATGATCTTACTGAAAGGAGATTTAGTATACATATATACAGTAGAACTTTTTCATCATCCCAACTGAAACTCTGTACCCATCAAGCAATCACTCTCCATTCCCCTTCTCCCAAGCCCCAGGTTACCTGTGTTCTACTTTTTGTCTATGAATTTTAGATACTTTTGCCTATTTTAGGTACCTCATGGAATTATGCAATATTTGTCCTTTTGTAACTATATAGAGCATAAGGAAATGAGGACTTTTTGGACTTTATAAAATGCATTCCATGGGAGCCATGACAGCAATGTCAACTTGCACATAATGGAAACACCTTTAGGATATGACTGAAATGCCCAAAACCATAGAAACATCAGCCACGACTGTCCTGGATAAACCTTCACCAGCAGGAGCCAATAACTGTGAGGATCCTCCCATGTAAGGTCCATATACGCTGAACGCCTTAGGCAGACGATGCTCAAGCCTAATCCGATAGCATCGTGGATAGGTGCACTAAGAGCCAAAAACTCTGACCTGCTGACCCATCCTAGCCACTGACTTGGGACCAATGGACAGCTCTCCGTGCCGCTAGTTAATAGAGCTTGCTTTGGAAACTCAAAGGACTTTCATCCCTTTGCTCTGTCATGTAAGACTCTGTACTTTCCCTCTCTGTATGTTGTGTTAACCTGCATGGTTACCTGATTGGTTTATCTGAGAAGATTCCACTCAATAAATCTGGCATCGTGGAAAGACACAAATGTATTCAAGGTCGTGACTTCAGTAGCCACCCTTCTTGCTTGCAACACTAGCTTATTTCACTTAGCATGTTTTCAAGGTTCTTCCATGTTGTAGCATGAGTCAGAATTTCCTTCCTTTTTAGGGCTGAATAATACTCCGTTGTATGAATAGACCACATTCTGTACAGACACTTTGGTTGTTTCCACCTTTTGGCCACAGTGACTAATGCTGCTGCTCTCAGTTCTTTTGAGTATATACCTAGGAGTGGAACTGTTGAGTCATACGATAATTCTAAGTTTCACTTTCTGAGGAACCACCTGTTTTCCACAGTAGCTGAACCATTTCACGTTCCCAGCACCAGTGCATGAGGGTTTCAATTTCTCCAAAATCTCTGATGAACAATTTTGGGCAACTTAAGCTCTCATTTTCCTCATCTCTAAAATGCAGGTAATGATAATATCACGCTTAGGGTGATTGTGAAGTTTGAATGAGCAAATAGATGTAAATGACTTAACAAGAGCCTGGCAAATGTGAATGCTATAATAAGTGCTAGTTGGTATCATTGTCATCATCATTACTGGAGATTATTATGTCTGAAATCTACGAACTTCACAGACCACACCCTTCACCTGACTCTCCTAAGGCTGTAGTAGAAAGGCAGCACAGTGAGCCAGTGACCCAAAGCCAGGGCTAAGTCAGATGAGCCCCTGGAGAAGTACACAGACACGTATGTGCACAGGGAACAGATGGGAGGTGTGATCATCGTGGAAACGACCACGTAGCACAGATAACTTTAAAAAGTCAAAAAAAAATCAGAACTTTAGATAAATTCGTTCTTTTATGGAACAGGAAGGGGAGGCTCACAGAGCCTTAATTAAATCCTCTAGCTCACACATCCTGTGATGGTGTTGTCGGGGCTTGGGAGTGCTCCTCACTCCTGCCCTTCTTTATTCACACATGCTTTAGGAAAGACAGCAGGCAGCAGGACACACTGCTTCTCTATGCATGCCCAGAGTGTGCCCAGAGCCTGGTGGAATCACCTTAATGGTGAGAGCAAGCCTTCGATGATGCTGCAGGTGACTCTGACTGTGACCTGAGCCTGGGGTTCATGTACCTGGTTTTCTTCAGGATTGTTTTCAGCAATTTGGTTACTGTGCTCAAAAGATATGCATATCCTCTCAAATCCTCTACATTGCCTGGTGCCACCTCCTAATCATTAATGCTATTCCTACAGGGTTGTTCAAAGTGAAGATTTGTGACCTATTCATATGATGTAGAAAGCCCTGAAATGGTCAACTTCCAAGTCTATAGCAGTATAGATTTTTACTTTTTTAAAAATTGATATTTACAAGGAGAAAATGTGTGTGCTGTGGTGTGTGTGGAGGGTCTGATGGGCATTTTTGCAGCTCTTCATTCCTAATGCACCTGCTGTCCTTTCCAGCTCCTCTGGGGCCACTAGCAACATGGGCTTTGCCCTGCTGGGCGCACAGGAAGTCCGCCAAGAGGGCTCTGCTCTTCTCCTCATGGGAGCTGGTGGGTCACTTCCTGGTTCTTTTCAATTATTATTGTTTGTTAAATCTGAATAGTACTTATGGCTGGGAGCTAGGTCATTTTTCTAAACTTCTTTTTTAATAATTAAAAGTTTATTACAACATTTGAAAAAACAAGAAAAGAACATTTCACTTATATTTCCACCATCCTAGCATAATAGCTGCTTTCGTCCCCCCAGACTTTCTTCTGGTTTTTAATCATGCTGACACATATTTTACATTGTTTTAATCATCAAATCTGGGCAATTTAGGTTCTTTCTGCTCAGCTTTGTTCATAAATATCTTTTATTACATTATTTATTTTTAATAGCTACATGTTAATATATCATAATCTATTTAGATATTCCTGTATAATTGGCATTTAATTTTATTCAGCTAATGCATCGACTTTGTGCAATTTATAAAAAACATAGGTTTGGGTTTAAATTGTTAAAGCTGTAATTAAAATGAGCCCCAGAAGCAATCACATTCAAGTGACTGAAATGATTTTACTGACAACTATGTTATATAATGAAAATAATTTTTCACAATTTATTCTTCGGAACTTTTCCAAATCAGAATTTTAGCCTGGGTGTTGCAATCCTCCTTCATCCCTCTTATATTGCACTTCTAGGGAGAGCCACCAACAAGAAGTACCCTGGCATTTTGGAATGACAACTCACTTTAGTGAGGGCACTTACAGACCTGGACACATGGCTCTCTGGGGTGATGTCTGCGATGAGGCTAGTCAAGCACAGGTGCTTGGCTGGACTGTTCTGGTATAGGCCACCCCAACGTCAAGTTGATGGGATGGGGTAACTGTATTTTATGTACCCTGCTGCCCTAAGCAACTGGAAACCTTACAAAATATATGAATCAACTATTTTCAGACATTGAACAATAGGCAGCACAGAGCTGTGATCCCTGAAAAAAGGGAGACAAGAAAGGTAAGTGCTACAGTTGCCCTGAATTTTTGCCTGGGGGCACTTTGTGGACCTTGGCTTGGGGAACAAGGACCCAAGTAGTGTCTAGTTGCTTTGTTGCATTGAGGAGTGGAGATGGGGGTGCGGGACTCAGCTGTGATTGGTAGGGCACAGTCCTGGAGAGAAGGGATCTCTAAAGAGAAGGAGCTCCAGAAATCCTCAAGGCTGCACTCAGCATTTATGGGTTACTGAGCTGTGCATGTGCAGTGTGCATCACTGTGGAGACCAGCCAAGAACAATTGCCAGGGAGCTGCAAGGGGGCCAGTTCCAAGAGCCTGACCACAGTAGACAGCTCTTGCTGATCTCCAAGCATGTAGAGATCCCCGAAGGGTTCCACCTTAGTAGAAGTGGGTTAAACAAGCCCTAGAATGAGAGTACATTAGACCCCAACACAGCTCAAAGCCAACCCTTGAAAAGATCAAGCTAATCTGAAAGTAACTGAAATGCCTGCCTAAACAGACTTACAGGAAAGGAGAACCTATAGAGCAAAGTCTTTTGTGAACACAGATGTAAAAATCCTCAACAAGATTTCAAATCAAATTCAGCTGTGTATAAAAAGGTTAATACATCACCGTCAGTAGAGTTTATCCTGGGAATAAAAGATTCGTTCAACATTTGAAAGTCGTCAACATGATTCTTCATATCATCAGTCTCAAGAAGGAAAATATCGTGATCATCTCAACAGACCTAGAAACAACATTTACCAAAATTTAACATCCATTCATGATTAAAAAAAAAAAAAAATACCCTCAGCAAGCCAGGATTTCAAGAGATTTTCCTTAACCTGATAAAATGTCTACAAAGCCCTTTCAGCTAGCCTCATGTTTAAGGGTGAAAAACTGAATGCTTTTCCTCTAAGAGCAGGAACAAGACAAGGATGTGTGACTTCACTGCTCCTATTCACCATTGTACTGAAGGTTCTAACATGTGCAAAAGTCAAGAAAAAGGAATCAGAGACATTAGATTGGAAAAGAAGACATAAAACCCCTTTTTTTGGAGTTGATGTGATTTTCTAATGGAATCTACACAAAAGCTAAGATTAGGAAGTGAATTCAGCTGTACACTAACATAGAACCATTGGATATTGAAATTAAAAACATTTCCATTTACAATGGCACCACAAAATAGGCATAAATCTTATAAAATACATGCAAGGACTGTTTGCTGAAAACTACAAAACACTAATAAAAGAAATCAAAGAAGTTCTAAATAAATGAAGACCTATATTGTGCTTATGGGTTGGAATAGTCGATATTATTAAAATGTAGTTCTCCTTAAATTGATGTGGAGATTAAACTCATTCTCAATCAAAATCACAGTAGGCTTTTTTTTTTTTTTTTTTTTGTAGAAAATGGCAAGCTGATTCTAAAATTTGCACAGAAAGACAAAGGAGTTGGAATACACAAGACAACTTCAGAGAAGAATGTGATCCAAGGGCACACACCATCTGATTTTAAGATATACTAACTACAAAGCTCCAGTAATCTAGACAGGACAGGACTGGAGGAAGGGATAGACAGACAGATCAATAAAACAGAATAGAGTTCAGGAACAGCCCCACACAAACGTGGTCAATTGATTTTTGATAAGGTATAAAGCCTGTTTAGTGCAGAATGGATTGGAGTTGATCCTTACTGGATATCTAAAGCGCAATCAGATGGTTAGAGGGTCTGAAAATCAGGCTCCTAGGCCACAGAGACACAGTTTGGGGAGTTATTGAGTTAGAGGTGGAAGTCTCAGGGAGGCATGAACTGCCCCAGGTTAGTGGGAAGATGGAGGAGAATGCAAGGATGGTGTTTTGAGTCTAGAGAGTGACAGGACCACCAAAATAATCGAAGGCAGAGACACACAGGCATTTACCTAATGGGGAGCTGCACAAGTAAGACCAGGCTGGAAAAGGGATCAGTAGAGTCCGCTTGTGTCCTGGAAGCCAGTGGTTCTGTCAGAGTGGTGAGGACAGAAGTAGGTGACCCTGAGATGAAGAAGTGGATAATGGGTGAGCATGAACTGAACTATGGAAACGATATGAATAGAGACAGCAGCTATTCTAAATGCTTCATAAATACGAAATCACTTCATCCTTACAACTCTCTGAAGTAGGTACTATTATCCCCATTTTACAGAAGTGCGAACTGAAGCCAAGTTCTCACCACTAGCCAGTAGTGATGCTAGGCTTCAAGCCCACTCCCTTCCTTATGACACTTTGCTGCTCTGGCTCAGGAAGATGAGAATAATGCCTCAGGAGGCCCGGAGGGTTTGCACGTTGTGCCTGCTTCTCATGAAACCCGAAGAGGCCACAAAACTGGTACAGGTAGGTCTGAAGCCAGACCTCAGATCCTCCCTGCCATGCTACCCGCAGCTGGCATGGACCAATGCATCTTTGCCTCACAGATCAAGCACAGGAGGGGCCAACATACCCTGGTGTCGGGGCTTCCTGTCCTTGTTCCATGCTGCCTGCCTCAGTACTGCTCAGAAACAGGTGCCTCTCCCCGCCCAGCCCCACTCCAGCTTGTTTCCTCCTTGGGAAGGTTTTGACACAGCAAGGTCTGGTTGAGAAGGGCGTGGTTCAACCAGACTAAGTATAGTTTTGAATTTAAAAGACTCAATTCTAAAATGTTCTAAAATGATTCTAAAATGTATTTGAATTCTCTTTGGCCTGAAAGGAGAGATTTTTCCAAGTTACTTTGAACAGTGGTGAGGTCTTGAAATTTTGCGCGCAAGGTCTTCGAATGTTTGCGAAGGACCCGTCTTTGGGGGTTTTCGGTTATGAAGAGACTGGCTCTTCATTTCAGAGTCACCTGGTATTTTTGGTCTTCTGTACCTTCCTCTGAACAAGAGGAAATATGATTGCTAGTTATGTTTAATTTATTTTAAACAAATCAAAGCACTGATTTCTACTTCCTGCCTGTGTAATACTTGAACTGCAGGAGGCTTCAAAGGGCAGAATAACTGTTCCTGAGTGATTGTGCGTCTGTTGTATTATGTTATAAACAGTTCAAAGCTTTGTATTGTATAGGAGCAACTGGTACAACACTGAGGTACTGTTTTCTGTGTCATTAACGGCAGAGCGACCTTTTTCATTTCATTAGATTTTGGTAGAATATATATTTATATAAAAACTCATAGTTAATTTTTCCTGTTTTCTCTAGCACTGCTTGTTCTCTTAAATGTTTGTCACAAATGGCAGGATGTTGCAAAGGGCCGTGGAAAGAAAATGAAATACTTATTTAGTGCTTGGTTTTCTTGCAGGTACATTGGGATAGGAAACTCCACCTAAATTAGCAGCTTTTCTGACAGGCCTCTTCCCCGGAACCACGTTTCTGGGGCTGCGGAAATGGGGGCTTCAGAATCCAGTGTTCTGAGGGCTGCACAGGACAGACCCCTGTCACATGGATTGTTATGGCAAAGATGTTGCCATTCCCAAAGTCCCAAAGCAAGTTTACTGGACTTAAAAGCTGTTTCCTGAGGTTCTGCTGGGACCACAGCCTCCCAGTCCAGCCTGTGCTGCCTGTAGCCTTGTCTCCCCTGGGCCCCAACAGCCATCTGTACATTCTCTTGCTGGTCAGCATGGTGTGCCAGGTGCTGGCATCCAGGAACAGAAAAAGGTTTGTACGCACATGGCCACTGCGCTAGCTGTGTAGGACCTGAAGGACACCTGGGAAAAGCATGTGTGAGAGCCTGGAGCAGGGCAGTCACCTGCAGCCGCTGGACACTAGTCAGTGCCTGGAGTGCGGGGCACATGCACATCATGCCCCTCGGCTGGACGCCCTGGAGGAGGAGCCAGCATCACAGTTGAGGGGCGGTGCTGCCAACCTCCCTGGTCGTGCAGGCTCAGTGAGTATGCAGGGCATCTGCCTCTCAGGAGCACAGTTTGTACAGAGTCTTGTGAGGGGGCTGCCCGTTGACCTGACATGAGTTGGAGGGAGGCTGCGGGACCCCTGGGCAGAGGCTGCAACCCTATGTGCTCTGATCAGTGACCTGAGGAGCTGGCGGTGTCCTAATCCCCTGACAGGAAGTGGGCTGGCAGGCTGCAGTGCTGGGCACTTTAATCTACTCGGTGACTGTGAGGGCTCCAATTCCCGGCTTTCACATCTTTGTAAGTGCTGATAAGATGGGAACAGAATAAATCAAATGCAAAGTTACACATTTCCTGGCTTAGGAAGCAAAAATCTAAGTACAACCTTGGAAGTGCTCCTGGACACTATTCTTTTTAAATATTTTTCCCCAAGGTGATTTTTTTCCTTCTTGTTTTTTTCTTGTGGTAAAATATACATAGCATAAAATTGACCATTTTCACCATTTCTAAGTGTATAGCTCAGTGGCATTAAGCACATTTGCATCATTGTGCAGCCATCACCACCATCTCCAGAAGTTTTTCATCTTCCCCAACAGAAACACTGCACCCATCACACACTAACTCCCCGTCCCCATGCTGCCCGAGGGCTGCTTCCCTCCTGGTGACCTAGGAAGTGGAGCTTCAGCAAGACCACTGCCTCCCCAGGCACCATCTCGGTGGGCATACACCAGAACCAGGTGGGCTCCAGAGAGCCTGGCCCTGAGGTCCTCCTGGTGTGGGCCAAGCAGGGATGCTCGTGGCTGTGATCACCTGGGCCTGGATGGAGCAGTCTGAAAACAGCTGTTTCTGTTCTAAGGAAAGGGATCTGTCGGAGATGGCTTTATAGTGGCTACAGCTGACGTCAATTAAGTGCCTACGTGCCAAGCACCATCTAAAGCCTGTTGCATGCAATTCTTGTCGTTTTATCCTTACAGAATGGATGCAGCAGAAAGCCAGTTTAATTACACATGCCCACCAATGCCTGGGATGAGGGAGGGAGAAGGGCTCTCCAAGGCTGGGCTGGGTTTTCTTTTATTCTGTCCTAATCCCTACAACTACCTGTGATGGGCATAGATATTTCATTCCCATTTTGCAGATGAGAAAACAGGCACAAAGAAGCTAAATCTAAGGGCGTGTTTCTGGATCCCAGGCCAGAAAAGGGTGGGAGCAGAGATTCCACTGCACTTGGCCATACATGTGGGATCTGGGAGCCTGTGGCAGGGCGTGTCCTGGAGTCCCACTGCACCTGCTGCAGGTGTGCATGGTTGGCAGAGGTGAGCCCAGTGCCCGTGCATGATACTGGAGTGTCTCAGCCCTCTCCCCTGTGTCACCAGGGCTAGGACCCCGTCTGTGTAAGCACCTGCACCAAGGCCCAGAGTGTGTGCTGAGTGTGGCTTTCCCTCCTGAGGAATGGTGACTGGCTTGGACCATTTCAGGATTAATTTTCTAGTGCAAAGGTCCACTGCAGGTCTGCAAGGGTATGAATCAGTTCGCAAGTGTTTTTCAAGCAGGGGGAAGAGTGATGTTGAAAGGTTTGGGGGATCAAGCAGCTCCCTGAGTGACGACATCAGCACTGGGCACTGGTCCAGGCTACAGGCTGCATGGGCTTTGACCCTCTGGCCCCACTGTCTCTCTGTTTATCCATTCTGCTTCCTCTGCAGCTGATGTCATTGTGACTTTGTATTTTGCCCTGGGCTGATCCCTTGGGAGAGGGGTGGTGAGGGCCACCTGCTGGACACCTGTGGCCAAAGTCCACCATTTGCCTAACCCAACAGCTCAGAAGCTCAAAATGGTTGTTACATTGTTAAATGGTTCAAAAAAGAAAAAAGAAAAAAAAGAAAAAGATTTCATGAGCTGTGAAAAGTATATGAAATCTCAATGTCAATGTCCACAATAAAGCTTTATTGGAACCCAGTCACACACATTTGTTCACGTGTTGTCTATGGCCACTTTCAGGCTACAACTAGAGACCATGTGGTCTGCAGAGCTGAAACTGTTTACTCTCTGGCCCTTTCCAGGCACAGAGTCCTCCTTCCTGTGATGAAATTCAGGTTGTAGTAGCATTTCACATGGTCAGCTCAAATCTTTGGCTCTCAATCAGAGCGGCAGAAGTGGTGTGCTGGGAGAGACCGGCATGGTTCCTGGACAAAAGGCAGTGGTCATGCTTGTGACTGACTATCCTGTACCTGTGGCCACTCGGGGTCTGAGACCTCCTTGGGGTCTGCATTTCACTAAGAGGACTGGGGTCTGCTGTGGGCCCCTGGAAGGCAGTCAGGCCTCTGTCTCGAGCTTACGGAACACTGGACACTTCTCCCTGCCAGAGTGACTTCAGGAAAAAGCCGCCTGCTCTGTCCCAGCTATGTTCCGGCAATCTATATGTATGTGACAATAGTCCATCCATGTGTTGATAGCACCCAACCCTTCATAGCACTGTCTACCCTAAGGGTAGCATAGTAGTTCTCGATTTGCTCTGGGAAGCAACCCCATGAGATGGCAGGAGGGGCTGAGAAGCCATTGAAGGACCGTGCAAGCCCTGCAAGCCTGGAGTCGGCCCTCAGTGACTCAGCGGGGTCCCTAGCCCACAGCTGGTGTTTCCTGTGAAGGTGGGCTCATAGAGAAGGGCCAGGGCAGCGTGGCATTTGGGTGAAAATTGAGAATGAGGACAGGTGGGGTTTGTAAAAACCTTCCACCCCCTCATTCTGCAGCCTTAAAAAAATTGATACATAAAATACAAAATTCACCATCTTAATCATTTTTCCCCCTTTGACAAATGTTTACTGAGTACTTACTGTATAGCAGGTATTATGTTGGGTACCAGGGGTACAAAGACAAATAACAACTTTCATATGACAAGAAGATTTTACAGTCAACCATAAAATAACTATTAAATGCTTAATCTTATAAAGTTGGCAGGGGAGAAGTCTGAGGTCTAGGTATACACCTCTGAAAACCTAGAAACTAATTTTTTTCAAGCTCAGAATGTCTGAAATCTTAACTATAATAAAAAAAAATCATGAAGTAGACTTATTAATTTACAGGGAACAGAGATTGTTGTGGAATTATCTCAGTAGAAAAGTCTACTTGGAGGCTAAATTATTTTCAGAAGCCACAATGGTGGTTTCATGTATTCAAGTACACACCTGTACAGGATCTGGCCAGAGACCCAGTCAGATGTTCAAGCTTTGCCATCTCTCTGCCCAGACACTATTCTGTTAAAATATCCTTTCTTCAGAAATGTTTTATATGCGTGATACTGTAGTGTACAGGGGCCACTGGTTGGCAGCAGAGCTAGCTGTCTATGCTGCTCACAGACATCTGTTTGTCATCACTGTGGTTTCTTTTGTTTGGTTTTGTTTGTTTGTTTGTTTCCATTTTTTCTTATGTGGTAAAATACACATAACATAAAATTTACCATCTTAAACATTTTTAAGTGTAGTTTAGCGGCATAGGTACATTCACATTGTGATACCCACCATCGCCACCATCCATCTCCAGATGTTTTTCATCTTCACAAACTGAAACTCTGTCCCTGTTAAACAACTCCCCATTCCCCACCCCCAACCCCTGACAATCACCTTTTACCTTCTGTCTCTATGAATTTGACAACTCTAGGTACTTCACATAAGTGGAATCATACAGTAGTGTGTGTGTATGTGTGTGTGTGTCTGGCATAATGTCTTCAAGGTTCATCCACTTTGTAGCACACGTCAGCATTTCTTTCCTTTTTAAGGCTGAATAGTACTCCATTGTATGTATATTTTATTTATTATATTGCCACATTTTGCTTCTTTATTCACACATCGAGGGACACTTGGATTGCTTCCACCTCTTGGTTATTGTGAATAATATCAGTATGAGCGTGGATGTACAAATACCTCTTCAAGACCCTGCTTTCAATTATTTTGGGTATATACCCAGAAATGGGATTGCTGGATCACATGATATAGTTCGATTTTTAATTTTTAAGGAACTGCCATACTGTTTTCCATAGCAGCTGTACCATTTTATCTTCCCACCGGCATGTGCGCAGGTTCCAATTTCTCCACACCCTCACCAACACTTTTTATTTTCTACTGGTTTTTTTTTTATTATTATAGTAACCATCCTAATGGGTGTGGGGTGGTTTTACTTTGCTTTGTTTTTAAATAAGGCATGATTTTCATCCAACGAAATGCACAGATCTTGTTTCCAGCACTCTGGAAAGTTCCGCATGACCCTTCCCATCAGTTCTACCCACCATGCCAACAGGTTTCCATCACCATGGGAGAATTGTGCCTGCCCTTGCACTTGGGATAGCTGGACCCCCACAGTGGGGACTGTGACTGGTTTTGGTGGATCTGAGTCGGCCTCCCTGTGCCCGGCGGGGTCTGAGCCACTCTCCTGAGCCACTGGGGATTGAGGTGCCATTGTGTCGGGAGCAAGGAAAGGCTCTTTGTTTGCAGAGTGCAGAGTTTCTCTTGGCATGGGGCTGTGTCTACTGTGCCCAGGCTCCTGGCCGCTCCCAGGGATGTGCTGTGTTTGCTTTTGGAGGACGCGGCACAGGATGCGCTGTCCTCCACTGGATGACAGGAGGGTGATGTCAGCCCAGGTGCTTCCTGGGCAAGGCTGGGGAAGGTTCCGAAAAGAGGACTGGGACACTGAGCCAATGACGTGTCAACGATGCTTACAATAGCTTTTCCCCAAATATGTTCAACTTAGAAAATGGTGCGGTTTTTATGAACAGTGGGTTCCTGAAAAGCTGCCATTCCCTGAGTTCGGGCCAGTGTCCTGGAGGGCCTGCCCTGGGCAGTTATCTGGGTCTCAGGTTTGCTGAGTGACAGCACATGAGTCTTTTCCTCTTTCAGGGCTTTTCTTTTTCATGTATCCTTCAACAAGTGATTATTTCTGGGATATGGAACCGAGCGGGACAGATTGTTGAGGTGAGAGACGTGAGTGGGTAACGGCACAACACACAAATATTCACGTAAGTGCAGTGAGAAGGTGCATTCAGATTTGCCATCCCTCAGGGAAAGTGCCTCTGAGGAAGTCATCCCTGAAGGACAGGTAGGATTTACCAAGGATGCAAGCTGAGACTCAGGATGCAGCCCTCTCCAAAGGGAAAGCCACCAGACAGCGCTGGGAGGGGTGTGCCAGCCCTGCACTGACTGCTCCTTGTGGGGTGCAGGGACCTAATGGCTCAGGAGAGAACTCCTGGGGGCAATGACATAGCCCAGAACCAGCATTGCCTTTTCAAACCTCAGTGGCTAGGATTCCAGGGCCTTCAGTGGCTTGAGAAGGAAGAGACTATAAGTTCTATTTTAATTCTCTTCTCTAACTTTTCTAACACTGTTTTTGATGATTATGCTGGGTTTTATGGCTCCTTTTCTTCCAAGATGTCAGGTTGGACTCAAGTCTGGCCACTTGTGGGGCTGGGATCATGGTCTCTGTGGGGTGCTGAGATCCAAGGCAGTAGCAGACCTTGCTGGTAAACTTTGTCCCCCCTTGCTGGCCGGTTGTGTTTTCGCACAGCCGTGCTGCCCCTTTCACTCCATCACATACAGCGTCCTTTCTGTGCCCTGCTGCCTCCCAGCCCAGCTCTGTGCCCACCTCATGCCTCCCGGTGGTGGTGACGACCACTTCATTCATTCTTCGGGAATCTGGTTTTTAAAGCGAAAGCTGGTACATCAAGGTGTGCTGAAGCAAACCAAAATGGGACGGGATGCAGAAAACAAATAGGTGTGCTCTTCAGAGTTCTGCTTTAGATCTGAGGCACCCTACCCTTTTTAAATTATGGTAAAATATAGATAACATAAAATTTGTCATCTTAATTGTTTTTAAGTGTACAATCCAGTAGTGCTAATTATATTCACATTGTTGTACAACCAATCTCCGGAACTCTTTTCATCTTACATGAATGTTAGGCATCTTTTAAGAAATAAACAAAGTAATTCTTTCTTCAGAAATCAACTGCCAGAAGCCAACGTTTATTCTTTTCTGTGATGCCTCTCCCCAGCTACTTCCCGCCCCTCCTCGTACACATGGCATTGGCCTGTCATGGCCCCAGGGCTTCCATGCAGCCAAGGGCACAGCCCCACAGTTGCTACCCAGGTAGATCTGTTCAGTGGCTGTTTTCCCCGTTATCTGCGTGCTTCTGAGCAAGTCGCTGACTGCCCTGGAACTATTATGAAACCGGGGTGACAGGAGGAACGTGGCATCTGCACAGCCCCAGCGGACACCAGCACTGTGGAAGGGCTCAGTCTCTGGTTGGGGGCCTTCCACACTCCACCACTGGTGGAGCCCCCTGTACCCCGCTTCTGGTTCTTAATACATCTTTCATTCTGAATTTTTCTTCACAGTGGGCCGTGTGGTCAGTTTACGCTGGTGAGCATGAAAGTTTTCAGCCCAATGTTCATTGGTAGTATCAGCACTTTTTATTTTATGGTATTCTATTCATCATAAAACAAGAAGGGAAACTGCAATAAAACAGTGGCTTTGGGTTTATTTTGATATTTAGGAGTAAAACCCTTTCTTCAAATGAAATTTTTCCTGGCAGTGTGTCACAGGAGAAATGAGCAAAATTTCTCTGGGTGAGTGAGCCGGGGCACCCCTCTCCCTAAAGTCCATATGCCCTGAGGCTTCTCCCCTGATCTATGAGGCCTAGTTTTCAAATCCTCGCTGAACTGTGTGGGCGCCTCCCAGAGGGGTGGCAGCTGGGTCCCCCACCGTGCTGACATTGAGAGTGCCCTGTGAGGTGAGCTCACACACAAAAGTCCAGATTGGAACCACAGGTTGGGGGTGACACCACTACACCTGTGAAGGTGGGATGTGATTGGTAGGCAAATGTGGAAGGTTGAGGATTACCTGTACATTAAGAAAAAAAAAAAAAAAAAAAAAACGACTTCCAGATTAAGATGGCAGAGGGCAGCATAGAATCTCTTTCCTAATATCTAGCAAAACGAACAAAACTGGTCGAATAAACTTTCCAAAATTTCACCAGCAGCAACCAGTACAGAGTAACACTGGGCCTCAAACTTCAGAAATGAGTGTCCAGAGAGAGTAATGGAAGATGCTGGTGGTGCCTGGGTCGTGGGGCTTGGCTCCCAACCCCTGACTTACCCCAGAGGAGGCAGGAGGAGTGACGTCCAGGTGTCCTTAGGGTCCTGAGAGGTCCAACAAAAACCCACCAATTTGGAAAGAGTAGACTCCGGGGGTGAGAGGCAGCCCTGGGAAAGGTAGACTGGGGCATCTAGGGGCCTGCTGTCCTCAGGCACGGTGTGGATGGCTCGGCAGCGGGTCCGCTTTTGAGCTTCTCTCTGCTGCCCTCACGCCTTCTGGCTGGCATTCCATCCTCAATCCCGTCTCCTTGTAGGACTCTTGTTCCAGCCCCCTCTCTCCATCCTGGATTCCCCTTCGCATGACCTTCGCCTGGCGTCCCACCCTTCCCTGAGCACCTTCTGCCTCTTGTGCCCTCCCTCGACCCACCCTGGTTCTGCCAGGCCTGCTGCCAGCTGTGGTCCCAGCGTGACAATCAAGGGTCATGTTTAGGAGTAAACTTACGGCTGTGTGTTTACAAAATCATTATTTTTATGAAGTAGTTCAGATCAAAAAGAAAGACAAAGAGCTTATATCACAAACATCCTGTGTTCACCGTCCAGCCTAAGAAGTAAATAGTACAGAGTCTACATCTCAGAACTGAAGTGATCAGTTCTGTCCTGAATTTGGTGTCAACCTTCTGTGTGTGTTTGTACTTTTATTGTATAGATTCATGCCCCTAAGTGATACATACCGCTGTCTCTAGTAGCATACTATGTGTCTGTGTCTACATTCATGTCTACACCTACGTCTGTATCCACATTTATCTTTCTGCAGCTCCCTTTCTCACCCACAGTGTGTGAGCCTATTGTGTTCACCATTGACATGTGTCATTCTAGTTCATTTGTGTGTGGCTTGGGGCCGCCAGAGGTACATCGCTCCCAGGGCACATGGTGGGGTCCTTTCCACATAACGCGCAACGATGTTAAAATCAAGACAGCAGGCCCAAAGTGGAGTCTCTCCTGCAAAGTCCACGTCGCCAGAGTCAGACTTAGCTTTATAGTTTCAGCTCTCCCAGAAATGGAACCTTAAACTGCCAAGCAGGAATCATTCGAGTGGCACTAGTTAGGTAACTACTGTTGGACCACTGCCCTCCCCAAAAGGAAGAGAACTTATAATAACCAACCTGCTTTTTTGGCTAGCAGAACTTCCTCATTCCTGCTCCCTCTGCCTCAGAGTTCCTTTCTACCTGCTAATTTGGATGCTGTCTGATTCATGAATTGATGAATAAAGCCAGTAAGATCTTTAATTGGTTGAATTTTGTTTTTGTTTTGCTTTGTTTATCTTTTAGCATCCTTTAATTTTTTTTAAATTTCATTTTATTAGTTTCAAGTATACAGTACATTGGTTAGACATTTATATAGTTTATAAAACAATCCCCCTAATTGCTCTTTCTCTCCTCTGGCTCTCCATGTAACCAATACATTAATGCTAACTAACTTCATCCCCTTAATTTTTAAAAGAATTAAGTTGATTTCTTTAGGCAAAATAGAGTTAGATCTTAAATGTTTATTCTATCTGACAATATCTGCCTTTTAATAGTGGCTAGACAGTTTGTACTTATATGATTAATTCACATGATTGATTTAAAACTGAATTTTGTTTTTTAACAGTAGGAATTCCACCTCTGGGCTGGGCCACACCCATCTGATCACTCATTTCCCTATTGATGGACCTTTGGAGACCAGTTTTCTGTTTGTACATCAAAGCTACGCATGTGTGTTTCTCTGCCTACTGTTGAGTGGTTGGCCTTTTTCTTACTCATTTGTAAGAATTCTCTGTGCTGAATCTTAACGCTTTGTTGGCTCTGTCTCCTGCAAATATTTTCCCCCCACCTGTGGCCTATCTTTTCACTACTTTATAGTATCTTTTAATACATAGAAGTTTCCAACTTGAGTGTGGACTACTTTATCAACCTGATTTGTACTTCTGATGTTTTAATTAGTAAGCGATATTCCATAGCCAAAGTCATAAAGACAGCCTTCTGGGTTTTCTTCTGAAGGGTGTCAGACTTTATCTTCAGGTATTTGTAAGAAAGGTGTGAGATAGAGATTCAGTTATATTTTTTTTTACCCACGTGGATAAACTGCTGTCCCAGGACATGAATTGAAAGTCCCTTTCCTCTGCTACTGACTGTAGTGCTGTGTGGCCATCTGCCATACTTTTACACTTCCTCTGGTCTGGTTCTAGACTTTTCTAAATCATTAAGCTGCTTGTCTACCCTGTACCAGGACAGCCTTCATTATTTTAGCTTTCTGACCCATCTTTATATCTGGGGGTGGGGACCACACACCTTGCTCTTCAGATTAGGACGGGCTCTCTTGGCTCCTTGCTCTCTCACTGCGTGTTTTGGAATCAGCCTGTGAAGTCCCACTGAAAATCTTATTGATTCTTGATGGCAGTTGCTTTGAACTTAGAGAGTAATTTGTTCAGAAGTGATATGATTATAATATTAAGTCTTGCTGTTTTCTAATGTTACTGAAATCTTTATGTTTCCAATGGAATTTTACTATATTGTTTTAACATCCTTATATGCCACTTTTTAGTTCTATCCTTAAGTACCTTTCAAATGGGTTGCGTTGCTAAAGGATATATATATTTTTAACCTGCATTTCCTAATCGTTGTGCCAGTTAGTACAAATGTAGTTGGGTTTTAAATATTGATCTTGGGAGCTCTTTCTCTCCCTCTGACGACCACTCAGCTATGACCTGCCACAGGAGTCCATCTATCGGTCCCCCCCGACTCTCACACTCTTTAGTTGATGCTTTGTAAGGTCTAGGATCTTCACTACCATGGTGAAAAGTAAGAGGGATGGCAGGTGTGACACAGCAGAAATTTTAAAACAGTAAGAGAATGCTACATACAATTACAGGTTATACATTTGAACACTTCATTGAAATGGACAATTTCCTAGGAAAAATAAAATATTCAAAACCTAGATCTAAGAGAAGTAATTATCCTTTTTATTTCTCCTTTGTGGTGTCTTTAACGATTATTTTCATAG
Organism: Eidolon dupreanum; assembly: GCA_028627145.1. Classification (NCBI taxonomy): domain Eukaryota; kingdom Metazoa; phylum Chordata; class Mammalia; order Chiroptera; family Pteropodidae; genus Eidolon; species Eidolon dupreanum. The sequence continues at coordinate 88,171,508 of CM053510.1, read as the reverse complement.
TATCTTTTTATAAGGGAAAATAATGTAGGGTAGCAAAAAAAAAAAAAAAAAAGGAAAGAAAAGGAACTCAGTAGCTCTCCCTTGCTCTGTGTGCTGGGAGAAAGGCAGGTGGTACAAGCATCATCTCTCCTCCCACTGCTGCCCCAGCACCAACACTTCAGGTGTCGCAGGCAGCTCTAGCAGCATCTGTGGCCGGTACAACCCGAAATGGCGCCGCGTCCTGGATGACGACGGGCCCACGGCGGTTGAGGAGGATGTGGACGAGGGAGTTAATGTGTTGGATGTGTGCCACTGCTTGGCTTTGTGTTAGTGGGAATACCTAATCACACCACAGACTGCCACTGAAAGGCAGTCATTCCCCAACTATAAGATGGCCACCTTGGTCAGAGTGGTCTTTGGGATGAATACTTTTGTCAACTTTGTCTGCATTCCTGGAGAAGAATAATATCATTTGGGAGAAATTGGTATGGTCATTTTACCTAGAGGCAGGAAGGTAGGAAGGAGCTGTGTTGTCATTCCACATACTGTTTAGGCATTGAAATGGATGGGGGTGTGATCACTGTGGTTTGCATTTTGTGTGTGTGTGGTAAAAAATATGTAACAAAATTTATTACCTTAATAATTTTTAAGCGTATAATTCAGTAGTGTTACATATACTTACATTATTGTGAAACAGACCTCTAGAAATTTTTCATCTTGTATAAATGAAACTCTGTTCCCATTTCCCCATTAAACAACTCCCCAGTCCCTGCTCCCTCAGCCCCTTGCAGCCAGCACTGTACTCTCTGTGAATTTGATGACTCCAAGTATAAGATTTGTCCTTTTCTGACTATTTTGTTTCACTTAGCATAATGTCTTCAGGATTTATCCATACTGTAATATGTGTCTGAATTTTCTTCCTATTTAAGATCAAGTAATATTCCATTGTCTGGATATACCACATTTTGTTTATTCATTGATAGACACTTGGTTATTTTCATCTTTTGGCTATTATAAACAATGTTGCTGCAAGTGTAGGTATTCAAATATCTTTTGATGACCCTTCTTTCAATTATTTGGGTATATACCCAGAGGCAGGATTGCTGGATAATATGGTAATTCTATTTTTAATTTTTTCAGGAAAATCCACATTATTTTTCATAGTGGTTCCACCATTTTACATTCCCACCAACAGTGTGCGAGTGTTCCAATTTTTTGACATCCTCACCAACACTAATTGTTTTCTGGGTTTTTTGTTTGTTTGTTTGTTTGTTTTTGATAGTGGGCATCCCAATGGGTAGGAGGTGATATCTCGTTGCGGTTTTGATTTGTGATGTTGAGCATATTTTCATGTGCTTATTGGCCATTTGCATATCACCTTTGGAGGAGTGTTTATTCAAATTTTTTGCCCATTTTTCGATTGGGCTATTTGATTTTTTGTTGTTGAATTGTAGGAGTTCTTTATATATTCTGAATACTAACCCTTTATCAGATACACAATTTGCTAATATTTTCTCTTTGTTAAATGTGTCCTTTGATGAACAAAAGTTTTTAAGTTCAACATAGCCTCCCATGGATTGATTTATGTTTAATATATGTCTGTGGGGCCCAAAACTCTGTAGAAGATTCTTACTTCTGATAATGCATTGCTGAGCTGAGGCATTCCCTCATCACATTTGACCGACTTTTCTTGATGTCCCTCCTGCCTGAAGCTCTTAGAGGAGGAATTCATGAAAGTTCTTCATGTTAAAGTGAGCATTGTCCCTGAGATTTGCCAAAGTCAGTACTCTCACCTGAAAGAGAGACAGGAACTCAAGCATGGGGCGGGCAGCTGGTCCTAGTTGTCTTTCCTTGCGGTCCGTGGAAGGTAATTGTGGAGAGAACCAGATTCTGGTGTCAAACCCAAAAAAATCAAAAGCCTTTGAAAGAATAAGCTTTATTGATTTGCTAAAAATAAAAAGTAAAAACAAAAAGTTTTGACTCGTCATAGAGAACATCTCTTGAGGTAGCCGACCATCTTCGTTCAGCATTCAGAAGGCACAGGAAGCCAGGCTCCTTCTAAGCCCTGGGTTCAGAGCTCTGGGTAGCACTGGGGAGGAGAGGGGGGGAGCATGCTCCTACCTTTGCAGCTTACAGCAGGACTTCCAACTTTAGGCCACTCCCTCTGTCTCAGCAAGAAATGACACAAAATGAAAAAGCACTCACAACTCAGCCTCCAGTTCATTTGGCCAGCATTAGAAGGGTTCTGAGGGAGGGGGACCTCGGAGACAGACTTCACTATCCCAGGCTCCCTCCCTCTCATCAGTTGTCCAAGTCATGCCACTTGGCTGTGCTGTAGTGGAAAGAACCACAGAGAATCAGGTATTGTCTATTCCTTTCTTCCTTTCTATTTCCTTTTACAACAGCAAAAAGATGCCAAAATTTTTCTGTGCCATCCTCTCCCCACTTATGGGCTGAATTGTGTCCTCCCTCAAATTCGTATGTTGAAATCCCAACCCTCAGTAACTCAGAATATGGCTATTTGAAGATGGGGGTCTTTAAAGAGGTGATTAAGTTAAAATGAGATCTTTAGGGTAGACCCTAATCCAATCTGACTGGTGTTCTCATAAGGAAGACACAGACAATTAGGTCACCGACAAGCACAGAGGGAGGATTATACAAGGGCACAGGAAGACCATGGCTTTCTACAAGCCAAGGAGAAAGCCCTTAGAAGAAAATATCCCCTTCTGACACCTTCATCTGCAACCTCCAGCTTCCAAATCTGGATTTCTGTTGTTTAAGCCCCTCAGGCTGTGGTACTTTGTTACCATAGCCCTGGGGAACTGACACACCCACCCCATTCCACCCTTCTTTCTTCCAATAGAACAGCATGAGTCACTTATTAACTCCAGCAGCAGTGTGTCCTGTCAGTGTTAATGAGAAACTCTCCCAAGACTTACTTGTAATATTGGCAAGTGGCTGTGAGCCGTGAGCTCTGCATCCTGTTGTAAATGGGTCCGTTCCTTATTAAAATGCCACTTGTAGCCCTCTGTTTCCCAGTGCTCTTGGCAACAGTCCAACTTTATGTTCCAAATAGGAAAAGGTGGGTTGATTTAGGGACTCAGCCCTTGTTAGGCGTTACCTTGATTTATGTAAAAATAATATTAACTGGTTGAATAACAATGGCTCACCATTCACCTGCGGCCTAGGAAGCTAATAAAAAGGGCACATTAATCTCTTTGGTGATGACATCAATTTGTACCAGCCAGTCTTCCAAGTTAAGAAATGTGTTATGTTGTTCCAAGTGTACTTTTACTTGGTACGGGATTGTGTTAAGTGGTTCCAAAAAATGAACTTGTGTATTTTCTCTAGGGAAACTCCTGTATATTATTTCAGCTCAAAACATCTCTCGAACACAATTACTAATCGGAATAAAAATCAGCATTTGTCCTGCTGGCTCAGCTGGAAGATCTGCTGCCCTAAGATGTGGCTGCCCAGCAGTGGGCCATGGGGGCCCGCAGAAGGGGCTCTGTCCACACTTCAGAAGGAAGCACAGCTGGGGGCAGTTCCTGTTTTGTCTTGCTGGAATTCAAAGATACCTTTAAGCCTTTTTCCCTACTTGAGTGGAGAGGGTCTGAAGGCAGTTTCACAAGCTGTACCACGTAGAACTCCTGAGGAAAGCTATTCAAAAGAATGACTTCATGAGAGGGGAACTAATATTTGCCATTTCTTCTTCTTTTTCCCCACTCATTTCCCAAGGGAAGGCTAATCTTTAGAACACAGAACCTCTGGAGGCCAATAAAATGGAGCTCAAGAAGCAAGATTGTTTCATTGTTGCCGCCATAAAATAGAGTTTGTTTTTATTGCGGGGTTTTTTTTCCCCTTCAGGAAAGCACTGGATAAGAGCTCTGATAGATTATTCTTGCACCCCTGGTTCTGACTTTCCCCCCATTGTTCCAGTTGCCTTTTTATCGCTGAGATCTCTGTCAAGTTCAATGCCATTCTTGTTCATGTACTTGTTCCCACTGCTGGGCTGCCTGCCCACCTCTGCCCGGGGTTCCCAAGGGTGATGGCAAGTGGCCCCGGTACAACCCTTTCATGTTGCAAACTGCCTTGAGTGTCCCTGAAACTAGCTGGGGTGTCAGCAAGACTACAACTTGGTGGCCGCTCAGCTGGGCTGTCCACTTGGCATTTCCAAGCCTAGCAGTGGGTGGTCGGGCATCATCAGCCTTGGATCAAATGCCTCTCTGTGCACTTGTGGGTGCCTGGGTGGTGGGGTTCAGTGAGGAGCTGGCCTGCTATGAGCACTTGGCTGTGAGTCTGATCATGAGAGAGTGTTTATTATGCAGAAACATGCAACCAGAGGCAGAGATAACCTAGCAGAGCGGGCCCGGGTTAAGGACCGAGGGCGTCATACATAAAAGTGAACTGCTTTCAAGTGCTCAATGGCTGTTAAATGTGTGGGAATCTCACAGCCAGGCAAAGTTCAGACAGTGGGGGCATTTAAGCAAAAAAAAAGAAGTGAGGGCCAGAGCCAGGTGGGCTGCTCCAGCAGCTCCCAGATGGGAGGGGACCTCGAGGGGACAGGGACTGATTCTCCCACCCAGCCCTTCGCCCTAATATGACCTGAAGGCTAGAGGAGGGGGCCTCCTGTCCTGCTTCCTGAGGCCTGGGGAGATTGGAATTCTGAATCAAAGGACAGTGACCTCAGAAATAGATGGCTGTTTGAATAATTTGGGAGGACTCAGCATTTGAATCCCTTTGTAGCCTCCCAGAAAGTCATCCAGGGGTGCCTAAGCCTTCCATTGACAACCCAGAAAGCCCAGACATCCCCCAATATGGTTCTTGTGTGTGTCTCCCCAACCCCCGACCCTCCTGAGATGGTTCTGGACAGCTCCACCTGCTGTCTAACACTCTCTTTGAACTGTGTAGCAAGTTCAAGTCCTCTGGAAGGAGCATTTTCCACATGAAAGTGTCACCCTTGGTTACAGTGTTTTGGTTGTGAGCAGTGCCCTACTTTTGCTTGTGGAATCGTCTTTCAGTCCCTGTAGAAGATGAGAGATGTTGAGTCCATCTCTGGCGGATGTCCTGGGGCATGCTGCAGCATCGCTTGTCACTTGGGAGGCTGGAGGGCAGGGCAGACTGCCAGGCTTGGGGAGTGTGGCACAGTATTCCAGGAATTCAATATCAGGAGTGTTTTATCTGAGATGTGGGGCACAGTTAGGAGCATTGCTTGGGAGCGTCTTGTCCAAACCTTTTAACTTGAGAATACTGAACCTTTGCTTCCAGGGGAAGTATGGAGTAACCTCCTTTTAGCTCTGGTCACAACATTTTCATTCACTGATCAGTACATTACCTATGTGTGTTTCTGTGTGAAAACACCATATTGATTATATATTGTTGATTCTTTAATATTGAGCTAACGGCCAGTGGCGCTAACTTAGGCTTGAACAAAGCTCATCTAACACATGGTTATTTTCTCCCTAAGGCTCATCGCAGCCTTCTTGTATTTAGGAATACCAGGCAGCTCTTCTGGTCTTTACCTGCAATAGAGAGATAGAGGTCAATGGTCCAAGGCCAAACAAGATGGCAATGTGTGGAGGCAACAGCAGGCACCCAGGGGCTGCCGAGCTTGCCCCCAAAGCTGGGCCTGGTACTTGGGCCCCGTGTGTGACTGGCCAGGTCTCTGCCAGCAGCCCCCAGCACCTCGGGACTCCCAGGTGTGTGAATGGGAGCCCCAGGCATCATTCACGGGGCCCTGCTGCACCCCTGCTGCACATAGCCTCCTGCACCAGCAGCCCTGACATCACACCCACTGGCCTGGACTCAGTGGACATACCTCCTGATGAGGGCATGGTGACTTCTGTCCTCACCAAGCCAGGTGACATGCAGAGTAGCAGACCAGGGTCTTGACGGGAAGACTGTGGTCTGGTGTCCACTTTCATTTACCCTCTAAAGGTACAGTGCATGTAGGGCCTTGTAGCTTCTGAGGCCCTGACCTGTGGGGAGCATGCTGGGGTCTTTCCATGACCCTCTGGGGCTGTCCAGGAGAACTGGCCTCGAAGGGGCTGCGACTCTTCCCTGCCCACCTATGTCTTTGCAATAGTTCTTCTCCTGCCAGATAGATCACAGCCAGAGTCTCAAAGGGAGGCTCCACGTGGCCACTGGGCATGCAGAGCAGCTAAGGGAGGTCCCAATTGCTGAGGGCGACTCCTGCCCCATCCCTGGCAAAGTTGCCTTGCTGTTAAATTTAATACAGATGAACCATCATGCCCACTCCCACTCCCATCCCTTGGGCTTCCTCTTTTCCACCTCACGGCCTGAACAGAGGTTCATTTACATGAGGAGGAGGCATCTCACCCTGCAGCGCTCTCCCACCTGGCATGTAAGTCCCACCCTCCATAAGGTTTGCTGTCCTACTAGACACTGCAAGAGCCGGCACACAGCTGACCTCCTAACCTGGTGTCTTGGGAAGATCATTCCTTTCCCAGCCTTCTGGTTCCCTGCAAATACTTGAAGACAAAGCAGTCCTTAACCTCTTTAGGGCACATGGACCCCGTAAGTAGCTTCATTAGCTCTATGGACCCCCTAAAATTATCATCAGTCATCTATATTCATAGATGGATTCTAAATCTTAGTTAGAGGGTAGAGAAAATAGACTCATTTTTTTCCATCCAAGTTCATGGATGCCTTGAACTCTCTCCATGAGAGACTCATGGTCCCAGCTAAGAAACCTTCAACCTTCTAAATAGGGATGTTCATACAGACTAATGGTCAAGAGTTGTACACAGCCACCCAGAATTTGCAAAGTATGGGCTCTGCAAACAGGAACCAACCTCCTCCATTACCCAAGCCCACCACCCCCTTAAGACTAGCCTGACCCGGGGGTGGGGTGGGGCAGGGCTCCAGCTGGCACACTGGGCTCCAGGCTGGGGTTTCACATTTGATCCAGGGCAGAGTCCGTGTCAGCATTAGGTACATTCAGTGTCGTGCAGCCATCATCACCATCCATCTCCAGAACTTTTTCATCTTTCCCAACTAAAATTCTGTCCTCATTAAATGAGAAATTCCCATTCCCCCGTGCCCCAGCCCCTGGCAACCAGTATTGTGTCTCTATGAATTTGAAAACTCTTAAGTACTTAGACCTCATATGAGTGGAGTTATACAGCATTTGGCTTACTGTGACCGGATTATTTCACTTAGCATAATGCCCTCAAGGTTTATTTACATTGTAGCATTTGTCAGGATTTCCTTCCGTTTTAGGTCTGAATAATGTTCCTTTGCACGTATAGACCACACTTTGTTTATCCGCCTATCCGTTTGTGGACACTGGGTTGCTTTCCCCTTTGGCTGTGGTGAACAAGGAGAGTGCTTTTAGAAGTTTAAGAAGTTTCTACCTTTGTAAATGTTAACATTTTAGATTTTTTTGTTCACACCTAGAAGAGTATTGGCAGTAATCCCCAGTTATTTTAGCTACGAAGTTCCATTTCGTTTTCCTCAGGCTCCCAGCAGGCAGTGGTTGCCCATGGTTCCCCCCGGGCCTGTGTGCTGCCTCGGGCCAGTGCTCCATCTGCAGCCAGTGGTCCCACCAGCTCACAAGGCAAAGGTCGAACAGGGGACACGGGGGGGGGGGAGGGGCGCCCTTCGTCCCAGACCCCACAAGAGTGCGTAAAACCAGCCAGAATTTCTCTTCTCATGGGAGGAGTGCACCCCAGGCAGCGAAGGATAGAGAGTAGCCCCTTGTAGAAAACTGGAATCACTGTGCAGCTCTGCCCAAGTCCAAAAGTCACCACTGGGCATTGGCCACCATTGACTGCACAGCAAAAAGTGTGCAGTAATTGAAACAGAAGTGGCTTCACAGAGCCCTAGGTCACAGGGAAGAGTGGCTGGGGGCTGTTCCTCCGAGAGCTGAGTCAGGAGGTTCAAAAGATGACAGTAAGGCCCCCTTTCCTGTCTGCTTGCTGGTCAGTAACACCATCACTTGAATTCATTGACTTCTCCAAGTCTTTCTAGTGTCTGTCCAGAGTCTTGTACCTACGATGCAGCTCTAGGACACACTGATCGTCCTTCAGGGCATATGTACAGAAGGTGATCTGGGGACAGATGGTTCTCTCCCTTCGCTGAAGACAAGAGAGGAGCACAGACCTGTCCTAGTGATGGTGGGTCTACAGTGACCTTCAGTCACTCAGCGTGGCACAGAAAGAGAGAAAAGAAACTCAGAAACTATTCAGTCTTCACTAGACCTGAGAGCACCATTGTGAAAATGCTTCTGGCCCCTGGTCCTGGACTCTGCGTTAGTGAGCATTCACTGCCCTCTAGTGGTGAGATGAACACAGAACACACTGTGATGGCTAACTTCCACACTATTTCAGTATACGGATGAGTTTGTACATGTATGTGTCAGATGCTGTGGACATATCAGATGAATTATGTAGTGTTAATGCTGACTTGTGTCATCTGAAAATTCTTATGTCCTAATCCCCAGTACTGTATTTGGAGATGGGATTTTAAAGAGGTAATTACATTCTTCTCAAGTTCACATGGAATATTCTACAGGAAAGATCATTATTAGACCATAAAACAAGTCTCAATAAATTTTGAAAGATTGAAATCATACAACTTACCTTCTCCAAACGACAATGAAATAAAATTAGAAATTAATAACAGAAGGAAATTTGGACAATTCACAAATATGTGGAAATTAAACAACACAGTGCTCAATAACCAATGAGTTAAAGAAGAAATCGTAAAGGAAATTAAAAAATACTTTGAGATGAATTTAAAAAAATACTAAAACTTATGGAATGCAGCTAAAACAGTGCTCAGAGAGAAATTCAAATCTGTGAACACCTATATTATGAAACAAGAACATTTTCATATGAATAATCTAAGTTTCCACATTAAAAAAAAACCTAAGAAACTGGAAAGGAAAAGCAACCTCAACGTAATGCAAGCAGAAGGAAGGAAATAATAAAGATCAAAATGAAGATAAATAAAAGAGACTAGAAAAACAATAGAGAAATTAGCAAAACTAAAAGTCGATTTTTTAAAAGACCAACAAAGTTAATAATCCTTTGCTAGACTGACCAAGAAAAAAAATCATAAAACAAAGAGGGGGCATTACTACCAATGGTACAGAAATGAAGAAAGGTTATAAGGAAATACTATGAACAATCGTATGCCATGGTGGGCAGAATAATGCTCCCTGTAAGATGTCTATGTCCTATTGCCTGGACCCCATGTATATGTTACCTGACATGGCAAATGAGATTTTGAAGACATGATTAAGTTAAGTAAATTGATATGGGGGTCTTACTTTGGATTATCTGGAAAAGCCCAATGTAATCACAAGGGTTCTTATAAGAGAAAGAGGGAGGCAGGAGAGTTAGAGTCAGAGATTTGAAGATATGATGCTGATAGCTTTGAAGATGGAGGAAAGAGCTGTAAGCCAAGGAATACAGATAACCTGTAGACACTGGAAAAGGCAAAGGAACAGGTTCTCCTCCTACCCAGGAGCCTCCAGAATGAATGCAGCCTTGCTAACACCTTGATTTTTTAGCCCAGTGAAATCCATTTCAAACATTTGGCCTCAGGACCTGTATGATGGTAAATCTGTGTTGTCTTAAGACACCAATTTTGTGGTAATTTGTTACAGTGCAACAGGAAATGAATAAATGTGCCAACAAATTAAATAATCTAGGTGAAATAGATAAATTTCTAGAAAAATAGAAATTACCAAATCTGACTCAAGAAGAACAAAAAATTGTAATAGACCTACAAGTAAAGAGATTGAATTTGTAATAATAATTTAAAAAAAAACTTTCCGTAAGAAAAACCCAGAGCCAGAGGGTGTCATTGATGAATTCTACCAAATGTTTCAAGAAAATTTAACACCAATCCTTTATAGACTCTTCCCTCCCCCAAAGAGGAGAGAAGGCTTCTTACTTCTCTTCTAACTTACTCTATGAGGCCAGAATGACCCCAATAGCAAAAACAAACAGAGGCATTACAAGAAAACCACAAGTCAATGTCCCTTATGAATATAGATATAAAAAACCCTCAAGACAATACTAGTAAACAAAATCCAGCAACATATACAAAGAATTTATCTGAGGAATGCAAGGTTGGTTCAACAATCAATCAATGAAATAAACCATTTTAATGAAATAAAGGACCAAAAACGCATGACCATCTCGATAGATGCCGAAAAACGCATTTGACAAAATCCAACAACTTTCATGATTTGAAAAAAATAGTAACATAAGGGAAATTTCTCAATGTGATAAAGTGCATTTATAATAAAACCCACGTCTAGCATCGTAATAGTAGAAAATTGAAATTTTTCCCCCAGACCAGGAACAAGACAAAGATCTTCACTCCTGCCACTTCTATTCAACATTGTACTGGAGGTTCCAGTTAGAGCCATTAGGCAGAAAAATGAAATAAAAGACAGACAGATTAGAAAAGAAGAAGTAAAATTATCTAAAATTATCTCTGTTTGCAAATAGTTTGATGTTATATATAGAAAATCTTAAATAATTTTTTAAAATTATTAGAGTTCATAAATGAGTTTAGCAAGATCGCAGGATATAAGATCAATATATAAAAATGAATTCTATTTCCACACACTAGAATGAACAATGTGAAAATGAAAATAAGAAAACAATTTCAGTAACTAACTTATTATAGTGATCATTTTGCAATATATCAAATATCGAATCATTATGTTGTACACCCGAAACTAATATGTTGTATGTCAATTATACCTCAATAAAAAACATTTTTAAAAATGAAAACAATTTTATTTACAATAGCATGAAAAAGAATAAAACACGTGGAATAAATTTAACCAAAGAAGTGCAAAACTTGTACAAAACATGTTGAAAGAAATTTAAAAAGTCCTGAGTAAATGGGAAGACATCTTGTATTCAGGGATTAGAAGGCAATATTGTTAAGATGGCAGTACTCCCCAAACTAATCTACAGATTCTATGTAATCTGACTTCTCTGTAGAAATTGACAAGTGGATTCTAAATTGACAAGCGGATCCTAAAATTCACATGGTCAGGGGACCCAGAATACCCAAAATAATCTTGAAAAAAAAAAAACTAAGTTGAAGAACTCACGCTTCCTGATTTCAAAACTTACTACAAAGCTACAGTAATCAAGACTGCGTGTTACTAGTATAAAGATGGACATATAGACCAATGGAATAGAATCAAGAATCCAGAAATAAACCCTCAGACTTAAGGTTAATTGATTTTTGATAAGGATGCCAAGACAGTTCTATGAAGGGAAAGAATAGTCTTTTCAACAAATCTTGCTGGGACAACTGCATATATTCACATGAAAAAGAATGAAGTTGATGGACAATCGACTAGTAGTTACCAGGGGGAAGGGGAGCAGGGGAGAAGGTAGACAGAGTAAAAGGGGTCAAATATGTGGTGACAGAAAGAAATCTAACTATGGGCAGTGAACACACAATGCAATATATATATGCCTTACTGTTGAAGTGTATACTTGAAACTTAACTGGATTTCGTTAATTAATGTTATCATAAAAAAAAAAGATGAATGAAATTGAACCCCTACCTCACACTGTATACAAAAATTAACTCAAAATTTATTAAAGACTAAGTGTAAGAACTAAAACTATAAAACTCTTTGAAGGAAATATATGTATAAATCTTCACAAACTTGGGTTTGGCAATGATTTTCTAGATAAATGACACCAAAAACACAAGCAACCAAAGAAGAAAATAAATCAATTGGACTTCTTCATAATTTAAATATTTTTGTGTTTCAAAAACCACTGTCAAGAAAGTGAAAAGACAACCCACACAGTGGAAGAAAGTATTTGCAAATCATATATCTGATGAGAGACATGTATCCAGAATATATAAAGAACTTTTACAACTCAACAATAAAAAGACAACCCAATTTAAAAATAAAGGACTTAAATAGATATTTCTCCAAAGAAGATATCAAAATGGCCAATAAACACATAAAAAGATGCTCAATACCATTAACCATCATGGAAATGCAAATTAAATACACAGTGAGATATTATAGCCACCCACTAGGATGGCTAAAATAAAAACAATATATAGTCATAATATTGGCAAGAATATTGAGAAATTGGAGCCCTCATACATAGCTAATGAGAATGTAAAATGGTGCAGCTGCTGCTGTGGAAAACAATCTGGTAGTTACTAAAAATTAAATACAGAGTTATCATAGAACTCAGCAATTCCATTCCCAGGCATATACCCAAGAAAACTGTAAACATGTGTCCACACAAAATCTTGTACACAAACGTTCATAGCATTATTCATAACAGCCAAGATATGGAAACAACCCAAATGTCCATCAACTGAAATATGGATAAATGAAGTATCATATATACACAGAATAGAAAATTATTCAGATAAAAAAGAATGAAGTCCTGATTCATGCTACATGAACACACTTTAAAAACATGCTTGGTTGAAGAAGCCAGATACGAACAGCCACATATTGTATGATTCTATTTACATAAATGTACAGAATAGACAAAGCAGCCAATACAGAAAGATGAGTAGCCAGGGACTGTGGGGAGGGGAGAACGGGGCGTGATTGCTGATTAGTACAGAGCTTTTTGGGGAGGTGATGATGATACTCTGGAATTAGACAGTTTATAATGTTGTACGACTTTTTAAATATACTAACAACCAGTAAATTGTATACTTTAAAGGGTGAATCTTATGGTGTATGAGTTGCATGCCATTGAAAAAACATGAAAATCCAAACCAGAGAGACAGAGACAGAGACACTTGATCCAGCTGTTTGGAGAGATTGTTGGTGTGTAGTGGGGGTGCAGCTCAGGAAGTAAGGGAACTCTGTTCATCAGGGAGTCCCATTCAAGGTGTGTCTTGCAGAGTGAGTAGATATGGACTATTTTCCTTACAAATAAGAGATCAGTAACATAAAAATCCATTTGGTTACAATACTTTGTCTTTCTTTCTAAACTCTTCTTCCAAAGTAAAATAAATATCTTTTTTGACTATATGTAGGTTTGCTGGAATATGTTTGTGCCTGGTGAGGCAAAGGTCCTCCTTTCTCACTGGGCAGAAGAAGCCACATGGGGGCGAGCCGATGTTATGTTAGATGATTAAAAGGAACTGTGTTTCATTGTTTTTTTATTTTGTCAGATGTGATAATGATATTGTGATAGTTTTTTAATTCTTATATTTTAATGTATCCCAGAATATTTAGGGATAAAACATGTTTGGACCATGCTGGAAAATCCTTTGGCAAAGGAAAAAAAACACATGAAGCAGATATGACAAAATGTTAATTTTTAAGATCTAGCTGATAGTTACATGGGAGTTCCATTTAATATTTTTTCAGATATAAGATAGAGAGATATGTGTCTATATTTATCTATCGATCTATCATCTATCTATCATCTATCTATCTATCTATCTATCTGAAGATTTTCCATTTAAAAAGTGTCTGAGTAGAAGTGCACATTCAAAGATGTTTTCTCCACTTAAGTCACCTACTTCTAAGTGATTTTATTTTCTTTGAACACAAATAAAGGCTATTGTGATCTTGTAACCTTAGAAATGAAATAGGATAATGAGATTTGGAAACACTGTGGATTATCAAGATGAATACAAATCTAAGATCACCAAAACTGCCCCAGCTTTCTGTCCAGCAGCCAGGGCACTAGCCAGAGTTCACAACTGGCTTGTGAAAAAGGGTATTTACTACTGGATCGTCTTTCCTGGCAAATCTTTGGAAACCTCCTCTCAGCAGGGGGCTGGCTGAATCTCATCACCCGCTCCCTCCCCTGCTTTCCTTTTCTCCTGGCCTCTCACTCTTTGACGCCCTCTCTACCACGTTCATAGTAAGAACTTACTTTGTATTTGGTCAGTCACTTCCCGCTCGTGAAGAAGGCCCCGCTAGGCCAGTCAGGGTAGACACTCATGCATTTGCTGAATAAGTAAAGGATTAGGGAATTACCAGCGATTTTAATTGTATTTTTTATGTTTTCCTTTTGGTTTTCAATTTTTCTACAGAGAAAACATTTTATACTAAATATATATATATATATTATACTAAATATATATATATTATACTAAATATATATATTATACTAAATATATATATATTATACTAAATATATATATATTATACTAAATATATATATATATATATATATATATATATATATTGCTTTAAAAAGTAAATGTGTGTGGAGCAACAGAACTCTCATTCATTGCTGGTGGGAATGTGAAAAGGTACAATCACTAAGGAAGACAGTGTAACGGTTTCTTGCAAACCTAACCATACACTTACCATGTGATCCAGCAATCTTACTCCTTGGTGTTTACCCAACAGAGTTGAAAATCTATGTCCACACAAAAACCTGCACACAGGTAAGTGTGGCAGCTTCATTCCTAATTGCCAAAACTTAAAATCAACCAAGATGTCCTTCAGTAGGTGAATGTATAAATAAACTGTGGCCCATCCAGACAATGGAATATTAGCCAGCATTAAAGAGAAATGAGCTATCAAGTTATGAAAAAGACATGGAGGATACTTGCATGCATGTTACTAAGTGAAAGAAACCAGTCTGAAAAGGCCCCATACTGTGTGATTCCAACTGTATGACATTCTGGAAAAGGCAAAACTATGGAGACAATAAAAAGTTCAGAGGTTGTCAGGGGTGGAGTGGGGAAGAGGTGATAGTGGAGAGAACCTTCAGACCAGTGAAACCACCCTGTAGGATATCATAATGATGAATATGTCATTATTTATTTGTCCAAACCTATAGAATGTACAACACCAAGAGTGAGCCCTAATGTAAATGATGGACTCTAGGTGATGATAACATGTCACTGCAAGTTCATCAGTTGTAGCGAATGTCCCACTCTGATGGGGGTGTTGTTGACGGTGGGGGGTGCTGTGCATGTGTGGAGATGGGGGAGGATACGGGAAATCTTTGTACTTTCTGCTCAGGTTTGCTGTGAATCGAAAAAGGCCTAAAAAAGAAAGTCTATTAAAACGTTTTTTAAAAAGTAAACGTGAGGCTCAGAGAGGCTAGATCACAGCATGGGCTCTGGGGAGGGAGGAGCAGGGTGCTGAGCTGAGGAGGACCCTGCTCGGAGTCTGCAGAGAGCCACCTGTGAGAATGTGTACGTGCAGGCTCTTCCTGCTGGTCCCTGTGCATGCCAGCAGCCCTTTGCTGCCTCACACAGGCTCTCCAGCAAGGTTACCTTGGGTCACTGGCAGGCACGCTCTTTGCAGGAGATCACCAGGAGATCTGACCTGAAGTTGGGGGTCGACTGGCAGGAGGAAGACCCAGGCAGAAGTTTTCCCTCTGAAAAACCCTGTCCCCTTCTGCAGGCTAAGTTCCTTCAGGAGCTTTGGCTGGGTAGTGCCCCCAGGGTCGCTGTGCATGGAGCAGGGGAGAAAGGAACCTGAGCGAGCAGACCCCACCGAGGCTGGGAGAAGCTGCTGTGGGCAGTGGGAGGGAGGGCACAGCCAGGCAGTGCTCGGAGGACGGCAGCCTGACTCAGGGTCTGGCACCGCGCTGCAGTGGCACAAGCCTGCCTGGGCAACCTCAAAGCTTCAGGATCACCTACCTGAGAGATGAGCTCAGAATCTCCTTCACAGAGTCCTGCAGCGTCAAGCCAGGGGTTGTATGTAAAAGTCATGCCCAGTCCATCGGCTGTTCTGGTTACCTGGAACATTCTGTTTCCTGTGCCTGTGATTTTACAATCTCCTGGCCCTCCACTCCAGTGTCTGATGGCTAGGAGTGGGGAGCACCCACTCTACAGCAGTGATTGGCTTTCTTCTCTAGGCATAGAGTCAGGGGTGTTCCTGGTGCCTGGGTGAGGATGCTGCTAGACATAAAAACAGCCTGTTTGGGCTGAAGTTTGGGGGAGTAGAGGGTGTTGGGCCCTCCAGGAAGGCCCTGGAGGCACCCGGACCTAGGAGAGGGGAGCCCGTCCCCAGGGCAGAGCTGGGCCTTGCTGTCTGGGTACAGGGCAGTGCACGTGGCAGGCAGCAGGGCCACTGTGCGTCCCTCTGCTTGGTGGAAATCCCTCTCTTTCAGCCATACATTGTGTTTGACTTAGTGTGTTTTTCTTGGCTTTAATGAACAGGATTAGTTGCACTCTTTGTAATTTTTGGAATTGAAGGTATTTTTAACAAATGCAACCAGTATCGTGGGAACATCCTGAAGTTGCTGGCGTGTCTGCAATCTAAAAGCAACCCTGTCTCACCCCCAACCTTCCTCCCTAAAGAGCCTAAGTCATTCAATGGGATGTCTATTTTTGTTCATTTAGGTTTCAAACTGAAGTATGGCTAGAACTGAGGAAATTGGTGTCCCCTACAGTTGTTTCTTCTTTCTCCCGCCCTAATCTGTAAAAGCGAAGTGAAAGGTAAAAAGGGCCAGACTGCATGGCATGTTCCAGGCAGGGCAGGTCGGGGGCCAGTGACCTAGGCCCTTCCAGCCAGATAGCGATTCCCACCTCAACCCCCACCCTCTGCCAAAGTGAAATACATCAGCCATCATTGAATTAGGAAGCTGTATTAGTGACTTACTGCTACATAACAAATGATCACAAACTTAGTGGCTTAAAACAGCACACATTATGACCCCACTGTTTCTGTGGGTCAGGAATTTGGGCATGGCTTAGGGGGGTCCTCTGCTTAGCACCTCTCATGAGACTGCAATCCAGGTGTCAGCCAGGGCTAGCGTCTCATCCGAAGGCGCCACTGGGTGCTATCCCCTCCAAGTGCACTCACATGGTTGTTGGCAGGACCCAGTCCCCGTGGGCTGTTGGATGAGGCTACCCTCAGGTCCTTGGCACATGGGCCTCCCCAATATGGCAGTGTGCTTCATCAAAGCCAGCAAAGGGGAGGAGGCTGAGCCTTTGTAATCTAATCCCAGAGTGACATCCTCAATGTTGCCATATTCTGTTGCTTAGAGGGAAGTTACTCAAGGGCTGGGGATCACACTGGCCACGCATTCCTGGAGGAGGAGTCGTGAGGCCACCAGACATACTCTACCACAAAAGGATGTAAAAATGGTCATGCCCATAGTTGATGTGTGCGTTCATCTCACAGGTGTGGTAAGTAGCACAGCCTTTTCAGAAAGCACTTTGGCTCCTGGTCCAGAGGGGTAGTGCCAAGGATTAGTTCTGACTTAGGACCCTCCAGCGACCCACTTAACTGCTCTGACCCTCAGTCTCCTCCTTTTTAGAATGGGGGTCATGGCAACCGCTGTGCCATTTTGTGACACTTTAAGTATTAAAGAGCTGGTCAAGGCAGCTTACTCATAGTAGGCACCCAGAAATTCTTGCTGAATGAATGAATGAGCTTCCTTTTGACATAATGGGGGCAAAGTCCCATTTAGAAACTTTGGCAGCAAGAAATACATGAGGGTTCCTTCAGAATATTTGGATCCTGAGTAAGCGAAACCCACTGCAGCCCCTGGTGTGCGGGGGTAGGGGCAGATCAGGACCCCTAGCCTGGATATAGGCCTTTCACATTAGGAAATAAATGTGCCCGACAGCTGATGCATGCTCACTATCTGGAGAAGAAGGAATGGCCCAAATGAGGAAGGAGCAAACACAATTTTCTGACTTCTCTTTAAAAGAAAAAAATTTTGTATGATTATGAAAGTGATGCGGCTGGAGGCAGAACTCTAACAGAGGGGCTAGAAAGCATTGTGATCCCAAGGCAGAGCCTAGGTATGTTGGAATCGTGGAGTGGGGGTGAGCTTCCCCGAGCACAACAAGGCCCACCAGACACATCCCATAGGAACCTCAGGGGGGCAGAGTGGGCAGGGGCTGGGACAACTCATGGGTGATTCTGACATCAACCCTGGTCATGAAGCCTCTGCTGCATTGTCTCCCTGGGCGAGGCTATACCCTGGGTTCAGTCTTCTATATCTGCTTTGCCCCAGATAACTTTATGTCAAAATATCTTCCAAGGGCACTGAGTGCTCTGACCGCTCAGTGCTCCTTGCCAGACCTGGCTGCTATCATCAGATTGCTGCATGGTGTTCTAGGCCTTTTTCTCTGCATTTCCATACTTACATCAATGACAATATCGTTTGAGATTTTTTTACTTTGTAAATGGCATCTCACCACACATAGCGTACTGTACCTTACCCATTTTCTACTCAGTAGTATGTCTTGGTTTCTTTCCACAACCGGACATATCTCTGATGCACATTCTTTTCATTGCTTCATGATGTTCTTGTCTATGGACATACTGTTCTTGGTTTGTCTCCTCTATTTGCAGACCTTCAGATGTCGTGCAGAGAAATTTTGCTCTTATAAGTAGTGCTGCCACAATCAGTGTTTTCCTTCACACACATGTGAGCGCTCCTGTAGGGGAAGTCAGGAAGCAGAATTGCTGTGTCCTGGGGGATGCATATTTAAATTTTTAGTCAATTAACAATGCCATGTTACCCTCTAACACATCAGTATTAATTATCCTCTTACCAGCGGTTGATCTGACTACTGTTTCTCATCATCCTTGCTATTACTCAATGTGATCAAAGTTCTTTTTTCTTGTGATCAAACTTTTAAATGTTTGATAATCTGTTGGAATATGTTTACCGATCAATTGTCCTTCCTTTGTTGTGTGGGGATTGTCTGTCTTTATTCGGAGCTCAGTCTTCCTGTTGCTGAGGAAAGATTCTTTACAGATTCTACTACCAACGCTTTTTGCCTGTTATATATATTCCAAACATTTTCTCTCAGCCCATCAGTTCTCTTGTAACTTAGGTTTTGGTGTCTTTTGTCATAGAGAAGTTTAAATTATTATGTAGCCAAATGAATCGGTATTTTCATTACGGCTTCTCGAAGCTATGTTTTCTGTACCCTACCTATGTTCATGACCGATTTTCCTGTATTGTTTTATTTTTCCCTTGTCTCTCACCAGCATCAATATCCCTCAGACAAAGACCATAAGGGACCACCTCTAGTCAATACAGGCAGGTCTATTGCTCTGCTGCAGCAAGGCTGAGCACCGCAGGGATCTGGGAGGTGTCTCCAAGGGTGGGCAGTTAGGGAAGGGCACTTACAGGACTTGGGGCTAGAGCTAGTCAGAGGATGTCTTGGCAAGGAGTGGATAGAGTTGGTAAACATAAAGTTACTGGGAAAGTGAGTGACTGATCCTATCTTGAGAATACATGAGTTCCTGTGGAGTCACTGTACGGGACCAGTTTGTCCAGGGCTGTCTCAGTCCGTCTTGGCTGCTCTAACCATAGACTGGGTGGCTTACAAACAACAAATTTTTATTTCTCATAGTTCTGGAGGCTGGAAGTCCAGCATCAAGGCTCCAGCAGATATTCTGTCCCGTGAGCACCCATTTTCTGGTTCATAGCTGGTGCCTTCTCACTGTGTCCTTACATGGCAGAAGGGGTGAGGGAGCTCCTGGGGTCCCTTTTATAAGAGCACTAATCCCATTCATGAGAGCTCTTTCCTCATCATCTATTCACCTTCCGAAGGCCCCACCCCCTAATACCATCACATTGGAAGTTAGGATTTTAACACATGAATTTTGATACAAACATTTGGACCATTGCAAGGGCTTATCTTAGAATACATGGTTCTGAATGAACTGGCATTAAAAGGTGATAGCCATCATGGCTTAGTCAGGCATGGTTTATCTGTTTTGTGCATCAGGGTATGTTGCAAGCTGTGGTTTCTGTTTCAGTTCTCAGCTCCCCTTGGCAGCCTGGATGCCAGCAGGACTCATTTGCACCTGAGCAGTCCCTCTCCTGGTCATCTGCCATGTCAGTCATCCTTGGATGAAGGATGGAGCATTCTCTTCTGGGTATGTCATTGCACCAGCACTACTGTTCCTTTAAATGTCGTCAAAGTGGTAGCTGTTCTGACACCCATGACCAGCCCCTTTGTTCTTCTCGTTGGATCATTTGGTGGCACTGTGGCTGAGCGGCAGCATTCCAGAACCTGGATGGAGTTCACATACCTGCTGATGGCTACATGGACAAACACTAAGACAAGGGTTTTTATTAAACACATGAAACATGTCTCCTATACTCTGTGATCGATTTGGATCTTTCTTAGATGACCAAGTGGTTCTTCCCTTTGATCCAAGTATAGTTAGTTTGGCTTCTCTAAAGATTGAAGAATCAGTTTGATACCTGGTGACTGTTAAGGCTTAGGGTCTCAGGTACACCATTACTAAACAACAGGGGTGTCCACTAGTAATATGGTGCCTGAACCAGCAGAGAGGGGAAATGACCAAGAAAATAAAGAACAGAAACATGCAGAGAAGACCCTGGCAGTGAGCAGGAGCTTCTTCGTGTTGTCCTCTGCTTGTGGACCACACAGTCCTGGGACCCCTGACCTAGATTCAGGTCCATGGTGGTGACATGGGCACTGCTCTGTAGCAGCAGTTGTCACAGGTCCCAGAATAGTCCTTTATGACATCTCTTCCACAAGGTTCAAGTCCTGAGCTTCTTGTGTAAGCAGGAGCTTTGAGGTGAGTATAAGCAATAAGTGGACACTCCTGTCAACAGTGAAGCTAAATGACTCAGATTCACTTATTATAATAACTTAATTTATGGGAACAGAGAAACCTCAGTTAAGCATCACATAGCTAATAATTAATTTAGTCACTCTCTGGGGCGTATGCAAATCTCTAGGTCTTTAATTTATCCCTTTAACTGAATTATGAATACTAGTAATTGACAAGCATATTTAAAGCCAGACACACAACATTTTGTTTGTTATGTCAACTTTTGTGCATGAACATGAGTATTTTTTTAAGCTGAAAAGTACACCATGATTGAAATATACAAAATTTACTTATAATTAACTGGCGCATGTTGAAATTCTCTTTTGATTGGACATTTTTCTTTTTCTTTTTGCACCCTGAAATTGAATAATAGAATTCTGACAATAGTTTTGAGTAAATTTAAAATTAGAGAATGGTAAACAAATCTAATTATTCCTATTATCCTTCCTTTAATAAGATGAAGGAGCAAGTCTATTCTTTCAATGGCTACTCCCATGATAGTTTAGGCAAAAAAGGCCATTCGTGTGTTTTTGTTCTGGATTTGAGAAAGACACAGAAAGAGTTGTCAGAGAACATAATATCTGCATAAAGTCAGAAATGGTTACATATATTTTCAAAAACACAACAGTAAGTGATCATGACTATGAGGATATTTCATGACAACAGAATATTTTGGTGATGAAAAGAAACATGATTCTCTCTCTACTACACAGGCCTTCACATACACAGACACACACAGACACACACACAGACACACACACACATCTGTTCTCCTTAAGACCTCCTCACACCTCCACCAGTTCTGACACCGTTTAACCAGGGTCTTCTGCTAGTTCAGGAACTCTGTCCTGTTGTGCTGTGGGACCAAGCTTCTTCCCAGAAAGGTTCCAGCTTCCCCATCTTGCCCCAACCTTTCCTCCGAGGTTCCTGGTGCCTCCCAACACTTAAGGATGAGATCTTCACTTTCTCTGGGCATTAAATTGATCACCGTCACCCACATCCTCTGCCTTCTTCATTGCTTTGCTGTCATTTTAATGAGGGTCAAGGATGGTGCCAGGATAAACCTGGCTGTTTTAAAACCTGAGATGCCAATCATTTCTTCCAGCAATTTAACAGTTTTACTGTTAAATTGGATGTAGAGCGATCACTCAGCAATTCATTTTTCTGTGGGATATATGACTTGAACCTTTATTTTTTCCAAATGGCTAGTCAGTTGTCTCAATATTATTGACTAGTATGACCACTTTTCTGTTCATATAAATAACACTTCAAAGAATATAAAGCATGTGTATCTTTTCGCTCATATGGGCTCATTTTCTGGGCTTAGATTTTTTTGAACTGGAATTACTGGGTCAAAGGCATGAGCCTTTAGAGGTTTCTGGGCATGTCACCAACCACTTTTCAAAGAGGTTGCTCATGCAGGCAGGGAAGAGTGCCTGTCTCTGGGTATTCTAATTTTAAAAAATAAACTTTTCTAATGTGGAGAGGCCAAGTATCATAACAGTGTTTAAATTTATATAGCTTTAAAAATCAGTGAGAGACCATTTCACACCATTAAGACAGCTATTCTAAAAATTAATAATAATGAGTGTTGATGAGAAATTGGAGCACATGTACATTGTTGGTGGGAATGTAAAATTGTGCAGCCACTGTGAAAAATAGTATGGCAGTTCCTTAAAAAATTAAACATAAAATTGCCATTTGATTTAGCAATTCCACTTTTGGATATACGCACAAAAGAATTGAAAGCAGGGACTCAAATAGATAGTTATACGTCCACGTTCATAGTAAAATTATTCACGATAGGCGAAAGGTGGAAACAACCCAAATGTCCATTGACAAATGCACAGATGAGCAAAATCTGATATATCTGTACAATGGAATATTATTCAGACTTAAAAAGGAAGGAAATTCTGACACATACTACGATATGGATGAACCTTGAGGGTATTATGTTAAGTGAAATAAGCCAGACACAAAAGGACAAATGCTGCATGATTCTACTTAATATGAGGTGCCTAGAGTCGTCAAATTCATAGAGACAAAAAGTGCAATGGTGGTGGCCAGGCCTGGAGGAAGGGAATATGTGAAGATGTTGTTTAATGGGGAGTTTCAATGTTGCAAGATGAAAACATTTCTGGAGATGGATAGTGGTGATGGTTGCACAATATAAATGTACTTAATGCCACTGACCTGTACATGTAAAAAAGGCTCAAATGGTAAATTTTATATTATATATATTTTAATGCAACAAATATAATCAATGAGAAGAATATTTCTCTCATTGATTAGCCAATCCTATTTCCTTTTCTCTGCGTTCTCTTCATTTTCTGTGCCAACTTATGCCTGAGCTTGTAGTTACTGGACTAGTAGCAGGGGGATCAGCTGAGTAATCATCCTCAGGCCCCTGAGCAGAGTTCTGGGAGGTTAGTGGAGGAGCAAAGGGGAGGACCACACAGGAATTTGGGAAGCTCCTGGGCAGTGTGGGGAAGGAGCGGTCCCCAGGAGGAGGCAGGCTTCTTTAGGCATCATGACCCTGTGAGCTGGAGGCAGCGTGCTGACGAAGAGCCCTTCTTTGAGGGGGGCCTGGCCCCCAGAAGGTATTCACAGAATACCCAAGTGTCTAGCCTCTGAGGGTTAGTGTTGCCCCTCTCTGAGCTCCAGATGGACTAAATTTCCAAGATCTCTCATTTGCAACTCCCTGTGTTCTGAGAGAGCCCTGGGGTGATCTGGAATCTTGCCACCTGGACAGCTAATCTCTAGAACAGGTTGGTGGAGGGTAGCCTGTGTGTCACAAAACCTTGGGGAGGGTTTCTAGAAAGTACCTACACTTGCTCCATACACACCTCCACCCCCAGTGCCTACTCCAGAGGTTGCTAGGCCCACAGACCTTGAGGATGCCTGTTTCTGGTCAGGCCCTGCCACCAGGGGGCAGTGTGGCAAGCAAGAGGCTACTGACCCTGGGGCCTCTGTGTTCCAAACCAGAACCCAGCCCCTTGGGCAGACAATCTCCAAGGCTCTGGTGGACACTCTTAGCTCTGATCTAGAAGTGATTCTCTATAGTCCCAGTCATCTAAGAGACCATGGACCTCTTGGGTGTCTGCTGATGGAGAGGGAGCCAAAACAGGTCAAGGCACAATTCCTAAGCCCATCACACAGCCTTGCAGAACTGGCTGGGTAAGAGTCACACAGGGGAAGTTGTTAAAAAAAGAAATACAGAAGCTTCCACTTCCAGGAAGATGGAGTGGGCATTTTCTTTCCTATTCCTCCCACTAAGTATATCTGAAAGGACATCATACATATAACAAACACAAAAAAACTCTGAAAGGTGACAAGAAGACAGACCACATGGGGGAACTTGGGCTTCCACACCCACCTGCCAGTAATGGGGCACTCTTCCCCATCTCTGCTGGGTGGTGTCAGAGGATGTGAAGCAGGGAGCCAGGATCTTTGCCGCCCAACAGTAAAGAGGCCACCCCTACATGGGGAACCAGAATGCTGCCCAGAGTAAAGAGGAAAGGGTATCAGTGAAGATTGACTGAAGAACTTGGGCTTTATCTCCAACTCACAGTAAAAAAAGGTGTCAGAACAGTGTCATAAAACAAAATAAAAGGGCAGGAGGAAACTTGTCTGTAATAGATATATTTACTACCTGGATTGTGGTGATGGTTCCACAGGTGTATACATACGTCAAACTCATCAAATTGTATATTTTAAGTATGTGCAGTTTCTTATAAATAAAGTATATCTCAATAAAACTGTTTTAAAAAAACCAGAAAATTTTAAAATAAGATCCAGAGTCCCATAACATGACAATTTCCAGGTTTCAATAGAAAATCGTTCATCATACCAAGAACCAAGAACCACAAAGATGGTTCTTGGTATGATGAAACTGTTTAATGAAACTGAATGAAAAAAGGGCAATCCACAGGTGCCAACGCTAAGATGACAGAGACATCAGAATTATCTGAAAAAGATTTTAAGGCAACCTGAATAAATATGCTTCAATTAGCAATCATAAACATGCTTGACACAAATTGTAAAAATTAGCTTCTATTTCTTTGGAAATCGAATAAATAGAGTCTTAGCAAATAAATAAAAAACATAAATTAGAATGGACATTTTTAAAGAAAAATACAATATAAATTCAGTGGATGGGCTTAAGAGCAGAATCGAAGAGATTGAGGAAGGAATCAGTGAACTGCAAGATAGAAAAAAAAAATTACACAGTCTGAACAACAACCAAAACAACAACAACAACAACAAAAGGAATGGAGTCTCAGGGATTTGCGAAAAACAACAAAAGACCTAACATTTGTGACATTTGAGTTTGGGAAGGAGAGAAGAAAGGAGGTCAGGGAAGATAAAATACTCAAAGATAAAGTACTCGGATGATGGTTAAAACCTTTCCTAATTTAGCAAGCGACATAAACCTACAGATTCAAGGAAATTAGTGAATTCCAAATAAGTCCAGAGAAATCCACATCAAGGCACATCACAATTAAACTTCTGAGAACCAAAGACAAAGAAAAAAGTTTGAAAGCAACTAGAAAAAACAATAACGATAAAGGAAAAATAATTTGAATTACAGAGGATTCCTCATCAGAAACAAAGGAAGCCAGAAGGAAGTGGCATAATGTTTTTCAAGTGCTAAAAGAAAAGAACTGTCAACCCAGAATCCTATATCCAGTGAAAATATTCTTCAGGAGAAATCAAGACGTTCTCAGATGAAGGAAAACTAAGAGAATCTATTGCCAAAATACCTGCTCCCCAAAAAATGTCTAAAAGGAGTTACCTAAACAGAAAGGAAGCAATAAAATAAGGAACTTTGGAATATCAGAAAGAAAGAGATAACACAGTAGATAAAAATATGGATAAATAAAATAGGATTTCCTTCTCCTTTTGAATTTTTCTAAGTTATGTTCGATAGGGGAAAAAGAAGTCTCAAGGGAATTTTTTAAACAGAACTGAATGAAGATGAAATATAGCATGTCAAAACTTGTGGACAGATAAAGCAGTGCTGAAAGAGAAAATTTATAGAACTAAATGCATTCATTAGAAAAGAGGAAAAGTTCCAAATCAATAATCTAAGCTCAAACCTCAAGATGCTAGGAAAAAAAGAACAAAATAAACCCAACACAAGCAGAAGGAAGAAAATAATGAAGGTAAGGGAAAAAAATCAATGAAATTGAAAACAAAAATAGTAGAGAAAATCAACGAAAGAAAGGCCTGGTTCTTTGAAAAGATCAAAGCTATAGCAGCACTGACAAAGAAAAGAAGATGCAAATTACCAATATCAGGAGTGAAAGGGGGGACATTACTAGGACCCTTGAAGACATCAATGGGATAATACAAGAACACTACAAACTACTCTACATCCATAAACTTGACAATTAGATGAAATGAATCAGTCTCTTGGAAAGCATAAACTGCCACAACTTAACCTAATACAAAAGAGATAAGTTGAATAACACTATTAAGGAAATCGAAGTCACAATTTTAAATTTTTCCAAAAGAAGTCCCTAGGCTCATTTAGTTCCAATGGAAAATTTTTTATAAAAAATCTTTAAAGAATTAACAAAACTTCTATACAATCTCTTTCAGAAATTGGAGAGGAAACACTTTCCAATTTATTTTATGCTGCTAGAACTACTAATATAAAAACCAGACAAAGACAGTACAAAAAAGAAAATCACAGACCATTACTCCTCATGAATATAGTATACAAATCCTTAACAAAATATTAGCAAGTAAAATTAACAATACATAAAAATAAATATACACCGTGACCAAGTGGGGTTTATTCCTGGGATGTCAGGTTGGTTCAACATTCAAAGAGCAATCAAAATCATTTATTGTATTGACAGGCTCAGGAAGAAAAACCACATGGTCACATTAATTGATGCAGAAAAATCATCTGGCAAAATTCAACACTCATTAATGATAAAAATTCTAGAAATAGGAACGAGAGGGGAACTTCCTCAACTTGACGAAGAACATCTAACACAATACCTAAAACCAATATTATACGCAATGATGAAAAGACTAAATGTCCTCCCTCCAAGACTGGGAATAAGGCAAGGATGTACTTTCCCACTAGTCTTACTTAATATAGTGCTGGAAGTTCTAGACAGCACAATAAGGCATATAAAGAAAATAAAAGGCATATAGCTAGGAAGGAAGAGGAAAGTGTTCTTATTTGCAGATGACATGATTATCTACATGGAATTGCAATGAATCTACTAAAAATAAACCCTGCTAGAACTAATAAGTTAGTTGAGCAATGTCATAGGACATAAGATAAATGTTCAAAAGAATAAATTGTATTTCTGTGTGTAGCAGTGAACACATAGATACACAATACCATTTAAAAACGCTTACAAAATTAAATACTGAGATGTAGATCTAACAAAATATATGTAGAATTTGTACACAGAAAACTGCACAAAAGCTGATGGAAGAAAAAGGATGAATCTCCAGAGACTTGCACAGAGTGAAAAAATTCAGTTCCAAAAGATTACATACTAATTCCACTTCTCTTTATATAACATTGCTGAAATGACAAAATTATAAAAATGGAGAACAGATTAGTGGTTGCCAGGAGTTATGGAGGTGGTGGGGGCAGAAGACAAGTGGGCATGTCCGTAAAAGTGCCATGGGAGGGGTTCTTGTGGGGATCGAAACGTCCCGTGTCCTCACCATACCAATGTCAGTATTCAGGTTGTGATGTACTACCGTTTTGCAAGATGCTACCGTTGGGAGGAACCGGGTAAAGAAAGGGTACAAGGGACCTCTCTGTGTAATTTCCTTCAACTGCATGTGACTCTACAATTATCTTAAAAAAGAAAATGTTTAATTAAAAATATTTTTTCAGTACACAACAGGTAGTAATGTGTAATTTGGATCATGCAGAATAAATTCGAATTGTGCAGACTGTGAGGCTGATGTTTACTTAACTGTATGTCTGGCAATAAACACTTAGTATATGCATTTTAAAAGAATTAGAGTCAGGGCCACCCTCAGAGACCTGGAGCTCTAGTGCAGAACTCAGACACTGTTTTTACAAAGCCTTTAAGCCTTACTCTGGAGAACCTGCCAGGGGTGTATGCTCTTTTGTGCATGGCTCTTGCTCCTCCCTCCCTGGCCCCGCCTACCAGCGGCTCCCTCAGGGCTCTATCTCTGCCTCCTCCTCTCTGTGACCTCCGTGGCCCCCTCCCCCCGCCAAGAGCTCACTCCTCCTTCTTCAGGCTCCCCTCACAGCACTGACCTGAGAACAGGAGCGTGCCCTTTTCTCTGGGCCCACTGCACCCCTCATGATGGCATGGCACCTGAGTTCCCCATGGGGGCTCCTCGCCTTGCTCAAGGGGCTAAGCAGGCACAGCTGCCTGCCGATCTCCCTCCCGCTGTGACAAAGGCATCCTAGCCAAGGACCCTGTTTATCTTCTGCTCTGGATTCAGGCCAGGCTCCCTCTTGGGTCAGAGTTGCCAAAGAAATGAATTGCAACACAGCTCTGCATGTTTCTACACATCTGGGGAGGGTGGCTGGCCCTCTGCTGCAGGAACCTGTTGGGGAGGCTGGCAGGTGCTTCTCTGCATCCCAGGCCTTTACACATAGCGATAGGCTGCCTCTGCAGTCACACCCTGTGCAGAATGACCCTGCCTGCAGCATGCCCATGGAGCCTGGCGGACAGCGTGCAAGGGAGGGGTGCCCCTGCCAGGACCTGCTGGGTGGACTTGCACCTGGCAGGAGGTTGGAAAGTGGGGTGTCACAGTTACAGTGCCCTGGCCTTAGAGTCTGTGGTTTGCTTTTTAATTTGTAGTCACAGCCAGTGAGTGTGGAAACCACAGCAGGACCAGCTTGAACGGAGCCGGCTGCTGGAGTTGCTTCACTACCATGTCTTCACTCTGCATCTCGCCATCCATCCACCCCGTCCTGCCGTCCTGCCCTCTTTGTGGGCTCATTGGCCCCTCGCTCTCTCCTTTCTAACTGACCTCTCGGGCCCCGGCTTACACCTCCATACTATTTCCCCTAAAACACTGGTCTGCCCACACTGCTCTCCCTCAGAACCACCCTGGTCTCTCTCTCCAAAAGTTGCAGCAGAGGTTCTTAATCTCCTCAACCCCCACCCATATCTGGCCATTTTGCTTCTGGCTGATGTTTCCCAAACTTTTTCTATCTTCTAGGCTCACGTGCTAGACCTAGAGCCCTTCCCAAGGCTCTCCAGAACAGCTTCAGCCTCCTCTGGCTGGGAGGCAGGGTCTGCTGGCTGCCAGAGTCTATTGGGCCGTGTGGCTGTTGCACTGTGCTTGCTGGTGTGTCATCTCCGAGAACCGAGGTCTTCAATGTTAGGGCCAGGACAGGCATGCTGGGTTGGGCTTTGAGAGCCCTACTCTCAGCCTGCTGCCCCTGGGCCATGGCCCCTGCTCCCTGCTGTGGCTCTGGGGTGCCCCAGACTCCCAGCTCCTCTCACTCTCCACACCTGCAGCTTTCAGGAGTGGTCCACAGATCAGCTTTTGTCTTTAGTCATCTGTGTTCTTTGTGGCCTTTTTCACAAGCTCCTTTCCTTCTGCCACCTCTGCTCAAGGCAGCCAGGGACCGGCTTGCAAGACGAGGAATGATCAGGGGCTCAGAGTGCTCAGTGCTGTTGCTCTGTTGCGGAGGGGAGGTGGTGGGCGGAGGTTGTCACTCTGGCAAGATAATACATGAGGTCAGATAGGGTCCTGAATAGTGGACAAATCTCACTGTCACATGCTTTGATGTGTCCCCCAGTTTCTCTGGATACAGGAAGTGATGGTGAAGGTTCAGATGCAGATGGGGCTCTGCTCTCCCCATCTCAGGGGCTGGTCCTGGTTAAGCCTAAGATCCCAGCTCAGCACAGCTGACCATGCGTGTGTAGAAGCTCCGACAGTGCTGCCCTGGCAAGGCCGACCCATGGCCCAGTCCTTAATTAAGTACGTCGTTCTGAGCCTGAGGTGCTTAAAGGATCAGAGTCACACAGGAGGGACGCCCAGGGTGGGAAGGCCTCTGAGAGGCAGCATGGAGCTGGGGACCAGCCAGAGGCTCATCCTGTGTCCTTCCCTGAGCTCAGGGTCCTGTAGGATCCTGTCACCTTTTCCTGATTGACACCTGTGTGCGGAGGGCTGGGAGTCTTGTGTGAGGACCATGAGTTGTGTGGCAGAAACTGACACTGCTGAGGGCATTGCAGTCCTGTCACGGGCCATGACCTCCTCTCTTCGTGGCCAGAGACATCAGATGGCCACAGGCTCTCTCCAGGGTGTTCTGAAACATACAGAAAAGGAGAGTAGGATGAGCGCCTTAAACTATTCACCTCAACGCCCCAGTTGCTAACATGACCTCTCTTGCTCGCTGTCTGTATAAATATGAATGGCGCCATGAATGCTGCCACTGGCGTAATAATTATTACTGGGCCATTTAGGGGTATCATGGTCCTTTACAGCATGCTTCACCTAAAAACAAGGACACTCAACTCAAGTACTGAATTCGGAAGTTTAATGTCAATAAGGCACTGTTATTAAATACAGAGGTCATATTCAAATTTTGCTAGTTATACAAATAATGTTCTTTCTAGCCACTTTCTCCATCCAAGACCGCACCCTACATTTTGCTGTCAGGTGTCTGGAGTGGCCACTTGGCCTTGCCTGTGTCCCTGACATTGGTGTTTGTGACCACAGGCCACCTGCTCAGGGGCATGTCCCTTGCTGAGTGTTCCTGACCATTTCTTCCAGATGGGACATGTTATTAATGACACTGAGTCCTTCTCTGGAGGCCTGTGATGCTCCCGAGAGCAGGTGGTGTCTACCAGGTGTTCCCACCTGTGTCAGTGATGAGGGACCCTGTGGGAGGAACTTCGAGGCCAGGTAAACATCTTTCCTCAAGAACCTGTTACCCAACCATTTTCTAGCACCTGTTGGTTATTACTATAGTGGTTACAAGATGATTCTCTAACTCCTTCATTTTTTCTCCATTTATCAGTGGGCATTCTACTGCAAACACTATCCAGTCTTCCCATTTTACTTATTTCTCTGTTGGGAGAATGGGCTTGCAGGTTTTCATTTTATTCAGTGAATACTCCTTTACTATCACTGATCCTTTCGATGCTGTCAGGCTAGATTCTGTTCCTCTGAAATGTCCCCATCTATTTGAGCCCTTCCTTGCTTTCTGGCACTATTCTTTCGCTGCCTCAGCCCTGGAGTCGTCCACTTCTCCACGGGGCCTGGGTTCCTTTAGCGCAGAAAGTTTCTTTGACACCAAGATCTAGAAGTTAGGCGTGCTCACTTTCTCCTGGTGTCATCTAGGTCCTAGGTAGATACGTAAATAATGAGTTCACACGGTTACTTCTAGCCCCGCCCTAGACCACAGGCTCCTCCTTGCGTCCGCTGGCCCACTCTGCATTCCTGCTGCCACAGGAGAACCTGACTTCTGACAATATCACTGTATCCGTCACCTAGTCAGTTCTCTGACCATGCAAAACAGCTGAGGAATTGCTGTACCCACCCACCTCAGATGGCGAACCTGTGAGGCTTTGTCCTCACTTCTTCTCGTCTTTAGGTTGAGTCCACAGCCAAGTCATTGTGTTCAAAAATGAATTAGGTTCGCTTTTTCTCCTTCCTTGTGGTTGTGCTATTTGTTTGAAATATGGTTGGTTTGAGTTTCTGTTTGTATTCACGTCTAGGGTTCTCTCTCCAGTGCTCTTGAATGAATTGTATTTATGACTATAGGAAACATGAAGATCCAAATCAGAGCTAGACAAAAGGTCATGCTGCCCTTCCTTCCCGCCCTGCTTTCTCCACCCCACTGGACATCTTTGTCATTCTGGTTCTCTCCCCTGGTTTCTTTTGTACATACAAGGAGATAAATACATTCATATGTATTTTTATTTTTCTTTCTCACACAAAATGTAGCATACCACAGATATTCTTTGTGTATGTGTATTTTTTTTTCTTTTTTCCCACGTAAATATAGCCTGGAACCTCTTTTCATGGTCCAGGAGATCACCCCATGAGGCACTCCGCAGCACAGCTGCTGCTCTGTGGCTCCGGATTGTTTCCACACTTATAATGACCAATAATAAGTATGTTTGTTCCCAGGCATCTTTGCACTGTTAGAGGTGTAGCTTCAGGGCAAATTTCCAGAAGTGGGGTTGAAGGTCTGAGGGTAAAGACATAGGCCGTCTCATTAGATATGAACACCGGCCCATCGCATGTGGAACTGAAGCACCACGCAGCCCCAACTGGAGGCGTGCCTGTGTCTGCAGCCTCGGACCTTCAGCCTTCCATTTAATAGGTAAGCTGTCTCAGGGTGGCTTGATTAGCACTTCCCTCTTTAAGAGTGAACTCGAGCATCTGGTTGTGTGTTTAAGACCATTTTTATGTTGCTTATTGCAGACCATCCATATCTTTTGCCCATTTTCCTATCTCCCCGCTCCTGACTGTTGAGTTCTTTATCTATTAGGGACATGGGCACGTAACCTGCAGCTACTCTCCCCCATTTGTTGTAATGAATCATCTGTCTTTACTCACGCTACCTTTTACCATAGGGCAGTGTTTCGTTTTCATGTAATTGAATTTTAATCTTTTATCACCTGAGGAGTTTTGAATCCCCACGCCCAGCTAGTTTAGATTTGTTACATTTAGATCTTTAGTCCAAGAGTAGTTTAACTTTGTAAAAGTGTGAGCTATGCATCTAATTTTACCTTTTTCTAAATGGCTTCCCAGTTGTCCCAGTGTCATTTATTTTTTAAAACTCCATCTTTTCCCTGCCTTTGTCATCTACTGAATCTCCAAATGAGCTTGAGTCTGTTCCTGAATTTTCAATACCAGTGCCACCCAGTAGAAATAGAATGCCAGCTACATGTATAATTTAAAATTTTCTAGGAGCCACGTTAAAAAAAAAAAGAAGCAGGTGAAATTAATGTTAATATATTTTAACTTAATATACCCAAAATATTATTTCAAGATGCAGTCAGTATAAGCAAGGGATTAATTAGGCAGCCTGCATTCTTCTGCTCACAGGTTGGGTGTGCCTTGTCCCTGCAGCTTGTCCCCTTTAGGACCAGCCACATCCCAGGGCTCAGCAGCAGCCATGTAGGCATGCAGGGCTTTATCACCCCATCTCTCCTGCCCATCTGTCCAGGGCCAGCCCCGCACTGTGTTATTTATAAAGGTGCAGAGGGTGTTTGCGTGTCGGGCATGGCCCTACTGTTTTCCACATGGAAGCCAGCTATGCTCAGTGCCAGCAACTCATTCTCCAGAAGGGACTGTCTTACTGAAGCACCAGGGGCAGCTGGCATTTTGGCAAGAAAGTGTAAGAAATTTCTATTTTTTAGAAAACTCAATCTAGGAAAATTTTGCTAATGGAGATCTGTTCTTCTTTCAGATACCATGAAATGATTTAATTTAAATATTGAATTTGCTTCTGAGTCTCAAACCTCAAACCAGCTTTGTAATCACTTATTTAAAATTTTCCAATTTTCCAAAAGGAAAACAAACACTATTAATATACCTTAACTACTGCTCCTTAATTAGGTAAGTGCCTGACTTCTTGGGCTGCTAGGATGTGAATTCTGAATAAAATAGGTTATGTTTTTCTTTCTGACCCATCCTGTCTATGCTAACGTCCCTGGCTTTACACTAAGTAGATTTAATTGCCTTTATGCGAACCTTGGCTTTTTCTGTTTATTCCATTTCACTCTTTCCTCTGAGGATAATCCCTCACTGTGAGGTTCTTCCCGGCAGAGCTGGGAGTTTGTGCTCTGGGCTGAGCATTGCCCTGGGGAACGCCCGAGTTCTTCTTGCCCTGCCTTCTGCTCAGAATTCCACAGTCTTAAGCAAATATGTTTGGTCCCTTTGGTCTACCACTGGGGCCAGGCCAACCACACCACTGGACTTCTGTGCGGAAGATGAGCAAGCTTAGAAAAGGAAAGAAGAAACACCGTCGCCTCTTTCCCCGCTGACCTGGCTTTGTATGTAGACACTCGTCACCATTAGTCAGCTCCTTACAGAACAGGAGCTTCGAGTTCTTGTCCGGAGATGCTGCACAGGGCAGGGTTGCAGCCTCTGCACCAGGAGCCAGTTTTCATCCAGGGCAGGCTGCTTCTCCCTGCCCAGCAAGCGCCCCACGGTGGGGTGGGGCAGCCTCGTGCTGGGGCTTTGGCTTTTTTCCTTGGCTTAACCTCCTTCAGCAATCTATTTTTTAACTTTTTTCCAGTAGGTAACCAAGTCCCAAATTCGAGGTTCCAGCAGAATCCTGACTGCCACTCCCACCCACTCACCCAGCACCCTGCCAGTCACCCACTGAAGGATGTGGCCGCTTCCTGGTATCTTCCCAGAGTATCTAGGGTATGTGCAAGCACACATGTGCATACATAAACATATTTTTTCTCCTGCCACCTTTTTCATTCACGGGCTTGCAACTTTTTGTTTGTTGGTTTGTTGTATTGTGGTGAGAACACTTATGAGATCTCCTCTCTTAACAATTTTTTTACAGGATCATTCACTATCAGCACAGTACTACTATGCAGCAGATCTCTAGAACTTAATCATCCTGCATCACTGAAATTTTATACCCATTAAATTGTTTTCTTTTTTTTAAATTAGAATAAAATATACATTACGTGAAGATTACCACTTCAACCACTTTTAAGTGTATAGTTCAGTGGCATAGGTACATTTGTAATACAATCATCATTACCATCCATATCCAGAACTTTTTCATCTTTGCAAACTGAAATTCTGTATCCATTAAACAATACCCCATTCCCTCATACCCTCAGCCCCAGTAACTTGTATTCTACTTTATGTCTCTATGAATTTGATGACTCTAAGTATCTCATGTAAGTAGAATCATAAAGTATTTGTAATTTTGTGGCTGGTTTCTTTCACTTAGCATAATATCCTCAAGGTTCATCCATGTCATATCATGTGACAGAATTTCCTTCCCCAGCCCCCAACCCCCAGCCCCAGCCTTAGTTCCAGCCCCTAGACCACAGCCAAAGCCTCAGACCCTGACCCTGACCCAGACTCAGACCCCAGCCTGAACCCCTAGACCCATGGCTCTCTGATGGGAGGAGTTGCGAGGTGGGCTTCAGTAGTTGTCACCAGCAAGGTGAGTGGCCTACGCTCGTCTTTCAAGTGGTGGCTCATTTAGACTCTCTAGAAAAGCTGAGTCCTGCACATAGGTGGAAACTTCTTAACCTAAAGACCCCTGACGGTAGGTTAGGGTGCACTGGGCCGTAACAGGCAGGGCTGTCCTTCCCTTCTCCACCCTGCCTGCCTCCAACACCATAGTCCCTAGGACAGCTGTGGCAGCATAACTGGGGCCTTGGGTGAGACTCCAGGTGAGCCCACACAGCAACACCTCTGTTCTCTGGAACAGTGACACATGGACTTGCCATGCTGCTACTGGCAGGACCTCAGAGGGTTTGGGAAGAGGGAGTGAGGGGAGGAGGCCAAAAGGAGCCTGTGGAGAGGAGTAGCCTGAGGACGGTAGGAGCTAGAGGAAACAAATCAAATCTTGGTGGCATGAGCAGCTGTGCGTGGGTAGTCATTGGTTCTCCTCTCCCGGCGTGCCAGCCTGCTCCTGGCAGCTCTGGGCATAGTGGTCATTCCACACACAGTGGGCACAGCCCCAGCCCCTGTCCACACACAGTGGACATACCCTAGATGGAAGAGAAGGATAATAAATCCAGGCAATCAGGAAAACAGTGACCATAGGATCCAGTTACTTCACTCCACTGGTTATCTACCTAAGCGAGATGAAAATGTGTCCACACAAAGACTTGTACGTCAATGTTCATGGCAACCTATTTGTGATAGACTGAAAGTGGAAATAACTCAAATGTCTATGAAGAGATGAATGACAAAATGTGGTCCTTCACATAATGGACTATTATTTGGCTACAAAAAGGAATGAAGTTCTAACACACACTACCATGTGGATGGACCCTGAAAACATGATGTTGAGTTAAATAAGCCAGACACAAAAGGCCACATATTGTCTATTCTATTTATATGAAATGTCCAGAAGAGGCAAATCTGTAGAGATGAAAAGTGGATTAGTGATTGCAAAGGCTGGGGGAGTGGGTGGGGGTAGTGATTGCTTTTTGGCGAAGGAAATGTTTTAGAGGTAGATAGTGGTGATTGGTGTACAACTTTGTGAATATACTTAAAATCCACTTTATAAGGGTAAATTTTATAGTACGCAAATTATATCTCAATTAAAAAGTTCTAAATTTGATTGTGGCGATTGTTGTACAACTTCGAATGTACTAAAAGACTTTGAGTAACACTAAGTGAGTGAATCATATGGTATGTGAATTGTCTCAAGCTGTTATTAAATATATATATGGGTGCATCCCCAGGGCTATGAGAGAAGATTGGGTGGCCCTCATATTTGACTCTGGGCAGAGCAAAAGCCCTAAGGGATTGGAATGAGCTTGATGTACCTGAGGGATGGCCCTCCATGGCCTGAGCCCCAGGCGAAGGGAGAAAGTGAGGTAGGCATTGGAGAGTAGGCTCCAGTCTCTTCACATGGACCTGGGTGCCTGGTCAGGGGTGGAGCCTGTGACCTGAATGCACAATTCTGAAGGCTCCTCACAGCAGAATGGAGAGTCCGATGCCCGAGCTGAAGCAGGGCAGATGAGGGTGGCATTGGGTAGTATCATGGGCTGAATTATGCCTCCCAACATTCATATAGTGAAGGCCTAACCTCTAGTACTTCCGACTGCAATTATATTTAGAGATAGGGTCTTTACAGATGTAATTATAATTAAAATGAGGTCACATAGGCGGGCCCTAATCCAGTTTGACTGGTATCCTTATAAAAAGAGATTAGGACAAAGACGCCAACAGAGGGATGACCATGTGAGGACACAGGGGCAGTGTGGCCAACTACTAGCCAAACAGAGAGGCCTCAGGAGAAAGCAACCCTACTGACACCTTGATCTTGAACTTCCAGCCTCTAGAACTATGAGACAACACATTTTGGTTGTCTAAGCCCCCAGTCTGTGATATTTGTTACAGCAGCCCCAATACACTAATACAGAGGTGACAGAGTGAAGTAAGCAAAATTTGAATACATCTTGGGCATAGAATCAGCAAGGCTTGCTTATAGGCTGGATGTGGAGGCTGGAAAGGGGGCAAGCAGTGTGATTTTGAAATTTTATTTGAGCAGCTGGTGGGCAGTGATGACATGTGTCAGATGGGAAAGACGGCAGGAGCCGGTGCAGTTCCCTCGTAGGCTTGTGAAGTGTGCAAGGCTTGTGAGATTTTCACATGCTTCTATCAGGTGGGCAGCCGACGTGGGGGTCTGGAGTTCTGGGACAAGAATGCAGACCGGCCCTGGCCCCCTCACACAAACTCATGTCTGTAGCCTCCCTCACAGGCTCCTTTTTTATGGGCAGCAGCACCCATGGCTAGGTCCCCTCACCTGCCTACACTGAGGCAAATGAAAACAAAAATCAAGAGCCGCCCATGGGTCGGTGTCTGCAGGGGAATGGCCTCTTCCCTCCTCTGTTAGTTTTGGGCATTGCGCCCCTTACCCCTTTACCCCCTCACATGCCCCGGGGAAGCTGCATGAAAAGACAGACCAGTTTCCTGTTCTTGGGGGTTGGATTCGTGTGAGCAGGAGACTAACAGGTTAAGTGAAAAACAAGACATTCCTGAGAATGGTGCAGCAGTGGTGCCAGGGCAGGGCAGCCTGTCCAGGAAGGGCCGTGGGCTGAGATGGCAGCAAGGAGACAGGGATGAGTAAAGGCCCTGAGGTGGGATGGAGTTCAGCCTGAGGAAAAAAGGGGTAG
The DNA here is from genome assembly GCA_028627145.1 of Eidolon dupreanum. Classification (NCBI taxonomy): domain Eukaryota; kingdom Metazoa; phylum Chordata; class Mammalia; order Chiroptera; family Pteropodidae; genus Eidolon; species Eidolon dupreanum. The sequence goes on along the minus strand of CM053510.1, from coordinate 88,134,182 downwards.
ATAGTGGAGCCAAGGAGACTGCCTGAGGGGGAAGGGCTGGGTGGTCCCCAGACCATCTTCCCCACCACTGGATTGGCCCCAAGATGCTGGAGAGTTTGCCGAAGGCAGCACGGCCACTTTGGGGAGCAGTTACAGCAGCTTGACCTTCTGTCAACAATGATTCTTTAATGATCTCCTTAGATCCCTGAGTTGGAAAAGGGGGGGTCGCCTACACAGGAAAAACGCTGAGATGGTCGGAGACCCTGTGGGCCCTGGGGGTGTTATATCTTGGAGAGAGCAGGCCAAACACAGCCCCCCATCCCCTCCCTGGCCGGCCCGGCAGTCAGTCCTGCAGCAGCCGCCAGCACGGAATGCGCCCTCTCACTCAGCACCTCCCCTGGAGCCCGAGCCGGCTGCATTCAGCTCCAACGCCCTGCATGTGGACCACGGCCAACTCAAACACGCTTGTGTGGGGCTTTCTTCCTGAGTCAGAGCAGTGTGGGCCCTGGCTGGGGTTTCAACACAGACCCTCGGCCTTACAGGCTGCACGCTGCCCTGGCTTTCCTCCTCTGTCCCTGAGCCCCATCACCCCTCACCCCACAGCCCACAGCCCCTGGGAACCCAACCCCAGTGGGTTCCAGACTCATGCACCCAGCATGATGTCTCAGAGGCATTTTGGAGTCAGCGGGAACACACTTTCCCACTGCTCCGCCTCCCCTACCATGTCTGGTGCAGCCATCCCTGACCACACATCTCAGATGGCCTTCTCCTCTCCACCATCCTGCCCTTGTCCTGCAGGCCTCCATCATAACTTAATAGATGAGAGTCTCCCTGCCACCCGCTCCATCCACTTCGACACCACTGGCCAGAGACAGATCAATATATATTATCCAGTCTGCAGAACAGAGAGATAAAAGATCGACTAACAAAAAGATGAGATTTTACAAACTGCCCATGACAATGTCTTCCCTCCCACATGTTCTTCCAGAACCTTAATACTCCCCCTTTGAATGTAGGTGATCTTATACTGTCTTATAAACAATAAATAACAGCAGGAGTGAAGCTGCACAACTTCTGAGGCTGGTCATAAAAGACAATGCAGTGTCTGCCTTGGGTGCTGGAGCATTCGGTCCTTAGAGACTCGAGGCTCCCATGCTTTCAGGATGCCAGGCTAGCCCACCTGTACAGGTCACAGGAAAAAGTCCAGCTGAGCCCTCCTGAATTTCTGACCCAGAGAAACCCTGATAGAAAATAAAATGACTAAATTGATGTGTTAAGCCACCAAGTTTTGAATTGTTATACAGCAACAGATAATCCTTTCAGAATGGAACTGAAAATCCAGAAAGAGAGCCACAATGTGTAGCCAAAATCTTAATGTTCATCGAAGGTGTCATGACAATTCAATGAGGAAAGCCAAATTTTTTCAACAAATGGTGCCAGGGCTATTGGATAAACTGGGGCAGGGTGGGGTTCTGAATGAACTTTGACCTCTACCTGACACATACATGAAAATTAATTTAAAATGAATCATACTCCTAAACATAACACTGAAACTATAAAGCTTCTAGAAGAACCAAAGGAGAACATATTCATGACCTTGGAGTAAGTAAGCAAAGATTTCTTGGAGAGGACAATAAAAAGCATGAAATATAAAATAAAAAAATTGATAAATTGGAATTTATCAACATTATAAACATGTTTCTCAAAAGAAACTATTAAGGTAATGAAAATCAAGCAGTTGTCTTTATCATCAATAAACACATCTGATGTTAGACTTGTACCCAAAGGATATTAAAGAACTCCTACAAATCAATAATTAAAAGACAACCCAGTTTAAAAATCGGCAAAAGATTTGAATAGATATTTCACAAAAGAAGACTTATAAATGGCCCATATGCACTGAAGAGCTCAGAATCACTACACTAGTCATCACGGAAATACAAATGAAAACCGCATCAAGATACCCTTACACACCCAGTAGAATAAATAAAATGAAAGACCGACACTAACAAGTGTTGGCAAGGGCAGCTGGAACTCTCATACATGCTGGTGGGAGTAAAATGGTACAACCACTTTGGAAACAGTTTGACAGTTTCTTGTGAAGTTAAAAATACATCGAACATATGATTCAGCCATTCTTCTCCTAATTATGTACCCAAGAGAAAAGGAAATACATGTCCAAACAAAGATTTGTACACACATATTTATAGCAGCTGTATTTGTAGTAACCAAAAACTGGAAACAACCCAAATGTCCATTAACAGTGAACGGATAAACAAATTGAGGTTTATCTATACAGTAGAATATTACACAGCAGTAAAAAAATAAATAAATAATGAACTAGATACACTTAGCAACATGGATGCATCTCAAAATAATTATGCTGAGTTAAAGTCAAATTGTTTAAAGTATATATTGTATAGTTCCCTTATTTGAGGTGCTAAAACAGGCAAAACTAACCTGTGGTGACAGAAAGCCTGGAGGTGGTGGTAGTGGTGGGAATTGACCCAGAGAGTCACCAGAAACTTTATGGAGTAATGAAAATGGGGTCTTGACGGGAGTTTTGGATACATGGGTCTACACTTTGGTCAAAAACCATTGAATTGAACACTGAAGATTGTGCATTTCACTGCATGTAAATTTTACCTCAATAAAATGACTTAAAAAATTGAAATGCGTGCTCAATCTGTGTTAAGTGGGTAAAAGTAACAATGCTAGCTATTCTAGTTTCTTTGCTTTCCATATAAATTTTAGAATAGTCTTGTCCATATCTACAAAAGAATCTTGCCGGGATTTTGATATTTTTGTATTTTGAAATATGGAATTTGATAGGAATAACTATATATCAATTTGGTGAGAATTGATATCTTAATACAGTGTTGAGTCTTCCAATCCATGAATATGGTCTCGCTCCATTTATTTAGCTCTTTGATTTCTTTCATTTGCATTTTGTTGTTCTCAGCATATAAATCCTAAGTATTTCACTTTTGAGGGATTATAAATGGTATTGTATTTTTAATTTTGATGTCCATGTGTTCATTGCTACTATACAGAAAAACAATTTATTTGTTTGTATGTTGATCTTGTATTCTTCAACCTTGCTGAAGTGGGAAGAAATCTACCTGATTTCAAAATATATTCTATAGTTACAGTAATTAAAACAGTAATTAACAGAGGGATAGACACACAGATCAGTGAAACAGAGTAGAGAACTAAGAAATTGATCCATATAAACATGCCCAATAGATTTTTGACAAAAGTTCAAAAGCAAGTCAATGAAGGAAGGATTCAACAAATGTTGCTGGAGCAATTGGACATCAATAGGCAAACAAAACCTTCAACCTAAATCTCACAACTTATATAAAAATTAACTCAAAATGAAATCATAGACTTAAATTTAAAATATAAAATAATAAAAATTTTAGGAAAAATTAAGCAGGAGAAAATCCTCAGGATCTAGGGTTAGGCAACAATATCTTACACATGGCCCCAAAAGGACAAGCTATGAAAAGAAAAATCAATAAATTAGACTTCATCAAAATTAAAAACTTTTACTCTACAAAAGACTCCTAGCTAAAGGGATGAAAAGACAAGCTGCAGACTGGAAGAAATTACTTGAAAATAATATAAAAGACTAGTATCTAGAACATATAAAGAACTCTCAAAACTCAGTGCTAAAAAAATTCTAGTAGAATATGGATTAGTTCTAATCCATTAGAACATGGGCAAAAGACATGAATAGTCACTACACTGAAGAAGATATATGGGTTGCAAATAAGCACGTGAAAAGCACATCATTAGACTTGAGAGAAAAGCAAATCAAAACCATAATGAGATGTCATTACACATGTCTTAGAATGGAGAAAGTGACAACATCAAATGCTGGTGAGGATGTGGAGAAACTGCATCATTCATACATGGCTGATGGGAATGTAAAATGGAACAGCCATTCTAGAAAACAGTTTGGCAGTTTCTTAAAAACCTAAACATGAAAGACCTAAATGTCACCTCCTCTGGAAATCCTCCATAGCCCACTAGGTTTAGACAGGTGTCTTCTCATTTCTATAGCATCTCGACTAAATATCTAGCCCAGCATTGTGAGGCATAGACTGTAAGTTCGTTAAAGGAAGTGCCCATGTGCCCACATCTCCATCCCTCACAGTATTCAGTAGAAGACTTTGCAGGTGGTACTCAATGCATATTTGATAAATAAACGAGAGAATGAAGAATGAATTAATGAATGTGTACTCGAATGATAAACAGTGATAAAGAAAATGGATAAAGATAGGAATGTTGAGGTTATGAGATGAATATGTCAGAGACATTTCTACCTCATTAGATGTTCATGTAACTTCATCAATAAATGTCTATCAAATTAAAAAAAAAAAAAAAAAAAAAAACCTAAACATGTAACTCTCACATGACCCAGCAATTGCACTCCTGAGCATCTGTCCCAGAGAAATCAAGACTGATGTCCACATTGAGACTTGAACATGAATGTTAATAGCAGCTATTTTCATAATAGCTGTAGACTGGAAGCAACTCGGATGCCCTTCGATGAGTGAATGGTTCAACAAACTCTCGTACATTCATAACATGGAATACTACTCAGCAGTAAAAGAAAAAGAAACTACTGATGCACATAGCAACCTGGGTGAATCTCCAGAGAATTATACTGAGTGAAAAAAAGCCAATCCCAAAGGCTACATACTTTATGATCCCATTAATGTAACTTTCATAAATGATAAAATTATAGAAATGGAGAGGATATATTATGTACCACTCTGGTGCCAAGACCACCACTGTCAGCCCTTCTCCATTCTTGGTCTCCACCAACCCCTTGTCACAGATGTCTCCTCCTTGAAGTTCTAGGAGGTCCTACCCCCATCCCTCCCTCAAATGGGGTCCCTTGTCACATTCTGGTGCCCAGAACCTGGACGTTCCTATCCGTGAACACCTCTCATCCTGGTTTTCCTGCTCAGCCCTCACCGTGAGCTCTTGCTGTGTGCTGGCTCCTGGGACAGCCCAGAAGGCAGGATGCCAGGAGGGAGGGAGCATGACCCTCTGAAGAGGGCTTCCAGCCAAGACTAGAGATGCTGAGATGAATCTCAATGGGGGAGGCAGGGAAAGGCTCTTGCCAAGAGAGGGCAGGTTGCAGGCAGTGGTGAGCTCAGCCCCGCAGGTGGGCTGTGGCCTGAGCATGGTCGGTGTGCGTGGTGAGGTTATCGTGGCACTCAGAACAAACTTCAAAGATGGCCCAAGGCTGGACACAGGAGGCCCACAGGAGGCTGGGCATAGGGGCCAGGTGTGGCAAGCCCAAGATGAGGTGGTCTCAGAAATTCTCAGCCCTCATCCCTGGCCTCCTACTCTTGGGAGAAATGACAATTCAAATTCTTTGCCCATTTTTTAATTAGGTTGTCTTTTTGCTGTTTGATGGTCTCTTTTTTTATTGCGATATAACTGACTATAACATTGTGTACATTTAAGCTGTACAACATATTGATTTGATACATTTCTACTGAAATATGATTGCCATTGTAGAGTTAACTAATACCTATCAAGTCACATAGTTATCATATTGTCTAGTGGTGCGAACAATTAAGATCTAGTCTCTTAGTGCATTTCAAGTTTATAATACAGTTTTGTTGTCTGTAGTCCCTGTACTATATATAAAGTCTCCAGGACTTATTTATCTACTAGCTGCAAGTATGTACCCTTAAACAACATCTCCCCAATTACCCACCCCCTAGCCCCTGGTAGCCATCATTCCATTCTCTGTTCTTTTTTTTTTCTCACAGTTCTAATTAATTTTCATTAAAAATATTTTTCTTCTGTTTTTTTTTTTTTTGAGTTCAGTTGTTTTTAGATTCTACATATAACTGAGATTACACAGTATTTGTCTTTTTCTATCTTACTTATCTCACTTAGCATAATGTTCTCAAGGTCTATCCAAGTCATCACAAATGGGAGAGTCTCTTTTTGATCCTCAATATAACCTTGAAGACCAAGTACAACCATAACAGTTCCCCTGAGCACAGATGGGGAAACTGAGGCAGGCATGCTCCAGACCTCAGGACAGCTGGGCCCCTAGCCCCGCGTAGGGCATCCAAGAGCTCAAAAGTGCTCTGGTTGAACCCCTGGTTAGACTGCTGTCTGTCACGGGACTCTTGAACCCAGACCTTGGGCAGGAGGTCAGGCAGAACCTTCAAGGCTGTCTTAGCAGCAAGGTCCAAACCTGCATGTTGGCCCTGCTCCCAGCACAAGTGGGGAGACCAGCTCAGCAATGCCTTCATGACACACATTGCCCTGGGATCTAAGACCTCCGCTTTTCTGGGCCCTGATGTGGCCAGCACTGGCCCAAGACCCCTCTACACCCAGCCCTCCTGGCCCAGTCCCTCTCCTGGTCAGTGTCTCAAGGGGGCCTGTAGCATGTTGATTCTCCAGTGAGAAACCTCAGGGAAGTGGTTTCACCACTACTTTTTCCTACCTGTACTGCTGTGTGATGTGGTCGGGCAAGACTGGCAGTCGCTATGCAGGTGAGAGGCACCAGTCCTACCCACACTGTGCCCTCCACCTGTTGTGCAGGGCTGACTGGGAAGTCCCAGAGGGAGGACCGGTTTAGCACGTTGGCAGTGCGTCCTGCCGAGGAGGCATGCACGGCTGCTTATCAGGTAAGAGTGAAGAGCGGGGGGCAGGACACACCTCAAAACATGCCGGCACCTGTGAGTGGTTGAGAGGAGTCGTGGCTACAAAAATGAGCTTTTGGCAAAAGCTTAAGAGAGGGGAGTGACTTGTGGTGATTCCTTTTTCCTACATAATCCCATTTGGGTGTTTCCAGGTTCAGTCTGAAAAGTACCCTGGTGAGGCTCCTTTTGTCTGAACCTGCTCAGTCACTCCTGATGGGATGCTGGCCAAACATACTGCAGCTTGGTGGCCGAGTCTGTGCCTCCTGTGTGCCACTTCTGTGTGCCATTCTTGGAAAGCAGCCCAGACCAGGGCTTCGTCTCCTGCCACTCCCTCACCTACGGGGTACCATGACAGTGGTTCCCATCTGCCTCCAAGCAGCCCCCACAGGCTCCAATTTAAAGACAGCCTTTGGAACAAGCACCAACTTCAGCACAGGACTTGAGGTCATCCTGCTGGGGAGTGAGGCTTTGCCTCATGCTGTCATTGATGGGGCTGGCCCAGGCTGGCCACGGGCCTTACACATTTGGCCTGGGCCAGTGGAAGGAGTTTGGAGGTGCTCTGATGTACGGCAACAGGTCTCTCTCCCACCAACTGGGAGCCCTCCTGAAGGCTGCACGTGGCTCTGGCCTGTGGTGGGTGTGCAGGGAATACCTTGTGGGGACTAAGGCCAACTGGGAGCAGAGAAGAGACCAGAGCCCCTGCCCTCACCCTGGAGGTGGGCATGGGAGGTCCTGCCCAGACATCGGGGATGGCAGCCTCCTCACCTCCTTGACTCCTGCCTCAGTGGTGTGTGCCTGGGTTAAGCAGAGGGATTCCCAAAAGCCTACAGCCAGAATAAGGGGTGAGGAGGGGAGGAAGACAGGAAATGAGCTGAGTCCCCGAGTCCCTGCCCTGGCCCAGGAATGGCCAGTGACTGGAAACCAGGTGGCAGACACAGCTCTGAGGGTTCTGAGCTGCCTTCCCATTTGAGTGTGGCCAGCAGTGCACTTGCACTTGCACAGCCACCCCACTGCCTGGGCCCTGCAGCCCACGTGCACAGGATGGGGTGCCAGGGCCAAGGCAGGACAGGGCCTGTGCGGCTGGACGATGAGGACCAGAGCCCTCACTGCATCCTGTTTATTCCGGGAGATTTCCTCATCCGTCTCTGGCCTGACCCTCAAGTGGCAGACCTGGGGGCTAGGGTGCAGCAGGCAGCTGGAGCCAGCCTTTGGAACCCCAACCTTCAGCCTTTCCCTGGCAAAGAGGCAGGTCACAGGGAGGGGTGTGAGCTTCCCTACATCGCCTGGCTGGCAGCCTCAGGATCTAGGTCACCAGTACTCTAACTCCACACTCTGCCTTTCGAAAGCACGTGTTCCTGTGGGATTTTTTATATGCGTGAATGCCTCTGGGAGAATCTCCGTTGGCACCATTTCATATCTCCACCTTAGATTTCCATGAAATCACAGAACTGCAGTGAGGATAGAGAGCATCAGAGGTGTCAGGATACCTTGGGGGAGGTCACGTCCAACCCTCTGGCTGCCCCCAGTGCATACTTTTGGAGGGCCCCGGGGGGCACACAGGCAGCTCTTCCATAGTGAATCACAAAACACTCAGGGTCCCTATCACTCCGGCTTCGGGCTGTTCTCTGTGTCCTTTCCCAGAGCCCTTCAGGGGACTGTGTCTCATTGGTTGTGGCCAGAGGCTTATGCCCCACATTTACCCTTGCCAGAGAAGTGGCACCCCGCCGATGCTCTGGGCTCCTGATCCCCAGGCTGGCTCACTGCCGGGGAGCACAGGCAACCTTTGTAGCCCTTCTCCAGCTGCCCAGTGAATGGGGGATGCCATGTAGCCCAAGGCTGTGCCCCAGAACCCTGCTTTGTCCCCTGCAATACACAGGCTGCTTTAATAGGCCAGGGAGTGCCCTCCTGGCAGGGACAGCTGCTGTTACTCTGCTCTTTAATCAACCTGTCTCCAGTGGTGAGGGGGACCAGTGTGTGTCCTGACCCTGCACATTTTCTAACAAGGAGGTCAAGAAAAGCATTCTCTGTAGCCCCTCACCGCAGACACATTTCCCTGTGTGCTCTGGGACAGCTGCCCCCAGAATTCCCTAGCCCCACGTGCCTCCCTCAGTCAGGCCAGGAGGGACTGGGGACGTTGTGGAGGCACTAAGGCCTGGACTCCCTGGGGTCAGCAGGGCAGGGAAGAAGGTCCAGGCAGAGGGCACATGGAGACACAGAGCTGCAAGGCAGAAAGTGAGCTAAAGGGCAGGCGGCCCTCCCGCTGGGAGCCAGAGGTGCTGCGATGCTTTCAGGTCCTCCCACAGGTATGGCTGAGCCAGGACAACAGGACTAGTGAGAACAGGGTGTGGCAGCAGTGCCCCAAAGCAGAGTCAGGAGGGTGTCCAGGTCATCTGGTGAATGGCTATCAGGGTCAGACAGGGCTGTCTAACCAGAGCATACCACACCTCTTTTCGGGAGTGCAGCCTGGGCCCTGAGGCCTGGGTTCAGCTGTTTGGTCTCATTGTGCTCTGGACTCCACCAACTGGGCGATGCCCTGGCACAATGCCCATCCCCAGCCTGAGCCTGGGCTGCCCCAAAGAGGGCCGTGTAGGTGCCCCACAGAGTGCCCTGGGCCCTGCTCCCCTCACTCTTGGTGGAGGTGGGGAAGAAGGTTGAACTCACCTTGCAGCAGACTAGGAACTACCCTGTGAGATCCCTAGGGGAGCCGAGGTTCAGCATCTGCCGGGCAAGAGGGGAGTGACCGTTTGACCCCACCCCACCTGTGTTGCCCTCCACAGCCCCTGCATTGCATACTGAGGAGCAGGGGACTTAGGAGGGGGACATGGGACATTGGGGTACAGTCCCTTAAGCCAAAAGAAGGAGGACACAGCACAGCAGTGCCCAGGATAATGTGGCAGGAGGGAGGAGGACAGGTGGGGCTGGATGTAGAAGCTGACAGAGCTGGTGGGGAGGGGGCAGCATAGGGTGGGGTGCTCACCATGGAGGGACCCTGAGCAGAGCGCCCTCCATTGGTCAAAGTAGCAGGTCCTCTTCTGAGTCCTCACTGAGCTTGATCTTGGCCTGCTCTAAACACTGGTCCCACACACAGCAACAGATTCCCAGGAGTGACCTAGAGCGGGGGTCCCGAACCCACCCTCCATCCACCCGCCGTGGACCGATACTGGTCCACGGCCTGTTAGGAACTGGGCCGCACACAGGAGATGAGTGGTGGGCAGGCTAGCAGAGCTTCATCTTTGCACCCGTTCCCCAGAGCTAGCATCACCGCTTCAGTACCATCTCAGATCATCAGGCATTAGATCCTCATAGGAGCACCGATCCTTGGTGCCAAAAAGATTGAGGACTATTGTCCTAGAGAACCCAAGCCCTACCTTGGGGCCAGTTGGGGTAGGCTGCATGATGTGCAGCCTCAAGCCTATTTTGGGCCTTTCCTGACATTCCTCCAGGGAGGGTTCCACAGTCCACCAGGAGAGTCTCTCTGCCACCAGGGCTTCTCCAGGGGACAGTCAGAGCAGAAAGGGATATCACAGGGCTCCTGGCTTCTGGCGTGCCTGAAGTCCCAAAGAGAAGGTCTGGTCTCAGTCTACGTTGCCCGTCGAACCCCCAGCTTCCAGAGTGCTTGGACCAGGATTATGTCATTGTCCCTAGCCACTCAGAGTTTTTGGTCCCATGTACTATCCCAATGGAAGAATACAGGTGGGGTTTTCATTTCATGTTAGGGAGATTTCTCTCAAGTGGATTAAATGCATTTTGAGCTGACCTAAGTTTCTTCTTTGTTTTGCCTCTATCCAGATAAAGGGACATGCCTCCTTTCATTGTGGCCTTTTCCTCAAAGATATAGTCTGTCCTTCATGGGCCAGCAGGATGAGCAGGCCCCTTCCCTCCAGTCCCTCTGCAAGGGGTCTCAGCGTCTCACCTACTGCACCCAGCGTGGCCTCTGCCTCTGCCTCGTCCTCGGATAGACTGAATTTTCTAGAGCTTTGTCATCAGTGTCCCTTGCTTCACCTGATATCTGTGTGTCACCTGAAGCAAACCTCGGGACCCCAAGACCTGCGTTGCCTGCCACCCACCATAGTTGACTCCGAGGTCATCTCCCCATAAACCCCTTCCTTCTCTGTCCTGTGTGTCCACATGGACGCCCACAAGTCTATGCAGAGAAGGGAGAGACACCAACGGGCTAAATGCGGCCTCTTGAGAATTTCTTAACTAAAAGTTTTTTTTGTTTTTTTTTTTATGAAAATCTTCAAGCTATTTGTAGCACAAGTTGGTTGAACAGATTTTCTGGGTGTAGCTTATTTTTTCACTCATTAACTTCTTTTCCTTATGAATTAAAAAGTAGCATTTTTTTCCCACCCAGGAGTGTTTTATTTACTTCTCTCTGTATCACAGCCAGCACTCTTCCTGCTGAGGAAGCCGACTCAGAGCCCACTCAGGGAAGCTAGGGTTTCCTTCAAGCCTATAAGTAGGTAAAGGTGGTGTGTCCAGGCCACACCCTGCCACTCCCACCCCTTCTTGACCTGCTGCTTGATGGACAAGAGCCATGTGAGGGTTTTGTTTGGACTATTCCATTGGCAGTGTTCAGGCTAGAAAAAATGAAAAAGGCCTTATAATGTCCCACCTGGCAGAACTGGAGGTGCATCCTATGAATCTGCTGGCCCAAAAGTCCTGCCTAGCCTTTCAAGTATCCCCTCCTGCCCCCATTCCTTTATCCACAATTCCAAATTCTCCTAAGCTCTGAAACGCAAAGGTTTGCAAAACTCTGTGGCAAAGCTGGACCTGAACTGCTGTGCAGAGCTTTATTATGGTCTTTATTTAATCCAGTTCCTTTGAATAGTCGTGCTCCATGACAAAAATCTTAATGTGTTTGAATATGAGGTGCAGCCTCAGGTTCCAGAGAGGTATCATATAATGTATGATATATACAAAGAATTCAAGTGTCATGTAAGATATATGAAGAATTCTGAATTCTAAATGCCCTGAGGGTTTGGATGAGGGGTTGGAGCAGTGAAGTGTCCCCATACTCATCACAGGTCTGGACCAAGTGGGAATTCCCGGTCCTGGGAAGGGTGGAGAAGTGGACTTTGTTCACAGAACTTGGCAGAGCAACAGTGCTGCTTATGTGACTTTTACACTTAGTGAGCAAACTGCTCTGTTAGGTGTGGGTGATTCAGGGATGGGGGAGCTCCAGGACCAGCCCCACCTCCCTAGCCCACAGGCCAGTGGGGAGAGCAAGGAGCACACGAGGGGCTGGAGAGGAAGAAGGGTTTCCTGCCTGTGGAGGGTGCGACAGGCCATCTCTCTCCAAGGGATCCTTACCTGGGAAGGTGGTGACCACAGGCCAGACTGTCCCCTTCTGAGGGGCTGAAGGCTCCAGATGTTCCACCTGGGGGCACTCTGGGAAGGTCCAGGTACAGGGTCCCAGGAGTGTGACAGTGACAGACAGGATGGCAGGCACTCATCCTCTGGACTCATTAGTTGAGTTCCCTGGACTCATCACAGGTCTGGGGCCTCAGCTTCCTCACATGCAAATGGAGTGCAAGCCCTGGCCCTCCCTTCACAGCCCCCTCGCTGCCCTCCAGCAGAGGAGGCCAGGATCTCACCTCTCTCAGGGTCATAGCAGGTCTGCATGCCCGTCTGCGAGCACAGGGGGCTGCAACGCAGGGGCTGGCATGAGGCAGCAAGACCCCAGCGGGTAGGTTTTACAGAAGAGCCACAAGGTCAGAGGCCCACGCATAGACTGGGGGCACGCTAGAGCGTTGGGAGTGAGAGTCTGGGCTTGGGTAGGGGCACAGGAGAGGTGGGGCAGAAGGTCAGGCACTGGGCGCTGTGCCCAGCACCCTGCCTGGATGGAGGTGAGGGTGTAGCCCGGAGTCCAGGGTGGGGGTGGGTGGTTGCGGAGGCTGGTGGTGGGCGCCGGGTCCCCGCCCCCGCGCGCCAGGTCGCGCGTGGGCGCGGCGGGCGCCGATTGGCTGGCGGGCGCACGGGCGGGGCGGGCGGCGGCGGCGCGCGGAGGGCCAGTCACCCCAAAGCTCGGCCTCGGACTCAACGCTCATCGCCGTGCCCCGCCCGCGCGCCCGCCGCCGCACGTCCCCGGCTGGCGGCCACCATGAGCACAGGCCTGCGGTACAAGAGCAAGCTGGCGACTCCAGGTGAGCCAGGCGCCCGCCCGCGCCTTTGTCCCCGCCGCCCGCCCGCCTCTCACTGTGTCTCTCCGTTTCTCCCTCACCCGCCGGCCTGGACCCGCCCGGACCCCGACCCCGACCGGATCCCGACCCTGACCCAGCAGAGGACAAGCAGGTACGTGCGCTCTGCCGCTCAGCCAGCCGGCTGTCACCCTTTGTAGCACCGACGCCGCCAGCGCCCAGGCGCGACCCCGCCCCCGCCGGCCGTCACCCCGCCCTGTCGCGATAACCGATTGTCAGCCTGGGCAGTGCTGCTGTGTCTGAGAATGCAGACAGGAGGAGTGGGTGCCATGGCACGGGGGCCTGGCCTCTGACCCTCATAGCAGGGGCGTGCGCCCCTCCCATGATGGGGTACAAGCCGAGTGCCCCCTTTCACTGGTCCAGCGGCAGCATCTGCATGTTGACCTGGCTTTAGGCCGTGTGCTGAGGGTCCTGAGTGAGGCCACTGGTTATGGCAGGCCACAGGCTAGAGGAGGGGTCTGTGTCCACCAGCCTGTACAGAGACCCTGAGCAGCCCCACAAGGGAGCCTCTGCCCCCCCTACCCCACTCTGCATCTTATCCCCCCTCTCCTCACACACCAATTTGAGTGGGCCAGGTCTCTTCCTCAGACTAGGAGCCTCCAGGGCCCGGTCTGAGTCATTCCCAAGCCCAGCATGGGTCTTCCATCCTACTGAGTACAAATAGGCTGTGGCCACCCAAAGGGGCTGGCTTGGTCCCCACCCTCCAGGAATGCAAAACCCAACAGGGGGCTGGTCTGGGCACCCACTGTGAAACCCAGATGAGGTCAGGGTTAAACAGAGATGAAGACCCCAAAAGTGGGGTGGGGTTGGGTAATCAGGTGGGCTGGAGGCTCTGTAGCAAGCCTGCTGGGGCCTCACTGGCTTGAGAACAGCCATGTTTAGGGGAGAAAAGAAGGGCCCAACTCTGGCACCAGGGTGGCCTTGGCAACCATCGTTGGCGAAGGGGGTTCATACATGGGGTAGATTCTGAGTGGAATCCTGAAGTACTAGCCCAGGATACGGCAAGCAACCAGGTGCGGCCCAGCAGGTGGGGTGGGGGCCTGGAATCACTGGCTGCCTAGTGCCTATCTCCTGGGAGATACGCACCCGCACCCTGGGATGAGTGAGGCTCTTGGGGTGGGACCTCATCAACCTCACCCTGCCAATGAGGAGCTCCCCAGAAAGCCCAAGCCAGGAACTGCCTTTCCATCACCGGTGGGTCAGACAATGCCTGAGAAGCAGAGACACGTGCAGCCAGGCTATTGTTTGAGGGAGAGAGAGAGAAGGCCTGGGAGACCAGACCCCACGGCTTTTCCTGGGCCTGCAAGCACTTGGAATCACTGGGCTGGGCAGTTGCTGCTCAGCACCACCCAGGGACCCCTCTTGCTGAGGTATGAGCCCCTGCAGGCCTGAGTCTGCCCTGCCTTCAAGGTCAGCTGGGAGCCAGCCTCACCCATCTTCAGTCCCTAGGACCTGAGGGAGAGGGCACTGTATAGGCAGAGGAGCCCCAGGAGCAGGGCCAGAGAGCCAAGTGTTTGGGGCAGGCTCCTGCGGGCCTGGAGGGAGCATTGTGGCTTCACTGTTACCATTGTTGGCGTTTCTGAGCTTCAGCCTGTCTACACGGGCTGTGAAAGGGGGTGAGAGAACTCTAGTGGCCCTCTTTGCTTCTGCCTCATCTCAGGCAGTGGGGAGGGCTCTGGTGGCCTTCTGTGTGTCCTCCTCCAACCCCCACCCAGTCTCAGACAGTTTTGGGGGCTCTGTTGGCTGCTTCTAGAGCTGACTCGGGTGATTCTAAGAATGGAAATGCCTCGAGAGTCTCAGGCTCCAGGAGGAGGTGGGCGCAGCTGTGTCTAGGGCTTGGGAAGCCCTGAGGGAAATTCGTTGTGCTTCAGAACCAGAAGAAGGGGGTGGGGTGGCAAGGCCCCCTCCTTGAGGCTCCCTCATGGAGTTCACAGGCCCTGTCTGGACACAGTCTGGTGATGGGGCAGGCATGTGGGGAGCTGGGAGTGAGACTCACCTTCCTGACCTGGGCCTCCCCAGAGGCTGTGCCTTACCAAAGGGGAAACTGAGTCAATCTTGGAGTGACAGACTCTGTTAGACACCAAGCTGTGGAGTGCTGAGGCTCTCGCTCAACTTGAGGCCCAGGTCCAGGTCTGTCTTCTTGGAGCTGCCCTGGGCCTGAAATGTCAGCCTTTTGGGTGGGTCCTGGGCTGAGGGCCATGTCTAAAATGGGCCCATGGTGGAGGCAGAGTGGGAGTCAGCCCAGAGGCTTCCTGTAGGTCAGCATGATAGAGGGCTGGGGCTAGTAAAGAGGCTTTTTCAGGGCAAGGCCTGGGGTCCTTGCTGGGAGATCTGGGGTTCCAGTGGCTTCCCCCTGCTCTCCACCAGGATGAAAGGCTCTCCTGTTCCCAGCTGTGGGCCCACCCTTCCTCCTCAGGTGCCAGTAGCCTCCAGGCCCCACAGCAGCACCACAAGCTTGGACAAGGGGACAGAGGCTCTTTAAGCAGGGATGGATGGGGGAGAGTTAGGGGGCTGCCTGTCCCTGCTGACACACTGTCTAGGGGGCACATCTCTTCATACCCCACCCAGCTCCTTGCCAGACCTCCCCTCCAGCCCACCTGGCGTAGGCGTTTTTAGATTCTGGTAGGGTGCTGGGGGGAGTAGTGAGGGTTTGGTGGCTCAGGAGACCACTGTGGACTCTGGAGTGGCCACATGGGGGTTAAGGCTGAGCTGACAAGCTCTTCAGTCCCCATGTGCCCAATCCTGTCGGTCAGAGCAGGCAGAGAAGCTCAGAGGGAATGCCCACAGGGGCCCATGCCGTACATCTCCACCTCTGCTGGCAGGGTCTGCCTGGAGACAGATGGGGCAGCACAGCACGTGAGTGGCTGTCAGGTCTGTGGAGTGACATGCTGACCACAGCTTCCAAATTTCCTGAGGTAGAGCTGGGTAGGCGGCTAGTGCTCTGATGTTCCTCTTCCTGCTCCAAGTCTCCTTAGGCCTGGGTGTGGGGGCAGGTCCAGGCTGTGGAGGTGGGCTCTGATTCACGTGGAAGGTGAGCCCTGTCTTCGTCCTGTTCCACCATGAGGTGTTGTGGGCCACGCCAGTTAAGAATCTCCAAACATACAAGCATACATGCACACGCACAGGGAGAAGGGGTTAGGTCAGCCCCAAGCAGAGGGTAGGGGGCAGTGCCGGGAGGGGTGTGTCCCTGGGTAGTCAGGGCGCTGTGACACCTCGGGCGGTTTTTGGGCGGAGTCTGCGGGGAGAGCGGAGTGCATGAGCCTGTACCCCGTGGGTGCGCTTGTGGCCCAGGAGCGTCCTCCGGCGCCCTCCAGCGGGCGGAAGCTGTGCCACACTTTTGGTGGGGAGCGATGCAATGGCCTTCCCGCCCACCTCTACACCTCGGTTGTCCCGACGCCTGGATTGTGGCGGCGGGTCTGGTAGCGGGGCTCTCTGTCCTCGCTGCGTCCCCTTCGTGCTTCCCTCTGCGACAGCTTTCCGGTGGCTCCGCCCGCGGCCCAATTTCTAGGCGACCGTTTCCCGGCGACAGAGCGAGCGAGGCGGTCTCTTCGCGGAGCCCCGCCTCTGGTTCGCGTGCAGAGCGCGGCCGGCAGTGGCTGTGACGCCGCGCGGCTCAGGGCGGGTCCGCAAAGGCAGAGAGATGGCTCACACGGCCTTCAGGGTCAGCGGCACCCAGGGTGACCCACGTCCCCTCTCTGGGCCTCAGTTCCCGTGCCCCTAAAACGGGAGCGAGAGCAGGGCTTCAAGGGAGTAGCGCCTCAGTTCCTCAGGACACAGGGCCCCTGTCGGCCTGACCCGATCTGGGGTCCCAAGGTGCAGTCAGGGTCTGGGGGGTCGCTGCGATGGATTCTCTGGCAGCACCCCAGGACCGCCTGGTGGAGCAACTGCTGTCGCCACGGACCCAGGCCCAGAGGCGGCTCAAGGTGTGTGGAGAAGGGAGTGGAATGTAGGTCAGTGTGTTTGCGCCCACTGGGGCTAGATCCCAGGACTCTGGGATGTGACAGCGGCCAGCAGGGCCAGGGTCCACAGGGGGTGGGCCTGGGACCCCAACGGCAGGGGGAGGCTCAGCGCCGCTGTCTATAAATAGCCCCTGCTCCACCATTGTCGCAGCCAGCCACCCCCGCGGCTGGATCCGAGCCACATGGGGCCTCCTACCCCCTGGTACACTAGGGAGGGGTGAGTATAGAGGCCTGGGCTTCTCCTGCCTGTGAAGAGAGGGGCATGTCTGAAGGGTCTCCGTTTTTGTGCCTTCTGTCTACCCCCCAAGGAAGGACACTGTCTGTGTCTGCTGAGGCCTGGCATCTCCCACTCCACATACACACACACACACATAGACACAGTCTTGGTTCCCTGCAAAGCTCCACACTGAAGCTGGGACAAGGGTACCTTCACCAGCCAAACCCTGACCTACCCTCCCACTTCCAGGCCTTTGCCCACAGGCCCTCACCCCCTTTCTGCCATTGAAATGCCCTACTTTTGCTTGAGCTGGGTAGGGGACAGGGCATGGGGCTGCCCAGGAGCCCCAGCATACCCCTGACTGGCCCTGCCCCTGCCCCCAGGATATTGACAAGCAGTACGTGGGCTTTGCCACACTGCCCAACCAGGTGCATCGGAAGTCAGTGAAGAAGGGCTTCGATTTCACACTCATGGTGGCAGGTGAGTAGGCCAAGCTCCCAGGTGGGGTGGTTGGGGCCACTGGCTGGCCAGCCTTTGTTGTGGGACCCTCAGACCTAACCTGACTCCTTCACTGTATCTGTGGGTAGGTGAGTCGGGCTTGGGGAAGTCTACACTGGTCCACAGCCTCTTCCTGACCGACCTATACAAGGACCGGAAACTGCTCAGCGCTGAGGGTAAGTGGACCTGTCACTGCCCTGGCACTGGTTCACCATTCCCTCATGTGTGACTCCTCAACGGGTGCCCTTCCAGGTTCAGCCCTGTTCCTCTCTCCCCACAGCATGGGTCTCCTGTTCAGGGTCCAGGAGGAGTGGCCTTGTGGCCAGGGCCAAAACACTAGAATAGATGAGAACAGGGTCCTGGTCCTGACTGCCCAAGGTGGGGGGTGAGGTCAGGGAGGCCCCTCCAAGCCATGTCCCCTTCCCTGAAGAGCGCATCAGCCAGACGGTAGAGATCCTGAAGCACACGGTGGACATAGAGGAGAAGGGCGTCAAGCTGAAGCTCACCATTGTGGATACTCCGGGCTTTGGAGACGCCGTCAACAACTCTGAGTGGTGAGGAAGGCCTGGCTGGGGCATAGTCCCTGCTCAAGCCAACCAAGCCTCCCCTGGGGCTGGTGGGCCACCCTCACAGCCCGCCTCATGCACCCCCTCCCCACAGCTGGAAGCCCATCACTGACTATGTGGACCAGCAGTTTGAGCAGTATTTCCGTGATGAGAGTGGCCTCAACCGCAAGAACATCCAAGACAACCGGGTGCATTGCTGTCTGTACTTCATCTCTCCCTTCGGGCACGGGTGCGTGACTGTCCTGGGGCTAGGGGACATCTACCTCTGTGGAGCAAAGCCCCACCCATGCCTCCACAGACACCCCCTCCCTGAGCTCTCCCCTACCCCCTCCCTGCCCCACTATCACCCTTCTCAGCCCCTCACCACCCCAGCTGCCCCTCCAGGCTCCGACCAGTGGATGTGGGTTTCATGAAAGCTCTGCACGAGAAGGTGAATATCGTGCCCCTCATTGCCAAAGCTGACTGTCTGGTCCCTGGTGAGATCCGGAAGCTGAAGGAGCGGGTAAGCCTGTGTTGCAGTGGGGCCTGGCTCAGGACTCGGGCTAAGAGCATCAGGTGTGCTGACCCTGGGCACCACCAAACCTGGCCCAGGGGACCTGGCCAGCCTTGACTCTGACAGCCCTGCCCCACCACAGATCCGGGAGGAGATTGACAAGTTTGGGATTCATGTGTACCAATTCCCTGAGTGTGACTCAGACGAGGACGAAGACTTCAAGCAGCAGGATCGGGAACTGAAGGTGAGCATGCAGCCCAGTGGGTGGGTAGGGAGCTGGGGCCTGGAAGAGGGCTGAGGGCCCAGGTCTGACCTGGTGGAGCTAGGGGTCTTTAGTCTGGGCAGTAGAGCCCCTTTGCCTAGCTCGATAGGGCTAGGTTTACCCATGTCCCTGCCTAGATTGTGTATTTGGGCCCCACGTGTTTAGTGAGTCATGGAGCACTTGCCAGAACCCAAAAGCCTTTACCCCCACCCTGACTTAGTACCTCAGTCTCCTCATGGGTCGCAAGCAAAAGGGCCCAGCAAATGGCCATGGAGCTGTGCATGCCCTGGCTGCCAGAATTCTGTGCTCCAGAGGGTGGGGGTAGCTTTGGGTGCCCCAGCAGCTAGAGTGGTTAGGACCAAGCTCAGGCCAGGGGACAGGTGGCCACAAGGCAAGGAGCAGAGTCAGGCAGGCCCTTGGACCCAACCAAAGTCAGCAGAGATATCACTAGGAGGCATGGGCTCAGCCAGTTAGAGGCCCTAGGGTGTTAGCTGCACCAGCTCTGGCCTCAGCCTATAACAGAGAGGCCAGAAGTGGGGTGACACCAGGATGTCTTTGGGGAGAGGTCATTGACAGTATTGTTGGAGAGCTGGCTGACCAGGAGCTGAGTGCCCATTCCCCTCTCCAACCACTAACCCACACTAACTGGGCGTGAGCTCTTGTACCTACTAATCCCCAGGAGAGTGCACCCTTCGCGGTTATTGGCAGCAACACGGTGGTGGAGGCCAAGGGGCAGCGGGTCCGGGGGCGACTGTACCCCTGGGGCATTGTGGAGGGTGAGTCCAGGCATGGGGCATGGGCGTGAGGGGTAGGAGGGCTCCCCTGGGCCGGGGCCCCACCCACCACCTTTTCTTGCCCTGCAGTGGAGAACCAGGCACACTGCGACTTCGTGAAGCTGCGCAACATGCTCATCCGCACACATATGCATGATCTCAAGGACGTGACTTGTGACGTGCACTATGAGAACTATCGTGCGCACTGCATCCAGCAGATGACCAGGTATACCACCCTGCCTGCCCCAAACCTGGACCTGCAGGTGACAGAACAATGTTGGTAAATGTCGCAGCAGGTGTCTGAGTGCTACTTGTGCCCAACCATGTTGCCATAACCAAGCGTGGTCCTGGCTGTCCACCCAAACTTGAACCTTACCCCAGTCCCCAAATCGGCTTCCCAGCACCTGTCTCCCCAGAGCCAGCCCAAAGGTGTGAGAGCTCAGGTGAGTTCAGCCTTGATAGTGGCGAGGTCAGCCAAATATCCCAGCAGCATTGTCCCTCTTGTCCACCTTGCAGCAAATTGACCCAGGACAGCCGCATGGAGAGCCCCATCCCCATCCTGCCACTCCCCACCCCTGACGCTGAGACAGAGAAACTCATCAGGATGAAGGATGAGGAGGTTGGTAAAGTGACAGGGGAGGAGTAGGGGCTGGGGGATGGGTGGGAATCAGGCTAGGCCCCTTTCATCTCATTTCTCACCCCACGCTCCATTGTTCCTGCCCCCCAACCCCAGCTGAGGCGCATGCAGGAGATGCTGCAGAAGATGAAGCAGCAAATGCAGGACCAGTGACCCCACCTCAGCCCCACCACTGCCATGGATATACTGCCAGTTTCTGGGCTGGCCCTTCCCACCCCTGGACCCCGACCAGCCTGGACTTGACCCTGGATTCATCTGGATCTCCGGCAGGCCTGGATGCAACCCCAATCCCAGAATGGCCTAGACCCAGACTGTTCCTGACCTGACCCAGAGACTCAGGGTCACAGCCCCCAGCCAATCCTAATTTATTCTCAGCATCAGCCCCTCCTCTCATTTGTATCTGCTTCCATGGGGCCTGGGCAACAGCCCCCACAACCAGCCCCCTCTGGCTTTGGGGGAGCAGGAACTAGGAAGAGCTGTGAACTTTTGAGATCTGTCCCAGTCCCAGAAGGTCATAGCACTCAAACTCTAGGCCCTACTCAGGCAGGCCTGTAAACCAAGACAGAATAGGGGAGCAGATCCCCAGGGTCTTGGACCTATTCCCCTACCCCAGTGCTGCAGCACGGACTTAGGAGCCCATTTCCCCTGCTCCTTCTGGCCACCCAACATATGCTGAGACCTCACGTTGTGTGGACGTGGGCCAGGTTCTGTCTTCCCCCCTCACCTGTAGGTCAGCAGGCACATGGGGCTGCAAAAACACTAAGGCTCCAGACCTAAGGAGGCCAGCTGGCTATAGACAAGGATGGCTGGGGCTGGGATGCCTGTGGCTGAGAAGCCCGTGATAGGCCCCGCCCCACCCCCAGGGCTGTCGCCTTTGGAGAGCTCCAGGAGCAGTGCGGTTGGCCATGCCCTGGCAAACCCCAGGCCTAGACTGCATTCCCTGTCTGGCGCTGGAGGTCCCTTCTCCCCAGCAGCACTGTTGCCCTGAGTTCCCTAGCCTTTGCTCCACCTCCATCCCTCCACTGGCATGAACCCTTCCCCAAGCCCCATTTTTCAATTCAGTTGTGAATGCCGTGTCCTGTCCTGGTGACAGAACAATGTTGGTAAATGTCGCAGCAGGTGTCTGAGTGCTACTTGTGGCCCTAGGAGCGAGCGGGGGCGGAAGTGCAGGCGGCGCGGGCCCTGGTGATAATTCTATCTGCAGCCGCAGCGCCTGTCTGGGCAGCCTTAGGGTTATTTCTGGCGGGGCGGCTGCGCTGTGGTCGGTGCACCGGGAGCGAAGGGCCTGGAAAAGGGGAGGTGGCCTCTCGCCCGGTTCTCCGGCCCACACCTCCCGCTCCAGAGCAAGCCGGGCCGCCATCCTCTCGCCATGGGCTCCGGTGAGTCTGTGGCGGGCCAGGCCGGGCCGCTCCCTGAACAGAGTCCAGTTGGGAGGGGCTCCGGTCTTTTCAGCTGCAGAAGGGAAAGATTTAGTTCAGGCTTCGAGGGGACTTCCAGCCAGTGTGCGGGGTGGTGAGGGTGGCGAGGTTTGCTGACAATGGGGGGCCCAGGGCCTCCGAGGCGGGAGCAGGCCTGGTGCTCCGGGTGCTGAGGGACCCCACCCAGATGCCCTGCAGACTGCCCGGCTCACCGCGGCGCTTCCCTTCCAGGGCTGCGCGGGGCGCTGAGCTTGTTGCTCTTGCTGCTCGCGCCGCCGAGCTGCTCGGCCTCGGGCTGCCCAGCGCCGTGTCGCTGCGCCGGGACGCGCGTGGACTGCGGACACCGCGGGCTGACGTGGGCCTCGCTGCCGGCCGCCTTCCCACCAGGCACAACCGAACTGGTGCTAACGGGCAACAACCTGACGGCCCTGCCGACGGGGCTGCTGGACGCGCTGCCCCTGCTGCGCTCTGCGCACCTGGGCGCCAACCCCTGGCGCTGCGACTGCCACCTGGTGCCGCTGCGAGCCTGGCTGGCTGGCCGGCGGGAGCGCGCGCTCTACCGCGACCTGCGCTGCGCCGCGCCTCCAGCGCTGCGCGGCCGCTTACTGCTCTACCTGGCAGAGGACGAGCTGCGCGCCGCCTGCTTTCCCGGTGCGCTCTGCTGGTGGTCGCTGGTGGCACAGTTCGTGCTGCTCGGCCTCGGGCTGCTGCATGCACTGCTGCTGGCGCTGCTGCTGAGCCGCCTGCGGAGGCTGCGCGCCCGCACCAAGCACCGTCTATTTCTGACAGCCCCGCTGGTGGCGGAGCCGCCCGAAGCCAGTGAGTCCTGAGAATAGCAGACTGGCGCTGAGCAAAGCGGGCCTGCAAACTTGACAGGACCCTGCCCTGAGGAGCCCTCGCCCTTACCTGGACCGGCTTTCCTCCGCCCAAGCACCATCTCCCAGGCTCGCCACCTCCTGCAGACCCGGGTCCATGGGGGCCCGACGGCTGCACATGCACTGCTAGCGCAGCGAGCCCCCTTCCTGGACGCTTAGGCAGGTCCAGTGGGGCGAACTGCAGCCCAGACCCTTTGGAGTCTCCTGCTCCCAACACCAGTGTGGAATAAACCCATCTCCTGATCTGACCCTTCTCTACACCGTGCTTGACCTGGACACCCTCCTCTCCAAACTGCAGAAAAAGCCCTGGGAGGCGGTTTAAGGGGACACATCACATCTTCATACACCCCACCCCCAAATAACCTCCAAAACAAACGAAGTCAGTGAGTAAACTCTTCTCAGCCACTGACTCTCACAGAAGTTCAAGTGGGAAGGCAGAGAAAACCCTAAAGGGCAGTGATACACTATAGGGTAGTGAGGAACACAGGGAAGTAAGGACACTGTGGAGACAGGATAGTGTGGGGGCATTGAGAACTCTATGGGGACAGAGGACACTGGCCAATGAGGATTCTGGGGACAGTCAGGACACTGTGGGAACAGTGAAGACTGGACACTGAGGATAGTGTGTGAACAGCAAGGACACTGTGCAGACAGCAAGACAGGACACTGGTGACACTGAAGACACTGAGGCATTGAGGACTGAGGACACTGGGGGGGACAGCAAGACCACTGTGAGGACAGCAGGGACACTAGAGAGTGAGGACACTGTGAAGACAGCCAGGACACTGTGGGGACATTGAGGACACTGGAGTGAGAACACTGGAGACAGTGAGGACTCTGAAGAGTAAGACACAGAGGCACTGAGAACACTGTGGGTCAGTGAGGAAACTGGACAGCGAGGACAATGTGGGGACAATGAGGACACTTAGAGGACAGTGAGAACACAGTGGGGAAGAGGATGCTGGGGAGTGAGCACACTAGGACAGAAGGCACCGTGGACAGGATTGTGTGGGGCAGTGAGGACACTGGGAACATTGAGGATACTGTGGACAGTGAAGACGGGACAGTGAGAACAGTGTGGACAGTGAGGACCCTGTTGGGACAGTGAGAACACTATCCTCACTGTCCCCACCGTGTGAGGATTCTGGCACAGTGATGACGGTGCGGGGACAGCTAGTACTCTGTGGAGAGTGAAAATATAGGATATTGAGGACATTATAGGGCAATGAGAACAATGGAGACAGTGAGGACACTGAGGACACAGGACACAGTCGACAGCAAGGACATTGTGGGGACAGCAAGGATACAGGAAAGCAAGGACACTGGAGGCAGTGAGGACACTGGGGACAGCAAGGATACTATGTGAGAGTGAGGACAATATGGGGACAGTGAAGACACTGTAGGGACAGTGAAGACAGTGTGGGAACAGTGAGGACATTTCATGACAGAGTCATCATGAGAGAAGGAGGATACTCCGAATGGCAGTGTCTGGCGGTCAGTGAGGGGCCTCTGAGGATAGTTCAGAGAGTAAAGTTTCCCCGATGGCAGTGACTATGCCATGTAGGCAGCTTTCAGGGCAGTCAGGGATGGATTGAGGATGGTGAGGACAGTCTCGAGGCCCACCTGGAACTCCCTGAGCATCTAGTGAAAAGCTCTGTAGGGCGGATGGCGGGGCGGGGAGGCTGAAGCCATGTGAGGTGGGGTCCATGGACAGTCCCTGCAGGGGTGAGTGGGCATCAGGGGCTTGCAAGATCTCTGGAATTATGTCCTCCCCTTGCCACCACTTGCTGCAGGAAGATGCCTCTGACTGCAGACCAGCCAGGGACTTCTCAGGGGCTTCAATCACCCCTGATCCTGGACTGTCAACCAGGTCTAGGGACTCCTCTGTGGGTGCTCCAGTGCAACACAGGCTGCTAATGGCCCCCCAGGAACCCAAAGGAAGGGCTGACGTTTCCTCACTACTGAGATCCCACTCCCACCCCAGGTGTGGCCTGCACCTGGCTGGCCCTGTGAACAATGAAGGCTGTTCTCCATGGACCCCAAACAGAACCCTGACAGAGCCTCAGGCCTGGGCCTTGGCTGCTTGGCACAGGAAGGCCCCGGCCCCCACTGACCGGGTCGAGGAGGCTGCCGCTGACATGGCCTTTGTCCTGGCCTTTGTGGAACAAGACAGATGACCCTCCGGTCTGGCCGATGCTATCTCAGAGCTGCTGGTGGGACGTGAGGCAGGAGCCACCCCCGCCTTTGTGGGCAGGTGCAGGGCATCCGGCCGTCCCTCTAGCCTTATCACATCAGAGACGGTGGCCTCTTTATACAAATGAACTGCCACACTGATATCCCCAGGGGTGGCCCAGCACCCCTAGATCCCTTGGTGGGGTTAGAGGTGATAGTCGTCACCACAGTAAGGTACACAGGCAACTTCCTGAACTCACTTCCAACATGGTATAGGAAGGGGATGTCCCCCCTACTTTCCAGAGGAGGAAACCAGATCCCACAGAGGGGTCCCCTGCTGGGCCCAGAGCTTCCTCTGTGGCTGAGACCAGGCCCCTGGGACCTCCTTTCTCCTCCTCACCAAGCCCCTCAGGGAACAAATGTAGGGTCCAGGAGAAAGTGGCCTGGGGGTTCTAAGTGACCCCAACTAAGAGAAGAAGGCCCCCATGGATTGTGGGACGAGGCCCCAGCAGGAGCTGTGATGAGTAGTCAGCAGGAGCCCAGCTCTACTGCTCAGTGCCCACAGGCTTGAGGGCTCCTGGGCCAGAGCCCAGATGAGAGGGTGGGCATAGGGGCCCTGAGGGACAGGATGGAGGAGAGAGGCTGACATTACAGTATGGTCAGACCTAAAGAAGAACTTCCCACTCACTAGTGTATGGGGCAGCTGAACCCCATGGCTCTGCCAGGATCACCCCTCCCCTCTTGCCAGTTCTCCATGATTTAGACTTGCTCCTGACAAGGTACTGACCACAGGGGGGTGCCGACCTGGCCTCACTGACTGACCTCTAGGCTGCCTGGGAGACCCCAATCCTAGTGCTGACCCTGAGCTGACCCTCCATTCACCGACCCTGGGGCCTCGGCCTCCAAGGAATGTGGGGAAGTGGACCGTCCCAGCTCAGCGCCCCTGAATGGCCCTGTGTAGAGGGGAGGGGAGTGTAGACTCCTTCCCCCAGACCAGGAACCTACCATGCCCCTCCCTGCCCCAAGCATTGTCTTCCATCTCATGGACAACACGCCTGTTCCAGGGCCCCTTCCTCACTGACAGGCTGGTCTCCTCTATGGCCTCAGACTTCTCGATGGAAACAGGTAGGGGTCCACTCGAAAGTCCTGCCCAGTCCCCCTCACCTCCAGCTCCCAGTCTGGCTGATTGAGGGTCCCTTGCTCTATAGTTCAAGGGTCTTCTGACAACACCTGTGTCTCCCCATCCTCCCCAGGCTCCCAGGACCCTTCAGCTTCTGTCAAGGTCCAGCTTTGGCTACCCTCCCCCACAGGGCCAGTGTAGCTCTGAATCTTTGCTCATGCCAGTCCCTTCCTGCTGTAACTACGTCCTCACTATTCAAGACCCCACTAAGGCGTGTCCTCCGCAGGGAGTTTCCTAGCCTTGCTCTGGCCGGACACGTGGATCAGGACACTGTCCAAGCCTGTGCCACTTAAACAAGCCAGGGGTTTAAGCCATATCCCAGGTCTGCACGCAGCCAGCTAGCGAGTGAGCGGTCAAAGGGTTGGATACAGCGAGCCCCCGCAGAGCCAGACAGCATTCACAAGGAAGACACAGCCGTGACCTCCCGTGGGAGCCTCTGTGTCCTCGGTGAAATGGGTGGGTGCTGCTGGGTGCCCCGTACAGTCCTCCCCTCACGACCCCGGGTAGGCACCAGAGGGCGCCCGCGGTCTGCAGAAACGCCGGCAGGGTCACTGGGTGGAGACAGCCCGGGTCCGCGGAGAAACAGAGGCTAGGAGATGGAGACTTGCCCAGGCTGGCGGGCGGCGTATCGCCGAGAGGGGCAAGCAGGTGGCACCGCCACTGTAAGGGCGGGGAGGGGTGTGCAGAGGGCGGCTGGCAGGCGGGGAGGGTGTGCGGGCCCCTCTGTCCCTCCCCTTCCCTTCCCGGCTTGCTGACAGCCCATCAACCGGGAAGATAAGAAACCTCTTCCGTCGGGCCGGGCTGGGTGGGGTTAGCCCAGGTGTGCCCTCCGCCCTCCGGACGCCTGTTTGCTTCGAAAACACTTATTAAGCCCCTGCTGTGTGCACCGCGATGGGGGCAGGGCAGAGCGGCTGCTAGATGTGCAAGGAGGAGGAGGCAGTGAGGGGCTGGCTTCAGCCCCTTCCATCTCGGATGCCCTGTAGGAGGCCTGGAGCAGGCTCCCTGGGGGAGTAGAACAGAGGCTCTGCCACCTCTCTAGCAACGTGAGGGTCAGGGGAAGGAGGTAGAGGCCCTCCGTGGGCCCTCTGCAGCCTGGGGAGGCGAAGGGGAGCCTGGGTAGGGGGCTGGCTGGAGACTTGAGTGGATCTCGTGTGCACTGGGCTCTGGGAAGGTCTGGGGGACCAAACCCCTGGCTATGTTTGGAGGGGGAGCGTGTTGCACTCACCGCCCAGACAGAGCAACAACATTAGGGTGGGTGGTGGAGCCCTAGGGGCCCATAGCTCACCGAACAGTCTGCGCCCACCCCCGACGTTTCCGAGGGAAGACAGGCAGCGGGTGATAAATCACCAACTCCCACCCCCACCCACCCAGGCCGCCATGAGGAGGGGGGGCTGCACCCGACAGAGACAGCCTGTGACAGAGACAGACCTAGAGACAGGGAGACAGCCACAGAGAGCAACAAGGCAACTATGGCTGGCTGGTTGAAAGGGGCCAGGTTCCTTTGCTCAGGGTGTCTGGCCTCCCACCCCCGGGTGCCCCCTCCACTAGAACCATCTGGAAACCAGCTGAGAGCCACCCCACCCTGGCCAACCCCCAACAGAGAGGAGGAGGAGGAGGGAGGGAGCAAGGCCTTAGCAGGCTAACTCCTGTCAACCCAGGAGGACCATAAATCAGCAGGGGGCTCCCCCCCCCACATCCCCTAAGCTGAGGGGGTCTTTGGGGTCACTGGTACTGGTGACTGGGCCTGGCCTAAGCTGTGTCCTTCCCTCCTTAAATAGCCCTTGGGGCATCCCCTGGCCTCAACCTTTCTTTTTCCCCAATAGAGTCACACACTCAGAGCTGTCTACACCCAGTGCTATCTACACTGGATGCACACTTGCCACGCTCATCTTCTCTCTATGCAGACAGGAAATGTCTGCAGGGAAACGTCCTGTCCTATCAGACCTGTGGGCTGGCCTGGCAGGAACTGGGGGTCAGTGGTCTTCCCAAGTGAAGCCTTCCCAGGGGTCCACTCTGCCTCAGGGGAAAGGCCAATCTCTCTCTCTCCTTCTGACCTACTTTCCTGTTACCACCACCCCCAGGGCGCTGAGGCCAGCTAAACAAAGAGTACTGAGAGATAGGCCAGATGGGGCCCCTACCACAGGTGTGAGCACCCCCTGGGGGACACAGTACTTGGTGGGCGAAGCTTAAGAGCCGATAGGAGTGCTCCCAGGACCTGTGGGGAGTGCTCAGCACCCCTACTGCCCAGAACCCCAATCCCAGTCAGGCCAGTCTCAGTGATCCCTGCCCTAGGGGTCTGTCCTACAGAAAACCTCTCAGGGCTCATGAGGCAGAGATAAGGCCACCTGTACACAAAGAAATGCACGATGTCCACCATCAAATCTTTCGTGGCTTGTGTCAAAGAATGGTGGGAGTGAGGAATGGGCTTTCTTGTCTTGAAAGACTTTGGAGGTCTTAGAATTCTGTGTCTGAAAGAGGCACTTAGTGTCCGGTGGGCTGCCCTGGGCCTCATCATGTGGACGGTCCCCTTGACCCTCAGAACAAACCTGAGTTGCTCTTACCTCTGGGATATCAAAAGCACTGACCTGGTGTGTCCAGAGGGAGGGCCTCCTGGGGATGTCTGGACTGAGGGAGCAGCACTGTGCTGTCAGGATACACTTCACCGGGGAGGAGACAGGGGCTGGGAGGTATACTAGGCTTAGCCTATAGGGGAGAAAAGGCAGAAGGGACCCAAGTGGCAGGGGCAGCAATTATTTATTTAATCATTCATTCATTCATTCTCTATTATTGTTGTCCCCACTAGTATGCAGTCCCTTTCCTGGAGGCCTCTGGCTGCATGAGTTGGGGGTGTAGGTCTCTTCCCTCCACCCCTCCAGACAGGGCTAGTCCAAGGGAACTGGCCAGCTCCCTACTACCAGCGTCCCTTGGGAGCTCATCTTGCCTTGTTTAAGCATGTCAGACAAATTGAAGGGCTCTGGGCCAGACAGACCCTCATGTGGTAAGGGGTGGGAGAAGGGAGGCATCAGCCTCTCTCGCCCTCCCCACCTGCTCTGGTGCTGCTCTCTGCCTCTGTGCTGATCACACAGGACATTGGGGCCATCCCCATGAGGTCACTGTGCCCCCAGTGGTGTAAAGGAACCCTCAGAAGTGGGAGGGACTGGAGCTTTGCCTAATGGACACCCCTGGGGTGTGGGAGTATAGATTCCAGGAGAAATAGAGGGTCCCCATGGCAGCCACTTCTCTTGTCCAGGTGTGTGGACAAGCCTGGCATACCCACCCTCAAAAGTAAGGCTGCAGCCTGGGGCTGAGGCTCCCGGTATGTAGGGCGAGGGTCCTGGGGTGTAACCTGGGCAATTGTGCCCCTGGGGAAGGGTGCGTACACAGGCTTGGGAGGAGCTTTGAGGAGGTCCCTGTGTGGGGACTGAAGGCCAAACTCTGCTGTGTGTCTGCATGGAAATCTGTTTTGATGTGATCTGTATTTAGGAGTTTGCTTTTCTCTGTACTTTGTTTATTTAAAGATGCTCTTGAAGAATTCCAGCTAGTCTTTGCAGACACTGAGGAAAGGGCTTCTGTCTAGGCAGGGTTGGGGAGGGGCAGCTACCCCTGACAGTTGCCTGTCTCAGCATGTCCGCCTGTGCCCCTGTGTGCCCACTAAAGGTGCTTGCAGAGCTGGGGCTGCCCTGCCTTCCTGCAGGAGTGCAGCCTGGGGGCCTGAAAGAGCACCAGCAACACAGACCCAGAGCAGGGTGGGAGCCCATGGCTGTACCATTTCAAGATGTCCATATTGAGGGGGGTGCAGGAGACCATCGGCTTTCTTTGTGGGAAAAGGGGGTCAGACCTGTGGGAGCCCTGGGTCTCTCTTGGCAGTAAATGCCTCACCCGCTCCCCTTGCTCTGGGGGTCCCTAGAGGAGGTTCCTGTGCTGTGGGTCTCCCTGCTGCAGGTCCATCATCTGGAGTCCCTGCTCTGCATGTCTCTTCTCTATGGGTCCCTCCTATGGGAATGTTTGGTATAGGGGTCCCTAGTCTTGGGGTGTCTGGTGTGAGGGTCTCTGGTCTTGGAGGTTTTTGCTCAGCTCTCCAGGTGTCTGTTCTGTGGGTCCTTAGTGTGGGGGTCAGTATGCTGTCTCTTCTTATTTGGGGGTACCATGATTCTGCCACAATGATGTCTGGGACATCACTCAGCCCCTTCTCCCTGGGCTGGGCATCTGATGCCTCCAGAATCCTCCAGGTGACCACACTCCTGAGCCTTTTATGGCAAGGCCAGTGGAAAGAGTGGCTGGAGCATGAATGTGTCCCCAGACCATCAGTGAAATAGTGTTGACAGCTAAGGCTGGCCTGTAGCTTCTATTCCATAAAGTTCCCAAGTCCCTGCCAGACTTCAAGGATGCTACTGTGAGCCTACTGAGTCCTCCCCGAATCCTTCCTGAGTCCTCCCATATCCTCCCCCCAAGTCCTCTCAGTCTTCCTCAGGTTCTCCCAGGGTCCTCCTAGTCCTCCCTGAGGCTTCCAGAAACCTACCTGCAGTGTTCCCTCGACCATGCATTCTCCGGCTCAGGCTCCTGTTACTGGTTGGATCCCAGCAAATAACTGAGATTGGCACTAGTAGAGCCTCGAGCTGGGAAATGTCCCACAGGGTCCTAGTGGACAAGGTAGACAATGGGCATGACGGTCTGCAGGCTTGACGGCAGGATGAGTGTGAGTTATGACCTCACTCCCTCAGCAAGGTGTCTGGGGTATATTCAGTAAGCTGGACTGGCAGGGCCACTGAGACAGTCTAGCCTCAAAGTACATGGGACTCAAACAGGACTAAAGTACCACTACTCACCCCATTCCTGCACATCCTTGTCTCCCAACACACTCACCTGTGTCCTCCTTGGGCCAGCTGGTACAGTGGCCCCTGTGCAGTGGCCCTAGTCCCCTCCGCCATGACCCTCCTCATGGGTTGTTTGGGGATGGGGAAGACTCCACACCCAGACATACGCAAATATACAAACTCACATGCACACACACGTGTGCAATGCACAAATGTACACATGCACATACCTGTGCAAACACACTTGCACAAACACTCATGTACAAACATCCATGCACATACCTGCATATCTAAACATGCATGCCTGTACACGCATGTACACATGCACACACACACATACACATGTTCATGCACACACAAGCATTTGGAGAGCCTTACTGTCTTTCCTGAGTCTGATTCCTCACGAGGCTAACCATGCATGCTTCTAATAGCATGTCCATTGAGTGTCCCTAGCATGGTGTGCCACCTTCTGATGTGTTGAACGTATGTAATCTCACCACTGCCTGTATATCTCTGATATATGCCCTATTTGAGCATGTCCATTTGTCCACGCCCCCATGAGCGTGTACATGGCCTCACACCTCTTGTGTGCGCACGCGTGTCCTGCTGGCCCGCCATGTCCTGCATGCCCCCGGCAGCCACCGGTTCCTGCCTGCCGCGCCATGTGTACACAGAGGCTTGTTTTCACTGCCTTTTGGGCCAGGGGTGTGCTCGTAAATTGTACGGTCGATGACACATTTATCCCGCGGGCGGCTGGCGGTGTGAATTTATGGCTGCCCCTCCCTCTCAGCTAAGGCAGGACAGAGGCCTGGACACCCCGCAGGCAGGCACCTACAGGCCTCTGGGCCAGCCAGGCTGTCACGGGGCCTGGGCTGGGACAAGAGGGACTCAGGAGGGCTCCCGAGGTCTCGACTGCTCTGAAACCATGAAATTTCAGAGTGTTCAGGGCAAATGAAAGACCAAAATACTGGGTCATCTATGCTTTGGCCAGGGCTGGGATTCAGGGTCTTCTAACCTGCAAGAAGCATGGAGGCCAAGAGCTCGGCCTCATGTCCAAACCATCCACCTACCTTCCCCATGCTGTACCTCAGTCTTCCCACCTATGAACTGGGGCAGCAGCTTTAATGAGCAGGACCGGAAGGGCCCCTTCTCTCACTTGTAGAGTCAGCCCACCCATTGCTACTGGGCCTATTGGAGGCATCGAGGTTTTGGAGAGGACTTTCTAGAAGGGATGGAACATTGAGGACAGCTGGGGCTGCACACAGGGAAGGAGAAGTGGTGATGGTGGAAAGTCAGGGCAAGGAGGGTCCCTCAGAGCACACTTGCCCTCTGTTGCCTTGTAAAAGTGGGGAAACTGAGGCCAAAGGAGCTGCAAGACCTCAAGACCCCAGATTCCTGCTCCCCAGTGTGCAATAAGGGGTCCCAGTTTCAACCCCCACTTTCTGGACAGTCTCATTTGTCCAGCAAAGTCTTCAAAGGGGAGGGGTGACCAGCCAGGTCCGACAGAGGAAATGCTGGAGTCAGGTCCCCCGAGATCACAGCTGGGGATGGGAGCCAGCCAGGGCATGGGGGAGGGGGGCAGGGTCTTGGCTGCCTCCTCTCTGTCCTTCTGTATGTCTGTGTGCAGGGTCGGGTCTCCAGGGGACCCTCTGTCGGCTCTCATGCTCCCCTCCATCTCTTGTCCCTGGCCCCCCTCACTGCCCGCCTGTCAGGATGAGCGATGGCTGTGCCCCTCCCCAGGCCCCCGGCCCCAGGCCCGGTTCCCGCTCATTAGCCGCTGACACTGTTTGCTTTCCCGCCCGGGACTCCCACCCCCGTCACAGGCCATTTCTCCCGGCGCCCCCCACCCCCATGGGCCTGCCCGGGGGTCCAGGGTGCCAGGCAGGACCTGCATTTGGCTCCCAGAATGATAGCCAGACAGAACCTAGCCCCACCCTTACCTGCATGCCCTAGAGGATGGATCATCACAGAGCCTCCCACAGCAAGAGTGAGACAACATGCCACTGAAGCTCGGCTAGCTTCGTATGACACCCAGGGTGGGTCTCTGGTGAAAGGTACTGGGCTTACTCTCCCATCTCTGTCTCTCTTTATCACTTGTCCTCATTTCTATCTTTGTCTCTCTGGGTCTTGCCCTCCAGCCCCATTCCATGAAATGACCACTGAACCGCCAACACTGTGCAGAAGGCATATTCCCCACTTGGAGCCTCTCTGTCCCCTCAGGCATCCCTGATGTTAATGTGTGGGTCAGAGGGCAAATCTGTGATGCCAAGTCTCTGGGGAAAAGGCAGGAGCCATGGGCACCCAGGGAAGAGCTCAGGGGGACTCCCTGATTCCTGTCCCATAGGCCTGGAGTGGTCCAAGCAGGGGGTGCTGCAGATATCAGTGTGAGGCTTGGCATTGGCTGAGCCTCTAGGGCAGCCTTGGGGGACATGTCGGGTGCAGCAGGCACTCCTCCTTCAGGCCTCTGCTTGCTGGTCCCCCCACTCCATCTCTAAACCCTCCCCCAACCCTAACCCCCGCCCAGTGTGGCCACAGCTGGGCGGCATCAGGGTCCGAAGGCCGGTGGCAGCCAGTCCTTCACTTAAAAATGTGTTTGTGATTTCGGCGGCGAGGCAGATAACGGTGACGAATGGCCCGCCTGCCCCATGGGGCCCCCAGCCCATCTGGTTTGACTTTGGCCTGTCGTAGGGTGCCTTTGGGCCCCCACCCCTGCCTTCGGGCAATACCCTCAGAGTGAAGCCTGGGGCCAATGTGGGCAGCCCAGAGCAGCCCCAACATACCTCTAACCTTTGCATGCCCTAGTACCTCCGCTAGAACGCCTCTGCCCTCCAGAGAGTGTCACCACTGCCCCCACCTCCGAGGGCCTCGCCTCTCTTGGCTGTGCCACCAAGGAGATTCTATGGTTCTGGCACCAAGGCCTGCAGGCACTGGGCACAGCCTGGAGTTTGCGTTGAGGCCATGCCCTGAGCAGCCACTCTCTCGTGGAATAGGGAGTGATGGGTGCCTCACTTGAAGGAGGGAGGAGCCGGGAAGGCCGGGCAGCCAGTGAGTGCATGTGGTCATCGTCAGGAGGAATTTCTGACAGGGCTCCCGACCCTCCCACAGCCGCTAAGGACCCCAGACCATCGATTATCTGGCCAGAGAGCAGCTTCCAGATGCCCAGCTCAGCTGGGGGGCAGTGAGGTCGCCAGAGCCCCTCTCAGCCCTAGCCCCTCCTTCCTCTCCCATAGGGGATCCCGGAGATGGGCAGAGGTGGTGGGTACCCTGATCCTCTCCCACAGCCCCAGAGCAAGCACCCTGGGCCACACCCTTGGAAGTAACAAGATGTGTGGTCAGCCCCACAGAGTGTGATTGGGGGTCCACTAGGTTTGTGTGACCCAAGGAACACTGGCTCATGAGTTCCTCAGCAAACCTTCCTGGGCCCCTACTGCCCACGACTCCCAGGTCATAGACAGGAGCTGCACATAGCCCTCACTGAGGAGATGAGAGAAGTGCTGGGTTTGGAGGTCCCCTCACCCATCGTGGGTCCTGGAAGGGAAGAAGGGAGGGCAACGGGCCCAGGGGGCAGCCATAGGGCCTGCAAGCCTGATGAAGCAGAGCTGGGGGGTGGGGTCACCCCCAGAAGACCAGCCTGAACTGCTCTGTCCCCTTCCTGGCAGTGGGGACAGCTGGGGGGAGGGGGAGGGGCAGCGCTGTGTCAGGACCCCAGCTTTCTTCCCCCTGCAGCGGGAAAATCCCTCTCCCTCAGTATCACATTGTTGAGAATTAACTTTGTTGAAATAAAAATTGGTCTTGGTATTAACTCGGCCTCGAGGATTTTCTCCGGATCGTGGAGGCCGCAGAGGGGTCAGATACCCATTCCCAGAGCAGGCCGCAGGCTCAGCTTTCAAGGGCACCAACGACCTCCTAATCCTCCTCCCACTGTAACTCTCAGCCCCTCCGGGACACAGCACCTGGTTCCTAGAGGCGGGGGCAACTCAGGCCTCTGCCTTCTCTGGCTCCGGCCATGAGGCCATGAAGTGGGACAGTATGACAGCCCATCCCTGGTCCCTCCCCACACCCCCACCAAGACTCTGCCCTAATCCCTCCCTCACTTCTTTATGTCACTTGGCAGCCACCAACGAGCCACAGGACGCCTCCTCCACCCTCAGGGCTCTGCTACAACCACAGCCTCATAGCCTCTCTGGGCCTTGGTTTTCCTGACTATAAAGTGGGAGACCTGCCCCATCCCCAGTGTGGGAGGCCCTGAGAACAGACGGGACAGAGAGGCAGTTGGACCCTCAGAGGCAGCCAACAAAGAACACAGTGACACCCCTTCCGAGAGGCCAACACACAAGCGCATGGTTGTGTCTGGAATCTTCTGGAGGGCGGGAAGAGCGGAGGGGGAGCACTTCTTCTTGGTCTCTCTGGAGGGCACTGCAGGCACACAGACAGCCCAGGCCATGCACAAGGTGGGGAGGGTGCGAGGACAGGAGCACGGGCTCTGTGGGCGATGTCCGGAACTCTCCAAGACCAGCCCTCAGGAAAGCAAGGAGACACTTATCCCACTGGTGCTACAAAGAAAGATGGCAGCCACCAAACTGAAATATTTCTGCACCTACACAGATCTGTGTGCAGCTGCCCCAGAGCCACTGCAGGTCTCCCTGCACGCAGTCCTCTCTGGCTAGCAGGGTCCCCCTGGGGCCTTCTACTCTCTGGAGTCTGTGTATTCCTGCAGGGAGACTGAGCCCATGAACACAGGAGGAAGAAGGAAACAGAGGCCATGCTGGGCCTCCCCCAGCCCAAGGGCCAGTCCTGCAGCCTGGTACTGAGGAGTAGGCAAGATTTTCCAGCCATTGGTCCCTTCACAGCCTCCTCTGGCCAAATCTCTAGCAGTATGTTTTGGGAGGTGGGCTGCAGCCTGGGAAAGAGCTGGGATGGGGGCCTGGGAATGAAGGCGGTGGCCCCTGGGGGACGCTCGAGTGGGGCCAGCTGTTGCTGCCTGGCTCCACTTCCCGCTCTGCGCCGAGGCTGGTCCCCTGGGCCAAGGCCGGTGGTCTGTCTGGGAGGGAGTGGGCGGGCCATGGGGGTTGTGCCTTCCTCCAGGCATGGTGGTCCCAGGGGTAGCAGAGGTGGGAGGGAGCCACCTTCATGCCGAGTGGCAGAACCACTGTTCAGGAGGGCTGTGCTATCTCCCAAGCAGCAGGTCCCAAAGTCTGCTCTGAGCCTCCATCCCACCCATACCTGGCTTCCAGGCCAGCCCCCTGCCTGGGCCTGTGTTCCAGGCCCCTTACCCCACCCCCAGGGCCCTCCCTTCTATACCATGAGCCTGGCATCAGCCTGTATCTTCTAGTCTAGTCCCACTCTGACTGGTCCTTCTGTACAAGTAGCCTCCCCGCCAGGACCAGGACCATCCTAAAACTCCTACTCAATCTTCAAGACCCCTTGCAAATATTCTTATCCCTGGGAAGCCACTCCCATGCTGGGCCCAGGACCAACGTGGTGTCGTCATCTTTTCAAGCCTGCTTCCTAGTGGCCTTGCATCTGCCACTGGACTGGACACCAGGGTGGGGCACACAGCTCTACTCCATGGGTGAGAGGCCTTGTCCCCCAAGGCCTCAGTTTCCCCATCTGAACTATCCTTGGCTGAAAGCATCCTTTGAGCTCTGGCGGGGGAGACCGAGGCCACCAGGACCTATGCTTTCACACCCTAGGTTCTAAGGAGATAGAGGGGCTCTAAAGAGTGGGGTTCGATATGAGTGAACTGGGGTTTTCCCCAGCACAGAAGAGTAGGGACCCAGCTGGCAGCACCCTAAACACTTGGATAGCTTCAGCAGAAGGCCAAGAGGCAGGTAGAGTGGCTGGTGAGGTAGGGGCCAGAGGGGGAATCTTTTTGCTCTCAAAATCCCTCCTGCCTGCCCTCGGCCCCCAGGGAAACCTGTGGTGCAGGAACCTGATATTTTAAGACTTAAAGCAAATGTTTCTGGAGCCCAAGCTGCACTGAGGCTCCCACCCAGGCCTCATGGGGGCAGGGCCAGACACAGAAGAGAGTAACCCCCACACCTCCCACACCCCTGCCACAAACCAACCTTATTCCTCCTGCAGTTTCTATTGGGACAGGAGGGACAGTGAGGTGGGACCCTCTTTGAGGAGTCAGAGCTGGGGGAAGCTTCAACACTGAGAGTGGGGCCCAGTGTTGGCTCCCCACTCTGCTAGTCCCTCTCTCTCAGGCCTCTAGCACAATGTGAATCCTGTCAGGAGCCCAGAACCCCTCTAGGGCTGGCCTTTCCTGACCCTGACATGAGGATGTTGCCAGACTGTCCTTCCCCACCGCAATCAAAGTGGGAAAGTCACTGTGCTGCTTTTGACCCAATGGCAGAAGCCACCTGGAGCTCCGGGCTAAGAAACCTGACACTTCTGGGTCCACGGAGCAGGGGATCTGGGATTGATTGGTGATGTCTGCTTCAGAGGCAGTTGTGAACACATGGATATGTGTGCTGGAACTGGCTTGATGATAAAGCAACACGTCAGGGTTTCTTTACTTCAACATTAGGAGGGACTCCCAGGTGCCTGGAAGACAGAAGAGCCGAAGTTGGCTCGAGATGAGCTAGGCTGGCCTGGGTGAGGCCCAGGCTCCAGGTCCCATCTAGGGACTCAGTAGAGCCATCTTCCTTCTGGGAGTTTCCCAGGGCTCTGAGGATTGGGGCACCATGGGTGGAGGGGCTGGATGGGTGGGTGGATAGCACAGGGCAGGGAAGGTGGGGCTCCAGATGGATCTGATGGGATTAGGGCCTAATCCCTAAGAAATGTTTTGGGGACTGGGTCAGCCCAGGCCCAGCTAGGAATGTGGGGGATAAGGAGGCAAATGTTCTGGGGATTCTTCCAGGGTGGGCCATCCTAACGACCCCAGTCAGCTAGGCCCCCAGCCCTCAAAACACCTGCATTGAGTCCCAGCTGTCAGGGCTGGGCCATACCTCTGCCCCAAGTCACAAAGCCTGCGAAAGAGCCTCCTCAGGGGTCATTGACCATTTTACTGATGGGGAAACCAAGGCCCAGAGAGGGGACAGACCTTTCAGGTCACACGGAAAACCTACAGCCGGCCCCACTGTGCAGACTCCTTCCTTGACTCTGCCCCAGCTCCCGAGGCCCTCCTGGCTGGGCTGTGGGAGGGATGGAGCTCTGAACAGCTGGGCGTGGGTGAGAACAGACTCGAGTGTGAATCCCAGTCTCCTGCCTCCACCTGACACTCACAATTTCCATTTCAGAGCTGGGGAAACTGAGACACAGTGACACAGTATGTCTGTCCTCATAGCATGAGTCCAGGCCTGACAATGAGTCCCTCCTTACACCGTCCTGTCCACCCACCCACCCAGTCCCTTCATCCACGGCATCCAGTGAGGTGAGGGAGCAGGTGCTACCTGCTCACCCTGAGCCCCGACTTCCTCACCAG
The DNA here is from genome assembly GCA_028627145.1 of Eidolon dupreanum. Taxonomy (NCBI): domain Eukaryota; kingdom Metazoa; phylum Chordata; class Mammalia; order Chiroptera; family Pteropodidae; genus Eidolon; species Eidolon dupreanum. Next base: position 88,096,024 of record CM053510.1, on the reverse strand, counting down.
ACTGTGGTCTGATTCTCAGAGGCCCTTCTGCCCTGGTGAACTTCTATGCACCCTTAAGACTCACTGAGGCCTAAACAGTGAGATCCAGATGGCACAAACACCCCAGCTTCATCCCCAGCTGCTCATCTCCCTTCCCCGACAGGAGGAATTCTGTGCCTTGTGCCTCTCTAAAAGCCCACTAGCCCTCCTCCCTTGGACAGTACCAGGCCAGGCCCTGCTCCCTCACCTCGCTGGACGCCGTGGATGAAGTGACTGGGTGGGTGGGTGGACAGGACAGCGCAGGGAGGGACTCATTGTCAGGCCTGGACTCATGCTATGAGGACAGACACACTGTGTCACTGTGCCTCAGTTTCCCCAGCTCTGAAATGGAAATTATGAGAGTCAAGTGGACGATGAGCCTTGGGTCCCTTGACCAAAAGTTTAGAGGGAGATCAGGGTGGGCTGTCTAGAAAGGTAGCTGCTAGGAGCTGCTCCCACAGTGGGCACCACTTCAGGGGTGCAGATGCTCTCTACACTTCCCTCACCCAGCCAGGTGCTGAGGGTTTCAACCTCTCACCAGGACCCTGCTGTCTACAGGCAGACCCTTGACTAATGGCCTTGCCAGCGTGGGGGGCCAGGGAACTGTGCCTACTGCGGGTTGAAGCCTACATAACAGCCCCTTCCAGGAAGCCAGGATGCCCAGAAGTCGCTGCCTCCCAGGTGATTGCAGCTGGCACCTGCCTACCACTGCCACCATCGCCCCATGAGTGCTTCAGCAACATCACCCATTACTGCTTCATCTCAGCACTTCCTTCCACTCCTCGGGCCTCTGTTTCCCCATGTGTGTCTGGGAGAAGGGCAGGTGAGCAGAATTTGATTAGAGGAGAGGAGAGGACATCCTAGGAGTTTTGGGCAACTGGGGTTAGCGTAGGGAGAAGAGGCGGGCAGTGGGACTTGGGATGAGAAGGCAGGAGGCAGGGGGAAGGCCCCCGTCAGTTGCTCCAGAGCACAGAGAGGTCCAGGGCCCCCACATGTAGGAAGCAGAGGAACCTGGATTTAAGCCAAGGGCAGACAATGCCAGGCAGGTGAGAGGTGCCTCCCCTGGGAGCCACTGCTCACTGCCACTGTGCCCACTGTCTCCACACACAGAGCCCATTACCTAGGCCTCTCTGAGGAAGGCTAAGGGGGCCAAGAACCAAAGTAACCTGCTTTCAGGAACCTGCTCCCACCTCAGACGCTCTGACTGAGACGGAAGGTAGAGGCAGATGGGCTGAAGACCAGGCCGCCTCTTTGAAGCCCATGTGACCCTGGAGGCTCAAGGTAGAGCTCACCCAACTGTCCACAGGTGAGGGTGGGTATGGATAGGAAAATGACAGTGAGGCAGGGTCCAAGGATGACCTTGCACCCAGGCCCAATTCCTTTCCTCAGCCACACCCCTGTCAGGGCCCCTTCCTTCTTCTTTCTCCACCCCCAACTGGTTCCTAGGCCCCTAGCCCTGCTTGGGCACCGGGGCTCCAAACCAGAAAAACTAGATGAAGAATAAACAAGACTACACTGCAGCCTCCACCACGTCCAGCACAGGCAGGGCTGTGGATCTGGGTCCTCATCCTTCCTGGGGTCCTGAGAGGCAGGACAGGAGGGGTAGCTTGGAAGGGGGTATACAGAATCCATAGTTTCCAGCAAGCACCCAGTTTTCCCCAGTCTGCCCCAGCCTGCCTCCCCAGCCCAAGCTCCTGCCACACCGGGCACAACACCTGTGCTGGCCCTGGTGTCTCTCCAGGGATGGGCTTTCTTCCTACCAATCTGCAAACCAAGAACTGCAAATCCTATTGACCTGGATGCCATGAACTACCTCTGGGAAGTGAGCTTATCTTCACTAGGAGCATGAGAGTAGGGCAGAAGACCACAGGGGCTGCAGAGGGAAAGCACAGAATGGAGGGTACAGCTGCTTTCCCTGAGGTCCCCTGCAGACAGAGAGTCCTGGGCCCAAGACTCCCTCCTCAAGTCTAGGTTTCCAGGATCTGACCTCTAGGATGATGAGACAGAACTGCACACTATAGGTGCTGGACAAGCACTCGCTTATTCAATCAGCAAACATGCCGGTGAGGTCCAGTGGCAGTGGGCGCCTCAGACTCATCCGCCTTCACTCTCCCTACCACCTACCCCTGCCCTCTTTATGCCCCCTCTGAGGTGAGACCACACCACTGGACCTTACGGTGTCTCAGACAGGCCTCCCCTCCCCAGCACCTGCCACTCCTGCCCCAAAGGCCTTGCTTGTGACTTTAATCAAGTGAGGGTAGAAACTATCGATTTGGATCCAAATAACAAGAAATGACCATAGCAGAAAACTGGAAGGATGCTTGGCATTTTTTGGTATATTTACAGATTCTTAGCTGAATAGTCTCCTCTCTACAGGAGTAGGAGAGAAGGCTTCTGCTTTAGGGAAACAGTGGAGCAGCTAGCTGGAGAGGGCCATATCTAAGGGCAGGCCAGTCGGTGTTCAGGACTCACCCAGCAGGGGGGATGCAATGCTGGGCCTGGGAGACAGATCAAGTGGTACCTTGGGCCCAAGATGCTGTCTGAGGGGGCTGAGAAGGGCAGCCAACAGGTTAAGGGGCAGGGACTCCATCTATCCCCGTCTGAGCCCCACCTGCCTTCCTCAGAGCCCTGGAGCTCAAGGGACTGTCAGCTCAGGAGCAGTTTGAGGCTGGAAAAGGAGATGAAGTTCAGGGGTTTTGTCCAGAGGACACTGGAGTCAAGCTCCCTCGTCCAGGCTAGTTGTCAGCTCAGAACAGCCTGAAGAACAGGGGTTTGGGATGGGAGTGGCGCAAGGATGAGCATACAGGGCAAGATAGGACCTAAGGATGAAGGGGACAGGTGGGGGCTGAGGCTGTGGGGTCCAGAGTGGCAGGGTGGAACCAGCCGAGGGTCCAACCACACAGTTGGTGCTGGGCAGGCCTGCCCTTCCTTGGGGCCTGGCAGCAGCCTCAGACTTTAGGTGAGGATGAGAGCAGTGTCCAGGGCTGCTTTGAGCTGAGTGGGCTGGGCACCCAGCTGTCTTGAGAGGACATGCTGCCCCACCCTTGGGCTTTGCCACCAACATTCACATGACCCACGTCTGGCTGCTTGCCTGGCCAGCACCCCTGCCAATCATGCTGACCTTCCTCCCACCAGCACCTGCTGGGAGCTGACAGAGGTCTCTATTCCCGGCCAGGCGCCTGCTCAGGTTATATTTAGGCCATTGGGGGTGAGGAGGGTGCTGGGCTGCTAATGCCCTCCTGGGGCCCAGAGCAGAGGCAGCTGGGGCTGGGCCGTCTGCCCAGACCCAGCTTGATGGCTCAGGATGAGCTCTAAGGCACAGATTGCTGCCTGTGGGGCCTATCCATAGGCTCCTGGCCCTCTGTCCAGTCATTTGCAGGCTGGGAGGCATGGGCTCTGGCCATGGTTCATATGGGCAACTGAAACTGGACTAAGGTCTGAGATCCCAGCCACGGAAGGATAAGGCTGACCATGCTGGAAACTTCAGGAGCTCAGCCTGGGGTCGGGGGTGGAGGCAGAGGTCTTTGAGCTCCAGAGACTCAGACATCCATGAGCTTAGTTGGTCCCTCCTGGGATCTCCCAGGGCCCTGCCTGAAGAGACGAGAGGACACTGAACCCCAGGCCCTTCCTGCCTGCCCAGACTGAAGCCTCCTTCCCTCCTGCTGCCAGGCAGGATATTCCCAGGGAGGAAATGGCTCCTTGGAGGCCACCCCATCCCTGCTGGAATCCAGGGCCACTTCCTGCCCCACGTGGGCTTTGGTCCTGCCCCCAGTTCTGCCAGCCCAGACCAGACCCAGGCTTCCTGCCCCAGCAGCATGGAGGGGCAGGGACGTCTCAGCATCATCCAGCCTAGTGGGCATGGGCCAAGCTCTCTAGACCCGAGGGCCTGAGAGCTTCTGCCTGGGACCCCAGATCCTTGTCCATAGACCCCTCCTTCAGACACCTCTACTCTGGCATCTCCTGCTGTCCCCACAGCCCATCTCCATGGGGGAAGGTGACCTCAGCATCCCCAGTCTGTCTCCAGGAGCTGATGGCTGCATCGGAGCATCACCCTGGCTGTGGCAGAAGCACGCTCATCTTGAACCAGTGGGCTAGCCTGGATGTGAAGGGTCCTGTAGTAGAGGTCACAACCCTGCTCTGGAGGCAGCCTCGTCTCCAGGGGAGGTCCCTCCTCGGCCCAACCCTTCCTTTCCGCCCAAGCCCCTCACCCATCAGGTCCTCACACCCCATTCAATGGGGCTTCCTGCCCCTGTTGACCCCAGGTCAGGGCAAGTCTCCTGGCCATCCCCCTCCACCCTCTGCCCTAGGAAATGCAACCAGAGGGCTGCAGGACTGGGCTGGAGAAGCTGAGGGCAGGGCTGGGGGCTCTGAGGGAAGTGAGAGGCCCCCGCCCCGCCCACTCCGAGGTTCAGGAAGTAGGGATCTCAGAAGCTTCCTCTCAGCCAGACATGCTCTTGGTCGGGCTGGGCAGCTGGGGAGGGGGGGTCAGAGGCCTGGCCACAGCTGCCCCTTCCTCTCCAGCCGCTCACCAGCTGGGTGGGCTATGCTACCACAGGCCTTAGGCTGAGTAGCTGGGTGTCCCTTGGGCCTGCAGGTGGCTGGCAGTCAGGGCCAGAAGGTCTCTAAGTCTGCACAGGCTGCAGGCACGTCTGCCATGGTCTCCCTGGGGGCTTCGGGCACAGCCTGCCCTGCCCGACAGGATTTGCCACCATGTGGGTGTAGCAGGACTCAGGAGCACCCAGCAGGGCCCACCCCAGCCTGGGCCTGTGTTCCCTCCAGCTGGAACTCCCCTGAGCCTGTTTTCCCAACAAGGTGACAATCCCTGGCCCCAACAGACAGACAGACAGAAGGGCCAGTGAAGGCTGGAGCTGTGCTGACTGAGCAGAAGACCCCTGGGACCTTCTGAGGCAATACAGTGTGTCCAGGCCTATCAGACCCCGAGGCCCGGGGCCCAACTACCTGGCCCTTGATCAAGCCTTGGCCCCTCCTGATATTCCCACTCAACCTCACCCTGAGCTCAGGGATCTACCTGGCTACTCTAAAGCTTTTTCTTCCTGACCAGGTGCCCCCCAACTCAGGTTCTGCTGGGGAGTCCATATACACACTAATAAAGGCTTCAGAGGACCCCAGCCCAGCCAGGCGCAGAGTGCACAAGGCCAAGGAGGGAGTTCTTGTCATCTGGGCGACAGGTGGGAATCTCGGAGGGTACATGGAGGACCCCACTGTCAGGTACATTGTCATATTGGCTCATCCTCCACCCATGATGGGGACCTGGACTGCATTCCAAAGGGGAGAACAAGGCTCGGGGGCACTGACTTGCCCAGGTCTCAGTCTGTCCAGATCTCTGGCCGGGACGAGGCCAGCACCGTGGCTTGCGAGTATGTGTCTATGACTGTGTCTGAGGCCTCTCCAGTCCCCCGCCCCTAGCCCACACATGATGGGCGGTCGTCCATCAGCGCGGCCAGCCCTTCTGGCCATCCATCACCAGCCGGCGGCCACAGGAGGAACGGCCTGTTTGTTTTGCCAGCTCCGTGTCGCTCCCTGGGGCGGGGGCTAGAGGAAATGGCTATTTTCTGCCTGGGGGGCTGGTGGACAGCAGAGGTGTGCAGGGCACCAAGGGCAGGGCCAGGCTGGGATGTGGCAGGACCCCAGCTGGACAAGGCCCCTTGTAGCTAGCTGCCTGAGGACTTGCGCTGCTCTATGCCTCAGTCTCCCCTCTGGCACCAGGGTGAGTGACATTGGGATTTTCTGACTGTTCCCACGGCAGCTGTCTCCAGCCAGGCCATTCACCCCTGCCCCTTACCACTGGGTGGGGTAAGCTCAGGTGTCAGTTGTCACCGGGTTGGGGGTCCTCTTGTCAGAAATCCAAGATGCTTGATGCTAGCTGTCCACAGTGGCTGTGGGGAGCAACCCTGGGGGCGGGGTTAGGCTATAAACCAACTGATGAGGGGTGGGGAGCTTCCAAGAGATCTGGAAGGGCCTGGACACTTATTTGGAGTCATTCAGCCTCAAGATCAGAGCCAGGGACACTTGGAGTCACATTAGGAGAGACGTCAAATGTAGAATGGAGCCTCGAGGTGACATGCCATACTAAGGGGACAATGTCCAGATCCCTGGGCAGTGTCCTCAGTACCTACAGAATGACAACTGCTGCTTCATGAAGTATATACATAACAGATATAATTTACTGACATGGCTAGGTGCCCAGCAATCATAATCATTTCTCCCAGCAACATCCCTGAGGCTCTCATGGGACATGTCTTTTACTGCTGTAGCTTCAAACCTCTGCCCTTACGCCGATCCATAACATGGTCGCTCTTCACCGACCCCATCCTGTGCTACCAAGGAGAGCCCTGGCCTCCCGATTGGACCTGCAGGTAAGGAAAGCAAGCCCCAAAGTCCACAGAGTAGCTAATAGTCATCCTGCTTTAAACGTGCAGAGATAGACAGAAGGTGCTCAGGGAAATAGTGGCATCTGAGACTGTGAGAGGGAACTCTCTGGGTGCTAAGCTGAAGGGGCTCTTGGAGAGGAAGGATCGGCAAGGCCTGACTCCCTGAGTCCCAACCTCAGTCCAATTCATGAGGGCTGGCTTAGCCCCACTGACGTCCCACCTCCTTGTGGACCTTTGAGTCTACTCTCCTAGATGGCTTGGACCTGCCTTGCCGCTCACCCCACAGGTTCAAGAAACAGACAGAAACAACAAAGTGGAGTGAAGGGCCCAGCGGGTGCAAAGGGTGAAGTCCTGAGCTAGGTTTAGTTGTCAGTGGGGGCAGAACAATGGCACGGAGCTAGTAAGGAGGGGACCCATGGCCAGGGGCCCAGACAGGAGCCAGGACCCAGGCAGGCGGGCAATTCAGAGAGGGTCATGCCACTGAGTCAAGAGAGCAGGCTGTCTCAGGAAAGCCCCAGGTGTTCCTACTCCACGTTGGCTTTGTGGGAGGCTGCCTCAGTTTCTCCAGTGGGCATCTCATAAACTTTCATTGGTCCCAGGCCTGGCCATTCCCAGTGAAGCCTGAGACAGCCCAGTGCCTGCTTACACCCTCCCCAGCATTGGGCAGCCCAGGTGCATCCAGTCCTGGCAAACACCTGGGAGGGAAAAGGCTTGGTTGGCTTTGGGGCATAGGTGAAAGCTCACATTCATCTGTCTGTCTGCCCTGCACAACTGGTGCCAAGCATCTACTTAGCAGGATGGGGTAGCCGGTGCCTTCATGCCACCCACGCCCCTTCCTTCCCCTACTGCCTGGCAGCCAAAAATAGCTTCAACCACCCCATTTCAGCCTCAGTTTCCCCATCTCTGGGATGCCCCTCGGTTGGTAGAGAGAAGAACAAGACAAGATGGGGGTAGGAAGATTCAGCCAGATCTTCCCTTCTGTTCTTCCGATCTCAGTGCCCAGCTGGCCTGGGGAAGCTGAGGGTCCAGGCTTGGCCAGGGGCCCCTCCCTCCTCTTTCCTATCCCCCACTGGGATTATCTCAGAGCCAGGGACAGCTCAGTGGGTTAGTAGGGAATCAAGAGGGAGGCTTCTACAGAGGCAAAATTGACCCAGCCCCTGCCCCATCCAGACACCGCTGGCTACTTAGACAGCAGGAAGGGCCAGGCTACCCACTACACACACAAGCGCTGGCCAGACTCTCTCAGCCATGAAGGCAGAAGAGGCCCAGGGGGAGGGGTGGGTGGAAGAACCGGCCCAGGGACCCATCCATGGACTGACCAGGGAGTGGGCCCGACAGCAGCAGGGGCTCCACTGGTGCGGGGCGGGGCGGGGGGCCAGTGTTGTCAGGCTGTCCCCTCCCCACAGCTGTCTCAAGCTCCCACCTCCCCCTCCCACCCCCGGGACTCCTATTTCACTGAGGAGATTAAGACCACCTGGCGAGAGCCCCCTCCTGGCCCTCCCTAGCCCTAGCCCTCCCCACTAGCCCCATGGGCCCCTCGAGGTGCCCTCCCACCTCACGCCTCTCCACCCCACATTCCCACGAGGCCTCCACAGCCCTGCCCCTGTGCTAGACAACATCACCACCTGCTCAGTAGGCTGCCTGGTCCTCTGAGCCCAGACCCCTCCAGTCTTCACCCGCCCTGCTCCACCAGCCCAGCCTGCCAAACCTTGACAGGCCACTGTCACCAGCCGTTGTCCCCACAGTGGATCTCTGGTCACATCCCGCCCTGCCCCTCCAGGCCTGACATCTTTTCTGGTCAGCACAGGCTGCAGCCTCCTGCTGTTTTTGCAGGGTCTTGGGAGGGAACTTGGGCAGCCCCATGCTTCGAGGATGGCGGCCTGGGGTCTCAGTTGTGGGCCCGTCCAGCCTGCGTAGGCAGCCAGCGGGGCATGCTGCTGGCTCAGACAGACGGAGGAATCTGAGCTCTGAAAACCGCAACTCTGAGCTCGCCTGTTTGTTTGCTTTTGAGAAATTCCAACCTGGTTCAGCAGAGCCTCAGAGGAGGGAAGGGATTTGTCTGGCTGGGGTGGGGCGGGGCCATGCTCTTGGACATGGGGGAAACCAAGGCTGAGTCTGGGACCTGGGTTGGGTGGGGAAGCCAGGCAGAGTATGCATGACTGAGGTGGGCAGGGGGCGGCCAGAGCCAGAAACTCCCCCTCCCTCAACTCCAGGTCAAGCCTGGAGGCTCCACAGGAGCACAGAGGCAACAGATGCCCACCCACACTCCTGGGGGACCAGCTGGATTGTGGGGTGGTCCAAAGAGGCCCGGGAAGTAGCAATGGTGACATTAACTGAGATGCCACGTTTGGGAACTGACATGAGCTTGCTTGATCCACACTGTGAGACCCCCAGCATTTTCTCCATTTCTCAAACAAAAACACTGCGTCTTGGAGAGACCAAGCTGTGTCCCTGGACACAGAGCACTGCAGGTGAGGCTCATGCCTGACTCCAGCGCATGGTGACTGAGCCACACTACTGGCCTTCGTTCTGCCCTGTTTCAAAGGGCCATGGGGACAAGGAGCTCAACCGAGTCGAATTCTCCTCTGAAATTTTATCTCTACCTTCTTCCCACAGTTCCTACCTTAGAAAGGCAGTAGTTCAGGCAGGACTGAAGAACTACTGGGGAGGGGCATCAAGGGAGACCAGGTTTGGCTGCTTCCCCTGGTCTTCCCAGGCCCAGCGGCCCATGGGATGTTGGCTTTCGGCATAGGAACCCCATTCTGAAGCCTTGCTCATCAGGCCACTCTGCCTTCACGCTTACTCTTCTGTGACAGAGCACCCCTACCACTTGGATAGTATCTCTCAGGCTGGACAGTTTACCTGCCCTCTGCCTGGTCAGCGGACAGAGGGGGAGAGCAAGGTGAGCCTGCTGAGGACAGCAGGCACAGAGACTCTGGATGCGAGGCCACAGCACCTGAGTGAGGTCCTAGGCTAATGATCCAGCAGCCCTGAGGGCTCTGCCAAGGAGCAGAGTAGATGGAGAAGGGCACAAGCACAGAGCCAACCTTCCACTGCACTTAGACTGGATGTCCACCCAGAGTTTCTCCTGATAGTCACACTTGGCTGTCATAGTGAATATGTGGGCAACTTGAATTTATTTGCTAACCTTATCAAGCATTTAATGAAAATTCCAGTTCTGATATATTCAATTATTTTAAAAGCTCTAAGTATCTTTAAGGGGAGAAACAATAAATCCAGTGATTATAGGAAAAATACCCTCGCTATGACCTATTAACAAAGGTGCTGATGTCACTGGCTTAGCAGTCATACTTCATTGCCTCTGGCGCTGACCCCAGTTTCTTACTTCTCAGAGCTTCCCAGAGCTCATCTTACTCACTCAGACCGATTAAGGGCTGGACCTGAGCATGGAGAGTGACCTCCCCGGTGACTCCACCCAGAAGGATCTCTGTCGAGTGACCTTGTTGTGGGAGACTTTTCCTGTACCCAATGTCCAAAGCATTGTCCTGGCCATCGGACCTTCCTCCCTGGGGCATCATGAGCATGTTACCTTCAGGAAATGACCCAACATGAGTGGAGTGAAACATTTTATTCTTCCTTCATCATGTGGTACCCGAGACTCCACACGGATTTGTCCAAGTCAAGTAAATACAAGGTCCACTTGAGTTACCGAAATATGCGTCACTATTGAAAATTTGCCACAGTGGCCACTGTGAGGTATACACCTGCACACTCATGTATGTCCATGTAAACATTATGCACATGCAGTATGTGCACTCTGGTCCATGTTGGTGTCTGTGTATGAGAACAGTGTGTGCATGTGTGTGACCTTGATCACATGTGTGGTGTGTTCACATGTGTATGTACACAGTTGTGGATGCGTTAATGTGTGTGGTATATACACACAGATTCATTCATGCCCATGCTCACAGATGTGTGTGTGGTGCTGTGGGTTATCATGTGGGTGCACGGTGGGTTGGTACAGGTAGTCACCTGGGGTCCCCTGCTGGCCAGAGGAGAGTGTTTGCAGGTGTCTATCTTCTGACCACTCACCCTCAGCCAACATACCTCGGGGGCTTTTGGGGTCTGTCTTTTTCCTTGGAAAGTGTGACTCCCCTGCCTTGGTCACAGAGGGGGGAAGCAAGGGGGCTGGTGGGGCTGGTTTCCTCAGCCCTCAGTAGGCAGCCTAAATCAAGGTCACCTGGATCTCTGAACCCTACCTCTATCTGAGAGCACCTACAGTGGAGGAGCTAGTATGGCCAGTAAATGGACAGATAGATGGACAGCTGGCTCCCCATGTGGCTAGGTTCTCCTGCCAAGTAGGCAGCTAAATCAACAGGGCCAGAAATCGGAGAGGGGCCCAGGACCTGGCTCTGCACTGGTCTGTTTGTTTGTTTGTTCTGGAGTTGTGGGAACTTCCAGCCTGCAGGGGGCCCTTGTGCCCTGCAGGAGGTGGAGGGTGCTATTACCCAGGACTAACTGACAGCCCCATCCAGCTGGCCATCCTCCTTACCATCTCCCCCCATCTGTCCTCCTGGGCATGAGACCCAGAAGACAGCACCCATAGTGAGTGGGGTGCAGCTAGGCCCTTGGCAGATGGGAGGCTGTGCACCAGCTGTGCACAGTTGTGAGGACCCTGGTCCATCCCTTCCTAGCTCTGAGGAGGCTGGTGTCACAGGGGTGTATGCCTCTGTCCTGCCTTCTCTTCTCCCACGCCCATCACTCCTTCCAGCATCCGCCCCTCTTAACATCTCAGTTTCCCTCTTTGTTCATCCTGCAGTCATCAGTCCCCTAGGGGCCAGGCACTAGCACTGTCCTGGAACCAAGAGGCAGGTGGCTCTGGAGTCTAGGAAGAGTCCCAGGTGATGCCATGGGAGAGGTAAGTGGTCCAGTCCTACCCCGGCCATGGCTTAGCTCACTCCCACCCCACCCTCTCCAAGCCACCAGAGTGCACATACCAGGCTATTTCTAACTCCTGAGCCTTTTCAAGAATCCCATGGGGTTTGCCTGCCCAGGCTCACCTGGGCATCACCTTGGAGTCTAGGTCCCTCTCATGTAGATGCCACTATACCTGGGGCTCCCAGACAGAGCTTCTGCTTGCTGTCTGCCATGCCCCACAGAGCTGGGGGCCAGACATAGAACCCTTCCCCTACCAGAGGTTTGTGTAAGGGCCTAACACCAAGGAGAAGGGGGAGGGGGGCTGGCAGGGACGTCTGCTTCAGTAGGGGAGCACTTCCCACTTCAGTAGGAAAGGCCAGGGGGCAGTTAGAGGCCAACAGTGCCACTGCTCTCCCCAAGTTGGAAGGAGGGGGTCGTCTCCTTCTCCACCCTTACAGGACCGCGTCAGGGGGAGCCTAGGACCTGTGCACTGCAGGGCGGGGCAGAGATACGGCGCCGGGTTGCGGCCCCAGCCCTGGCCCGTCCGGCGACCAGACCGGCCCCAGGGTCTGCAAACCCACCTATACGAACAGCCAGTGCTCAGGCCAGCGGTGCGTGCGCTGGGCGCGGGAGGAAGGTGCAACCCTGGCTTTAACCGCAGACCCCGAGCTCACCGCGCCCGCGCCTCCCCTACCACCCTGAGCCCACGGGTCTTCTCCTCGCTCTGTGGCTGGGCACCGAGGGGCAGGGAGGCCACAGCACGGGGCCCCCCACCCGCCTGTCCACGTCCACGTGGGCCATCCAGAAAGCTGCGTTCGTCGGCGTCGCGGGCCAAGCACCTTCGTTGAATGGAAGAGCCACTGGGCGCGCCCAAGGAGCCAGGGTCTTCCGAGAGGCGTCCGGAATCAGAGAGGTGGGGCCGGGGCCGGGAAGAGACGACAGAGCCTCTGGAGCGCCCACCTCTCCCGGCTCCAGCGAAGGCCGTTCCTCTTGCCTCTGCCTCGCTGAAACTCGGTCCCCAAAGGCACAGCCTCCGAACTGCAGGCAAGGGAGGAGCCGCTGACGGCTGCAGAACGGCAGGGTACAGGCTGCTCCTGGTGCAGGGTCTCCCTGCGAAACCCCTGGGGCCGAGTCCTAGGCAAGCAGCAGAGGCAGTTCCTGGCTAATCAATCCTGAAATGAATTAATTTGGACAAGTAAAGCCAGCCCCCTTCTGTCTGAGCCCTGAGTGACACAGCCCAGTTCTGCCCCGCTGCAAGCTCCGAATCCTAGGAGAGGAGGTCCCCAGTGCACCACACACTCACATCCTGTAGGCTCCCTGTACAGATCCATCCTTGTGCCCTTTTGCTCCAGATGGCCTAAGACCCGCTGGGGCGCGAGAGGTGCACCTTGACTTAAGCAGCACGTGAGCGCAAGGATTGGTGGGGCTTCGAGTCTGCCAGAGATGCACGAGGCTGCGCAGGTCCCTTCAGGGCTGGAAACCGAGAGGCGGGAGTGAATTCTGAGCTGTGGGCGCGGCGCTGTGGATGTGCTTTTACAGTGGGCAGAGAGTGAGGAGTGGGGTCCCCGCCCAAAGAGTGTGAAGGTGCCCGTCCTGACGGCTTGCAGGAGCCACTTGCGCTCTGGGGAAACGGGGCTGGGCAGACAGCGGGGAAGCCAAGGCTGTCCCCTCCTTTGCGCTGGGGAGAAAACATCCGAAATACGTCTTGCTCCAGGCGAAACTCAGAAGATGCTGGGGGAGGAGAGTGGTGAGTGAGCTGAGGCACGCAAGGCTCCTGGGCAGTACTGGGGCACAAACCTGCGCCCACATGGGACCCTTGCAGGGCCCAGAGGGGGAAGCAAAGGCTGTGACCCTGTCCCTGCCAAGGAGAAACCCCAGTCCCAGTCCCAACTGCCCCCATTCCCACTCCCACCCTCTGCCGGACTTCTAGTCTCCACCCCGTACCTATGAGCTGCCAGTTAAAGCGGAGCCTCGGTTTTAGGGCCTGTAAAATGGTCTCATAGCACCCACCTCACAGCCAGCCGGCGCGGCGAAATGTGGGTCTCGTCTTCATTCTGCGCCCCAGGCAGAGGGGCGGGCCACGCAGCCCAGGCCCCAGCAGTGCACCACGCCCTTAAAAGGCCATCTCTGGAGGCTCAGGACCCCCAGCCGTGCTCTGCTCCTGGCCAGCGGAGCCAGGCCTCCTACCTCGCGGTAATGGAGGCGCGGCCGGCAGGGGGAGCGATGCGGAAGGGAGCCCCGGCGGGTCCAGGTGAGGGAGGAAGCATTCCCGCAGGCGGCGGCAAGGCGTGCGCGTGCGGGACGGTGTGTGCGGGGTGCGGGACCACCAGCGGTGCGTTCCCTCGGGTCTGCGGCCGTAGCGAGGGCTGGACGGTGCGGGCAGTTAGGAGCGCGCGCAGCTGGAAGGGCGGCAGAGCGTGGCAGAGCGAGAGGGCGGAGCGGCGCCCCAGGAGGGACGGAGGGTGGGTCGGAGGAACGCAGCCCCGGTGGGCGGTAGAGGCAGTGGCTCTGCCGCAACTGGAGGCTCAGGCGGCCTCGCTTTTTGGCCCCTTTTGGTCCTCTCCAAGTCGAAGGATCCAGAAGGGACCGCGCGTGAAGCTACAGAGTCCAGGGTTCTGAGTATTGGCAGCTGCTGGAGCGCGGTCGCTAGACAAACGGAGTGGCCTGGATGGGACCCCTCACCTCTTCCCACCGCCCTGTGGTGGACCACGCAGAATCTTCTCTGCTGTGGCGCTTTTGACGACTTAACCAGGCCCGGCAGGTCCCAGCTCAGGCAAGAAGGGGTTAATGAGGGACTCTAATGACTCCCCCTTTCCTCCACCGCCTCAGAGGTGGAGCACCAGGGACATTGGGATGGCCCCCAGAGCTTGACCCAGAGTCTTCAGGAAGCCCCAGGGTTTTTCACTTTCACTTCTCCCGTTTCAATATTGGTCACTGCCTTCAGGTATTCACCCAGGCACCTGAGGAGGTCTCCCCCCACGTGCAGAAGACATATGCTAGGACAAGGTGGATCCCAGATAATGCACAACCACAAGCAGGAGCCCACCCCACCAAGCCCCTACAGGGGGAACCACACGTAGACTGTGGGTATGTGCAGCAACCAGCAATAGGTACCCCAGGTGACAGCCCTGCACACCTCTCTGGGTGCAGACCGCCTACACTGGGCACATCTCCTGCAACTCTGCCATGACCTGCTCCCACCAATGTCCCCTCCCAGCTGGGTTTTCTCTTCTATCAGGAGCAACTCCTCCTGGGGTCCTGGAGAGAGTGGGCTGGCCCTGCTCAGGGAATAGGGACAAGGACCTTAAGCCTGGCTAGTCCCCATATCATACTCCTCCCAGGACCTGTCCCTAGGCCCCACAAGTCACTGTCACTGTCACAGCCCTGAACAGCCACTCAAGGCTGAGGGAATGCCCTAGCAACAGCTTTGCTTTCCCTCCACAGTCCACAAAGCTGCCACTGCAGCCTAGGGGGCAGGGAGGGGGCTCACCATATATGAGGTCACACACACTACACCCCAGTCACACAGCGCTATCCACATGCTCACCGGCTGCACTCTGGCCTCATACTCTTTCCTGGACCTCAGGCCCAAGAGCCAGTCCCTTTCCACTGGAGCCTACTCCCTAGTCTCTAGTTCCTGAGCCTTTCCCACTTCACAGCCAGTATCCCCTCCAGCCTGGGGTCTGAGGCCGTGGGATTGTAAAAACCCTGAGAGAAGATGCCTGCCCCCCACCCCCACCCAGACAAGCACAGGCAAACAATGTGATTGCAGGCAGAGAGGCCTTGAAAAGGAGACCCTTACTGCCAGAGCCTCAGTGCAGGACCAGAGGCTCCTCAGAGGCAGGGAGGCTTGACACCCTGATGGGAAGACCCTGGTCAGAAAGCCCATGGATGCCTGATCTGGTCAGAAGAGAGGCCGTAGCAGCAGTATGTGCGGGAAGGCACAGGCCAAGTCAGGCCTTAGCATCTGAGATGCCTAGGCCTAGACACCCTCAGGCCTCAGGCAGGCAGGCCTTGGCTCATTCTGCTGGGCCTAACTGCCCCAAGCAGGCAGGCTGGCTGTGGGGTGGGTGGTAAGCGAGGGGCAGCACAGCACTGGACCTAGAGGCCTGAACTCCTCCGACGACGTGTCCTCGGCTCCCTCGGCCAGTGCAGGCCCCGCCCCCGGCCCTCCCTGAGCCCGGCCGGTGCGTGGGGAGGTCGGAGGAGCGGGCACTGCCCACCCTCCGGATGTATAAGCGTCCTGGTCAGAGGCGGGCGGTGCGCGCCCGGGTGCGCGTGACGCTTGGGCTCCCGGGCTGCGCAGCCTGGGCAGCGCCCCTCTCTGCTCCGGGTCCCCAGACAGGACAGTGAGCCGACTGAAGGGGGCTGGGGGTGTTTGCTGGGCTGGGTCCTGTTCTGCTGCGCCGGAGGACAGGACGACACCACGGCCCTAGGGTTGTCCGCCTGCCGCCAGTGCTGGAGCCCGAACTGCCCTCTCCTCACCCAGGTGCAGGGGCAGCCAGGGAGAAGGAGGCGGGA
The DNA here is from genome assembly GCA_028627145.1 of Eidolon dupreanum. Lineage (NCBI taxonomy): Eukaryota > Metazoa > Chordata > Mammalia > Chiroptera > Pteropodidae > Eidolon > Eidolon dupreanum. The sequence continues at coordinate 88,080,215 of CM053510.1, read as the reverse complement.
GGGGCTGAGGGCAGGGGCAGGGCCGGGCCCAGGCAGCCCCTCGGTGCTTTACCGGTGCCCGGCTGCGGTGTGCTGGGACTGGGCGCTCCTGGTATAGCCACCTCCCCTCTGGGGCTGTAGAAGCTGACAGTGGCTTTACCATACAGAGGAAACCCCAGCCTCGGTGGGAGCAGTGGGATGTTCGAAGGGCGATGGTCATGGAGGTCCCTGGGAGCAGAGGTGAGGGGCCAGGAGCTTGAAAAGCGGAAAGGCCCTGTGCTCCCAGTGAGCTCCACCCGACTGGGCCCCTTGGCTGCCACTGGCCAGGAGTGGGGGGCTGTGACGCCATAATCCCCTGGGCCCGGGCTGTGGCTGTGAGTGGCACCAAAGGCTCCCGCCCCCGGGTCCCGTGGGCTGGGCCGGCCTCGGTGCGGCTGGGTGCACGCAGTCGGAGGCGGCGCCGGCCAGGCCGCCGGGCGCCTATGGACTCGCGGAGCCCGCTGTCTCCCCGGGCCAGCGCGTTCAGCATCGCCTCTCTGGTTGCAGCAGAGGCCGCAGAGCGCACCGCTCGCTTGGGCCCCGGGTCCTCCAACACGGTGAAGCTTCACCGGCTCCTGGAATCTCCGGCCGGGATGCACTTCAGCACTGTCACCAGAGACATGGAAGGTGAGCCTCCCCGATGCGTCTACACCTACCGCAGGCCAGACCCCTGCCTCTGCTGCCGTGGGACCCCAGCAAAGAGGGTTGGCAGGGCCAGAGCGCAGAGCCGGTGGCGGGAGCTCTGGCAGGGTGGGCTCCAGGCTTCCAGCTTCAACTCTGGGGCAGAGGAAGGGCAGGCATCCTGCCCAAAGCCTGTGCACCCTCCAGCCTGGGGACCCAGCTGCGAAGACCTGCACACTACCAGACACAGACCCAGAAGAGGGCTAGTGGAGGCCGGGAAGGGCAAGAGAGGATCAGAGAAAGGTAGCAGAGGTTGCTTTGAGCTGGGAGAGATGGGATGAAAGTCGTACAACAGGAGAGTGCGAGAGTCAGGGAACACAGGAATAGGAAAGAAAGTGGTGAGGCAGCCAAGAGGTGAAGAAATTGAGAAAAGGAGAGAAAGGAAAGAAAACACAGAAAACCCAAAAGGAGAGCAGGAAAAAGGAGAACGAAGAAAAACAAAGAGGGCAAGAATGAAAAAGATGAAAGTGAAGTAAAATTTAAGTAAAGTCATTTTAAAAAGAAAACATTAGACTTCGCGTTTTGTTTTAAAAAAGAGAAAAAACATGAATAACAAGGACATACAGAATTAAGAGGAAAAAAGCAGACTGAAAAGAAAGACAAAGAGTGATGAAAAATTAAGTGGAAAAAAAAAAGAGTGGGACATAACAGGAAAAAGAGGAAGAGGTAGAAAATCAAACAGTAATAAAGAGAAACGAAAGAGATAGTGGAAGAAGGAAATACGATTAGGAGGGAAAATTTAAACGAGGAAGACAAAGGTAAAAAAATAAACTAGAAAGAGAGCCTGGAGAAAGAAGGGAGAAGTGCAACGCGGGAGGGCGGCAGAGCGAGGGGCGGCGGACGGCCCCGCGCTCCGGGGAGCCGGTCCGGGCGGTCGGGGGGCCCGGGCCGAGCAGCCTCGGCGGGCGGGCTGGGGGCCGGGGAGGGGGAAGGGGCGGAGGAGGGGCGCGGGAAGGGGAGGGGAGGGAGGCATTGTCTCGGTGGCGGGGGGTGGGGGGGTGCGCGGGGCGGGGCGGGGCGGGGCGCCTCCTCGGGGCCGGCCCGCGGTGTGGGGCGGCGCGGCCCGGGGCGCAGCGCGGCGCCCGCCACTCGGCCCGGGGCGCGGGGCAGCGCTCACCTCGGCGGCTGGGCGGCGGCGGCGGCCCGCGGGTCATGATCTCCGCCGTGTCCAGCCCGTGGCTCACGCAGCTCTCGCACTTCTGCGACGTTGCAGCCTTCACGGCCAGCAGCCTGAGCAGCCTGGGGGCCGCCGGGGGCTTCCCGGGCGCCGCGTCGCCGGGCCCCGACCCGTACGGCCCGCGCGAGCCGCCGCCGCCGCCGCGCTACGACCCGTGCGCTGCCGCCGCCCCGGGCGCCCCGGGCCCGCCGCCGCACGCCTACCCGTTCGCGCCGGCTGCCGGGGCCGCCACCAGCGCTGCCGCCGAGCCCGAGGGCCCCGGGGCCAGCTGCGCGGCCGCCGCCAAGGCGCCGGTGAAGAAGAACGCAAAGGTGGCCAGCGTGAGCGTGCAGCTGGAGATGAAGGCGCTATGGGACGAGTTCAATCAGCTGGGCACCGAGATGATCGTCACCAAGGCCGGCAGGTCAGGGCGCCCCTCTCCCCGCTGCGACCCTCCCCCACGTGGCGCTGGTCTTCAACAGCGCGCTTTGGCCCGATCCACGCGAGCGGGATCGAGAAGCGGGGTGCGGGGCGCGGCCCGGCCACCTGCGGGCCCCTCTCGGCGCGGGCCGGCTCCTACGCTCTCCGCGTCCCGGCTCCAGCGACAGCCGCCTAGCGTGCCAGGCGGGAGGGGACGGCGCGGGAAGCTGGGAAGGCGGCAGAGAGAAGCCCCGCGGACCTGCTGCCCGACCCGCAGCCCCAGGACACGGCGCCGCCGGAAACAGGGGCCGGCTCGCAGCACACCGGGATGGGGGGAAGGCAGCCGTCTGCAAGGGGCCGCGCCACCAGCGGCTCAGTGGATCCCACCTCAGAGGGAACTCGGTCTTTGGTTCCCCGGTTCAGTCTATCGGGACTAGATAAAGAAGGGGCAGCTGGGCACTTGTCTGGAAATTTTTAGGGGAGAATTAAGACTCGTGAAAACACTATGCTGTTCCGCGGAAGTTGCATCCAGTTTCTCAGGCCTAAATTTCGGATGATTGTGGGGCCTGGCTATGCCGATGGGGCCCGCCGCTTTCCGATTGGCCTGTATTTGTTATAAGGGCGCAGGGAGAAGGGGAACAAGTTTTTCGATGCAACGGATTTGACCAGCAGACAAAGGCGGGTGCCGGGCTGTGTCTAATGTACACACGGAGACACCAGCTCCGTGTCCGCCTGGCCAAGAGGAGTTAAGGGCCTGTTTACAGAGCCTTCTCCTGGTTTCTGTTTTCTTGCTGAGGCGGTCTTCCCTGGGGGAACCTGGGGCCCGTGCTCAGCTCCAGCTCCATGGTTCTTTTCCAGCCTCTTGGTGCTGTCCTGGGCACACAGGCCCCCCTTAACCCCACTCCCCAGGACTGTGTGCTGGCCTCCTGTCCAGGCCAGCCTGGCAAGGGCCTTGACGGTGGCCAGGCTTTACCCCTGGAGCCAGCATTCTGCAGCACCCTCCTGCCTGCAGAGGCAGTGGGGGTGGCAGTCCCGTCCAGGAGGGCCAGCTTCGTGGCATCTATTTTCTGCCCCCTGCCTGAAGGGAGTTGCCTGTGAGGAGAAGCCGTAGGAAGGGCTGGAGGGCTAGGCCTGGTGCTGTCCTCCAGGGCCCAGAGGCATAATGCCCTTTTAAGAGCCAGATCTGGTCATCAGGTTGGAGTCCAAGGGAGGGAGAACTAGGGACCATGAGGACACAAGCCAAGTCCACCCTGAGTAGCTGGGTGTTGGAGTTATGCTCGGGGGAGTAGGAACTTGTGTATGTCCCCAAGGAAGATAGGGAGACTCCAGCACTGGGCAGAAAGCAGCGCCTCAGAGTCGGGGCATAGTTGGGGCTGTGGGCTCCAAGGCCTTGGTCTTGCTGAGGAATTGGGGAGCAGCTGCAGACCCAGTCAAAAAGGCAAATGGGGACTTCTTAGAATCACAGACTACCCCGCCGGTTTCACTTTGTTCGAGCCGGGAGCTTAGATCGGGAGTTCAGCGGAGGGCTGAGAACTGCCGGGACCAAGCCCTATCGCTCCGGTGTTGCCTGCTGAGGCTAGCTCTGAAAGAGCAGAACGGCAGGAATTGGCAATTGCTAGGCTCGGTCCATGAAAGCAAAGGTGGCGGAAGAAGCTATGGGCCGAGGTTGAGGCATGGAGGTTCAGCTCTACCGCTGAGTTAGCCGTTTCTGTGTTTCAAAAAGGGGCAGGAGACTTCCCTGCTGCCCATCTTGCCCTCAGCTAGGCAGCAGCCTAGTCAAGTTAGAGCAGCTGAGTGAAGGGAAATGAAATGGAGGGGCCAGGTCACCAAATGCAGCAGCCGGCAGGGAGGCCACCCTTCCCTGAGCTGGTCAAGGTGGGCTGGCCCTGCCCTTCTCCACCTGAGGTGACCTGCCACCCCGCCGCCCCCAGGCGCATGTTCCCCACCTTCCAAGTGAAGCTCTTTGGCATGGACCCCATGGCTGACTACATGCTCCTCATGGACTTCGTGCCAGTGGACGACAAGCGCTACCGGTGAGCGCCCCACAAGACCTGGGAGGGTGCCCTGGGAAGCCATAGGCTGCAGCCCACAGCATTAGTGACCAGGTGATCCCAGTCACCTGTGCTAGCTGCCCTACCTAATCCTGCATGACCTGCTCCCTCCCCACTCTGCCTGACCCCAGACCCACACATGCCACCACCCAGAGGTTCTCAGGAACTCCCCTCAAGAGGTCACACAGGCTGCTCCTCGCCCCCCACCCGCCATACACCACTAGCTGTGGGCCCAAGGAAGCTCCTAGGACCCTGGGCTGGCTTGGCCTGAGGGAGCCAGGCCCTGTAGACAGCCCCCTTGCCCGCCTTCCTACTTTTCTTTGTGTCTCTTCCCACGAGGTGAGTGTGGGCACCTTGCCCCCTTCCCCCATACCCAGGGAATGCTGGGCCCCAAAGCTGGGCAGGAAAGGTGGGGTGGCCAGGAGAGATTATGCAAGGCGGGCCTTAAATGCCTGGACAATTAACAGCAATTAATAAAGAGAACGGGGTCCGCCCTGTGCCCAAGGCTACTTGCTCAGCCAAATCCAGGCTCCTGCCAAGCCAGCAACACTAGAGGCCAGCAGGGAGGCCCAGAACAGGCAGACCCGCATGCCACGAAATGTGGCTCTGAGAGCCCAGCCTCCCTTCTCTGTGCCTGGCTTCCTGCTGTCTTGGGTACTGGGAGAGGAGGGAGTTTTATGTTTTCTCCACAACGCTTCTCTGAAAAGCTCCCAGCGGGTGTGGCAACAGAAACCTCGATTTCACCCATGGGGAAGACTCATCAGAGGAACTTTTGGGGTTCACTTGGCAAACTACCACATGGCATGACCCCATGCTCTGGTGCTGCCCCAGGTATGCCTTCCACAGCTCCTCCTGGCTGGTGGCCGGGAAGGCGGACCCTGCCACTCCAGGCCGAGTACACTACCACCCTGACTCACCTGCCAAGGGTGCACAGTGGATGAAGCAAATTGTGTCCTTCGATAAGCTAAAGCTGACCAACAACCTGTTGGATGACAATGGCCACGTAAGCGATCCCCCTCCCCTGTGCAGGCCCTCCGGAGCCACGGGCAGAGCATGGGCAGCTCAGGGTGTGGGAGAGGGACAGGCTATGGAGAGCAGGCCCCTCTGACCAGGGGTCAGGGGCTCATACGATCTGGTGGGCCTCAGACCTAGGAGAGGGGTCACCTGCTTCCCTCACCCCACTCCTCTTTTGCTGGAGGTTTTTAAGTGGAAAGGAGGGGGCCATGTGTGGGGGTAGAGGCAGGAGGCTTTGTGGAATCCAGGTCAGTGATGGGGGTTGAAATAATTCTCATGGACCTAAGGAAAGAGAAACTAAGTCCTGATCTTTTGTCACTCAGAGCATCTTTCCTGGTTGCCTCTGCTTAGGCCCTGTGGCCAGGTCTTATTAAGAGAGTTAAGGGTTTTTCCCATGTTCTCTGGGATGTTTGCTACTTGGCCCATTTCCTAGCTCCCACTTCACCACCTTGTCTTCCAGATTATTCTCAACTCCATGCACAGATACCAGCCTCGTTTCCATGTGGTTTATGTGGACCCGCGAAAAGACAGTGAGAAATATGCTGAGGAGAACTTCAAAACCTTCGTGTTCGAGGAGACACGCTTCACTGCGGTCACTGCCTACCAGAACCACCGGGTGAGGCCCTGGTGACTGGCACCTTCGACTCTGCTGGGAAGAGATGCAATTTTCAGTCCTTGCTTGCATAACAAAGTTTGGACCTGCAAGCTGGGGACCCCACCCCCAAGGGCCTTAAGCAGCCCCCTCCTCTCTGCTGTAGGACAGCCAGGCCTCCTATCAGGTTGACCTCTCAAGCAGCAACTGTCACTGCAGCCTGAAAGTTTGTTTTCCAAACGATTCCGGAAACTCCCCGGCAGGGGCCTGATCCGAGGTTTACAGAGTTTCTCCTAGGGTGCCCCTCTGCTCTCTTCCATTGCGGGGTGGGGGTGGAGGTGACCGAATTCCCATCCCAGCCAGGGGCGCAGGGTCTTCATCCCAATCACTTGGGGCCGGCAAAGGGTTCCTTAACGAGAAAGGAGGCTCCGCTGATACCCCGCTGCAGGAGAAAGACACAACCTCCGTGGGGGAAGGGGCAGCTGTCAGCCGATTTCTGTCCGCGGAGAGTAGAGGGGCCCTTCCTGGGGAGCCCCGCCTAACAATCCCCTCCCTTCTGCGGAGGTCCTATGGCCCCCAGCGCAGGGGCTTGGAGCCGCTTGCTCAGAGCCGGCTTCTCTACAGATAACGCAGCTCAAGATTGCCAGCAACCCTTTCGCCAAAGGCTTCCGAGACTGCGACCCGGAGGACTGGTGAGTGTCCTCCAAGGTGACAGTGAGCGCCAGGGCGCCTGGACAGGGCGCTCCCTGACCCCCCCGCCTGCCTCCCTCCCACAGGCCTCGGAACCACCGGCCCGGCGCGTTGCCGCTCATGAGCGCCTTCGCGCGCTCTCGGAACCCCGTAGCCTCCCCCACGCAGCCGAACGGCGCCGAGAAAGGTAGGGCCGGGGTCGTGGGGTCCGGGCCACAGCCCAGCGTGCGCTCCGCCCTGGGCAGGCGGCTGAGCCCGGCCTGACCTGCGACCCAGGGGCGCTCGCGGCCTTCGATCCGTTTGCACAACGGCGGTGGCGGCGGGCAAGAGCGCACTCGCCCGCCAGGCCTGACGGCTGCGCCCCGCCCTGCTGTCCGCCCTGCAGCCCGCCGAGGGGCGCGGGCCCCTAGGGAGGGCCCAGGTCTCGGGCACGATGGGAGAGAAAGGGAGGGGAGCTGCCTCGCGCCTTCTCCAGTTGGTGCCGGCGGGGCTCTCGCGGGTCCGCCCTGCGGTCCGGCCCCCGCGCTCATCTGTCGGCTCTCCCCGCAGACGCGGCGGAAGCCCGAAGAGAATTCGAGCGCGACGCGGGTGCGCCATCCGTGCTCGGGGACCCGGCGCCCCCTCCGCCGCCGTTGCTGGCGCGGGTGCTGAGCCCTGCGCTGCCTGGGGCAGGAGGCGCCAGCAGCCTCGTCCCATTGCCCGGCGCGCCCGGAGGCCGGCCCAGCCCCCCGCACCCAGAGCTGCGCCTGGAGGCGGCCGGCGCTTCGGAGCCGCTGCACCACCACCCCTACAAGTACCCGGCTGCCGCCTACGACCACTACCTCGGGGCCAAGAGCCGGCCGGCACCCTACCCGCTGCCGGGCTTGCGCAGCCACGGCTACCACGCGCACCCGCACCCGCACCACCACGCGGTGAGCCCGGCCGCTGCTGCCGCCGCCGCCGCCGCCGCCGCCGCTGCCGCCGCCGCCAACATGTACTCGGCTGGGGCCGCGCCGCCCGGGTCCTACGACTATTGCCCCAGATAACGCGGCCGCCCCGCCCGCGGGCCCCAGAAGCTCCAAGGCTGGCAGAGAACGCGCCCCAGCCCCGGGCGACCGCGGGTCCCCGTCCCCCAGCCTCGCAGCCGTGGGGTCCTCCACCCTCCTTCCACCAGAGTGCTGTCGAAGGACCGGTTCCTCAGCCCAGGCGCCACCGAGGGCACCCACAGCCACGGGGCCGCGCCGCCAGTGCCAAAGCGCGCGGTTAGCGCGGAAGGAAGTGATATTTATTGTTCTCCGCGAGACCGTGTCGCCCTCCCCTCCCCCCCCACTCCGACCCCCGGGCCGGCCGGCAGTTGCAGTGTAGACGACTTGAGAGCCTCGTCTGCACGCGGTGTAGATACTTGTAGATATTTGTAGATACTGTAGATACCGCGCCGGCGCTGACATGATAAACGGTTTCGCCTCTTTTGGAAGCTGCCTGAGTGTCCATTTATTTGCGAGCAGTTAGATTGTGCAGGGGGTCTCGGGGAGATCCAGGCCGGTCAACTCCGGCTCTTAAAGGTCTGCCCAGCCCCAGTCCCTTCAGGCTGCAGATCGAGGTCTGGACGGAGGTGGGGGCATACCGTAGCGCCCCCGGACCCTGCTTCCAGAACCTCTTCCTGGCCACACCTCTATCAGTCCTCTCCCTTGGTGGCTTCTCCCTTGGCGTGCCTGTCTCGGTTTATTCCCAGCACCCGCTCGCTCTGGTCCCTTCCCGGCCCGGCTGGCGCATCCACCACCCTGCTTCCACCTAGTGGCTTCATCTGAATCTCTTCCAGGCTGTGGGTACCAGGGCTCTGCCCAGCCCCAGGTGTGCATCTGGCCTATTTACAAATTCCTCACACTGGCAGTTGTTCCTCTTCTAGGACTTGGGCCGGGACCGGGCCTGTTTTCAGGAGCGATGCTGGTCCTCCGTGCTTTTCTGTGAAGCTAGGAATGACAGGACAGTACACTGTCAGTTGGGACTGGAACGGGAGAAGCCCTGACTGATTAAGGAAAGACAAAACAGGCATTTCTGCTCTCAGTCTAGCATTTCCCCTGGTTGGCCCTAGCCTTGGCCTGCGTTTTCCCCTGTTTATTGACTCTATTCACTGTGAGTGTCCCCACGGAGTGACCTGGACAGGGGGCACAATGACAGTGGTAATGAGTCATCTTGAAACCTGTCTGTGAAGCATTTTTCCCAGGCCAGGTGGGGAGGGACCTCTCCCCAATAACTCAACACCAGGGATGGGGGCCAGAGGAACCCTTTGATCCCTTCCTTCCTGAGTCCAGGCAGGAAAAGCTGACAGCCGGTCAACGTCAAGGCTGCTAACTTGGACAAAAATGAACGGGAAATGCAAGTGGCTGAGGTTCTGTCCCCCTTCCGTGCCTCTCCCAGTGTGTCTGTAGCAATGGCAGCCTGGTCCCACCTCTGTGAGGGCACTGCTAGGCATTTCCTAATGTCTGCCCTGGACTGGATGCTTCAGATGTTTTTGCCCTGGGGGTATGAAGTGACTGAGGTCTTTGAATTGCATGGCAGAAAGTGGTCATATGAGGTAGGCCTAGGAAGCGAGTGAGTGACCAAGGCTGTTGAGGGGTGAACTCTGGAACCAAACTCCTCCCCACCCCCCCAAAAAAACAAACCTCCAAGGGCATCTACTACCAGGTGTGAAGACTCTTACAGCATCTGCCCAAGTGGCCAGAAGGCTCTGTGGACACAGCTTCAGGGATGCATTCCTAAGGGCAGCTCTAGACACCTATCCTTGATGGACACCTGTCCACTCCCCACTGCAGATGTCCCTCTAGGTGAGACGCCTGTGCCAGCGGGCTCCCCAATGGGGGCAGCCTATTTCACATTTGCACTACAAATGTATTTGCACCCTTCCTTTCCTGGAAGGTCTGCAGGAATGACAGGCTATGGTTGGCCCTGCAGAACCAGTATCCCCTGTGAATGCTGGGTACCCCTCTGGGTCTCACTGTGATTCCCAGGCCTCCCCCTCCCTCCCCACACTTTCCACACCCAGGCCATGGGGTCGGGACAAGGGGTGAGAACTACAGTTGGAGAGATCTCCATTTTGCTTTTTTAAAAAGCTGAATTGAAGAGAAGCACCTCTCTGAATTAATGATGGTGCTGGTGTTTGCAGATGAGAGGATGCAACCAACACACGGATCTTCGGTGTGCAGCTTGCCAGTCTTATTCATATGACCACCTCCCACAACCATCACCCATTCAAGATGAAGAGCCATGCTGCTGTCCAACATGGGGGCTCCTAACCACAGGGGGTCACTTACATTTTAATGAACAAATATAGAATAAAATTAAACATTGGATTCCTCACTGGCTGCATTTTGAGTGCTGGATACTGCAGATGAGGGCTCACCCTGCAGGGGGTAATGGCCCCCAAAGGCATAGTTTTCTCCCCTCTGCCCCATAGATGAGTCTGCCTGGCTAAGAACTTCTCATAAATGGGGTCGTGCAGCAGGGTGCCTGGCCTGGCTGCTTCTGCTCCACACTGTGTTGTGAGGCTGGTCCATGCTGCCGCTCACTCGGCAGTTCTTATTGTTAACCAGCGTCCAGTCTCCTGTCAAGGGCACCTGGTTGTTCTAGGATGGATGCTGCGATGCTCAGCACTGAGGGTAGGGCTGCCTCCTCCAGGCAGTCCTGCTGTGCGGGCCATGCATCACCTCAGTAGGCTGCTGTCTCCCTGCCTTGCATCCTGGGGTAGGGGAGGTGAGGAAAGTGTTGATTCGGTTACCCAGCGTTTGCATTTCAGAAAGTTGCTAGGGCCATCTCTTGGTCACTCATTTCTGAAACGAGTGCTTGGTGAGCACCCCAGTTGCAGGAGCTGTCTGGCCGCTGTCGATTCGGGTTGACATTCCCCTGGGCAGCGGCCCCTGGACAGTTCTTGACTTCCTTGTGAAGCAGTTGTCCTGGCAGCTTCCTTTCTGTGACTGTCTTCTCCTCACTTCCATTTCCCTCACTTTGGGTTCCTCTTCGAACATGCCTGGCGTGCCTCTTCTATGAGGCTCTATGCTGTGCAGTGCTTAGGGGTCCTGTACAACCTTCCTCCTTGCAGACTCCGCCCTCAGCTGTTGGATGCCCCCATAGCGCCCTCCTCTGGGTCCCTCAGTTGGCCCAGAGGCCGTTTTGCTCCCATCACATGTCTTCAGGTGTCCAGCTGCCAGGACTCAGAAGGACAAGAATTTGGACTAGAAAGGACCTCAGGGATCTTCTGGGCCAGGGACCCCAGACTCCTCAACTTTCGAAGCCCTTCAAAACAATAGATGTCCAACATGTGAAATAGGTAAACTCCTGACTAAGTGGAGGAGGGGTGGGCCCCTTTACCACTTTGGGTCCCACATAGGGGTGTCTAAGAAATCCAAGGGCCCTGGGGTGTGGTGGGACAAGCCTCCGGCAGCCCAGCTCCCTGTTTTCAGAGGAGGAAGACCAGCTCAGAGCCACAGACAGGCCTGCTACACTGTTCTCCTAAGCTGTGGAGCCTCCATCTGTGACTTAAACATCCCAGCTACAAGGAAGGCTTGGGAAACTCCGCCCTGACTGTTAGGATGTCCTAATACATATGACTGGTGTTTTTGGAGGACTCGCCAAGGGCCAAGCACTCTGAAACCCTACAGTTGCTGCCTCTTCTTCTCTGAGTCTCACAGAAGCAAAGATGTGGAAGCCCCATGGAACACAGGGCCTTGACCACAGTCTCATGGTACAAGAATGCTCTGGATCAGGACCCTCCCTTGCATTGCCACTGAAGTAAAGCTGGTGACACTGCACTCCTTTACAGGAACAAAGGGAAAACACCCAAAATGAGAGTGACAGGGGAGCTATACAGCGCAGGCAGACATGGTCACAGGTCTTGCATGGCAAACATCTTTGAGGGGCTGGTTACAGTCTTTCCCCAGGAAGCATTTGGGGTACAGAAGCCATGAGATTTGGCCACGGGACGAGGGGAGGGTGAAGCCTGGAGTTACCGAGGGAGGGGGGCCCTGGTTTGTGGGGCTCCAGACTCTGCTCTGGGGAGCTCCAGCCCCCCTTCCCTCCGGCTGGGGAAGCCCGCAGTGTGTGGGACCCATATGATGACGGCTGGGTGAGCACGAGGCACTGATCTCCAGGTGTGCTGCAGATCAAAGCACTGGAGAATTCCCTGGGCTACAGCTGCCGAGGGCAGAGCCAGCAGAGCCGGGTGCAGGCAGAGGGAGGAAAGGTGGGGGCAAAGAGCTTCTTCTAGGATGAAAGCGATGATTCCAGGGGTGGCAGGAGTGCAGCCCAAACTGGAGCTGGGTGCTAGTTCCTAGGGCCGGTGCATTGGTTTCCCCTTAACGGTGTGGTGCTGACTCCTGCCCATGGCAGGAAGCGGGCATCTGATGTATCTGTCCATCCTGATCCTACATACCTCACCCTTGGCCGCCCTCACCCCTCAAACCAACTTCTGTGTCCAGCAAGGGAGCAGGCAGGGGACATAGCCCTGTGGCCCAGTGGTGTCACCCAGCTCTGGGAGGGGAGGATAGAGTTGTTTCCTGGTCTACCTCACACATTTTCTGTATTTTAAAAAAAACACAGCCGTGCCTTTGATTCGATTCCCTTTCCTGCTTGTCGCACTACTTCAAACCAGATGGCTCAGGAGATGAAGCTCTGGAGTCTCGGCGTCTATTTAACTGCTGCCAGGTCTGTGAGTGGGAGACAGCAGAACCAGAGGTATTTTGTTAAAAGCAGCCCACATAGGGGAGAAGCTTAAATTTTAATAGCAGTAATTAAATTATCTTCTTAATTATAAAGAGGAATGGCATTGTCGACATCCTTTATCTATCAGTTTTCAATTGCACAAAGTAAGCATTTAATCCTCTGCTTCCAGTGGCTGCCCCCTGCATACCCCCTCCAATCCCCTGGACTCACCAGAACGGCTCCTGCCACGCAGACCTCCATCGGAGACACATGAGGGTGTCCCACCTGTGTCAGCCATTCTGAAATGCCTAGAGTTCCTCACATCTCAGCATCTCTGAAGTCAGGATGTGTCTCAATCAAAAGTCTAACTGGAGACCTTTTCTTTCGGGGCTCAAGCAGGATTGGTATACCTTATAGTTGATGGGGCCTGGACTTGAGAGACATTATAATTTTTTCAGTCACCTACTTATGTGTGCCTGCTGGGCCCAGGGCCCAGAGCAACCTTGGTTGTTGGCCTCTCACCCTGGGAGACCTTGCAGATCAGGACCTGGGTCCTCAGGCTCCAGTCCCAGAGCCTCACCCCACCTCCGCCTGCCTTCAAGGCTGGATGCTGTCCTCCTGGTCATCTCTTTGCTACTCTGTGTCACCCTAGCCTCAAGTCTTCTTTCCATTTACCCTCCACCCCCATCTCTGAACCCACTCTTTATTCCAGAATCTATTTTCCAGGTGCCTTCCCAGGACAAACTCTTTTGTGACCTTATCACACAATGAAGTGGTGATGTGGCCAAGGCTAATGGAGGCCTTGTTGAGAAAGAGGCTGTTGCTCTTGGGTCTCCCAAGCCACATGGCTGCACATGGCCACATCTTGAACCTTTTCCCATCAGGTAATACATCTCCAGAGTGCACGGCAGGCTCTTCATTGCGGGGCCACCCTCCCCCATCCACCTTTGTGGTAAGGGGTAAGGGGCAGCCTGTAGACTTAGGGCATAGGCCTTAGTTTGCTGAGATTTCTGCATCCCCAAGGACTGCAAGTGTTTTGAGACCCACGTCCTGCCCCACATGTAGCTGGGTGAATGGGTACCCCTCCAACTGGGAGTCGCTCTCCTGGTTCTATTTCCACCAGGCTTAGTCTACCCCAGGCCCTCTCCACAAGCCTGTCCAGTGTCCAGGGACCTAGACACACCAGGGAGGCAGGCAATCCTGACCCAAGCCCAAGCAGTGTGTGTGTGAGGGGGCTGGTGCTGGGGGTCAGGACCCCTGGGAGACAGCACTTCTAAGTGCTTGTGCCCCCACCAGTCCAGCCAGCATCCGAGCAGAAGGTGTGTGATGGGCAGGTGTGGATGGAGTGAATTTTCACAGATGCAGCTGTTGGTGGCACCCCTGAAAACACCTGGAAAGTCCTCAAGGCTTTCACAATGAAAGGCAAAGAGCTTCGGCTTATGCCAGGGCTCTTTCTGGTCCCTCCTCTTGTCCACTCTCATAGAAACCATGATTCACATTTTAAATTTTGATCCTTTCCCAGGCTATCATATATAGGACAATACTCTCTTGTGATGCTGGGCAGAGGCAGTGAGTGGATTCTCTCAACTATAGGCTAATGTAGGTGTTCTGAGCACTTTTATAACAGGATAGGCTAAGCTATGATGTTTGGGAGATTAGTCGTATTAAATGCATTTTCAATTTATGATATTTTCTACTTATAATAGGTTTATTGGGATGTTACCCCATCATATGTTGAGGAGCATCTGTATTTATGGAGACAGTTTCTGCTCTAAAGAGCACATTCCCACAGGGAGGGACAAATGATGCCCATCTGGGTTACCAGAGCCTCTGTGGTGGCGGGGGCGGGTGGGTGGGTGGCACACTCTCTGGGAAGGGGCCAAGGGGCTTAGGACAGGCTCTATAGAGGCAAACCACATCGCCTGCCATGCTCCAGAAATGGGTCTCCCATGCCTGAGGGTCACTTGGAGAGAGAGGAGTCATTTTTGGGAGGCAGCCACTGGGCCCCAAAAGCAGAGCTGCACATGATCAGGTTGTTTGGGCCAAGCTTCAGGTGAGCACATTTACCCTCAAGGGATGGAAGCAGAGACTCGCACCCGAACGTCAACAGCACTGGTGTCGCCAGGACCAGGACACAGGCCAGGTGCACCCCAACAGATGGGTGGATAAGCACTGTGGTCCCTCCATCCGCAGGGCAGGGCCCAGCAATGAAGAGGCAGGAAGGCAACCAGGATGGACCAGTGGGTGCTGGGCTGCAGCGGGGTCCTCTCCAAAGGGCAGGAGGGTGTTACTGGGTGGTACAAAGTCATCACCATTCATACAACTGTCTACAAAAGACTGAATGTGACTGAATGTAAGTTCTTCTCTCACACAAAAAGAACCTGCCAGGCCCTTTCTTGCCACACCCGCCCCTCTCTGTTTCGACCCCATTCTGGTGCGTCTATTCTTTCTCCTTTCCTCCCTCTTGGCCCTTTAAACTGAGCTGAATGGTGTCCCGGGAATAGCTTTAGGATCTGTTATTTTCAGTTAGCAAAGCAGCATGTCTTCGCTCTTTACCTCTCGGAACAGGTAAGAGGGGTGTCGAGTTCCGCGGTCGTGGTCGTTGGTAGGAAATGTGCGTGCAGCTGTTCATGTGCGTCCCCAGTGTGGCCGCGGGCCCCAGCACAGTCCAGGCCACCCACCCATCCACGCATTCAGACTCTCGACATTTGTCTGGTCTACGAGGAAAAAAAATACATTTCATAAAGTGCTTTGTCTACTCTCTTCTGATGGAGCCGTCACCCCCTTGTTCTAGACGAGCAGCTGCAAGCTCCAGGAGCATACACCTCGGGACCTGGAGCGCTGGCTCCTGAGATGGAGGCTCCAGGGCCCACTTTCCAACACTGCGGCCCCATGTATTTCATGCTGAAGCAGGGTGCTGGCTACATGAGGGCAGCTGTTTCTCATGCTAATTGTTCAACAAATTCTCAATATTAATAAATTGTATGTTGTAATAAATAATTCTCTATAGTCACACTCCAACTCAGTTGATAAGTCAAAATTAATAGCTATAACACAGTAAAATTTCTCTGACCCTGAAACATTGGTTGCCCGTTTATTAAAAACACTTCTAAATATTTAACAAAAATGATGAGCCTAACGTATCAACTCTAAAAATGTCTTAACATCTTAGGAAAGATATATATGCAATATGAGAGTCACTAAAGCTGGTCCTAAAAGCACTGTAGTTAGATTCTCTCTAGATTGTTTCTCATTATTTTTTAGGTGTATCCTCAGCACCCACAGGACTCAACCTGGCAACCAGGTCGTTGAGAGTTGGCTCTGAGCCAGGCATCTCGGGAGGGCCTAGTACAGCCATTGAGTCAAGGCTGGCCCACCCTGGCTCAGACTGAGCCTCTTTTAATAACAAAACTTACCCAGAGATTGAGGAACATTTAACTATAGTCCCATCTTTCATATTTATTTTCAGTTTCTGACTCTTGGCATCTCTCCCTGAGATGAGGGATTCTCTAGGTTTCATGTGGATGGAAGGTCCTGACCCACCGTCCTGTTATTTGGAGAAATGGCCCTGCTGTGTTGGGATGAGTGATCTCCCTCATGAGCTTTTTATCACACCCAGCAGGGCTGAGTCAGGGGTGTCATGTACAAGGCCAGAGGGAGTGGATGGCCGGATGCTCCTACCCACTAATGGCAGGAGGACCAGGCACGCAGTTCACGCCCCCAGCTCCTCCCCCTCAGCTCTGGGATCTCAGTTATCTGCTCACTCTTACAACACAAAGAGACACAAGGATGAGGCTGCAAACACCATGACCTTCCTTCATCACAAGGTGGGGTGTACGTCCCCTCCCCAAACCGGGGCTGGGCAAAGAAGGCTCTGGGCTCCTGCCTGGCTTGCTAGACGAGCTCTTGGAGCACCCCCATAAGAAGCCTGATTCCCCTGAGATTGTAAAGCTGAGAGGCAATGCAGAGGCACTTGCATCCATGGTGCCCCCTGTGGCCAGCCCTCCCCGGGCTCCACAGCCCAGCAAGCCCCTCCAGACTTCCTGACCAATGGGCTCCAAGTACACAGAGGCTAAGTTTGGGCTGGTTATAAATGCAACAATAGATAACAGGATAAACACGAACAACTTGATTACTTACCATTCTACATCTTACAAAAAATCAAAAAACTATAAGCAGGGTGAACCAGTTAAAGGGGCTCAGTTGTATGGTGATGGATGGAAACTAGACTTTGGTGGCAGGTATGATATATTACATACAGATGTTGACTTATAATGTTGCACACCTGAAACTTATGTTATAAACCAATGTTAACTCAATAAAAAAAAAAAAACAAATTTAAAAAATAAATTTTAAATACCCCAAAATGTAAGCATCTTGTCTTAGTCCTTTCAAGCTGCTACAACAAAATACCACAGATTAGGTGGTATATAAACAACAGAAATTCATTTCTCATTCCTGGAGTTTGGAAGTCCAGGTTCAAGGCACTTTCAGTGTTGGGTGAGGGCCCACTTTTTGGTTCACAGATGGCTAAATTCTCTCCATGTCCTCACATGGTAGAAGGAGTGAGGACTCTCTCTGGGGTCTCTTATAAGGGCACTGATCTCATTCATGGGGGCTCTACTCTCATGACCTAAGTACTTCCCAAAAGCCCCACCTTCTAATACCATTACCTAGGTTGGGGGGAGGTTGGGTTTCAACCTATGATTTGGAGGG
Source organism: Eidolon dupreanum (assembly GCA_028627145.1). NCBI lineage: Eukaryota > Metazoa > Chordata > Mammalia > Chiroptera > Pteropodidae > Eidolon > Eidolon dupreanum. The sequence goes on along the minus strand of CM053510.1, from coordinate 88,063,204 downwards.
AAACAAACATTCAGACCATAGCAGTCTCCAAGCACTTCTGGCTTTATGGCAATGCTTTCCCAGTATACTTTATGATAACTTTTATTTGAGTGTCAATGAGAATTCATGGATTATTAGAGTCTTGCCTGTTTGAACAGACAATAATGGCTGTCATCTTGAAGCCTGATGCATCTCAGGCCTGTATGGGAGGCCCCTGGACCCTCAGTGCTCCTGGCACCTCTGAATGCATCCTGGCTTTGTGGCAGCTGCAAAATTCCCCACATCTGCCCATGCCTGGAGGCAGCTATCCCTTAAGGCAGGGGCCAACACATTTTCCCCGTGAAGGGCAATACTTTTAGCTTTGCATGTCCAACGTTCCAGATGCTGTGGCGCAAGGGTGACTGCTGATGACATGCAGGGAGTGCTTCACCGACCTGCTCCAAGAGCCCAAGTTGGACGCTGGGGATGCAGGTGGAGTGGCTCCTGGGCCTCTCCTGGCAGGAATGGAGGCAAAGCATTTCATTCAAAGGCCATGAACGCCTACTAAATTTTTTCAGTTTAGCGTACCATGCAGGCATGCCCTACTTCCTATCTGGTCTGTGGTTGTATTTTCCACTCAAATGCTTTTCTGTGTGGATTTCCTAGGCACGGTTTTAGAACTTCTTTTGGTGGGCATCTGGGATGGGGGTCAGCTTCTGCTGCCTCACCCTCTGCATCTTGCTCAGTTCTGTCTGGCCAGGTGCTTCCTTCCTGCCTGGTTCCTAATGAGCTTTTTGTATAAGCTGGCGTGAGGGCAGCACTGCTGCTCACTGGTCTGGGGAAGCAGAGTCTAAACAGGACTGACCTAGCCCCAATGCATGTGAAAACTGGAGTGAGGGTGGAGATGCTGCAGGAGAGGGGCACAGGCTGGACGTGGGGCTGCAGGATGGGGAGGAGGCTCATCTGCACTGAAGCACAGGTGCATGGCAAGCTCAGAGTCAAGGTCTTCGTCCGTGCCAGCTTGTCTTTAACACCAGGATTTCCCATGAAGTTATAGCTAGTTGAGTATCAAGCGTTTCTAAAGAACCCCCTGAAGGAATGTTTTTCTTTGTGCAAACAGTCCTTTTGTGCAGAGGGTGTTCTGTGGCTTCTTGGCAGAGACGCAGGTGGGAAACACCTGATTGAACATCACTCACTCAGGAGTGTAAAGACACGCACCGCACGTCAGCACAAAGCCAGCCTGCCGAGCAAGTGCGGCGAGGTCTCCCAGGATGCTGTGCCCCAGCAGGCCCTTCCTCAGGTCATCCTCAGCATCAACTCCCTGGGGTCACCCACTGCCACATGCAGAGGCTGATTTGCATATTTTCAGAGCATAAGGCTTTCTGACATTATCCCATCTGTGAAACTCAGGGAATAGAGGAAAAGGCGGTGAATTCTGAAGACCATGGGCTATGTCCCTGGTCACTTGCCTGTTCTGCCGTCAGCTTCTTGTTTGTCTGAGAAGGACCTAACCGCCAGTGGGATGCTTAGTAAGTGTTGCCCGCTTGCTGATGGGAATGACTATGGGACCCGCCTTGCAGGGCAGCTATGTGGCTAGAAGAGAGTCAGCAGCAGGTTCCTCTGATACAAGCTCTTGCTAGGTACACGCGCTGGGCCACTCACTGTGCCTGTGCTGACTGGCCAGGATGGCAGGCCTTCTCTGTCCCTGTACCCACTCCAAAGGTAGTGGGACCTGCGCAGCCCCGGCCATCCTGTTGATCAGAGGGGCCCCTTGCCCTGCACTGGAAGCAGCAGCCAGGGATGTTTTGACTCCATAGTGGAACGTCTGGATCCCACACTGGGTCACAAAGGTCACCACACGGAATACTCTAAAGCCCTTTCTACTGGCTACGAAGAGGCTAGGCAGCCTCCAGGGGTCAAGGGCCTCAGTCCTACAACACAGCTCTGGATTCTGCCAACCGTGAGGGCTGGAACAGGCACCTGCCCCACTGACACCTGACTGCAGCCTGTGGGGCCCTGAGCAAAAACTCCAGCCACATTGTGCCTGCATACCTGACCCACGGAAACTGTTCCAGTAAGGACAGGACAACAGAAAACACTGACCGGACTCGGAACTGCACACAAGAAACATCTATTTCTATACCCAAATAGTTTTCTCTGGCCGTGAGCAGCCTCACCACGATCTAAAAGAATGTTAATGAAAAATACCACGAGAGATGGGTGAACAAACTCTGCATCGCTTGGCTGATGGATTGGACTAGAAAATGTCTTACTGAAAGTATGAGGATACCTGAGGACATGTGATAAGCGATGCTTGTCCAACCTGTCCCTTCATGCTCTTAGAGAAACGTGGGGCTCTACCCCTGCTGTTTCTTCTACTTGGCACTTTTGCACAGCCTTCCTCGTGATTCTGCCAGCTCATAGGAAGTGGCTGACTACTGAGAAGAAAATGTTGATGTCTGTGGCACAGAATCATCATGGTTTAGCCACTGTGGACTGTGCAAAATTAAAATGACTCTTAAATAAAACAGTGTTTAAGTCCTTAGGACTTAAGTTAACTGCTAAAGTAGCCAGAAAAGGCACTTTGGAATCAGGAATAAAATCATGGGGCTGATTTTGCAAAACCAATCAGATGCCATGGACACACGTGGCTGGGTGTACTGGACCCAGGGAGGGTCCTGCTGAAAGTATCTGACACAAAGGCACAAGGGCATGCAGGATCTAAGATGGCTGGATGCAGCCTCCTTGCCCTCGGCCTGGTCCCAACCCAACCATGGGGACAGGGAGATACACCGTCAGCAAATTCACCAGTACTGCCAGCCTCCAGGTGTGTGATCAGAAGTGGGGCTTCCTATATGGCCTGAGGTGAAGGATGGAGGCCTTACCTGAGCTCTGCTTTCTCTTATCTAACAGGTTGAAGAACAGCATCGGCAACTGGATGGCCAAGGACAGGATTATGGACTGACACGGAACATGTGAAAACATCTTTAAGAAAAGCAGGCCTTTTGTATAGTGGTAAAATGGAAACTGGAGAAACTACCTGGAGTGTGAGGCCTCCCATCATCCTCTGCCCGAGCCCCATGGGGCTCCTTAGAGCATCATGAGGCCATGCCCAGAACAGCCTCCATGAGAGCATCACCCCAGGGGCACCTCATATAAACCCACCTGGGCAGATACCCTGCATGGCCTGGGTGAGATCTGGGGCTGCACTGAGCTTTTTGGCCCACCAGGGCCTTGGCTGACTGCCCGCTACTATACCTTTCGCCCCAGTTCCACAGCGTCTAGCCACGTTCTTCTTTGAGGATGGTGAAAATCCACCATATGGTCAGACCAGTTTGCTTCTCCATTCCTCTGCAAATAGACATTTCAGTTGTTTCTAGTTTGGGGTTATTATGAATAAAGCTGCCGTGAGCATCCATGTAAAGAAAAACAAAGAAGCCATCTCCAGAACATAAAGGGCCCGAAGTTAACATCAAAGAGACTATAAGGGCACATGCAGCCTTCTGGTGAGGAGCAACCTGGAACTGCACAGAAGACCCTCATTGCAGAGCACCTGCCTGTCCTATGTGAGAGCCGCAGGGACAGTGCCTGTGCCCACCCTGCAGCCCACCCTGGACAGTCAGGGAGACTGGCTCAAGCCCTTCCACAAAGGGGGCTGCCCAGCTGGTGGAAGATGGCAATGCCCCTGCACACCTGGGTCCCAGAGCACGACCAGCTCCCAGCACGGGGTCAGGTCTGACTTGACCCTGGGGATAGGCCAAGGACAATCTGAAGCTTTGCAAACATGATGTACCTTCCCTGGTTCAAGTGTCTAGAACTGGGGCCCCTGTTTCTTAGGGTATGGAAGATTTGAGTTTGTTCAGGTTTGTGGTGATTTGCTAATGCCCAGGTCCTGTTGACAGAGGCCATGTTGTGCAGAACCATGGGTCCCACCGTGGGTGCAGAGGAGGAACCCAGAGGACGATCTAGAGGGCCCCGCTAGTCTGGACACCATCCTTTCTAGTTCAGCTGGAGTCATCACTGCTCTAGGCAGCTCAGCTGAGTAAATAAAATTCCCAGCCACCAGCCTTTCCATCCACTAGGCCTCGAAGGCTGCCTTATAAACCCAGACCCAGGCACAAGGCTCCACAGTGCAGAAGTCCATGTTAGGAACACAGAAATTGTGGGGGCTGTCACAGCTCACTTCGGCCCCCGTACACTGAGGTTCAGCCACAAGATGTCCCCAGGACACAGTTCACTGCCACAAGGCTCACGGGGCAGCCTGGAGCCTAGCTCAGGTCAGTTGCCCATGAGCCTCTGTGCACCTCTGTTCGTGTTTTCAATGTGAAGGTGAGTGCCAGGTACAGGCACCAGTCTGTGTCTGCAGACATCTCTTTACCATCTCTAGGAAAAACATGCTGGCAGTCAATACACACAGCTCACCTCAGACATTCTGGAAGCAGCTCTGGCTTTAGCGATCCTCATGCTGACTTGTAGTACTCTGTCTGGAACACACTCTTCATGGCTGTTTTTGTAAATACAGTGATTCTGCCAAAGGATAGAGTCATCAAGATTCTTGATGAGCTGATAACGTGGACTTAAACAGCGGCAGGGGCACATTCCCTTAGTTGGAGCCTGGTTTCACAGCCTCCTGAGGCTGCACCAGCCCCAGGGCCTGGTGCCTTGGTATCCAAGCTGAGGCTGGGCATTCATAGCAGTGTCCCAGCGTGGCAGCGTTTGGGCAGGGCTCTGGCAGGGCGCAGGATACCAGTGAGGCGCCCCTTCCTTGCGGTGGTTTCCGCAGCACAGCCTCTCCCTAGCATCAGTGAGGATGGACGTTGACGTTGGCCCTGTACTATGTTCATGAATTTGGTTCCACAATGAGGCCAGGTGGGTTTGGAGACTTGTCTGATAGAGTTCTTTGCTACTTGGCATTAGTCTGTGGCTGTTGTCACTTCTGGTCTAGTCAGTCTATGGGGCCTAGAAGTTCCTAGAAATGGTTATGGAAGCTTTGCTGGAGGCCAAGGAGGTATGTGTGAGATGCAAGAGCCTAGTCATGGACAGGACCAGCAGAGGTTCACCTTCCAAAATGACCACTCACAACCCCGTGCCCTGCTGCCTTCACCCATGTTAGCAAGCAGGAGCCCCCCGCATATGAGGAAGATGATGCGTGTTATGAGGTGGCCCTGACAGACTATGGCCGCTGCCCTAACAGAACACCCTGCGTGTGGGCTGCTGTGGGAGCCGTGGTCAGACTGCAGCTTGGTGAGGCCCCCCACCTCCATCATCTCTGACCTGACAGCTCAGGTTAGTAGCTTCCCTCATGCCTGATGAGGTTTGAGTTGCTGTAGCCAAAATGGCTGCTCCTTCACACAGACATTCGTGATAGCAACAACCCTCCAGATATATCCCCCAACGTCCCAGTGACCCAGCTACAGAACACTCAGGGACTGGCATGGCCCCTCCCAAAGGTGCTGGAATGGCACTTGGCAGCACCTCGGTCCAACAGGGCGAGCAGGGGAGGTCCGTGAGCTCAGGCTCAGGGTTGCCCTCCTGCGGACAGCATTCAGTCCCAGGGAAGCAGCCACAGGCCCCTGGGGTAGAGTGGGTGAAGATCAGCAGTACACTGTTGGCAGTGTAGCGGGGTCTTTCCTTAATGAGTGTGGGTCTGTGACTGAGGGGCCAGGCCTCTGTTTTGGAGTCCCAGGTCTCCAGATGTCTATTTGCTAGATCTGCTCATGCAGACCAAGTCAGACTTTAGCAGGCCGTCCGTCAATTCCATTTCCAAGGACCCATAATCACCAGCCCACGCCTGTGACTCTACGGGTTACACTGCTGACTACTGCTGCAACCCCAATGGGCACCACAACAATCACGTCCACCCTGTCTTTAGCAATTGAGTGCCACCACTAGGCCCTGCCACCCCAGGATCCCACTGCATTTAACTATTCCTGTTCTGTGGCAGCACCTCCCACTGTAGTGTCTGACCTACAGAGAAAATTGCAGAGGTCTTCAAGGATGCCAGGCTCCTCTCACAGATATATTCCTCATGGTCATGGTCATGGGGAAAGGCGTGTCCTCAGGACCCTCCCAGAGTGGGTAAGCAGCTCTCAAAACGTAAGCTGCCTAAAATACCCTAATCTCCCTAAGCCCCTGTGGCACCCCAAGGCAGCTCTGGCATTTCAACTCCACTCAGCGTACCTGCCTTGTAGGCCACATTTTAAACAACCAACCAGGCCTTGGAGCCGTTTCTAACCCCTCGAGCTGTGGCATCGAGTCCAGACCCTCTGTTAGTGGACCTGTTTCAATGGATTAGGCCTGATGCAGCTCATATTCCTGCCACCTGGATCCCACACATGTTCTCCAGATTTCTGCCTGCATAAGCTGGGAAAACCACGCAGCTCTTTTGGAGCGTAGCCACCTTCTCACGGGTCACACTTTGTACCTCACCCTTGGGGGCCTAGTTATAAGCAAAGCAGGGTGGGGCTAGAGGTCCTGACTGTCTCACAAGGCCCTGCCTTGGGGGAGGCTATGCCAGGGCCTTCAGGTGAAGGAGGACTGAACTCCTCAGGCAGGGCTCCAAGGGGGCACTTCATGAGAAGAAGCCAGCAAAATGAAGGGGTTTGCAGGTCTCAGCTTCATCAGGATCTGCCCACAGACCCCATTATAATTTTCAGGGTCCTATTTCTTTCCTATCAATGGCCCAGCTTTAAGGATGATGTCCTGGTGGTGGGGTTCAGCCACGCATGGCGGGGGATTCTGGGTGCACTGCCTGCTCTGGCTGCTAATGCCCAGTTGCCTCATGTGTGTGGCGCCAGCTATAACTGTGCCTTGGTTGCTGGAGGGCCTGGCCTGTCTCATTTAATGTTGCTGTGCTTTCCACTCAGAGCTGCCCTGGACATGGCCCCTTGCCATCTTGGGCTTACTCTCTTTGGGGCAGCCCTTCCTCCCACTAATTCTGCGTTTGGCCTGGCCCCACACCACGGCTCTCTCTACCTAGTTCCCTCCTCGGTACCCTCTTTCTGCCTTGCTCCCTTAGGAGTCAGTCACTTCCTTCTACTGTCTTGGCATCAGCGCTGTGTGTCAGGAGCTCTTGGCTGTCTTTGGGGTGAGGAGCCACAAGGAGTCAGCAGGACCTAGGGACCACACTCAGCGTCCCCTGTTGAACAGGGGCTGATCACCCCGCCAGTAAAGGGTCTGGCCCGACCCTGAGAAAAAACCAGGGCTGTTGCCTTGGAGAGTCACTCCTCAGGCCTGCAGGTTCACAACTCTTAAATTTACTGTAAAGCACCCCCAGGCTAGCCCCTTACCCAGGTCGCACAGGCCCAGATGTCTGGCCCAGTTACTCTTTGTAAACCAGAGTCCCTGTCGTGCGGAAAGTGAGGACTCCACGAACCGAGCTTGTCCCGTAACTGAAGGAGAACCTGCAACCAGCTGCCTTCATAGGTCCCCGGGCGTGGTTTCCACATGCCCGGGTCATATTGAAGCTCTGGTGCCACCTCCCTGACCTCTGTATGTCCTGAACAGGGAGCAGGCGAGTCACCTGCGTGGATAGAGTGACCAGACACTGATGCGCTGATCTCGGGACCCTGCAGCCAGCAAGCCATCGGCAGCAAAGGCCACACAGTGGACAGTAGCACTGTGGAAGGCCAGCACAGCCAGTGGCTTCATCGTCCGCCAGTGAAACACACGAACACGATGGTCCCAGCCTGCGGTGGCCAGGATCTTGCGGTCTGGTCTAATCTTGACATCGGAGATCCCAGGATTGGTGAGTTTATGAGTGCTGCACACCTACAAGATTGAGAGCGACAGGGAGAACCATTAGGTGGCTTGTCACAGAGGCTCCCACCCACAGACACCCCGGGTCCAGCAGCTGGAACAAGGAGAGAAATTCAGGCTGTCATGTCAGCCACACACTTCTGCAAACATATTCCCTACCTCCTGGGAGCTCGAAGCAGACCTGCAGAAGGTGACGGCTTGACCCTGCCCTTGGCTGAACCCTTGGGTTTTGATGGACTTCAGGCGCTTCCCTCAGAGAGCCCGAGGTCCCACAGAGCAGCTAACTGCAGGAGTCCCCTGCATGAGGTCTTTGGGGAATTTAAGGGCTGCTCTGATTCCCTCCCTGTCAGGCTCTCAGAAAAAAACCTCAGTGGGCTGAGTCCTGGGGACCCTGACTCTCACCACAGAAATACACTGTACCTTAGTGTCTAGGTAAAAGGAAACATTTCCAGCTTGACAGCAATATAAAGTCAGTATTTCTTCATTCTGGAGAAACCTCACATCTACCCTCAAAGCACAAGGAGTATGAGAAACACAAACTCCATCTTCAGCAAAACTAAGAGATTAAGTGAAACCTTGAAATGCGAGAGAGGTTGAAGGGCGGGACATATGGGGGACAACACCAATAACTCAGATTGCAGGAGTGGCTACAGGACATGCCACATTAGCTATGGGCAAAGCCTTAGTCCCTAGTCTGGATCTGAGAAGAAGGCTGGCATAAAACAAGGAGTTGCACAGGCACATCCCATTTGTATGGATAAGTCATTGGAAGATGGTCTCTCTCTGGGGCTGAGCACCCCACACTAGTCTGTGCTTGGTGATGAAGCCTCCCTAATGTGTCTCCTGTAGCAGAGAAGAAACCAGAACTCTTTGTGACAATGGCCACTCTTGGTTACATACGACTGTCGTGTACTGTAGGGCACCTGGCATCTCTGTCCCACACACTAAATGACAGGTACTTTGCTATCATTGTGATACCACCAAATGGCCACTTCCTTCCACCGATCCTACATTTGGCCTAGCCCTGTGTACCATGAGCTCTTGCTGCCCAGAAGTCACCTTTGCCATCTCTCACCAGCACCCCTTTTTCTCCTAATTCACCTCCCAATGGGGTTATAGCAGTCTCAGTGAGAATCACTCATTTCTACAAAGATAACACAAAGAAAAAAAAGAGGAAAGAAATGAGGGAAAACAAATGACAACATTCCTTGGAAGCAAAAGGAAAATCACTGATAAGCTTTTTTTGCCATAAATTAACAAACAAAACTTCACGAAACAGTCACCTCTATCAAACAAAAACTCAAAGCAGCAAAACAGAGGAAAAAACTTGAACTAGCAGAGTGCAGGAAAGAGCTGGAAGCAAAACTCAAAGAAATGAAGGGGAATTGGAAACAGTAAGAGGAGACCCATCACAAGACAGTGAAGGCAGGAATGGTACAGAGTAGGCAAAATGAAAGAGAAACAAAGAGCTACAACGGGCTGGAGAGAAAACAGCAGATGTGTAAGACAGGTGGAGGTGCTCTAGCATCCACTGACTTAGAAAATCAAGTTTAATTGTGAAAATTGAACTCTTATGATCAGGTCCAAAGAAAGGCTATGGAATAGCCAATGTTAAGATATACCTCGTAAAATCGTTAGACTGGACTTAAAAAGTCCTGTTGGTAGTCAGGCAAAAAGATCGAGTCAGTTTATGAGGGAAGGTTTAGGCCATCCTCAGAATGTTCCATGGCCACATCTGTGCCAGCAGATAATGAAGTGATGCCTGCAATGGCTGTGAAAAGAAGCATGGCCCAAGAATTTTATATCCAGCCAAACTGTCGCTCAAGTATAAAAACAATAGACAAGCATTTTTGAACATGTAAGAACTCAAAGAATATGCTCCAATAAGCTCTTCCTGAAGGACTAGAAGATTAACCCTAGTCTTGTAAGGGAGAACTAGAGAACTACAGCAAATGATCTGGCAGAGAACATTGAATCTACTTACCTGTAGGATTAGGTCTAAAACAATATGGGGATTATGGCTATAGAACCGGTTATGTAAGTAACAGAAATATGGGAGGATAGCAAGAGAGATGAGATGTTAAGTTCACTTATTTGCTTATCTTTTGTCATTTGGGGCCAAAGATACAATGGTCAACCCCATACTTGAGATTATCTGATACACCACTGTAAATAATGACAAAACAACATTAATGACATCACATGCATTTGTTTCCTGGTTATTTGGCCTTGTATTTCACCATAAAGAAATAAAAACATACTCAACAGATTTATGATTTGATTCCAAAGTTAAATCCAAATCTGTGCTACGTATAAGAGATGCCAAAAGAATGTCTGGCAAAGATATACCAGGAGACTGCAGGCAAGAGAAACTGGGGTACAATTTTAAGGAAGACTGAATTCAGAGCCATAACCATTAAGACAGACTATATACTATACCTAACAATAATAAAGGGTACAATTAACAATGAAGAGCTATGAATATCTGTTCAACAAATAGTCTTGCCATTCATGAAGCAAGAATAATAGGAAAGTGGCTATGATGGAGTAATTGGTACCAGGTCAATCCTCTTGCTATAAACAGCCACCAAACTGGACAAAATACACTAAGCAACTGTGTCCAGGCACTAGACAATAGGCTGGAAGGGCAGCTGACATGATAATTCTCCCAAACACCTCAGCAGCTCTCTGCCCAGGGAAATGTCCTGGCCATGAGTCCAGGCAGAATACAGCAGCCATGTGAGGCTGAGGAGGCAGAGGTGGGGCAGCCAGAGCAGCTGAAATATGTAGGGCATGGTGGGAAGCTGGTGGAGGGACTGAAGGCCATGTGTAGTCCCCAGAGTCTGGTGCAAGGCTGGGCTATGCATGCTTGGGGCACCACACCAACTTTACCAGTCAGTAGTTGCTATAGGGTTAAACAAAAGAGATATGAGAGGCCCACAGTGATCTCAGGTTCAGCCAGGCCTGAATACAAAGACTGTGTGACAGCCCAAGGCCACCTGAGATGCCACAAGGTCTGGCTTCAGGAATGAGGATAACGCCTTTGGACAGGGTCCACTCTAGACCTACTGTGACAAAGCTGGAAACCAAGCCCCAAGAGGTCTGGATGTCAGGCAGTTTGGAAGTTGGCCTACCACATCAGAGAAGCCTGGGAATGACCTTGGGATTTCCACAGACCTGCTCTAACAGAACATAAAGCCAAGCCTATACAAGTTCAAGGTGAATAGCCAGTAACTGAACTGCCTGTGACAACAAAAGTAAATACTCTTCAGAGCAAAATGATAGAATTCAGAGTCTCCATCAAGTTTCATTTACAACATCCAGCACACAAATAAAAAATTATTAGATATCCAAAGAAGTATGACTATATGACCCAAAGTCAAGGGGAAAAAAGCAATTAATAGAAACTGGCCTAGAATGGCACTGATGTTGGGTGTATCAGACAAGACTTTAAAAGCAGCGATTTAAATATGTTTTAAAAAATGAAAGAGCATGCGTTAAAATAATTACAAAAAAAAATCTTGATGAGTGAACAAACAGACAGATAGGAACTATTACCAGATAAATAGAAATTGTAAAAAAGAACAAACCCGGAACAGCCAACACAATATTAAAGGAGAAAACAAAGTTAGTGGACTAACGCTAACCAACTTTAAGACTTACTATAAAGCTATAGTAATCAAAACGGTGTGGTACTGGTGAAAGAGAGACAAATAGATCAATTCAAGAGAAATAGACCCACAGTCCAGAAATAGACCCACACAAATGTAGTCAACTGATCTTTGACAAAGTAGCAAAGGTAACACAATGGAGAAATGATAGTCTTTTTAACAAATGGTGCTACAACTCAACATCTACATGCAAACAAATGAATCTACACACAGATCTTACACCCTTCACAAAAATTAACTCAAAATGGATCACAGACCCAAATATAAAACACAAAACTATAAAAGTCCTAGAAGACATCACAGGAGATAACTAGATAATCTTGGGTTTGGCAATAATGTTTTAGATACAACGCCACAGGCACATTCTATGAAAGAAAGAATTGATAAGCTGAATTCACTAAAATTAAAATTTTCTGTCCTGTGAAAGACACTGTTGAGAGAATGAAAAGACAAGCCACAGACTGGGAGAAAATATTTGCAAAGGACACATCCGATAAAGGACTATTATCCAAAATATACAAACTCTTAAAACTGAACAACAAGGAAACAAACAACCCGATTAAAAAATAGGTCAAAGACCTTAACAAATGTCTCACCAAAGAAGATATAGAGATGGCAAATAAGCATGTGAAAAAGAGCTTCCATCACATGTCATCAGGGAATTGCAAATTAAAACAATGAGATACCACTACACACCTATTAGAATAGCCAAAATCCAGAACACTGACAACACCAAATGCCGACAAGGATATGGAGCAACAGGAACTCTCAATCATTGCTGGCAGAAATGCAAAATGGTACAGCCACTTTGGAAAACAGTTTGGAGATTTCTTACAAAGCTAAACATACTATTACCATATAATGTATCAATTGCACTCTTTGATATTTACCCCAAAGGAGCAAAAATTTATGTTTACCCAAAAAACTGCATATGGATGTTTATGGTATCTTTATTAATAATTGCCAAGACTTAGAAGCTACAAAGATGCCTTGCAATATGTGAATGGATAAACTGTGGTACATTCAGACAATGAAATTTTATTCAGCATTAAAAAGAAATGAGCTATCAAGTCATGAAAAGACATGGAAGGAACTTAAATGCATATTAGTAAGTGAAAGAAGCCAATCTGAAAAGGTTATATATTGTATAATTGCAACTGTATGACATTCTGGAAATGGCAAAACTGTAGCAACGGTAAGAGATCAGTGGTTGGCCAGGGGTTAGCAGGGAGGGAGAGATGACTTGGCAGAGTGCACAGACTATTTTAGTATTTTAGAGCGCAGAGGATTTTTAGAGCAGTGAAAATACTGTGTGTAATACTAAAATGGTATTTGGATACATGTGTACAAACCCACAGAATGTACACCATGAGTGAACCTAATGTAAAGTATAAACTCCAGATGATACTGTCAAGGTAGGTCCATCAATTGTAACAAATGTTTGTATGTATACCTATGTGTATATGTGTGTGTGTGTGTGTGTGTGTGTATGTATATAACATATATGATATATAGGTAACATAAAGAACCATAAACATTAAGAACCATAATAGAAAATATAGGACTTAAAATTTGTAGGATAGGCTCAACAGCAGATTGGAAATTAATTTTTTTAAATCTGTAAACTAGAAGATACATCAATAGACATTATCCAACCTTAAGAAGATCGAGAAGAAAGACTGAAGAAAACTGAACAGAACCTCTGGGACCTGTGGGACAACATAAAACTGTCTAACTTATAGAAACAATGGAGGCCAGAAGACAATGGAACAACAGCTTTAAAGTGCACAAAGAAAAACAAAACTAGCATCTATAAATTCTACAGGCAGAATTCTTTAAAAAGGAGAGTGAATTAAAGACATTTTTCAGATAAACAAAATCTAGAGACCTTATTGCCAGCAGAACTACACTATAAGATGTTAAAGGATATTCTTCCAACTAAAGGGAAATAAAACCATAAATTCAAATCTACAGGAAGAGCACCAGAAATGGTAAGTTAGGTAAATATAGTATACTGTTTTTTGTTTCCTATAAGTTTTAAGAAATAACAACTAATGATTTAATACAGAACAATAACACTATAAGGTGAAGTATCTTCTAGTTTACAGAAGTTTATAAGGTGAAGTTTACAATGACTGTGGAAGTAAACTATATAACAGCGTAGCAGAAAGTGTGGGAGGGTGGGCCATGAAATCATGCTTGTGCAGGGCTATGACACATGACAGGCAGGGTGACAACACTAACTAAGTAGACTTGGGTAAGTTAGGCTGTGAGCGAGCACTCGGAAAAAAAAAGTGACAAGAGCTATATAGTGAAGGAGCCAAGAGAGGAAATGAAATGGAATACTAAAAAAATAAATATTTGATTAACACATAAGAAGTCAGGAAAGGGATAAAAGAGGTCCAAAACAGAAGTGACAAGTGGAAAATAAATACCAAGATGGTAGACTTAATGTCAGACACATCAATAATTATATTAAGTGCAAACAGACTAAATGCTCCAATTAAAAGGCAGAGATTGTCAGAAGGGAGCAAAAAGCAAGACTATAAAAGATGCCTTTAAATATAAATAGATCAAAGTATGTTAAAAGTAAAAGAGAGATGTATCATGCAAAGAGGAAACATAAGAAAGTTCACAGTGCAGTACTAGTATCAGACAAATCGGACTTCAGGACAAAGGATGTTACAAGAGATACAGAAGGACATTTCATAAAATGACCATTCAGCAGGATGTAGTTACCATCTTGAATGCTTATATTCCTAATGACAAAACTGCAAAATTCATGAGGCACAACTGACAGAACTAAAAGGAGTAATAATCACATTCACAACCACACTCAGAGATGGTTAAGACCTCACTCGGTAACTGGTAGAAAACTAGACAAAAAGATGGGTAAGGATACTAAAGACCTGAGCAACAGTACCAAGCACCTCGACTTAAGTCGGGCTGTCAGAACACTCCGCCCAACAACTGCAGAACACATGCGCTTTCACCAAGATACACCATGTGCTGGGCCAAAACACAAGCCTCAATAAATATCTGCATACTGACATTGTACAGGTATCTGCACTGACAGCAGAATTAAACTAGATTAAAGATATCTACAAATTCAACAAATATTTGGAAATTAAATAATATACTTCTAAGGAACCAATGGATCAAAGAAGAAATCACAAGGGAAAATAGAAAGAATTTTCAACTGAATAAAAATGAAGACACAATAAATCAAAATGTGTGGGACAAAGGCTGGTGACTAGACTAGAAGAGGCTGAATCCTCCACAGCCCAGCGGAGGGGTGGCACGAACCCAGAGAAGCACCTAAGAACTATGGGCACCGTCAGCAAGCTGACTCACAGTCAGAGGCCCCCACTACAGGATCCCTAAAGGATGGCCTTCTCAGCTTCTGGAAGGAGGGCTTGAGATGCAAGAATGCTGGCAACATTCATGGTACAAAACGGTAATGAGGAGATGCAATCTGTATGCTAAACCAACCCTGTGAGTGAGACAACTACATCTGAAGCAAAGTGGAAGGCAAAGGGATTAAAAAATAAAAGCTATCATTGGATGTAGTGACTGAAGAAACCTGGCCTGAGCCATGATAATGGTTGGTGAAATTGGTTTTTAGGCAAAAATCCTTTCCAGAGATAACGAGGGTGACTAAAGAAAAGATTTAATTCCCCGGGAAGAGTACCATTCTTAACTTGTGTTTGTCAAACAGCTTTGAAATGCAGAAAGCAAAAATGCACAGGACACAGGAAAAGTCAGTAAGACGTGCCACAGCTGAAAGTTACACGTGCCCGTCCAGGGCCTCCAGGTCACAGGCACATCAGATGACATGTCTGACCCTGCGTGCACAGGTACAGCGTGCATCTAGCAGTGAAAAGCACTTCCTTTTCAAGCACATGTGGAATACTTATGAAAACTGGACTGGCCTCCACATTTCAAAGAGCTGATATCATTCAGACCTTCTTCTCCGACCACAATGGAATTAAGTTAGAAATTGAAAAATAAAAAATAACTGGGGGGGGGGGGGAGAATCAAACATTTGGAAACATAAAAACACTCTAATCAGCTCAGCAGTCAGAGAACAAATAAAAATCAGGTCCGCCCAGAGTGAGTGGTGATGAAGACGGCGACATTGCACAATGTGGGACGCAGACTTCAGCTGCTGTGAGAAAGGAGGGCTGGGAACGAATGCGTCAAGTACCCAACTCAAGTCAGCAATAGAGTGAGCCCAGCAAGCATAGGAGGAAGGCAGGCAGAGCAGAGCAAAATCTCGAAACAGAGAGATAAATCAACAGACAAGACAGATCAGGAATAAAAAACAGGATAGTCCTGAAAATACAGCAGAAATTAAAACAATCCTTACAAACAGCTAAAAAAAAAAAAGGTAAATAATGAAATACCTGGACTGTAGAAAATGAAACCTACCAAAAAAAATCAGGAAACCTAAATTAGTCCAAGGAAAAAATCAGATCTTCCCTACAGAGAACAGTCCTGCCCCAGGGTTACAGACAAGGACTGACCCATGGCCACTCAGGAAACAGATCCCCTGCCAACCAATTCAGAGATCAGGAGAGAAGGGGATGCCTGCCTT
Organism: Eidolon dupreanum; assembly: GCA_028627145.1. Classification (NCBI taxonomy): domain Eukaryota; kingdom Metazoa; phylum Chordata; class Mammalia; order Chiroptera; family Pteropodidae; genus Eidolon; species Eidolon dupreanum. Next base: position 88,047,220 of record CM053510.1, on the reverse strand, counting down.
CTGATTCTGGGGCTCCTGATACCATAGCAGAGAGAGGCAAAAGGAGAGGGGGTGCAGCTTAGTCTACTGATAGCCAGCCCTGAACAACTCCGAGGACATGCTAAATAGCAGGTTATTTTAGTACTATACAGTTGTTTTAATGTTAACAAAAACTGAATAATGCAATTTAGTAAATTAACAGATTTGAGAAGGAAAGCCATGAGTCTGACAGCCCAACACCCTCTCATCATCCAGATTCTTTCCCTACAAGGAGTAAAAGAGAACCTAACCTGATAACGAGAATCTGCCAAACCCTGCAGCAAACGCAGCTTTCCCCATTCAACCTGAAGCAGATCAAGGATGCTCGCCTTGGCGCCTACTTCCACTTGGCATATCCTGCACTCCCAGCTCCACAGACAGGCTGCCAAGATGGGCACACACAGGAGCAGGGCCATGGGGGCGGATACTGCTGTGCATGTATGAGAAGGCAAGTCCTACACATGTGTCCGCATGCAGAGGCGTGCATCTGCCCCAGCCCCTCCCGACTCCCATGAACAGAGCACTGGCAGCTAGGACGAGCACGAGAGGCTGACCATCACCGTCCCACATCCTTTTCTCTCCTGTAAACTTTGCCCCCAAGGCAGTGTTCCCATGCCAGCATCATCACCTAGGAGGGGCTGAGATGCCCCACCTGCCATCCTTACCACCCCTCCAGGAAACACAGCAGCAGCGGCAGCGGCATCAAGGCAGAGGCCCACCGCACACTCCTGGCTCCTGGGCAGGCAATGAGAAGCAGCAATGGGAGTTTCATGGGGATCTAAACTGGAAAAGCCCAGTCCCTGTGCTGGGGCTCGTGTTTCTGAGGAAGAAAAAGGCCCATCAGAGGTATTCACAGTAAATGTGTATGGTGAGCTGGGTTGTGCCTGCAATTCTCTTCTCTCTTGTTATAAAACCAGGAGGAACATGCGCAGTCAGGGCCCTGCGCTCTCCCTCCAACCTGCCCTATGCGTCCTGCTGCTGACTCTTTAGAGGGAAGCCCCTGGTGGGGCTGTGGAGAGAGAAGGCAGTGGCCACGCACACATACAGCAAGGACACCTGGCTGGCCTTGGGCATGGGTGTGTGTGTGTGTGTGTGCACACACGTGTGTGCATGTGTACGCGGTTAGTCTGCTTCCCTGCTGAGGCTGACTGGGGTGGGGGGGCTCATTATTATTTAAAGGCCTAAAAATACTGCTGGCCATAAATCAGCTTCTGCTTCAAGGCCGTGGGCTCTGCCCCAAGTGTAGGAGGAAGGAGCAGGTCTGTGCACCACCTGTGTCTGAGGACAGCTGAGGCCCAAGTCCCCAGTGGCTCTTGGCAAAGCCACCTTGGGAAGGCAGGTGAGTTGCCCAGCATCATGGCATGCCCCCAAGGCCACATCATCCTGACCGGGTAGCTAAAGGCTCCTGGCCACCACCTCGGCCCCTGGCCAAGCCCATCCTGGACCAGGACCCTCTGGGAAGGATCCTTGGCCACTAGTGGCTTTCACAGCACATGACCTCAGGTGCCAGGAATGTGCACGCGGCGCGGCCACCATCTGGTTCCCATTACCCACGCTCTGCTGCGGGAAACCTCATCTGCATCTCCGCGCCCTGCGCCCGCCTGGGAGAGATTGATCTGGGCTCATTAGAGACTTCAGCAGCAGGCCGTGAGGTGAGGCACATCTGTGCCCACGTGGCTTGCGGGTCAGCAGGCAGCCGAGGCTCACTGCTCACTGCAGGGCTGGGCATGGTGCACCAAGGGCCCCCGGGCCAAGAATGCCTGTGGATGCCCAGGGCTGAGGCCCCTGGACATTTTCTCTTTAGGGGTCTGGGCTTCGCAGCCTGAGAGTCTTCAGGGCCTCTGGGCCATTGTTGAACATGACATCCAGTTGTCTTTGGGTGAGGTGGCCATGATCAGCAGGAGGAGCGTTCTCCTGCTCTGACACGTACTGCTGAGCAAGACCCTGGCCCAGGCACTGCCATCACACCAACTACGTCCATTCTGCAGGGCCTGCTCCCCTTCTGCTTTAACTTTCCAATTCATTAATAATACCCTCTGCTTTAACTTTTCTATTCATCAGTACAGTAAAAGTTCGTCTCTGGACTGAAACATGCCCCATAAATTTAAGTCTTAAGTTCCAACAGCTGTTTCCTGAACAAGCCAGGAGAAACCATGCAGATCTGGGCCAGGACAACAGAAGGGCCCATTCCCAGGAGTCTAGGGGCGCTGCAGCCGGGCAGCGTCTCTCAAGAAAGCCACCTGGGTCTTCAGCTCTTTGCAGACTCAGGTTGATAAGGTTCAAGGCACAGTAGGGTAGAACACTGGACTCCACAGTGGGTGGGTCCTCATGAAGCTTGAAGAGCAGGAGGGAAGGCGTGTGAGGGAAAACTCTGATGCCCATGGAGGTGGCAGGGGGGGTGGTTCAGCACCCAGCAAGGCTGCGGATTCAGCACATGAAGACTCAGCACCAGAGTGGCTCCACTCCAGCTTCTAAAAATGGCCACTGTCATTATGGCTTTCTCTCCCACCCCCTACCAAGTCCATGAGATGCTTCCTTTAGGGACTCTGTGAACTCCCTGGAATGACAGAAGGATGGAGATGGTTGGACAATTGGTAGGGGTGATACCAAAGAAGGTTGAACGTATGTCCTATTCCCAAATGCGACAGGTAACCCCTTCCTTCCTCTGCCTTGCTGGGCTTTGACTGGGCTACTCCCCAGGACTCAAGACAGACCCTCAGATACCTTCCACAGAGACACCGGGGAGCCTCACACCTGGGCAGCTGGCATGGCCCCATCATTGCTGTCACTGGTCACTTGCTCTGGTTCTAACCTTGGTTCTCCAAAGAAACTGTTGTTACTTTTGGGATGCCAGTGGCCCCTCCAGCTACAACACGAAAGGGCATCTCCCAGTCTCACTCTACCCGACCTCAGTGTCTGTCCTTGGGCCTCTATGTCACTGCTGTATTGGGTGTATCCTCTTGCCTTGCTCTTCCCTCTTGCCCAGGACTCCTTGACCAGCCCTGCCCCCAGTTGTCCTTGCTTGGTCCTTCTTGGGATGTGATGACAACATTGAACACCCAGGTTGCAACCAGGGCGATGCCTGCTGAGCACTGCAACATGCCCTGATTTCACCTGGGGCCCATCTCCCTCACCCCCACCCATGTGCCTCAGGGGGCCCAGTGGTGTCTGCTCGGGACCACGTCCCCCCGGGCTGGGCAAGTGTGAGGTGATGCAGGCTTGCCAGGCTGCTGGGCAAGGTTTTCCCACCTGGAGAAGGCCCCCGAGAGAACCTTTCTCCCTTGGCTCCCTGTCTATGGTGAAGCCTAGACCACACAGCCCTGCAGAGGAGGCAGCTCCCAGGCATTGTTCAGTGATGAGAGCCCAGGTGAGGCCAGGAACTAGGCTGCTGCTACTTTTGCTGGCACCACCTGGGGCCCTGCTCCCGACCAGACCTAGGTTTACAGAGGTGCCTTTCCAAGGAACCATGGTCAAGTCTCAGCCTTCCAAGGTTTCCTGGCTAATAGGGGCTCTCTGCCCACTGCCAGAAGCCAGTGTGCACCCAGGTCACCATCTGGGGGCCAGGAAGCCTAGGACACACCCAGCATCTTATCCCCCATGGCCTTAGCCCCCTGGGCCTGGACAGGAAGCTCCTTGGCCCCAAACTCCATCCCTCCCATCCTAAACAGGGCTGAGTGTGCAGACTGCACCACCCTATGCTGAGCACCAGGCACAGGCCCAGACTTGGCCCCCAAGTGCTCCACAAGGCATGCTAGATGGGAAAGTCTACTGGGACATTATGGGAAGGTTTTCAGCAATGCACTACTCCACCCTGAGGCCTCACACGCCTTCCCCGCTGCCCGTGAGGAACAGCTTTCCTGAAGCCTGCTCGCAGATCGCCACTGGGGCGTGACTCCGTGGATTTCTCCACATTGGGCAATTTTTGTTTTTTGATTAATCAGTTCCTTACTGACCAAATTCCTCTGATTTTTGCAAATGAGCTTGTGTACTTACTCCTGGACTCTACATGCCTTTTCTCTAGATGGACAAGACGTGACTGCTGTTAACCCAAGGTCTGAGAGAAACCCAAACCATGTGAACGGTTCACAAACGCCCACGCCCCCTTCTTCCTGCACTGGCCCCAAGGACAGGCCAGCCTGCGCCCCGCCTCAGAGTGATTAATTAGCCAGCGATCTGCAACAACTCCTCTTCATGCCTAAATATTGTTTCAGCCTATCAGACTGTTAGTGCAGAGCAGGATAAATGACATCTCAGGTCTGGCGCACTGACCTGCAGGGCCTGCTGCTCATCCAGGCTCCAGACAGCCAGCGCCTTTTCCGCGGAGCCCGAGACGCCCCTGGCCTTCTGGGAGTCAAAGTCAAGGCCTATGATAGGCTCTGTGTGGCAGGCAATGCGGCTCCACACCTTCCGCTCAGAGATGTCCCACAGGGCCACCGATCCGTCCTCATAACCAGCCAGGAGAAGTGGGCGGGGGCTGGAATCTGCCTGTAGGGAAAAGCACAGCAGTCAGCTCCCGAAGGCTCCTGATAGTTCTGGGGTAGAGAGGGCTTGAGAAATGGGCTGTCTCTTCTGTTGGCCCTTGGGGCAGCCCAGCCAGGGAGCTGTTTCCTGTGTTCTTCACGTGGCGGTTAACAGTTCAGAGGCTCTGCACGTCCCCTTGATGGCTGACACCATCGGTACAGGGCCTGCACGGGCTAGTGTTGGGGTACCCCGAGGGCTGAGAATGGAGGGCACAGAGCCCTGGGGCCGCCTAGTGTGCCTCACACTGCCATGCCACTGCTCACCAGCTAGGATCCTACCAGGATCTCAGGGTGCTGCTGGGCCCTCTTTTCCACAGGTCTGAGACTCTCGACCCCGTGGTGGGGCCAGTCACCTGTCTACAACCACCAATCAAAGAAAACTGTGAGCTTCATGTCAATGAAAAATGAACTTTCTGTGCTTTGTCAACTTCGCTGCAGAAGCCTCCCAACCCCCAGGCCTGGTGAGCCGCCGCGGCGCTGAGCTACTGTGATGAATGAGGGCGCAGGTCAGAGGGCCCGCACCCTGGGCAGACGCCTCGTTTATCTAGCTTCTGCATCAACTCCAGAAGAGCATGGCAGGAGTCCATGTCACCCTGGCACTGAGAGTGGCGCCCCATACTTGGTGCCTGGTCCCCAGATACTACAAACAGGAAATGCTTCTAGGACAGATGCCTAGGTTGCTTCCAGGACAGAGAGTACCCACCGGCTGATGCCTTTTGTTCTTTATTCGTCTCAGTGTTCCCAACTGAGTTGCCTGGGGTTGGCTTCAGTAGAATGTCAGAAAAACTGAGCATATCCCCTCCCCTGTGAATTCTCCAAGAGCCAGGAGCTCAACTGAGCCTTGGTGAGCTCCAGGTGGGCCTGGCCCTCTCAGCCTCTGGATGGTCACCAGTGAGACTGGGGCCTGGGAGGCTGGTCAGCAAGATTATCTCCTGGGTCACCTGCAACTCTTGAGGATGGTCCACTGCTGGTGGGCAAGGCTGGTGCTGAGCACAGTGCCTGAGCCTCACAGGACGTGGGCAGACAGTACCAGAGGCCCTACTCGCCGCCTGCTGGAGCTCCTGAGAACACGCTGTGTGGGTACGTTCTTCCCTCCTCTGTGGCTCCAATGTGGCCATCGCTGACACACTGTTTCTGGTCAGTCTCCATAGCCCAGGGTGATGCCTGTGGTCTCTGGGTTCTGAGCACCTCAGCTAGTTCAGGGGTTCCATGCTAGTGACCTATCCATTGAGGTACCACAGGGCGGCCAGAGCAGGCGCCAGACTGGCCTGCAGGGGCTCACTCCACAGTTGCCAAGGGGGCTGAAATGCTGAGCTCTGGCCCCTGCTCTCCACCTGCCCTGCAAGCCTCTCTAGCTTCTTTCCTAGCATGCAGGTCCCCGTGGCCCTACAGTGACAGACTGAAGGTAAGACGTGCTCCTATGGCCATGGGCCTTTGATGGCCACACCCTTGGTGCTAGGCTGACTTCCACGAGATGAAGACCTGAAGTCACTATAAAGACTCACTCTGAGACCCCTCCTATCTGCGGTGCTGGTCCTTGAGGTCCCGTGGGAGCCACCAGCTTGGACAGGGTCCATTGCTCTGAGGGCTGGTGTGAGTGACTCCATGAGGCTCCATTCTGATCCTGACCTTTTATATGATAATCATCACAACAAAGCAGGTTGGCTTCTTTGAGGAGTAAAACAAGAACACATCTGAATGTTTCAGAAAAAAATACCATGTAAGGCCACTCCCACACACTCAGGCTTAATAAACTACAGCCTGGACCTTAAGGTTTGGAGAGAAAAAAAGGGACATCTAAGATTAACACAGACTTTTCTTAACAGAACGCTTTCTGTTGGATTCGTATCAACTAACAAAAACGCGATTTGTCCTTCTGTCAACTATATTAATTACCTTAACAAGTTTGTACATCCCATTTCTACACATTTTTCTGCTGGAATTTTTACATGATTATGCAATGACAGCACTGCCAGGGAGTGAAGTGTGAGTGGATGTAGCCGCAGATGTCCTGCCCTGGGACCTGTGAGCACTGCACCGTGCCACAGTGTCACAGCCTCGGGGGTGTTCCCCAAGTGTCCACAAACTTGCTGGCGCCGGGAGTTTCGTCATCTAGGTGAGCCTCAGAGCCTCACCTCCTCACCTCCACGGGCTGCTCTGAAGGACTGTGGCAGCAGCAATACACCATAGCATCAGCTTACCCGGGATCCTGAATTCCAATCGGAACATTTTTAGTTAAGAAACCACAGGAGGAAACCAACTGCTAGAAAAGCCAGGGAATCTTTCTGGTCCTTAAAGGGCCAAAAGGCTTGGGGCAGGGTCTCTGGGGATTCCTGTCCCCACGATCCTATTGGTCATGCAAACATCTCCAAACTGCCTGAGCCCGTCTGGTCTAACTCTTAGGAAGAGTTCAAACGAGCATTGAGGCACAAGGCAGGAATCGCCTGCTCCTGATCCCAGGCTGGCACAGGGTTGCCCTCAGAAGATGCTGGTGAACTGAACAGAGCTGGGAAAATGGCCTGTAAGTAGCACTCCTGAGATGGCCACTGTTGTGACCTGCTCACCAGTTTCTGCAATGGCCAAGATGCTGTTGAGGATTCTAAGTGAATATACCAGACATTTGCTTTGCTGCCCCAAACTTGAGTTGTCCAAGGAATGGATACGCACACTTTGAGCCAGCGCTGACCTCTGGGGTGCTGAGCGACTGTGCCTCGAGGAGAGCCAGAGCCTCTGGTGAAGGCAGGCAGGCCCAGGAGGATCTCTCCAGGCCTCAGGCTCAGCCAAGGAGCCAAAACCCATCCTGCCTGGACTCAGGCCTGTGACACCCCTCACCCTCGACTACTTGGCTTCTGCTGCCACTCCAGAAGAAGCCTCCTGATCCTCTCTAATCAGAAAAAACAGTCAAGAAAAAAGGGAATGGTTGTAGACCAGCAATTCTAAGTGTGGCATGGAGAAAGTCAGCATGTTAAGCCTACTTCTGCCTCTCTGAGGCAAAGAAGTAACAAAAATTAATCCCAAGCACAGTTGGGCTGTGCAGGCTTGCAGGGTTAGTCAGCATTTCCCTCCCAGCTCTGTGCGGGCCAGGGACTGGTGTACAGAGAGGAGAGGAGGAGTCCCTCCCCGGGAGGGGGTCAGCTCAGATGACCCAGCTGTCCCTCCTCACTGTATGGACAGAGAGATGCCCCCCACCCTAACTTGTGGAGGACAGCACAAGCCAGGCCTGCCCTGGGTAGTTTATAGGAGCATCCCTTGCAGCAGCAAGAGAGTGGCAGGGGCTGCAGGGGACAGAGGCTGCTGAGAAAGGCAGCATGCACATGTTCTCCCAAGGGACTAATTGCCCTGTTGGTTTGACGACAAATCAAATCCCGAATGGGGCATGATTCACGGCTGGCGGGCGTGGCTGACAGGGCGTGGCTGGCGTGCGCTAGGCCTTACCTGCCACAGCTCCAGGCACATGGGCATGCCCGGCTTGGCATCTGCCTCCGGCTTCAGGGTGCACACTGACGTCTTGGATGGCATCTCCAGAATCTGAACCTGACAGTAAGAAAACAAGTTGATTTGGGCCGGCGCCAAGTCGAGTCTGCTATACAAACAAGAGACTTTTAAGGCGATTAGCCAAGACTGCTGCAAGTTTCTGTCTGCTCCTGGTAAGAACCTGGGATCTCAGCCTCCTAATTAGGCCGCACAGACTCGTGGGCTCTAGCGCTATGGGCCTTGCAAAACTATGTGTGCGTCATTCCTGAATGACCGGCACATCTCTGAGCAGTGTTCCCGCCCCGCTGCTGCCTCCTGCCTCTCCCGAATTTACCACCTTGCCTAGCAGGAGCCTCAGCTCTCCCATTCTCCCAACCTTTGCCTGCTTCCCTTTCCTGCCGTGAGTTTTACATGTGAACGACTCTGCATTATCCCAGGCATTTCGAATGGTACAAAGACTTGCGCAGGGACCACTTGGGGTCCCACCACCCAATCTACGAAATGACTATAATGTGCATCATGGGAAGCTCTGTTTGGAGCCTGGCTATTCCCAGTGCCCATATCTCTACTCTGGGTGTCATGGCTATTTTGTGTCACCTGAAATGAGCTGGCAGATGTGTCTTGTTGCCCCACACAGCCAGCTCACACTTGGGCCGGCCTATCCACTGAGCTGGGCCAGGTTCTGCCCTACACCATCTGCAGGGGACTGTCAAGGCCATGAGGAGCAGGCTTGGACACTGGAGCTCCTGAGAATGGAACTGGGCTCCCAGTTGTCTGCATGCCTTGTGCCTCAGCTCCCTCATCTGCCAAGCAGGGACAAGAGTGCCACTCCTGCAGGGCTTGGAAGAGGGAAGGGGATTCCATGAGACGCAGGTCTGTCATTCCATGGTGGAGAGACTTGGCTAGTCCCTAGCTCCACAGGCACTGGCGTGAGTGGCTCCACCAACATCACAGCAACAATGAGCAGCCAACTGTGGAGCCACACATCACTCCTCACCACCATGGGGGCATCTTCTGATTTGCAGATGAGGAATCTGAGATCCAGATCGGTCGGGGACATTGAGGGGTCATGGATAGCTATCTGGCACCCAGAGCACAGAACCCCTAGCAATGAGAACCTGAGGTGAACTTGAGTTGTGTGAGGGTCTGAGCTGATCTCACAAATGCACACAGAAAAAGTGGCCTGAGAACTGGAGTTAAGTCCCAGGTCTAAGTTCCAGATCTGCCACACGTGCACTGGGTGCCACATCTGAGGGCAGCCGCAGGCAGAGTGGAAAGCCAGTGTTGTGGCCTGGTCCTCTCAGCTTCAGGGCCCTGTGATATGGCTCATGCCTGCCTCTGTCCTTGGGCAGCGCCTCCACAAGCTGGGGCTGAGGGTGTGCTTTAGGCAAGGCTCTCACCAGAAGCCCGCAGTGTCCCAGCACCAGGGGACAGGCTCACTGCTAGGAAGGGCAAATTCTAGGGCCCCTGTCAGGCATGCACATTTGCACATACACGTGCACTTGTATGCACACAAACACACACTCACACACATGCACACACACGCACACAGGTTCCCCACCACCATCGGGCCAGCATCTGTGGCAACAGCATGGGCTCTTACTGCCCACAAAGGAGACAGAAAAAAACTAAAGTGATGTGAGCAGTTGTTACCATCATTGAAATAAGAGGCTGCCAGAAGAAGGAGCCCCTGGATCAGCAGATGCTCAAGGAAAAGCTATAGCGAAATAAAAAAGAAATATAAGAGGATGTACGACAACCAAGATGCAGTGGCAACTGGTGTGGCCCAAAAGTAAAAACTGCAGAGAAAGGAGAGGGGGCTTTCTGTTCTCTGCGGGAGTGATACTGCAGGGGAGAGGGAGAAGGAGAGAGATGCTCTTTTCAGTCCTATGCCTCAAGTCCAGATCCCTGACCCTGGACCAAGTGCAAAGCAGCAGGCTGCGGCTGAGTGGGAGGGCCCCCTTTGTCGCTTTGCAGAGTCCATGTCAGCAGGCCCATATTCATGCCACGAGTAGACAGTCTGGAAGGACACAGACCAAACTGCTGGAGGCAGGACACCTGATTTCCTACTCTCTGCCCTGTTCTATTTCTTGAATTATTCAGATTTCTTAAAATGAGATTTCCTCCTTTTGTCACCATATCAGGAGGACAGACTGGTTTCAAGATGCTGAGTGGCTGGTGGGGGAAGAAGACACAGGGAGGAGGATGTCAGAGGAAGCAAATGTCGCCAGACAGTCTGCACAGACCTGCAGCCTGGACAGCCTGGCGCACAGGTCCATGGCTCAGGAAGACTCCTCTGGTGACAGTGAGGAGGGGCACAAGGACAAGGGGATTCGGCAGGGGTGAGTCACCCAGAAAGTCTGCTCTAGTTAGGACAAGAGGAGGTGAGGGGGAAACCAGGACAGCCCCGAGGTCTGGACTAGGTGCTATGGGAGAGAGCGTAAGGGCAGGAGTGTAAGGACCTGCATCTTGAGGACCAGCGCAGGCCCAACAGCCAGTGCTCAGAGCCTCCTGCAGACACCACAGTGCTTTCCATCTGGCACTCAACTCCAACTTTTGTTCCCAGAAGGAAAATATTAGGTTTGGACAAGCGCGGCCACCCAGATGGCCAAGCAAAGTGGGAGCGTGTCCTCCCTGGGCACTGTCTGGGCACAGGCCAGCGATGTTTTTCCAGGGTCCCATCCAAGCAGATTCCAGGTGGGAACATGGACAGTAACCATTTTCCCAGGATGTGCAAGGTCCCCAAACTGGCTGCTCCTGAAAAACACCAATGCTGCTAGAATTGGGAGCCAGGAGGTCAGTTAAAAATACCCTCAAGAAGGAGGCCAGCCCCAGGGGACGAGGGCGAGGGCAGGAGGTGAAACGTGCCCAGCCAGAACCCCTGGGGCAGCCGAAGTGGAGGACAGCATGCTGGCCTGGGCAGGAGAGCTGGCTCGGCACGATCTGTGCATGTGCAGCACAGTAGGAAGGCTGCCTGGCTCATGCCCTCCCAGAGGAAACACACCCCTTTCTTTTCACATTAATAAAACTTTTAACAGGTTTTTGGCAAATTGGCAAGAAAAGTGTATGTAGCTCCTAATTGGTGATTTAAATGCAATCATGAACAAATAAATACCTGTTCCTATCTCATTATTTATGAACTGAATATGCGTTAAGACAAATGGTTCTTCTTGGGTGGGGGCCAAACTTTCCCGTGTGCACAGGCCTCGGGTCCCTGCTCAGAGCTGCCTGCTATGCAGGCTCTCAGGGCCATCAGGGGACACAGGGAGGGGGAGGCAGACAAAGGGCTCCCTCTCTCTGTCCTCCACCCCGCCCCCAGCCCCCAGCAGCTAGCCCCCACACTCCCCAGGCCATCCAATCACTACTTACAGGTTTCTTCTCCCATTTCCCTTCAGTTTCCCTAAGAGCTGGCACCTCTAGCCACACCGTCCTCCTCTATCACCCTGCCCTGGCTTCCCGCCATCTGTCCCACATCTAGGACACTGCTTTCCTTGGGGAATTCTGCCTCTTCTGTCCCCAGGGTGTGGATTCTACTGTCTGGACTGACAGTCCCCACCACTAGCAACCACTGCTGGCCACTCTGGCCTGAGCGCCATCTGACAGTGACTTCCAAAGCTCAGTCACGCCTACTCCACCCTCCAGCCCCGTCCTCTGATGCCCCTACTCACCTGTGCCCTTCTGTACTGCGATCGCCACCCCAGTGCCAGCCCTTACCCCTCAACACCCTAGCCCTACCTGTGACTTCTCACACCAGCGCCCAGCTATGTTCCCCAAAAGGTTGCCCTCTCCTTCGGCCAACTCAACTTCACTAGGGCTCTGGTCTGTCTCCCACTACCTCCTGATTGCCTTCCAGGGACTTCCCTGCATACATGCCTGCTCCTCAGTCCTCTGAGGACCTGTATGGGCAGTCTCTCTCTATACTCCTGAGAGCCTCAGGCTTGATACTCATCCATCTATACTGATCCAGGTTCCAGGGCCTCCCAGAGACACCAGCTACCCCCTGAACCTCTTTCCTGACTCTAACCACCAGGGCCACCTCGCAGGTGATCAGGCCAAGGCCCATTCCAAGGACCCTGGAGCTTCGACCCAGTAGACAGACCCAGACCTGTCCCAAAGCTGCACAGAGTCCTTCAGCAGACATAACATTCCTGCAACCAGGTGCTAAGAATGCGCCTGCCCATGTGGGGGAAACCGAGCGCCCAGGGGCTTGTGAACAAGGGGCTGTGCAGGCTGGTGCTCACCTCATCACTGCCTCTCCCTGGCACAGCCAGTGTCCAGTGCTGCTGGCCTCCAGCCAGGATGGAGCCCCTGCAGAAGCCCATGCTCTCTAGGTGCACGGAGTCCACGACGGTGTTTCTGCCCTCCGCCAGGTCCCACAGGCACAGCCTCAGGTCCCGGCCCTGACTGCCCAAAAAAGAGGAGACAGGCCGTGAGCCTTCCAGGTGACCTGCATAAACATCAGCTTGCTGTGGCAGACCTGAGGCCAAAGGGAGTCAGGAGACACTTTCCAGAGATGGGCTATGGCCAGTGCCAGACCATAGGGCTGGGGCACCTCAGCTGAGGAAGGGCATCTCAGCCCCGTTCACACACGAGTCTGTGTCCGAGATGCCCAATGCCTGACACACTCGTGGGCATCCCAGGGGCACACCCGGGGAGGGAGGCCTGCTGTCATCTTCCTGCCACTCTCTCCCCATGCTGCCAAAGCGGGTGTCTCCCTCCCTCCACCACTTTGTGAATTAACTCTGATCACCTGGCAATCCCACCCTCAGGTATTCTCCCAAGTGAATTTAAAACCTACGTTCAGACAAAAACCTGTATATAAATGTTTATAGAAGTCTGTCCATAACTGTCCAAACCGGAAACAAGCCTTCAGCGGGAGACTGGATAACAAACTGGTGCATCTACATCATGCAATTCCACTCAGCAACAGAGGAACAAAGTAGGGAGCATGCAACAACCTGCACGGTCTCAATACATTTTGCCAAGTTAAGGAAGCCAGATTTTTTTCGAAATTTTTTCCAGAGGCCACATACTGCATGATTCCATTGGTGTGTGTGACCTTCCAGGAGAGGCATGATGGCAGGACAGACTACAGGGGTTCTGCAAGGTATGGCCTGCCCTGTGTAGGCCTGGGGTGGCACACACGTGACTGTGGGCATTGTCAAGGCCACTGATTTATGCTATAAAGAGCAAACTTGATTGTGTATATATTAAAAAACAAACAATCAGGACATAAGGATCCCAGGATGGACTGCAGACTATGACAAATGTAGGGCATACTGAGTCCAGCAGGAGGGGAGACAGAAGCTGACCTGAGGAATTTTGGAAAAGTATCAATTCGATACTGCAAGGTTAAAGAAAAAATAACTGTATAGAAATAAAGGACTCCAGTTGGTCCATCTGTTTCTCACAGGGATGTGGGCTGGCAATTCTAAACCTCCTTATGTGTACAGTAGGGTTGAACAGAGAAGTATGTAAGGGGCGGACAAGACCCAGGTTTCTCCCATTGCAGAAGGCAATCACAAAAAAGCACAGGGGAGGCAAGATGGACCTGTGGTTTTGGATTCGGATCAGAGATGCCAGTATGAATGCTTGCTTACGCCAATACGTATAGAGGCAGACAGACACAGAGATGCATACAGGTATATATGCAGCATGGTTCATACAGGTGCATACAGGTTTATACACAGCGTGGTCCGTGCACACACAGGTATTCCCCAGGCTACCCCCTGAGAGGACCTAGAAGCAAAACACCCCAGTAGTGATGAGCATGCCTAGCACCTTGGTCTGCTTTCTTACCCTTTCTCTAAAAATAAGAAACAGGTTTTTAGAGAAATAGCTGAGACTAGGGCTGGAGTGGGGGGAAAAAATGAGTTCTGGGCATCTTGTAGCCAGAAAGTAAGGAAATACTTTAAAAATAAATAAAGGATGGGGGCACATCTAAAGGACCCAGGTGCCAAAGCTGGAGCAATTTGAGAATTAAAATAAATAACAGTAGTATGAGATTATAAGCAAAGAATAAAATAAATCTCCATGAGCCCAGACTTATGAGAGAACATATAATAAATAAATGGAGAAGATAAAACTTCCAATTAAAGTAGAATTCCTCAAAGTAGGAGTGCGGGAAACACAAAGTCCCCATAAGAACACTCCTGTAATAACTGTGGGGGCAGAATCCACCGACGGATGCTAAAATCAGTGGCCAAAACTTAAGGAGAAACAGGATGTATACATCACCTCAAAGAACCTCCCCCAGATGCTTATTACTCACTGTGGCAGCTTCAACATGGCCACACGTTCTTTGACCCTCCTTAATTCTTTGTCCCCAGACCAAGGGACTCATTTCTGAGGAGTGCAGTAAGCAGAGGGAAATGTCTCTGAAGGTAGGGCACCTGCAGACGTACCATCCCCAAGTGACTGAGGTGACCCACATCAAAGATGACTCCTGTGGACATCACAGACCGCCAGACAATGGGACAAGAGCTCTTGGCCTCTGTGGGTTTCCTCCCAAAAGCCCATCAACCCATCTAATCCTGAGAAAACATGAGGCAAACCCAACGTGAGGGTACTCTACAAAACTCCTGACTAGTCCCTCTTCCCAAGGGTCAAGGTCAAGAAAAACAAGGGTAAGAGAAGGAAGCACAGACCACAGGGGACTAAGGAGACATAACAACTCAGTGGGTCCTAGGGCAGAAAAGGACAGTGGTAGAAAAACAGAGAGCCCACACAAGGCCCAGCATCTAATCATTGGTGCTGCCACCAGTGTTGTGACAGATCTGCCCTGTCACACGAGGTGCCCGGGCCCCCAAAACTCAGTGCTGTGCAGCTGGTTGTTCTCCCAGGCTGACCCAGAGCAACTCAGTCCCAGTCCAAATCTCGACTCCATCGTGGAGAACCCGCTGAGCTGATGTCAAAATGCCTGGGCATTTGGAGGACTAGGAATCACATGGCACTCCTGAGGAATAGGCTGACAATGTGCTCTGCTGGGCTACAAGGGAGATAGATGTAAGAGTGTCCCTGACACAGGACAGACCAGAGCCTAATGTGAGAGACATGCTCACATGCAGAGGACATCTGACTCACGGTTAAGATGGCAGTCACGCCATGAGAAAAGGACTGACCTGTTTTTAAGTAACTTTTTTTTAAATTTGTTTCGAACTCAGAGAACAGTTGTGAGAATAGTAGGAAGACCTCCTACACCTCCTTCACCTGGTCCCCTAATTACTAAAATTGTACACATTCTGTCCTGGCCTGTCACCCCAGCTGATCCTCACACAGGGACCACCACACCCAGAAGCTCCTTGGCCCCAGGAGACACTGCACTGGGGTGGGTGCAGCCTGGCGCTCCCGAGCAGTCAAATATGCCAGCACCCTGTGGCCCAGACGTCTCCCACCTTTGGGCATGGGGTCCACCCTGTAGACTCATGAACACCTGGTTCCAGGAGGCCTGAATGGGAGCCTTCTTCTGCTTTATCCACAGCAGGCCCAAGTGGACAACCTGGACTTCTCCACAGACAGTAGAACGTAAGTGATCTAGGTACACGGAATACCACACTGAGAAAGCCCGCACAGAGCACCGTATCCACACGCACTGTGGTGGATCTCACAAAGACAGAGCCTAGTGAAAGAAGTGAGATGAACAGGAGGCTGTCCGTATGGCTTCACTTTTTTAAGTTAAGTAAAAGGTGGAGCAGGTATATTTTGAAGCAAGCTCTCAGACCCACCCTTCTGAAGAAGCCGTAGGAACCACAGAAGGGCTTCGGCTCAGGAGTCAGCCCAGCTGGGGTCTGAGTCCTCACTGCCTTGCTTCCCGGTGTCATTGTCTTCAGCAGGTCTCCTCACTCCCTGGGGCCTGTTTCTTCCTCTATAAAACATGCCTGCTGATACCTATTTTATAGAGTTGTGTAAATTAAATGAGATAATTTATTAAAAGAAAAAAAAAGACAAAATGAGTCTCTTCCTTTGGAGATGCACATTCAGACGGCAAAGCGTGAGCGAGGCACAAGGGGCTGCCTCCGGGGATGGGGGCGGACGGCAGGGCTGGTGGTGCTCTGCTTCCTGCTAGGAGTAGTTACACAGGTGTCCACTCTGTGATAATACAACAGTCTGCAAACGTATTCTGGGTACTTTTCTGTGAGTATATTACACCTTACAATAAAAAAGGCAGGAAACAAACCTACCCAGGTGGCTGTTGAAGGCACAGGTGCATCCTTAAGTTTGCAGGTGGGGCTGGAGGTGTCTGTGGAGCAGCCTCTGGGCTTCCCGGAGGCCTATGTACAGGCTGGAGAGGGCTATAGCGCCTGGCTCCCTGCTTTTTGTCCTCCAGCCTCCCCTTGACATAAAAGTTCACCTTCCTCCCTCAAGAGCCTCTTTGGAAGGGACTTAGCTTCCAAACGCAGCTGGGCACACGGCCTCTAGTGCAATATAAACGCACCTGGGCATTCCAAGCATCTGCACAGTCTGTGCTACAGACCTCCAGATCCACAGGTCCCCTGCCTGGAGCGGGGCTGCTGCAATGCCATCCCAGTTGGAAGTGGGGGTGGTGGTCTCTAACACTGCTCACAGGTCACACCTGGAGCTTGCCACCCAGCACCATGTCAGCCCGGCTCTCTGAGGAGTGAAGCCTGAGAGCAGGGTATCAGGCACCCCAGCACTGATGGCCGGGGGTTCCCAGAGGGCAGCTGGGCCCTGGAGGAGCAGGAGGCCCAGAAGGGCCTACGCCTTGGCTGAAAAGTCTGTAGGAACAATTCAAATGGCAACTCCTGGTGCAAGTGGCTTAGCAGGGTATTTGGACATGATGTCTACTCTACTATCAGGGAAAGACCAAAATCATGAGGGCCGTGTGCACCGAGCGGTGTGTGTGTGTGAGCAGGACATCTGGACCAGCCTGGCCAGGAAGGAGGCAAGGCCCTGTGAAGGCTCTACAAGCACACATGTTCAGACACCTCTGGTCCCTTGCTCACCTGACAGCCACCTTCAGGGTAGTGGTTGCTGCATGAGTCTGGCATAAAAGTGCTTTGCAGACCAGTGGGGGCCCAGCAGGCCTCATCTCCTGGGGACTGGCTCTATGGTGCCAGATGTCCAGAATCTAAGTCCAGAGGAGGAAAACAGGTCAGTCTTGCAGTGTTGCGGCAGAGTGCGTCCAGGAGAGCAACACTTTGACTTGGGGATTCCTGGGCTGGGGGCGTGATTCCTGAATGGGAGCAGATATCAGTGCGACCCAAAACAATGGCCTGCTCTGGAAGCCAGGTGTGCCCCTGGCTCCCTGCACACCCTCCTGGTCTGTGCCCTGCCCTGTCCCTCCTTCTGCCCAAGGGGAGCAGGGAAGCCCCTCCCACTTGTTCTCTCATCCACCTGCCCCTTCCTGTTGCCTCCTGGCTCACCTCCTGCCTAGAGTCCCCAGCCTGTCAACTCCACCAGACCATGGTGGTAGTGCCAGAACACATCCACTTCCCAGCCTGCTGCCCAGCCTCCAGCCCCTCATGGCCCCTGTGACACTCACAGGCCAGGCCTGCCACGGCCCCGGCAAACGCATTCTCCTCAACCAGGAGTGCCAGGCTACCCTTGCTCCTGCCATTTTTTGCTGACCATACACTGGCCAGCCCTGACTGCTGCAGACCTGGGCACCTGTGTGGTTCTCCCAGTGCCCCTGGAAGCAGCCACATCAGGGAGTGGAGGGCAGACCTGACCAGCCCGGTGAGCTTCAGGCTCAGGCTCTGTGTGCCGTCCTGGCAACCAGTCTTTGCCACCTTGTGGGAAAATGGCTCCACTGCCAGGGAGGTCACTCAGCAGAGCGGTGTTGTGACACCAGGGCTCCAGGGCCTGCAGGAGGGAAGCTGGGGGCTCCTCCGAGGGGAGGCCTCAAGCTCAGCCATGGGCCCCCAGTTCTTGCCACTGGAGAGCCTGAGCAGGCCAGGTAGGCTCTGCTCAGGTCACAGGTGGCGTGCGGCTACTGAGAGAGTCATCTTATATGTTCATCAGGCCATTCTCAGTGGACACCCGTCTAGGTAGCACCAGCATACCCCGGACATACTGCCTCAGGATGGCCCGAGAACAGAGGTCACACCCTGTAGTAAATGAGGCCACCCCGGTGGCCTCTACTGAAGAGCTCCTGGCCCCCACTGAAAGCCACAGTTTGGCTCCATCGGGACCACACTCACTGCCACCGAGACCTACCTGAGGAGCTGTTGCCCTTGGGGCAGTGTCTGCAGCCAAGTCACACACTGGCCCCCATGGCCATCCAGGGTGGCAACCGCCCTCCGTGTCTGTAGGCTCCAGATGTGCACCAGCCCACTCTGGGACCTGTTCAGACAAGTGCAGGCACAGGGTCAGGAGGAGGTGTCAGAGAAGGGCAGACATGCCTGGCATGCTCTACAGGGTCAGCCAAGAGACCACACCACTGGTGGACCAGGTGTTCCAGCTGCTCGAGTTTTTCATTTAGGTAACAGCTCTAAATGTGAACTAAGGGTAAAAGTGGCACATGCTCCTCTTCCAAGGAGACCATCAGGAGCCTCTGAGGGCCCCCGAGGTAGAGCTTGCTTCTCTGCAGAGGGAGAGAGGGCCACTGTTAACAGTGCACCTATAACAGAGAGGGTGTGTTTATTTCCTGTCTCCCCCAAGGGGGCAAGGCCCAAGGGGACAGAAAGTCAAGTGGGCTCTAAGAGCACAGTGCACCTGGATGACAGGCAGCCTGAGCCCCTCACTAGGAGCCCCAAACAAACACTAGGCTCATCACTATCTCCCACTCCAGACTTCACCCTGGGCTAGCCCCTGGGGACAGGTTTACAGCAGCTACTCACCCTGAGAGGAGGAGTGGGTGCCCCTGACCCTGGGCCCCTTCCCAGAAATGTAGTGCATGCACCGCTGACTGGGTCCCTCGGAGGACAAACTGGGGGTCTGGCGGCGGTGGTGGCAAGGGCAGTTGGGTTGCCATGCTAGATAGATGGAGGTGCAGTCACCTGGGGACTGAGAGAGGGCATGTGAGTGACCCAACTGTCCCCCTTCAGGAAGGCAGCAGGAGGCCTCCCTGGATACTGTCCACCCCTTCACCCCCTTTTCCATCTGTCTCTTGGCCTCTGCAGCCAAGTGAGACCACCCTAGTCCCACAGCAGTGTGCACCCTTCTTTGGCCATGCTTGCCCAGCACAGAGCCCTCCACAAGCCTCCAGGAATTCTAGTCCACCCCGCCGCTGCACTTTCCAGCTCCCTGCATTCCACTGGCCACCCAGTGCTGTCCCACTCGGGCTGGGGTAGGCCTGTCCTTGTCTGGGCTGTACATCACTCGTCCTGCCTTGCTCCAGCTTCTCCCTCAGGAAGCCCACCCCAACTAGCTTTCCCAGCAAATTCTGAGTGTGCGGGGTCCTCGGGTACCAGAGGAGCAAGCAGGACCAGAAGATGGTCCTCACACATCCTGCAAATGCCTCCCCATGATGGGTCCAGGGTCTAAACACCCACAATTGCTCATCGATATTACCACCCTTGAAGGAGACACACCCTTTATTGTTGGAAAAGGAACAGTCTTGTCAGCTGCCCTCGACCCCTCAGGCTCAGGCCCGAGTGCTCCGGAGCCTGAGTGCTTCCATCAAGGGGCAGAGGGGCCGGCGCAGCAGCATGTAGGCAAGGGGCAAGGGACCAAATCACTTTGCTACCCCCAGGAGGGCTGTTATCACAGATGAGAGACCCTTCTTTGTATCACTGGTCATGTATTTAAGTCCTATTGGGATCCATGCCTCCAAAAGAGAAGCCACCCAGTGCCCCTATTAAGCCTACCCCAACCACCCAACCCTGCAGAGTCCCTGGAGGCCTGTGTCCTCCTATCATGCCACCTCAGTCCCACAGGCAGCCAGAGACTCAACAGTGCAGGGTTGGCTGCTCTCAGCAGGAGTGGGGGTGGGGGTACAGAATCAGAAGTGACCAGCTCAAACAGCCAGAGGGCACAGATGTCTGCCCCGGGCTGGATTGAGGGTGCTAGGCTTTGTAACAGTTCTCAACCTACCTACTTCCAGCCTGCATATAAAACAGAGAGGAGGCCATATACCCAACTGCTATGGTGGCCACAGCTACCAGAGAAGCTGGGGCAAGTAAAACTGGGGCAAAGGAGACAGGAAGGGTTCTTCCAGGAGGGAGCCTTGGTCAGGAGGCTGATGCCAGGGGTTGAAGGGGATTCTAGGCCTAGGATAGAGGCCCACACAGGAGGGGGCTGCAGGACAAGGCTGGGCACGCACACGGGTACAGAGGCAGAAGAGGCATGGGTTTCTCAAATGGGTGCATGTCTGGGATACTTCAGCCACGCCCTCAAATGCCAAGCCCTGTACCTCCCCTCCTTAAGCATCCCAGACCCTTTCTTTCTAGTCTAACTTCAAAAGAGAGCCAGAAGTAATCTGAATGTAGCAAAAGGTTCAAAACACCTAAGAAATGCCACTGTTGAAGTGGCTGCAGTCCCTGCTGGCGGCCCACGGGGCTCCAGGTCACCAGAGAGCAGAAGTAGAGCAGCGACAGGAGCCTGGAGACTACTGGGGCCTGAACAGGGCACAGGGAGGATGAGCCCAGAGACCTGGAGGGAGGCCGCTACCAGCACCCATGTCCAAATAAGGTCTGGCCCCCATGGCCAGTGGGAGTAGGGTTGGGTCCTAGTTCTTAATGACCCAGAGCAGACACTACAGAGCCAGGGCAAGGGCCAGGAAGGGGCAGCCCCAGTCTCTGACTCTAAGGTGGATGATCACCCTTACTGGCCATTCTACCACTAGATCTTGCTTCTGTCACAGAGTTTCAAAGAGAAGGAGGGGGTATCTGGGAACATGCTTTATAAATGGCCAAGTCTGTCTGTCTGTCTGTCTGTCTCTCTCTCTCTCTCTCTCTCTCTTTCTCTCTCTCTTAGGGTTTTCAGCCTAACAACCTCTCTCACCTTTGGCTCTTCCCAAAGGTCAACTGATTCTTCCCAAACACAAGAATGGCCTCTTGTGGGGAGCAGAGGGACCCAACCCCATGCTGCTCCATGACCATGGCCTCTGTTCCAGCATGAGAAAGGTAAGCCACCTGAAGATGCTGCGGGCCAGGGCCACGAATCCTGCAGTGGCTACCCTTGGGCAGGCTAGCCTGACAGACAAGTTCAGAGGAGCAGCTTTTGGATCCTCAGAAGTCATGGCTGGTCGAAGCTGTGTCTGCCCTGTCAGAACAGCTGGCTGGGATGAGCGCAGGGCTAAAGGGCCCCAGATTCAGAAAAAACCAAGAGTGCAGACCCTGCTAAAGTAGTTCAACCCAGTAGAAAAGCCCCAGTCCAGGATGAGGGGGTACTCCACCACTCAGTCTGAGAGACCACCTTTGCAGGTCTCCCACTGTGCAGTCCTGACATGCACACGCACACTGTGTTCATGCGTGCTCATGGACACACATGCACTCACACATGCATACACACATATGCATGCACACATAGGCATGTGCATACACACACACACACACACAATCATACACACACACATCGCCAGCTGAAGCCCAGCCTACACTTGCCACCTGCCTGGGGCCTGATGGAAGTTTCCAGAACCTCACCAGTACAAGGCTCTTTCTGAGGTGATGAAATCAAGTTCTCCTCTATTGTTTTCCCAGAACTGCGGGGAACAAACCCGTCATGTTGTTACAACAACCGAAATGCTCAGGCCAAAATGATGCATCGGCAATTAAAGGTTCCGTCATTTCAAGCAATTAAAATAAGTGCTTTATTTGAAAACTAATTAATTCTAGCTACATATTTTTCCCATGACAATATCCTATGATTACTTGATTTATGACATCTAATTATTCTTTATTAATCTAATTGAGAATAATCGCATTACCCTATCTCCCCTGGCACCCAGCCCCGGGAGCGGAGGCTGCAGCCCCTTGCGCAAGGTCAATGTGATACCGGCCACCACCTCCTTTCCCTATCACTGTCTCTTCCTCCTGGAGGGCAAAGGAACATGAAACTTAATCCAACGCATACAACTTCGAATTCTGCCTGCTCCTCGACATGTTAAAGTGAGATGCATTCTTTTAAAAATTAAAAAGACAATTTGACATAATTTGTACAACTCTGACAGCTTTTTCATCTGATGCTACAAATGCCCCCCAAAGCCTTATAGGCCCTCGGCCTGCAGACAGACTACAATAGCATTCCCCTCCATCCCCTCAGCAGCAGCAGCCTGGCAAGCCTCAGGGCTATCCCCATAGAGAGGGGACCCCAGCCTTCCCCCAGGTGTGGGGAGTACACCTGGCACTCGCCCTCCCATCAAGGTCACATGCCTCAGTCAGACTAAGCAGCCACAGGGATCTGAGGACACCCTCCTGGCAGAGGTAGGAGCTCGTACACAAATGACCGGATACTTGGCAGAGACCTGCGCAATCTATGGGGGCCACATCAGCAGACAGAACCCAGGTAATTAGAGAGGCAGAGGAGGCAGGGCCAGGGGAGGGGCTGATGCCCAGAGACCGCAGGTTGCTACCCTACGTTCTTGGGCTACTCGGGGTTCATACTTCTGTGCGTGCCACAGCCTGACCCATGAACATGTCACAGGTCTGTCCAGGCACCTGCCCAGTGCTTGGTCATGGAACCCATTCCTTTTACTGAACAGGACCACTGTTCCCTAAAGAGGCCTAGAAATCAAGAAAGAAGTGAGCCAACATGGGGGAGCTGCCACCCAGAGATGTGGGGAACTGTCCCTGCCTGCCCTAGCCCACCAGGTCCTGCCTCACTAACGGTATGTGCATGAGAGAGGCCTGCATGAGTGCCAGGCAAGGGCACAGTCAGTACCAGCTCCAGCAGCCCTACGAGGCACTTGAGCATTCCATAACCAGCATAGACTAGGGAGGGGCCACTTTATAGCACGATGAAAGTCCTGATTGGTCCTCCCCGCAAAAAAAAAAAAAAAAAAAAAAAAAAAAAAAAAAAAATGCTGATAAAATAAAAAAACTAAATCTTCACTACATCACTAAGTTGGTTTTTAAAAAGCCTGGAATGTTCAGAGGCCAAACACTACAAAAAAGTCAAACCCAGTGAGGTCTGTGGAGCCTGCAGCTGGCTCCTCCACTGAGGGCATTTGCTATACTAGTGACCTGGAGTTCCAGCAAAAGACAAAACTAGGGCCCTCCCAAGGTGGGTAATCTCAAAGCAGCATCCCCATAAAGATGAGACCCCACAGGGCTATGTGCTCAGTGTTAGGCTGAACCAGAACTAAAGCTGCACCCAGAGGTGCCAGAATAAAGCCAGTCCTCAGTTTTCAGCCCTAATTCATAACACCATGGGAGGTCCCCAAAACTTCAGCCTGTGAAGTCTCTCAGAAGGAGTCCACCTTCAACTCAGGCCTCAACAAATCCACAGACAGGTAAAGACCTGTGAAATTTGAGCTCATAGTCAAAACTCAAAAAAATAAATAAATGTGGCACCAGGAGTGAGAACCATTAGAACCAACAGGAAGCAGAACTAGGCCCCCAGAGCAAAGCATTCAGGTATATAAAATGAGAATGTTTAATTGTTTTAAAGAAATTATTTAAAAGAAAGGAACTGAACTACAAGTAGAGAGCAAGAAACTATAAAACTCACCACTCAGATTTGAAAAAGGGCCCAACTGGGTGAAAGGTTATTGGGAAACAGGTGATTTGTGTAATACCAAGGTATTACTCTACAGATTATTTACTAATCACAAAATGAAAAGGTTCCTTTACAATGGAGACATATGGCTGTTACCACCTTTACCATCTTCTCAGAACTGGCACTGCCATTAGTAAATTGACATTCCTTATCTCCTGAGTTTTCACAAGACATGATGCCATTCTGGTACATCCGTGTCAACAACATGCAGTAAACATCAGATACAACCAGATTACGAGACACTGGACTAGAAAACTAACTGGACTTACCAAAAAAGGTCAATGTCAAGACAAACAATAGCAAAAAGCAGGGCCACTCTTCAAAATTAAGAGACTAAAGAGACATCGCGACCAAATGCAATGTGGAACTTCTATTAGACCCTGGATCAAAAGCGGCGGGACTACAAAGAATATGTTTGGAACAACTGAGTAAATCTGAATACGGACTGCAGGTAATATAGAATTACTGTTAATTTTCTTGGGAAGGATAGTGATATTTTATGTATAAGAATGTCCTTATTCCTAGGTTATGGTATTTTGGGGGCAAAATGTCATGTTTGCAATCTGTTTTTGAATGTTTCAGGAAAAAAATCTCTTTATCTCCATCTACATACAAATATATAGGCAGAAAGGTAAAGCAAATGTGGCAAGATGCTAACAATTGGTGAACACTGGTGAAGGATATGTAGGTATTCATTATATTATACTTGCAACTTTTCTATACGTTTAAAAATATAAAAGCAGGCTGGGGGAGGAAGACAAACCCACACTGGACTCACATCCAGAAGACACACACACATCAATACAATAAAAAAAGCAAAACGTCAAAAAGAAAAGTAAGCAAAAGACTTGATTAGACATTTCACAGGAAACATAAGTGGCCAATAACATATGAAAAGATGTTTAACCTAATTAATAATCTTAGAAATGCCTGTCAAAACCACAATGTGGTATAATTACACTTCTAGCAGATAAGCAAAAATTAAACAGTCTGTCAAACAATGACCAAGATGTGGGACAAATGGAACCCCCTACCATGCCAGAGGGAGTATTAAACTGAAACATTTTGGAAAACAATCTGGGACTATTTTGCACACCTTATGACACAGCAACCCCACTCTTAGATGACCACCAACTGCAGAATGGCATAAACTCGGTACATTCATATGATCGAATACACCAGAAAATTGAAAATGAATAAACTCCAATCTCACAGAGATGAAACTCAAAATCATAATTTTCATCAAGAGACATTAAAGACGTAAAAACAAGGCTACAAAATGACAACAAAACTGAAGCTACAGACAGGGAGAAAATATTCACAACAATATATCTGATAAAGGATTCATACTCAGAATATAAAAAATGATACAAAACAAAAAAGTTAAAGTAATTCCAAAAGGCTAAAATTAGAGATGAATGGTCTATCAGGCACATGGAAACAGTAAGAAAGCAGAGGTTGAAATACTGATATGAATAAAGTTGAATTCTAGCCAAAAAGCATTAGATTTGACAAAGTCACTTTATAATACAAGTAGCTGAAATTTACAACAAATATATAACAGTTATAAGTATCAACGCACTAAATAACAGAAATACCACCTTTATAAAGCAAAAACTGTAGGAGATGCAAGGAGTCACAGAAAAAAAACTCACTTACAGTTGGAGAACATACTGTACCGCTTCTAGTAGAAGTCAGATATAATGGACAGTAAGGAGATAGAAGACCCAACAGGGAAGATATGGTGGATCTATATGGAACTTTACACTCTAGTAACAGAGACTATATACCTTCTTCTCAAGTGTATATTAACATGTGTAAAAATTGATTACATATTGGTTCACGAAGAAACATCAGTAAGTTCCATAAGTAACAAATAGAATAAACAATACTCTATGACTACAGTACAATTAAACCAGAAATTAACAAAATAAAAACCCAAATATCCTCTGAACTAAAAATTTAAAACCATTTACTAAACAACTTTTAGGTGAAAGGGGAAATATTTAAACCACAATTTTTTAAAATGACAATAAAAGGCACTACATACCAGAATTCGTGAGATATAATTAAAGCTTTGATCAGAAGAGACTAACATCATTTATAAATGTCACACAAAAACAGTAAATAAAATATTAGCAAACAGAATACAACATCAAACTAAGAAAATAACAAATGATAATCAAGCAGAATTTATCCTAGGAGTAAAAAGTTGGTTCAGTTAGGAAATCCATTAATGTCTTATACCATATTAATAGATCTATAGAGAAAAGTTATATAATTGTCACCACAGATGCTGAAAAAGCCTTTGATGACATTCAATATCCAGTTTTTAAAATTAAAAGTTAAGCAAACAGAAACCAATGGGTTTCTTAAAACCAATAAAATATATACACACAAACTCTTAGTTCTAAAACCAACATATTGCTTTATAAAGAAATACTGAAGATATTTTCACCAAGATCAGAATAGCTATTGTCTACACTGCTATTCAACATTGTACTGGAGATTTAAGCCAATGCAATTAACCAAGAAAAATCAATTAGAGGCATATGAATTGGAAGAGTTTAAACTATTTTCCAGATGACATGATGGTATACAATAGAACCTTAGATAATTAATGATATATCAGATTCAAACATTTAAAAAAAACTTCATATGGTAGCAGGAAATGAAACAAAGAGTTCAATAGCTTTCATATATACAAATAATAGCCTATTAAGAGAAAATCCCATATACAACACCAACTAAAAAGATAAATACTTAACAATAAATTTTCAAACTTTCTCATGTCAAAAGAGATAAAATTCTAGTATCTATAAAATAAATAGAACACTTCAAAATCAAGGAAAGAAAAACTAAAGGTCAAATAGAAAAATGAGCAAAAGGCATAAAAAGACAATTCACAAAAAATATATGAAAATGGCCCTTAAAGGGGTGGTTCCATAGAGTAGTGGTTAGCATGTCTGCTTTACATGCAGAAAGTCCTGGGTTCAAGCCCCAGTGGAGCCAAGGCCCATATCTCGGGTGTGCCAGGTCCTGAGCGCGCCAGGCCCTGGGTGCACCAGGCTCCGGGTGTACGCCATGAGCGTGTGGGAGGAGACACCCTGCCTTTAGAGATCCACTTCTTAAGGGAAGACGGCAACATCTGTAGGTCAAGGGTGGAAGTGTGGGGAGGGGATTAAAGAAAAAAAACAGAAAAGAAAATGGCCCTTAAATATATACAAAGATCCTTAACCTTACTCACGGAGAAATATAAATTAAAACTATATCGAGAGGTTTCTGGTCCTGGCTAGGATGAAATAAGCTCACTGTAGCCTCTATCTCTGGCTGATTGCAACTAAAAACTTGGGACAAGGTATAAAAACTCTAAAAACTCTGAAAAGTGAACAATAGCTGACAGATTTTGGAGGCAAGCAAAAGCTTGGAGAAGTGACCTGTACTGTGACAAATTTCCTGTTTTTATTTTTTGTATCTTGTAGCATTGCCTTGAGGATAGGCCTAGGTTGCACAGCCGAAAGGCAGCAGTAGCTAAAACTTAGGTAGAAACCGCTAATTTCTGTGCAGAGAAAAAGTCTGAAGAATGTGAGAGGAAATCCCTGGTGGTTTGTTTTCTTCTTCTCTTGGTGGTGCCCCAGGGATGAGCCCTAAACAGGGAGCTGTGTGGAAGAAGTGATTCTTTCTGGCCAGAGTAACCCAGGGAAAGGGACCCTGCAGTATGAAGTGTGTGTGTGTGGGGGGGGGGGGGCTGGGGGAGGGCGGGGGGCAGGAATTGCAGAAAAGAGAAAGATAAAGAAAAAGTTCCCTTAATTCTGAAAATGAACCCACAAAAGACCCAGGCTCATTCCTGAGCTGCATGTGCCTGGGACAGGCCTAAAGCATCACCCACTTTAAGAACTGGACTAAGATTTAAATCACCACCCAAGTCTCAGACTGACCATGGAGTGGCTGATGTGTGGCACAGACCCAAAAGAGCATCTCAAAAGCTTTGAAAATTGAAATGAGATAACCATATCCCACAGAGAGCAAGACAGAACCTGTCTTGCAAAGCTGACTGGGCTGACTGCCTGTTAACACAAAACTCAACATTCTCCAGAGGATCCAACATAATACTCAACCCAGGATATGTCTAGGATACAATACAAAATTATTCACTATACCAAGAAACAGGAAATGAGACCAATTCTTAAGGGGAAAAACTTACAGATTCCAACTTCAAAATGATTCAGATATTGGAAACATCACATAAAGATTTTAAAGAAGTTATGATTATGCTCCATGAAGCAAAGGTAAATACACTTGAAACGAATGGAAGGAAAGTTCTCAGCAGAGAAATAAAAACAATGTTTTTAAAAACAGGACATTTCTGAACTGAATACAATATTTGAAACAAACAAAAAAAATAATGGAATGGGAGATAACAAAGGAAAGAGTCAAGGAACATGAAGACTGATCAATAGAAATTATCTAATATAAGACCAGAAAGAAAAAAGATTGCAATCAATGATTAGAGCATCAGAGACTTTTGGAATAATAGTAAACTGTCTAACGTTCATGTTTTCGGAGTCTGAGAAGAGGAGAAAGAGATTAGAAAATAAAAATTACCTGAATAATGCCTGAAATTTTGCAAATTTGGGAAAAGAAAAATTTATAGATTCAAGAACCCAAATAAATCACAAGCAGGATAAAACCACACTCAAACACATAATTTGTTGAAAAATAATTTTAAAATCTTGAGAGTAATGGCACATTATACATAAGGAAATAATAATGTGAATGTGTGCATTTCTCATCAGAAACCATGGAAGTCAGAAGACAGTGGAACATCTTTAAAGTATTGAAAAAGAACAACTCTATATCCAGCAAATGATCCTTTGGGAATAAAGGCAATATAAAAATATTCTCAGATGAAGGAAAACTAAGATAATTTCTTGCCAGCAGATGTGCTCTAAAAGAAATACTAAAGGAGATTCTATAGCTCAAAAGAAATGATAATCAGAAAGAAATGTAGAACTTCAAGAAGGTAGAGGAAGAGAAAAGGCAGATATCTGGGCAAATATAAAAACAAGTTTTACCTCTTAAGTGAATATGTTTATTATTAAAATTATAACACTGTCTGGTGGGTTTTCGCTATAACAGCTTTAATAACATGAAGGTGGGAAGGTAACGGCTTCTATACTTTACTTGAAATGAAAAAAAAGATAACTCTAAGAAGACTATGAAAGGTTAAATTTGTACTCTGTAATTCCCTAGAGCAAACATTAAAAGCATAATATACAACATAAAAAGATATAGCCAAAAAGCCAGTAGAAAAATTTAAACAGAATATTTGAAAAAATCCAAATAATCCAAAAAAAGGCAGAAGAGAGGGGATAGAAAAACAAAAAATCAGAAAAATCAGGAAAAAGAGAAAACAACAAAATGGTAGACCAAAACAGAACCATATAAATAATTATAATAAATGTAACTATTCTCAACATTTTATAAGACCCAACGATTATAAGCTATTAAAAAAAACAACTATAAGTTGTCAAGAAGAAACTCATTTTAATTTAAAAATGTAGATAAAAAGTAAAAAGATAAAAGATATGTTTATACAAACAGTAAAAGAAAGTTGGAATGGATATATTAATATCACACAGAGTAGACCTCAAAACAAGAAATCTGAATGAAGTATGAACTTGAGTCAGTAACCACGTATTTATGTTGTTAAAAAGGAACAGGGCTCAGCCAGCTTCTGTGTACAAGGTAACACAACACACTGGGCCACTGCTTTCTAGGCCATTTTCTGGGGGCCTATTTTTCAAATGAAATATTGTACAATATTTTTGTGCCATTTTTTCTCACACTACAGGAAATGGTATTTAACTTACCATTAATGTATTATGAAAACCCAGTTTCCTGCTTAGATTCTTCTGGCTTTAGGGCCAATTTCTAATTCTATTCAAGTTGACTTTAAACAGATTTAATGACAATTTTTAAGTGTTTCTTCCATTTAAAATAATTCGCCATCCTATTTTTGCCTTAATATAAATAGATTTAAATTCATCAGTAGTGCCCCCAATACAAGGTAATCAGTATTCAGTTAGGCAAATTGTTGGATGACTTTTACCATCACCATTATCATCACCATCATCACTATCATCATCATTACTTCCAGAATTTGAGTAGCATGCCAGGAAAAGGAACATTTATCTGACAATACTACTCTCCACCAGCCCAACCTACTTATTCTCTTTGAAGTAGCACAACCATTCTAGAGGGAAGATTCTGAATTGGTTGGTCTTCTGGGCTGGCAGGAACAGAGGCCCACTCCTTCTGTACCTCCCAGGCCACACCTGGAACCTGAAAGACAGTATCTGCACAGGCCCGTTCTGGTGAGGCCTGGTTGCCCTCCTGCCTTTCTGATCAGGACAGACCACAGCCAAAGCCCAGAATCCCAGAACAGTCCCTGCATTCATCAGTGAGGGCCTTAGCCAGCGACATTTTCTCAGCTGGCCCCTTGAAGTCCCATCATAGACACAGCAGCCTGCAATCCAGGCCAAGTCACTGGGAAACTTCCCAGTGCTGCTGCTTCACACTAGGAAATGGAGGTCTGACCACAGCCCCCCACTGTCTTTGAGGTACATGGAGATCCAAGGAAGTCAGCAGGTATACATACAATGCATCAGCACCAGCCTGTGCCAAGTTGTCACCTCTCAGTCACTGAGGCCCCTGGGGTCAGTGTCCTGTTCACAATGTTGGCTCACTGCCCATGATGGAGGTAGGGGCAGCCCCTAAGTAATGCCTGGGCCCTCAAGAGGTGGTCCTACCATAAATCAGGCGCTCTGCAGACACCAGACCTGCCCATGACAGCTTCAGAAAAACTGCATCCAGATGAGGTAAGGGAAAGAACAGTCTGCTAGGATAGTAAGATTCAATCCTGTTACCTGTAGCTCCTGGCCACAAAGAACTGGACAGACTCCCAGGACAAGGAAACATACTGTACCTCCCTGCTTGGTCCCAGCCTGGGAAGGACCTGGGCAGGCAGGTGGGCCAGCCACGGCCCAGCCTGGCCTGAGCTCAGAGGCGGGTTTGCCTAGAGTAACTCAAACTTCACAAAGAATCCATTTCTGGAATGGGGCTCCATTGGAGAGTCGGAGTCAAAGGCGCACTTCATAGCTCCTTTCCAAACCCCATGCATTGTCAGGGCCCTTGCCCCTTTGAAGCCTCGGTGAGTGATTGAAGCGTCTACTTTCTGAGGGGCAGATAGCACGGGCCGGTAATCTGACTCTAAGCCCAGGGATAAAGGTAGTTTGTTTCCTCTCAGCCCATCTGTCAACACCTCCTCAGTAATTAGCCCTAATTATTACCAAGGGCCAGCCTCCCATTCGGTTATTAAATCAGAAATAGTATCGTGGCTGGGCATCTGTCAACGCCTGGCTGGCGACCTTGGATTCATTGAATCCTCTGTCAGTATCCATGCTTCAAAGATGCAAATCCTGGGGAGGGTTCCGGGGATACAGCTTGGCCAGCCTGGGAGGGAGGGAGGGAGGGAGGGAGGGAGGTCCACTGATACCATAAGCAACCCAGCCCTGCATGCCTTGGGCTTAAGAGCCCAATAGGGAGGCGGGAGCCAGGCATCATACCCACATAGCAGCAAGTGTACACCCCAAGCACAGCCATTCCCAGCTCCCTGGGTGACTGATATAACTGTGTATGTGTAGCGGGGGGTAGGGAGGGTGATAAGGCACACCCCTAACAATTCTTCCCCTAGAGGACCAGCAGCTGGTCCTAGGCTTGCCTGGCTCCGGCACAGCCATCTCCCAGAAGCATCAGGCAGTAGCCTTGGCCTCAACTGATGAAGCTGGGCCTAAGGCTGGAGAAAAGCCCTATTCTAGCTATTTTGCGAGTACATAGGGAAAACACCAGAGTTTTGCTGTCAGGAGCCCCCTCTAAGCCTCACATACAGCCTGGGCACCCTTGCAGAAAGGGCATCTCCCTGAGAGCAAGTCACCAGAGCAGAACTTGGGGGAAGGCCTCTACTGGTATCTGTGGTGGAGCCAAGAGTACCAGACTCGTGAAGGCCCTTGGGGAAGGACGGCCACCCACCTCTGTCCTTGGCCTGAAGCCTCTCCATCAACCCAAGAGAATCACTTGCTCCATAACTTGAGACTTTCTACTCCTGCGAAGTTCAGCCACGCCTTCCAGCAAGACCCAGAAGTGGGCACTGATCTCACCTCCCTGGGGGCAGCATCCCAGCAATTCCTGTGAAGCTCCCGGGGGCTCCTGGCCTGCAGTGAGCCAAGCTTTGCCCCACAGTGCTTACCTGCTCACCCGACCAGGTCTCTAAGTATCCATTCCAGATGAGCCCCACTGTGTTTTGGGAAGAGGGTAACAGAGGCCAAGTAATAGCTGCATCTCCTTGACTCCTCTGCTGGGGTCAAGGCACATGTGCTGTGGTCAGAGACCAGGCAGAGGTGAACACGCCTCTCCCACCAGCCCACTGTGGCCTGCTCTTCTCCCCTGCCTTGCCACAGCCAATGCACTGGCAGGATCAGGCAGGACTAAGGTAGCAAGAGCGAGCCTTGGGGTGACAAAGGCATGGTGATATCTGACAGCCTTGAGGCTAGAGGTATGAGGTGTGAATGACCAGTCTTCCCACAGCCAGCAGGGGCTTCTGGCCGCTGTGGGTGCTGCAGCAAGTCGCAGACTTCTCCCTGGAACTGGGGGACACACCACGCTTGCCAGGCTGAGAGGAAATGCCAAAGTGGGGCCACTGGGCTGCAGGGGCAGGCAGGATGGGGAGGCAGGGCCTCTCTATGAACAGGCATCTCAAGCTGCAGCTGAGGACATCCGTCACCCCCAGGTGTAGGTCCAAGGAACTCGGTAAGATGGCAGGAAGGAAGCCTAATTGAGGGGCTTTTTCAGCCAGCCTGACCCCCAGGCATTTGTGGGCAGGGTGGGAATTTGGACAGCAATGGGCAGTCAACCTTTCTTCCCTGGTAAACATACGGAAAAGCATGTTGTTTTACAGGAAGTGTGACCATTCCCGTGCACCAGTGCTGACCTCTGGGGCCCTTCTGTCAAGTCTGGTCCACAGTGGCCAGCTGCCCAGTGTTTACAACTGTGTCCAGACAACACTCACCTAGGGCATGGAACAGGGGCTAATCCCTGCAGGCACGTCCAGGAAGCTCCTGGGAACCCAGTCACACTTGGAAAGAAAATCCCTAACCATGGTAGTAGTAATACACTTTCTTACAGGGATCCAAAGGGTTGCTCCTATGGCAGAGGCTACCTCAAGTGGGGGGGTCTCCCTCAGCGATGCAAATAACACACCTACAGACACATGTTCACAATGGGCTGCAAGTCTGTGCACACACATGTCCAGGTGCACATATCCACACGCATGTACTCACACTAATGGCCACCAGCAGTGTTTGGATAAAATCTAAGAGAAGGGTGAGGGACACTAGTTATAGCCCTGAGGAGCCTGCTGCACATGAGAAGTAGGTCTCTCCAATTTATAGGTGGCAAAAGTGAGAGAGAACATTCAGCAACTTGAGGGGAAGTGGGGGGACTAGGAGGCTGCAGTGGGTATTGTAAAGTGTGGAGTGGGCCAGGTGCACAGGGGCAGAAATGCTCTGGTCTTGGGTCACCCTCCCAACCCAGCCACCTCAAGGCTCCCTTTTGTGCCCTGAATTTCAGGGGAGGAACATGGGGTCTCAGTGGTGGGGAGGCTGCAGTGCTCCAGGGGGACAGCACATTGGATCAGGTACCTGACCAACAAGCCTCCTGGACCACCCACTCTGCAGGCCCTCATGGGGGGCCCACCTCTCTGCCCACAGCCTTCAGAAAGCCTTGGCTACAGTGCAAAAACATCAAAGTGAATGACGCTGTGCACTTGGGACCCTGTGGAGCCCAAGATGTGGCACTTCCAGTGGCCAGCAGGTGTCCCTATGCTGACCACAGGTGGAAAGCAGCCCAGGGACATCCTTCTCTACCATCTAATGGCTCTGCCCATGGGAAGAAAGAAGCATCTAGCAAGTGGGTAAGTACCCACCAGCCACAGGTACCAGCCCTGGCTGTGTGTCCCTGAGGCAGGGAGAGAAGGAACAGGCTGCCAAGGGAATCCTCCAGGCCAGTGACTCCTTCCAGGCCCATCCCTGACGCCCCTGTAACAGACATCAGCTCAAAGAGAAATAAAGTGAGCTCAGCATTCCTGCCATCCCAGAGAACATGCTTGGCCCAGCAGTCCACCGACAAACACCCCCAGGGGAAGGACTGACCACTGCTGGAGCCAGGAGATGGCCACACTGCAGTCCACTGTACCATCTTCTCCATTTGTTTGTGATAAAACACAGTTTAAAAACTAGCCAATAGTCTACAACCATGCTACCCTGAACAAGCCCAATCCCATCTGATCTCAGAAGCTAAGCAGGGTTGGGCCTGGTTAGTACTTGGATAGGAGACCACCTATAAAGACAAGGTGCTGCAGGCATAAAAATTTTTTTAAAAAATAAAGGATTGTAAGCTGACAAGATTCTTGCAATCTGTGAGGGTTGCTTCATCTAAAAAATGAATGAAAAACTAGCCAACACAATTTGAAGAATAGGGGTGTGTGTGTGGGGGGGGGGGTTCCCTACCGGATAATGAAAAGTCACCATAAAGCTGTGTAATTAGTGAGGGACAGAGCAGAACAGAGAGCCAGATGTGTATGAGATGTACTACAGACAGGTAGAACCAGCATGGCATCTGGCACCCAAGGCCGGTAGTCACCTACTCTATGGCAAAAAGTGAAATGGGGTCCTCTACATATCAGGATAGAGTAGGTCATGCTGTGGAAAACACAAACCCCCAAACTCAGCAGCTTCACACATCCAACATTTATTTCTTCCTCCTGTTACACATCCAGAGCAGGTAGGTGGAGGGATCCTGTTCTTCACAGGTTCTTTGATGCTGACAGAAGACCTCTCCGCATACCATGCTGTTAAAAATTCCAGTCAATGTAAAAGGCAAAACACTAAGACTTGGGAATACAGGCTAATGTCTTTGGACTCTCAGGTAGGAAGAGTTCTTAAGAGGGCTGCATACAGAACTGGGCACTTCCTGCTCCAGGGGCCTGGAGGGGCTCTACACATGGGCACTCAGGGCTACTTAGAAGGGTGCTCATGACAACACTGCCCCAAATTGCAAAAATAAAAATGAAGAAATCCATCCTGGGCAGTATTAAAGACTAAACTGTGTCATCCCAAAATTCAGATGTTTAAGTTCTAACTCCCAGCACCTCAGAACGTGACTATATTTGGAGACAGGGCCTTTAAAAAGGTAAAGTTAAATGAGGTTATATAGGTGGGCCCCAACCCAATATAACCAGTGTCCTTATAAGAGATCAGGATACAGACTAGTACGAAGGGACAACCATGTGAGGACATAGGAAGAAGATGGTGATCACAAGTCAGGGAGAAGTCTCTGGAGAAACCAACCCTGTAGACTTCTAGCCTCCAGAACTCAAGAACTGAGTTCTTTCCAGCGTATTGATGCAGCCTGCCCTACTGCCTTGATGGCGGCACTGCTGAGCCCTGCTTGCTCTTTTCAAGGCTGAGTATCCCGCTCTGCCCTGCCCCGCCCCGCCCCGCCCCGCCCCACCCCACCCCACCCCACCCCACGGGAAGATTTGATGCTCTTATCCCTTGGAATTCAGGTATGGCTTAGTGGCTTCTCTGGTCACAGTAATGAAAAAGAAGTGACAGTCTCTTGTGGTTCTCTGTGGTCTTTCCGCTACCTCTGTGGTCGTGAAGAAACATATCCAGTGGGGCTCCTTTCAGCACAGGTCCCTAAAGACACTCCAAAGGGCAGAGGGTCCCCAAGCTGATCTGTGACAGACAGGTGGCTAGATGTTGAAGGTTTCTGTTACTGCAGCAGAGCCTAGCATCTCCTGACTCAGACAACAGGATAATAGCTATTTAGCTCTTTCCTTACCACTAGACTTTTGGGCTATTCCCAGTTTTGCTGTTAATGCAGTGAGGCCTACTAGGCAGTCACTGGGGCTCAGGCCACTGCACAGACATTACTTCATTCAACTCTCCCACTGTCTTGTGAAGATGAACTACTTTAACAGTTCAGAGAGGTTGAGTGATGCCAAGGACCCTCGGCTTACAAGTGGAAGAGGCAAGATGAGACCAAGCTCAAGCCCATGCTCTGAAGCCCAACACTGCAGAATGAGCAACGAATCTGCACGCAAGCAAGTGGTCATGGTCTGTGTGCCTAGAAATGTATGTGGGGGAATCGTAGTATTTGATATTCCCACCAACAGCATGAAAGTGTTTCTCCATACCTTCAGCAATCCTGGGTGTCTGAAACGTTTAAAGTCCTGGAATCATAGGCAGGAAAAAATTCACTCTGTAGTAATGATTTTTTAAATGTTTAAATCTTTAATCCATCAGGAGAATAGGCTGATATAGAGTGAAGTATGTATCCAGTTTTACTATTTTTCAGATAGCTAACCACTTGTTCTAACTCCTTGTACAGAATAATCCATTTTACCCACATTAATTTGAAACGCAACACTTCTAGCATGAACTAAATTCCTTATTTATTTTGGTTTATTCCAAAGTTATCTATTCTCCCGTTCATCCATCCACACGAACAAACATCCAAGCACCTTCATTACGGAAGCTTTATAAAATGTTCAGTATCTCGCAGGATGTTTTCCTCAGTATTTCCAATGCTATAACTTTCCTTGGAGACAGGTTCTTTAAAAACCCTTCCAAAGAGCCCACTATGTCCCATTTTTAGGAAATAAAATCTGTGGGTATTTCCAGGAGAGTGAGGGACAGACACGATGGTCTGGAAGGTAGGCCCCAGCACCTCAGCCTGCCCGAGCCCATCCAGCAAACCCTGCCAAACCGTGTCACTCCCAGGAGCACCCTATCCAGTAAGCCCACCTGTGTAGAGAGCCAGGAGTGGCAAATGACTCAAGGTCCTTCTCTCCTGGCCCTCTGTGTTCCAGCTCCCGTACAGAGCACAGTGAGAAAGCAGCTAGGTCATGGCATCTGCCAAAAGGTAGGGCGAAACACCAGCTGTCACTTAGCAACACCACATGCACTGCCTGTGCTGAAGGCCAGGCCAGAGCCCTCCCAGCCTCTCCTGACCCCCCCCCCCCTTCAAGCACCCAGGAATGGGCAACTTTGCCATCACCACTGAGGCCCCATCTTCCTCTCTTTTCCTTTGTGACAAGAGCCCAACCACAATAGGACCCATTCTCCAAATTAAAAAGCAGGTCATCTGGGCTCTTACCAAATCCTCTCAGGCCTGCCTGGGCACAGCTAACTCTCAAGAGAGGTATGTCAGACTATAACTCAAGTCCACAGGAACTGCCTGGAGCCTGAAGGAGGAAAGGCCCCAACAGGACAGGGCTTTGGAAGGGAAAATGGTGGTCTTGAGCTGAAGAAATTCACACTAGGTCTACTAAACAGACAGGAAAGGAAGCCTGTGCAGAGGCCAGTGACACAGTGGGGAGGTTAGCTGAACTGTCTGTCCCAGAGAGCAGCTCTAGATTCTACTGCCAGAATCATCTTATCAGATTAAATGAGGGCCCTTCTGATGATACTACTAATGATGAGATCCACAGGGAGGCCAAGCCACAGCTAAGGGAGGTAGTGGGGAGCAGACAGACCTGTGCCTGCAAAAGGAAGGCCTGGAAGTGAACGGCAGCAGAGGGGTAGTAGTAGGACCCCACACAAAAGTACTAGGGTTGGGCTAAGATGGCCAGGGATTTTCCACACCTGATCAGCATCAAGACTGCACATTGATTTCTTCCCTCACCTTGTTTTGCTTTTAGGGTTATATCAGCTTCTCACCTATTTCCAAGATTTGAAACTGTTTCACTTACAAGGTATCCATGCCTTAAAATAACTCACACATAAAACTATATGAACCCAGAGCCTTTTTAAGTGAGTTATTAAATAAAACAATTCCAACAATGTCTATTTCACTTAAATTTTTTTTTACCAGATGTTTGACTATTACTGTTTTTCCTAAAACAATTAGTTTTAGTTGCAGTTAACATTTCCTCTTATTTTTTCCTACTTTCCAGGAAGGTGCTCTTTCACTGTTTTGTTTCCACTACTGTAAAACTGAAAGGATCTTGAAATTCTTGCCTAACCACAGATGCACTGTACCGATCCTGTGTTAAATTTGGCTTGAGGGAGCTTCGAGCTCAGCTCTCATTATTAGAAAACTTATCCTTGTGCAGAACAGGTCTTTCTTCATTCCAATCCTCTGGGCCCCAGGGACCTCACAGCCCCGGTCTGCTGTCTGCTTCTCACTTCACCTCTGGCTCACTCAGCTCTGGAGAAGCCAGTTTTTAAGGCCACACTCAACCTGTCAAGCCTTCTACTCCCACCCACTTCAGCCCAACTCCTTCAATAAGATCTTTGGATCCTCAAAGCCCCAGTGGAAACCACACCTGCAGCTATGACCTGGGGTACTCACTGTTGAGACATAGCCTCTATTCCTGATAGAATGGGCACTGTGCTCCTGCCAGCAGAAAAAGGACTCTGCTTCTCAGAAGCCACCACACCACAGGCTCAGCTATGACTCCAACACACATTTAATGAGCACCAATTGTATACCAGGGACACAAAACCGACTAAGATAGAGCCCCTGCCCTAGAGGCTCACAGTCTATCCAGAGATACAAGTCATGTAGTGTTGGGGTTTTCACTGAATCAGCAATGTGTAAGAGCAGGCAGAAGACAGGGACTGCTAAAGACAGGAAGTGGGAGGGCAGCATGGGCAAAGGCACTGAGATGTAAAAACTTATGCCACCTTCTGAAGGAAAACAAATTTGACTAGAATTTAACATACTGAAAGGGAAATGCCTGGAACACAGCTGAGACTGAAAGTGGGCTTACATCCCACTTTCCTGCATCCGAACCTTCTCAGCTGGCCAGGATGGCTGATAAATCCACAGGGAAGCACCTTTCTCTGCCAAGATACCATCCCACTCATTCAACAATGAAGTGGTCACTTTCTCCATGCAGCCCTCCTTAAATTCCTGCCCAGAGGACAGAGGTCATAGGGAGCAAAGCAAAGACCATCCAGGGACCAGATCCAAAAGGGATGGCATGGCAGATCTGGTCCAGTTGCAGCCAGCACTGAAGGAGGGTTTTGTGTGTGCATGGGTGGGTGGGGTCTACAACAGTGCAAATATCTGATGGGGTCTGATCTACAGAACTTTGTACAATTAGTGGGAACAAGTCCAGCTGAGATGATTTGCCCTGGGCAAGTGTGGAGATGTTGCAGAGAGCCCAGTGGGAAGCAGCCTTTGGGGGAGTTGGAGGATGAAGGACACAGGGCAGAAGCCAATGTTCTGCTGTGGTAGGAGGAGGTGGCAGATGTAAAGCGTTGTTTGTATTCAAGGCAGGGCAGACCCCAAACAAGTGCACCTCCTGCCCAGCAACAGGGCAAGCACACAAAGCAACATCTGACAGGGCTATGTCTAGAATCATCTGGCAATGCCACTCTGTCCTGATGGGGGTCCATGGGGCTCCTTGACTACATAAGCCACTTCATCATGAGGGGCACTGCTACACCTGCCAGGACTGTTAAAAACCAGGGCTGCAGAGTGGAGAACAAGAGCAAATGGTGGGTCTCCTGGGCTATCCAGGGTGTCCACTGCCTCCTGAGGGCTACCTAAGGATGCTTCTTTGTCTCCTTCTGTCTCAGAAACTGCCTCCTCTGTCTTCTGGGGTTCTGGACCCCCTAGGCAAGCTGCATCTGGTTTCTGGGCAGGTGTGTTAGAAGATTCTAAAGTACAGGGACAAGTTTGGGGGCCCCCTCCTCTGGCTGGGAGACGGCTGGCCTCATCAGACCAGGATCAGCACTGCATGCAGAACTAGACAGGGCAAGGGGCTCCATGAATTCAGGGCTTGTCTCCTTGGCCAGCTGGTGCTCAGGCAGAGCATTTCTGGATGTAGAGTTGGAACTAGAAACAGCAGGAGTAATCAGTGGCTGGAACAGTCCTGGCTGGAGCACCCACGTTGAGTGTCAGGGCCTCTGAGAACCTAGTTAAGTACTGCTTCACCACAGGCAGCTGCGGGGCCACTGGTGGCTGGCTCGAGGCCAGAGGCAAAGGGCAGGCCACTGCAGGACAGGCCTCAGTGAAACTGTTCAGGTCTTGAATAAACTCAAGATCCTGGCAAAAAAGCTCATAATTGTCGGGCACGGGTAGGTCCCCGTCGAGGTAGGGGGCTGCCCACACCCGAGCTCAGCCTATCAGGTATCCCAGGATCTCACAAATGTGGCTGAGGCTGTCCTGGTAGTGCTCAAAGCAGAAAGACATGTAACAGCCCAGCTGGGCCAAAAAGAGGTCTAGCAGCCATGGGGAAGCATCGAAGGTGCCTGGATCTAAGCCTAGCACCCAGTAGAAGTCTACCCTAAGGGGCCGTGGACATGCGCACAGCAGGGGGACCCCTTTCTGTGGGCTCACCGCTGAGAGCACCACTCACTGTGCTCTTCTGCTCCATGGCTGTGCACACACACAAGGTCCCCACAGCAGGGCCGCTCCATCCAGGGAGCCACTAAGGGGGCATATGCAGCTCCAGAAGAGGCCCAATCTATCTGCTGCCTTGGCGTAATTAGCTGCTGCCTGGATGGGATTGCGAGGACTCTGCCATCCATGCCTGCCTTGGGGCATGCTGGGATTTGGAGAGGGGCTGCTGTGCCAAGTATACCAACTAAGAGAAGGAAAGGGAGACAAGAAGATGGTGCAGGGGGACGGGTGGTCATAAGTGACACTCAGGACACAACAGGACAGAGATGGGCTCGAGAGAGGTGTGGCAAACCCAGGTGTTCCAGGCAAGTACTGAGAGTCAAGGGAGCTGCCAGCTGTGGCCTCAGGAGAGCTGAGAAGACCTGATGGGACTGTCAGACGCAGGTCACCATCCAAGGCAATCTGTTCAAAAACAAGGTGGGAAGACCAGAAACTAGGCCCAATCATCACGATCAGGTTGCAAGAGGCAACAAGCAGGCAAATCTTAGGTAACCCACTAGGAGCCCTAAGTGAAAGGAAGGCCTGAGAAATAGGCAAATGCCCCCTGTCAGGTAAGGTGTGATGGCAGATGCTGTCAGTCCCAAGAGAAGGAAGGGGGGCCAGACTGGAACCCCATGGACTTCACTGGACAGCCCAGCTATCAGGGAATTTCAGAATGACAGTAGCAACTTTTACTGAGTGCTCTATCCATGCCAAACAGTGACCCCCTCATGAGGTTGGTACTCTTAGAGTCCCTGAGGCAGAATTGTGAGTGAAGTCACTTGTCTGTGGCGGAGGCAGCTAAATCTGGCTCTCAACCAAACTCTTAAGCACCAACTTCCCTATGCCAATTAAGAACTACGCTCCAGTTTAAGGAGTCTCCTAGCCACCCAAAACATTGTAACTGTTAAGTACACAGATGGTGTCATAAGATTATTTTACATCACAGCACCAGGAGCATGGTACATGCTACCTGTATGCTGGACAGAAGAGCGAGGTCCCACTATTCTGTGTCCTCCAGCCTTCCTCCCATGCTTTCCACAATCACCTCACCAATCAAAGAGCACAGCCTACAGGCAATGCCACACCCACCCTGAACACCACCTCCCTGCTTGTCCGTTCCTATCAATAGTCCAGCATCTATGATCTCCCAAGTTTAATCCCACTTGCTGTGTCTTCCTTCATCTATCTCCCCAAAGTCACTCCTGCAAATGGCCTGGACAGCAATGATCACCAACCCTGAGCAGCCCAAAGAGCCCCGAAGTGGGAAAGAAGGATGCGACCATCAGCAGGTACAGTACTTTTCCAGTGCAAGGAGCCCTCTCCCTGGGCTCACACTGCCCAGCCTGAGGAGCCAGTCTCTGCAAAGGAAGTCCAGTCATGGCCTCCACAAAACTGTCTGGCTTCACCCCTCCTTGTTCAATTTTCCCCAAAACTCCTCCATTCATACCCTAATGCTCCATCAACTCACACCTATGGACACGACAGCCTGCACACACCTGTGTGTTTATCTACCCCTACCCTTATCACAGTGAGTTCCTCCAGTGAAGCACAGCTTTCTGCCCAACACCTCCTAGGGTGGCCTGAAATACTCAAAACTGCCAGGGCTACAGGCACCTACCTCCACCACAAGCATTCTGAAACGGCTCAGATACATCACCTACTCTGGGGTTGGGGTCTTCCACTTGAAAGGCCTTCCCAAACTAACGCAAAGAAAGAATATGCTAGGACCTGCCAGCAGCAGTGGCCCAAGGGACAGCACGTGAATGGAGTACACTCAAAGTTCAGTCCAGTCCCTCACTGAGCTCTGAAAAGCAATGACTACATCCCAGCTCCTACCACCAAAGCTAAGATTAGCTACCAGGCCGCCCACAAAGACTACATCCCATGCCCAGGAGCCAGTGCACTACCCAGGTCACTGACCCTTTCTCACAGTCCCGACCTCCCATTCCCACTCACAACCCTGCCGCTCATGGGCATGCCTGTGTGCCCCCAACAGCCTCAAGGAGAAGGCTCCTCTGCTCCAGTCCCCCCCACACCCTCACGCTTGAGCTTCAATCTTCCTAAGCCTGGGCTTGACTTGCGAGAGAACCTTACCTCAGTCTGTTGGTGTCTCTCGTTTCTCCCCATCCCTGCCTAGCACTGAGGAATTTGGGCCCTTCTCCCGGACTGGACAGCGCTCTATCAACGAGCAAGTAGCGCGGCACAAAAACACTTGCCTCCGCAAAGCCAAAGGCAGCACCTGGAACGCTGGAGCGTCTCCAAGGAGACCCAAGGGCCTCTGCAATAGAATAACTTGCCCAAAGCCTCATGGCAAGTGCCTCCACTTCAGGACAGACCACTGCACCACCCCTCCCGCAACCGCCATGCAGGAAACTGCGGCGATATGAGCTCGCTCACAAGCCCCACCACAAAAAGCCGCCGACCCACCTGCGGCTACGCGAGGAGCCCGCGAAAAGGGTCCACGGGTCTGCGGCCAGAGACCTTGCGGACGCTTCTCCCTCCGATGGCGAGTCTAAATGCCACCTAGAAAGTGGAGAATAAGATCGGCCGCCATGAGGCGAGGTGGGCCGCGACCTCCAGAGACGGCGGGAACCGCCCAAAAATGACTCCAGGCGTTCCGCCCCCGCCCCCAGCCTCCGGCGCGGACTGATAAACTGAGGCCCAATGGCCAGAAGGACAGAAGGAACCCAGTCCGGGGGCTCCGAGCGCCTCTCCGCGGATGAGGATTTGGAAAGGGATGGAAGGCGGCGTCCCACCGCCGGCCAACTAGGTTCTCGGCGCCCCACTGACCCTCCGGCCGAAGACAGCAACTCCCGCTCCACGCAGCGCGGCTCCCAGAGCCCGACCGCATCACGCAGCCACACCCCCTGCGTTTACGCGGCCGCCGCGTACGTTCCCGCGCCAGCTCTTGGCCCACCCCACGCCGGACTCCAAACGAGTGGCGCCTGCGCCGTATGCCGTGGGGCCGCGGCCGCGCAGGCGCTTCCTGGTCCTGCCAGCGCGGCAGCACGGCGCGGGAGGTGATGGGAACTCGCTCAGCCCGGTGCAGCGCCAAGTGCCACGAGAGCAGACCGGGCTGCGTGCGCAGGCGCGGGGCGATCAGAAGGGGCGGTGTCGCGCGGACGGCGAACGCTCTAGGGCTGAGGACTGAAGAGTTATCAGGAGCGGCTGCGGCACCCATCCGGATCCCGTAGAGATGGAGGGTCTGATGCTACCGCAGCCCAGGGTTACTGCCCTTAAGTCAGCTGGGCACTGGGAGTTGCGGGCATCAGGGAGTGTTTGGGCGTAGAGTGGCAGCAGAGCTCCCCTGGAAAGTCTCTCATCATCCAGTGCCCCATGCTCAGAACTTAGAGCCTGGTTCTACATACTTTACATCTCAGAGCAAGAGGGCGGGGCAGGGCTGGCCCCAAGGACCTTCCACCTGCGTGCTGGCAAGAGAGGCCTGTGGGTTTTTCCTCACGGGTGGGTTTTTGCACCTCTACGCCAGCTGAGGCTGGACCCAGAGAAGACAGTGAGAGCAGGCTCTCAATGCCAAGCCTGCCGCCTAGGAGTGGTGTGCCCAATCAGTACCCAGAGACGTTGGAAAAGCCAGTCAAGGATGAGGTTGAGTGCTCACAGGCATGGCCCGACGCCTCCTCCAGTGTCCTCAGGGCGCCTAGACAAGAGGTAGGAGAGGGTGCCGGCCCTTAGCCCAAGGACCTAATGCTCTCTGGGCCAAGGACTTGGATGCAGGCCAGGAGTTACTGGGGTCACGGGCTGCTGAATTCACTGGAAAAAGATGTTTCTCCAGGCGCACACACACGTAACATGCCAGCTCCCTATCTGCCCTGGTCTATTGACTCCTTTCATGAAAAGATCTCTGAAATGTTATCTGAATTTACACCCAAACTCACTCTTTGATCTTTGAAATGCGAATAAAAGATCACATTGTACCTTAATTGGGTCTATGGGGCTTTCAGCTGCCTCCTCTAAAAATAATAAAAGTGGCATGGGGCTAGGAAACTCATCCTTGAAGTGCGAATGCAACTTGTATTTTTGGGTTGTATCTTTACTAATTGACCTCATAATTTAAACTTCCTGTCTCAAAGGAGTGGGGAAGTTTCCAACAATTTGGCTTATCTCAGGCACTCTTGGCAGCTCAGGCTGCCTCAAGAGACCCAGAGCTA
This sequence comes from Eidolon dupreanum, assembly GCA_028627145.1. NCBI lineage: Eukaryota > Metazoa > Chordata > Mammalia > Chiroptera > Pteropodidae > Eidolon > Eidolon dupreanum. The sequence goes on along the minus strand of CM053510.1, from coordinate 88,002,906 downwards.
GTCAGAGAGCAAGAGCATGCTTATAAAAAAGACTAACCCAAGGGGCCAGGCCATCAGAAAACATTTTTGGTCAAAATTCCATTTTTTTGTATTTGAGCCATCTAAGTATATGTAGTTTTAATTGTGGTAAACTACATCTAGCATAGAATTCACCATTCTAACCATTTTAAATATACAGTTCAGTGGCATTAAGTACATTCACATTGTTGTGGAGCCTTCACCACTCTCTAGCTCCAGGACTTTATCATTACCCCAAATAGAAATTCTGTCCCTTTTAAACACTAACTCCTCACCACTAATCTTTTCCCTAGCCCCTGGTACCTTACCTCTATTCTACTTTGTCTATATGAATTTGCCTATTCTAGGTACCTTGTGTAAGTAGACTCATACGTTATTTGTCATTTCATTTAGAATCGTGTTTTAAAGGTTCATCCATGTTGTAGCATCTATCAGATGTTTCTTTTTGAGGCTGAATAATATTCCATTATATGCATATACCACATTTTATTTATCCACTTATCTATTAGTGAATACTTGACTTGCTTCCATCTTTTGGCTATCGTGACTAATGAATGTGGGTGTAAAAATATCTGTTTGAGTCCCTGCTTTCAATTCTTTTAGGTATATACCCAAAATATGGAATTGCTGAATCATATAGTTATTCTATGTTTAACTTTTGGAGGAACTGCCAAACTTTTCTGCAGCAGCTGCACCATTTTACATTCCCACCAGCAATGCACCAAGTTTCCAGTGTCTCTACATCCTCACAAATATTTGTTCTCTTCAGATTTTTTTTTTACCATAGCCATCTTTTTAAATAATTGAAATATAATCGACATTATCTTCAGGTGTATGACATGATGATTCAATACTTGTATATATCATGAAATAATCACCACAATGAGTCTAGTTAACATCCATCACCACACGTAGTTTCAACATTTTTTTTCTTGTGATGAGAACTTTTAAGATCTACACTCTTAACCACTTTAAAATATACAATACAGTATTATTAACTAGTCACCATGCTGTAAATTACATTCCAATCATTTATTTTATAACTGGAAGTTTGTACCTTTTGACTGCCTTCACTTATTTCGCCTACCCTCCACCCTGGCAACCACCAATATATTCTCTGTATCCATGATCTTGTTGCAATCATATCCGGTATTTGTCCATCTGTGACTTATTTCATGGGGTAAAATTTTAAAACAAATTGCTACAAACAAAAAGATGGTTTCTACTCACTTGTGGGCTCTTCTCCATCAACCTCACTGGTTGCTCATGACGAAAATTAGTGACAATGTGGGAGAATGGAGAACCAAATCCACCCATACCTTGATGTTAGACTTCGCAACCTTTGGTAGCTCTTATGTACAGATCCCACTCTCAGACGTGCTGGTATACAGTTTGGGTGTTTTTTGTTGAGTTTTAGATATTCAGCTTATTGTTGTTTCAAGGGGAGAAATCATCTCTCTGCCATGTTTCTCCAAAACCACTGATCATAGCCATCTTAATAGTGTGAAGTAGTATTTTGTGGTTTTGATTTGTATTTCCCTAGTGACTAGTGATAATCAGCATCTTTTCATGTTCTTGATGGTCGTTCATATATCTTCTTTGGAGAAGTATCTATTCGTGTCCTTTGCTCATTTTTAAATTGAGTTATTTGTTTTGTTGTTGAGTTGCAGGAGTTCTTTTCAGATATGTAATTTGTAAATATTTTCTTCCATTCTGTGAGTTATCTTTTCACTCATGATGGTTTCCTTTTATGCACAAAATTTTTAATTATGATGAAGTTGAATTACTCATTTTTTTTTCTTTTGTTGTTTTGGTGTTATCTCAGGAATCATTGCCAACTCCAGTGTTGTGGAGATTTCTCCTTGTTTTCTTCTAAGAGTTTTATAGTTTTAGCTGTTAGACTTAGGTCTTTGATCTATTTTGAGTTATTTTTTGTATAACTTGATATAAGGTAAGGGTCCAGTGTCATTCTTTTGCATGTGGATATCCAGTTTTCCCAGTACTATCTGTTGAAAAGACTGTCCTTTCTCCATTCAGTGGTCTTGACACCCTCATCAAAAATCAGTTGATGATATATGCAAGGGTTTTTGCTGGAATCTTTATTTTATTCTATTGGTCTCTATGTCTGTCATTATGTCAGTCTTGATTACTGCAGCTTCATAATAAGTTTTAAAATCAGGAAGTGTGAATCCTCCCTCCAACTTCATTCTTTTTTATTCAAGATTGTTTTGGCTGTTGGGGTCCTTGAGATTCCATATGAATTTTAGGATGGGTTTTTCTATTTTTTCAAAAAAACACTTGGGATTTTGAAAGGGATTGCATTTAAACTGTATATCGCTTTGAGTAGGATGGATATTTTAACAATATTAAGTCTTCCAATCCACGAGTATGGAATGACTTTCCGTTTATTTAGGGCTTTTTAAATTTCAGTGATATTTTGTAGTTTTTAGTGTATGAGTCTTTTGCTTCTTTGGTTAAATTTATTCCTATGTATTTTATTCTCTTTGGTGTTATTGTAAGTTTTCTTAATTTTCTTTCTTAATTTTATTTTCAGATTATTCATAGTCAGTGTATAGAGACACACTGACTTTTGTGTGTTGATTTTATATCCTGCAATATTGTTGAATTCATTTATTAGTTCTAGTGGTGTTTTTGTAGAATCTTTAGGGTTTTTACATAGAAGGTCGTATCAGCTGCAGAAATAATTTTACTTCTTCTTTTCCAATTTGAATGCCTTTGTTTCTTTTTCTTGCCTTATTGCTCTGGCTAAGATTTATAGCACTAAGTTGCATAGAAATGGCAATAGCAGGCATCCTTGCCCTGTTTCTGATCTTACAGGAAAAACTGTCTGTTTTTCACCATTGAATATGATGTTGGCTGTGGGCTTTACATACACGGTCTTTATTGAGGAAGTGTCCTTCTAGTCCTAGCTTATTGAATGTTTTATCATGAAAAGGTGTTGAATTTTTGTCAAATGTTTTTTCTGTATCAATTGAGATGATCATGTGGGGTTTTTTTTCTGTTGATATATGGTACTACATAGGAATAAATTCTATTACTTAGAAAGTATTCCTATCCCTCACAGGCATTGTTCTGATTTCTACTCCAAAGCTTTATTTTGCCCTTTCTGGAACTTCTTACACATAGAATCCTATAGCACAGACTCTTTGTGCCTGGCCTTGGACAATCAATGTAGTATTTGTAAGATTCATCTGTGTTATAGTTGTATGTGTGTCATTTGTTTTTATTGCTGTGTGGCATACAGTTACATGCATGACTGACTACACAGTTGGTTCATCCATCTCCTTGTTGGTGGACATTCAGGTGGTCATTCAGCTATTATAAATAAAGCTGCCATGAGCATTCTTGAACAAGTTCTTTTTGTGCACATAAGGTTTTATTTCTTCGGGATAAGTATCTAGGAGTGGACTCACTGGGTCATGGGGTAGGCACATATATTTACTTTATAAGAAGCAGCTAAGAGTTTGCCAAAGTAGTTGGAACTTTAAGCCTTCCTCTAAGCAGTGTATAAGAATTCCAGTTGCTCCACATCCTTGCCAACACTTGGCATTGCCAATCTTTTTAATTTAATCATTCTGGCAGGAATGGATTGGTATTTCATTGTGGTCTTGATGTCTATTCCCCTGATAACTAACGATGTCCATGCTTTTATGTGGTTGTTTGTCATCTTTTATTAATTTGTAAGAGTTTTTGCATATATTCTGAATTTAAAAATATCAGATATATGTATTGCAAATACATTCTCTGTCACTTGCCTATTCATTTTCTTAATGGTATCTTGAAGAGTACAAGTTCTACATTTTGATAGCTAGTACTTTTTGCACCCTAGGAAACTTTGCTACTCCAATGTCATGAAGATTTTCTCCTATGTTAGAACTTCTGGAGTTCTATCATTTTAGCTTTTACATGCAGGCATATGGTGTATTTTGAATTAATTTTTGTGTATGATATGAGTTATGAGCTGAAGTTCATTTTTATCCATACAAACATCCCATCATTCTAGCACCATTTGTTAAAAAACAAACAACAAAAAAACTATCCTCTCCCCTACTGCACTACCTTGATACTTTTGTGAAAATCCCATTACTTCATTTGTGTGGGTCTAATTCTAGGCCCTCTATTCTGTTCCACTGACATTCGTCCTTCAGCCAAAATCATAATGTATTATTAATTGTAGTTTTATACCAAGACTTGAAATCAAATAATAAGTCCTCCAACTTTACCTTTTTCAAAATTATTTTGACTATTCTAGTTCTTTTGCATTTCCATATGTTTTAGAATAAATTTGTCAATTTCTATGAAAAATTAGCTTGTCAATTTCAAATGGGGGTTTTGATTGGGATCATATTGAATCTATAAATAAATGTGAGGCTAGGAAACAGCTTAACAATATCAAGTCTTCAATCCATGAACAGATTATATCTCTTCATTTATTTAGATCTTCATTAATTTTTTTCAGGAATTGTTATAGGTTTCAATGCACAGGTTTTTTTGTTAAATTTAACAAGTATTTTGTTAAATTTATCTCTAAATGTTTTTGCATTTTGATGCAATTGTAAGTAGTATTTTTAAATTTTTACTTTCCAATTGTTCTTTGCTAGTGTATAAAAATAAAATTTTATCTTGAGCTCTTGCTAAATTCACTTATTAGGTCTGGTAGTTGTTTTATATATTCTTAGCATTTTCTATGTACATGACCATGTCATCTACAAATAAAGACAATTATCCTTTCTTTTATATATATGACATTTGTATATCTATATATAATGTGTGTATGCATACATACATATATGTACATAAAACTATATGATTTTTATTTTTTTTTGCCTTATTGCAGTGGCCAGGACTTTCAGTAATAAAGTTCAGTAAAAGTGGTAGGAATAGACATCCTTGGCCTATTCCTAATTTTAGAAGGAGAGTGTTTGATCTTTCACCATTAAGTCTGGTATTAGCTGTCTGTTTTTTTATACCTGCCCTTTTTTTTTTTTTTTTTTTTTTTTTTATCAGATTGCAGGAGTTTCCTTTGAGTCCTAGTTTGTTTTATTGTTTCATAATTGGGTATTGAATTTGGTCAAATCTTTTACTCCATCTTTTTATTCTGTTAATATGAGAAATTACCTGGATTGAATGTTGAATGTAGAACCATTTGCATTCCTGGGATAAACCCTACTTGGCCATATGAATTCTTTGTATATATTGCTAGGTTCAACTGCTCATATTTTGTTAAGGACCTTGACCTATGTATTTTAGGGATATTGGTTTGTAATTTTGTTTTCCTGTAATGTCTTTGGCTTTGATATCAGGGTAATACTGGCCTCGTAAAATGTTTCTTTCTCCTCCACTCTCTAAAATAATTGGTGTAAAATTGGAATTATTTCTTGTGAAAGTAAAAGAATCTGTCCATTTCTAATTTGTCAAATTTATTAAATTAACTTTGTTCATAATACTGCCTTATTTTTTAATGCTTGTAGGCTCTGTAACAGTGTTTCTTCTTTCATCCCTGATATTGATCATTTTATTGTTTTTTCAAATAACTAACATTTTATTGATTTTCTCTATCATTTGCTTATGTTTTACTGATTTCCACATTTATGTTTATTATTTCTATCCTTCTATTTCCTGTGGTCTGAATTTGCTTTTCTTTTCCTGATTACATAAGGAGGTTGGTTAGGTCACAAATCATAAACCTTTTTTCTTTTTAACATAAGGATTTTAGCTATATGTTTTCCTCTAACCACCCCTTTAGCTGCATCCCAGAAATAATGATGCATTTTTTTTCCATTATTCGGTTCAAAATATGTTCCAATTTCTCTTGTGAGTTCTTAGATCTCTGGGTTATATAAAAATATGTTGTTTAATTTCTAAATATTTGAGGGATTTTCAAAATATCTTTGTATTTTATTGTTATGTCCCAGTGTATGGTCTACTAGGTGAAAGTTCTATGTGTGCCTGAAAGGAATGTGAAGAATAAAACATGTGAAGAGTATGGTGAGAATCTGATATAATTGCTTTGAAAAGTTCTTTGGCATTCTTATAATGTTAAACATATACCTACCATACGACCTAGCCATTTCACTCCTACATTTAAATCAAGAGAAATGATAACATATGTCCACACACAGAGTTGTACATTAACATTCACTGAAGCACCATTGGTAATAGCCAAAAATGACCCAAATATCCAGTTGGTGAATGAATAAACAAAACGTGATGCATCTATACAATGGGACACACTCATCAAAAAAAGAAACTGATATCAGCCACTAATACATAACTGAAAGAAGTCAGACACTGAAGAGCATACACTTGCATGAATCCATTTATATAAAATGCTAGAAAATGCAAACTAATCAATAGTGACAGAAAGCTGATCAGTGGTTTGCCTGTAGCAAGAAGTGAAGGGTAAGAAAGACTGTAAAGGGCCATAATGAAATTTTGGGATGATGGAGGTGGAATTTTCTATATTTTGGTTGTTGGGGTGGCTTCCTGATGTTGTGTGTATGTATATCTGTCAAAATATTTCAAACTGTACCCTTTAAATGGGTGAAATTTATTATATGTAAACTACACCTCAAAAATGTTATTACAATTTTTAATAAACTTCTAACAAAAGCTACTCATCAGAATATAGGAGAATATTAGTGGCTTTTTGTTTAAAAATAAAAACCTGTTCTGCAGTTTTTGGGCACAGTATTCTACAATGTCAGTTAGGCTTAGATGGCCAATAATGTTGTTCAACTCTTCTGAAATATTTCTAGTTATTGTATCAGTGCTGAGAAAGAGGTGTTAAAATCTCTCATTATGATTATGGATTTGTCCATTTCTCATTTTAATTTTGCAATTCTGTTATTAGGTACATACACATTTATGATCGTTGTGCTTTCCTGATGCTTTGAGCCTTTTTTTATTGTGAAATATCCCTATCTTTGGTAAAGTTCCTTCTCTTGCATTCTGTGTTGTTTTATGTAAATATAGCCACATCAGCTTCCTAATGCTTAACTTTTGGATTGTCTGTCTTTTTCCATCTGTTTACTTTCAATGTGGATGTGTCTTTATATGTAAAGGTATCTCTTGTAGACAACATATAGCTGGATTTTGCTTTTTAAAAGATCAACTATGACAAGCTCTGCCTTTTAGTTGGAGAGTTTAGTCCATTTATTTATGTAATTATTGATATGATTAGGTTTAGGTTTACCATTTTGCTGTTAGTGTTCTATTTGTCCCATCTCTTCTCTCTCTCTCGCCTTCTTTCTTTTCTGTTCTTCCTGTTGTGCCTTCTTTCATTTATATCAATTTTTTTAGTATTTCGTTTTAATTCCATTATTGGCTTTTAGCTGTATCTCTTTGTGTTATTCTTAGTGGTTGCTTTAGGAGTTACAACACAAATATTTAATGTTGTAGAGTTAGCTTTAATATAGCGTATCACTTCATAATGGCTATAAGAACCCTGCAACTGTATATTTCCATTTGCAACCATCTTTTTGCAGTTGTCATCTTTTACAATCATATAAACCCAAATGTACCTTATTATAATTCTTGTTTAAGTAATCAGTGTCTTTCAAAGAATATAAGAGAAGGGAAATATAGCCTTTTAAACTTACCTACATAGTCACCATTTCTGGTACTCTTCATTGCTATCAGTCTAAATTTCCATCTGGTGTAATTTCTATTCAGCCTGAAGAACTTCCTATCACAGCATGGGTATCTGATGAGGAATTACCTCAGCTATCACTTATCTGATAATGTCTTCATTTCTCCCTCATTTTTGAATATTTTTACTGTATATAGATTTCTAGGTTGGCTTTGTTTTTCTGTACATAAATTTTGTTTTGTTGCTTCTGATCTACATTTTTTCTGATGTGAAATCAGACATGTAATGCATCCTAATTTCTCTAGCTGTATTCAAGGTTTTCTCTGTCTTTGGTTTTCAAGAGTTTGACTATGGCATGCCTAGGTTTATTTTCTTTGTGCTTAATTAATACTGCTTAGGATTGCTGAGATTCTTGGATCTGTAAGCTGATTGAAGATTCATGAACTTTTAGGTCATTATTTTTTTCAAATATTTTTTTTCTGCCCCATTCACTTTCTTTTCTCCTTTTGAGACACCGTTATATTAGACTTTCTAATATGGTTTCTCGAGTTCATATTATCTCTGTTGTTACTTTCTATTCCTTTGATTAGAGAATTCTTTTTTATCTGTCTTCAAGTTCATTGACCATTTCTTCTGCCATCTCCAATTTGTTCAGATCAGTTAAAGTCCTGTCAGTTACATTTTCATTTATCATTATATTTTCTGGCTCGAGAATTTCCATTTGATTCTCTTTTACGGTTTCCATTTCTCTGCTTAAATTCCCTCTGTTCATTCATTATGACCATTTTTCCCTTTGAGTACTTAAACATATTTATAATAGCTGTTTCTAAATTTAATTCCAACATCTGAATCATCTTGGAGCTCATTCTATTAACTTTTTTCTTTGGTTAGGAATTACATTTTTATTTTCCTTGTATGTCTAGTTATTTTTATTGCACATTGTGAGTGGCACTGTTAGAGGATTTGGATTCTGTTTTCTCCTGAAGTGCATTGACTTTTGTTTAACAGGCCTTCCATTTTGAACTTTTGGAGGCTCGGTTTTATATTTGTTAGGGTGGATCTATTGCAGTTTTGCCTTTAGTCCTAATGCAAATTCTTTAGTCCTAGAACATAACTTCTCCTATGGAATGGATTTTCTGTGGTTCCAGTGGTGAGACCATGATGTTTACACAGTCCCTGTAACTTGGCAGGACTTGAGATCCAAACTCTCTTCCTCTGTAGTAGACAATAGCTAAGTCTATTCAGCTGTTATCTTCTTCCTAGGCTTTTTGAGTCTTGATCATACATGTCCAATTCAGGAGTCAACCATTTGAGGGAAGTTTATATGTAGGTTTTTAGGGATTTTCTCCCTCATTTCCAGATATTCTGGCTGACCCCAACTATGTTCTCTGGCACCTCAATCCAATAAGATCCCAACTTTCTTCTCACATTCTAGTCACCCATGCCATACACTAGAGAGGGCCCTCAAGGTGAAAGCTGTATAAACATGGATCTCACCCAGTGCCTTTCTCTTCTTCCAGTGGTTGAATTCCCTCTAGTTTCTGACTGCTTTTGGTTGATCTTCAGTGCCTTTAAACAGTTATCTTTTCTATTTTGTCTAGAGTTGGTCATTTTTATCTGTGGAAAAGTTAGCCCTATCAAGCTGCTCAATCACTGCCCAGACTAGCCCCTCCACACCTTTATTTTACAACCATCAATCCAGCTGTGCCTGCCTTTGTGGTGAGGACACTTGGTGCCTGATGAAATGCTTTGAGCAGAGCTGGTGTCCTGCCTACCTTATGTGGCTCTGGCATGTCAAAACTGGGAGGAGGTAAGCCGAAGGAAGTTGGGTCAGGTTCTAAGCCCTCTTTCCATGGATGTATAGTGTGTGTAGAGTACATGTACTCAGATCTTGCAGAGCAGGGCACAATGGACATTTTAGAATAGAAAACATTACATAAGGACGTCACACCAACATTCATTTGACAGCCATGCTTTGAGTACTAATTATGTGCCAGGCACCACTCTGGAGACAAAGATGTGGGGCGGGGGCGGTGAGGGGGAGGCTCCTTTAGGGCAAGAGGGGAAGGGATGGCAACAAAGAAATACTATTCTGTGGAAGCCCTAAGCTAGCCTCTTGCCAGGTGTCAGGGAAGTCTGCACTGAATCTTAACCAAGAGAGAATTAGCCAGGGCAGAAGGATGGAGGCATAGCTGATAGAATAGCATGGACAAAGTCATAAGGGCCAGGTTTATGTATGCTGTAGGAGAAAGTACAAGGCAGGAGTAAGAGGAGCAAGCCCACTTGTTGAATGCTTCCACCACGGCAGGCATCAGGTCTTCACAGAGGCCCTAGGAGGTGGGTTGGGGGGTTAGAGCTTGTCTGAGCTGGTGAAGGCAGGACTCATTCATGTTGCACCTGGGTCTCCTGGAGCAGCTTCCTGCCCTGATATACCCAGGCACCAGGGAGCTGATCGGTACCACACTTTTTAAGAGAAGTTAGGCACTGGATGGGATTCTGACTTGCTAAGAGTGGACTGATGTGAACAACATGTTCCATTTATACACCTTCTCCCCTGCTAAAGACTTTGAAAATCAAATACTCCCCAAGCTATGGAAACCCAACCACTGCTGATTGTTAGGACTTTATTATTATAATCACCCAGCCCAATTCCAGCCACCACGGGCTGAACAATGAGCCATTGAAGCTGTGTGGAGGTCTTGCCTCCCATCCATCCTCTCCCTCAGGCAGGGGCCTGGCGCCAAGGCCTCCGTGGGTAGGGTGGCGGCATGGCTGCACCACTGCACCCCAAAGGGACTTCTGGGGGGTCTGGGCATTGGTTTTCTCACTCATCAAGTGGGAGGCCAGAAAAAAAACATCTGAACATTGCTTTGATCTCCTCACATTCTGTCTCCTATCTCAACCCTGGTAGCTCAGGAGCTAATTACATCTGCTTAGGGGAAATTTAAGGGTATGAAAATTCTTCAAAATTTTTAAAGGCCACAAGGTGCCATTAACTGTTCTTGCCACACGTGGCTTGTATGTCTCCCTAATGGAACTATAAAAAGGAAGCTTATGGGGTGCCCTGTGCTAGGTGCTCACACACATGTCTGGTGCCCAGTACCCTAGGAGCCCTGGCTGGGTCACTGGCCAGTGGTCAGAGCTGGCTCCTGACCCCCAGCTGCTACATGCCAAGCCCACATAATCCTTGTTTATGGTCCCACTTTTTTCCCAAGCATTTGGTGTTATTTGATTACCAGTTATGAGCCAAAAATATCCCAATTTTATTAGAAAAAGCTTAATTTCATGGAACTGCAAGGCCAGATCACTGTCCCATGAAACCCTAGAGGCCAGGATCTCGGCAGGCTTGAGGTGGGCCTGCCTTGCACATCATTTCTGCTGTCACTGCCAGCTTTGAATTTCCTGCCTGGACCAGCCAGGCAGCTGAGGGCTCAGCTGTTTCCCGAGCTCATCTAGACTCATCAGGGTTGGATCTTCACCCTGTAGGTGTCCAAATCTTTGTCCTGTCCTAGTGGAGGTCAGCTTGTGGAGGTCAACTCCAAACATAACAAGCACATAGGAGGGGGTCCTCTTGTTGACCACTTGGATGGTGCTGGGATGTCTGCTGGACCTGGTTTAGGTTTTGGGAAACCCAAGAACCATAGCATGTTGAGACTGGCATTAGGTGAGCACGGCTCTAAGATACTTTACTGAGCCCCACAGGGCTCGCTTGGCAGCCTCTTCACTGTCCTTTTAGGCTCAGATGCTTGGCCAGGGACCAGAATGTGCAGGGTTCCTGGAGTCCTCAGTGGCAGGACAAGAAACCCAAGAGCTTGCTGGGAGCTAGGGTGGCAGATGGGCGAGGAGTGGGCACAGGGCAGAGTAGGCGGCAGATTAGGCTTGCCCAGAGTGGGTCTGCAGAGGAGTGCACTGGGCTGTGCTGCCCCCAAGACTGTCACACTCAGGTCTGAAGGCCGCAGCCCCCGCCTTCCTGTGATTGCATGCATGTGGAACAAGAAGCAGCATCTCTTAAATTGGCCTAAAGCCCTCTCTACCCTGCCCCCTCTCCAGGGCATCACTTTTGGAGTCACTCAAGCCTGCCTCTGCCTGGTGGGGACCCCCAGCAAAGGGCATGGGCACTGACCTCTCTGCATTCACAGATGTGACTTCACTTGTCCGCATGAACGGATGTCTTTCCTAGTTCTCTTGATTATCATCAGCCTCTTGGCAGTTCTTGCCTGTTAAAGAATCTTAAAATAACTGGCTATCTCCAAAGCCAGAACACTTGTGGCTGGACCCGCCTTAAGCATACCTATGCAGCTCCTCCCTTCACCAGCCTGTCTGAGGGGCACCTGGCAGCTCACCTTTCCATGGTCCTACCAACTCTGGCTGTGGGCAGCATAGAACTGGTGTCTGGACAGCTTTGGGGAGCCCCACACTTTGGAAAAAGCCCAGCAGAGAAGTCACTTAGTGGAGTATCAAGCACCACCCTTGACCTTGGAGTGCAGAGGACTGGGAATGGGGGAACCTCCCCCACCTGTGTCTGGCAGTGGCTGGCCCACATTGTTCCTGGTGTGTGCCCTGACCAGGGCCCAAGGATAGGCCCAGCAGGACCAGAGGGCACTGATGAGGAAGGAGGTGGGCAGGCAGAGAACAAGGCAGGCTTGGTCACACTGGGCAAGAAGAAGACCCAGGAACCTTGGCATGGGGAGAGAGGGGAAGTGGCTACCAGAGGGGACCTGGGAAGCTTAGTGGGCTGTGAGCAACTCAGAGAGGCAGGAGTGACTTGGTGGCTCGCCCTCGAGCACCCTGGCCCAGACCCTGATGTCTTGTAAGAACCAGACACCTATGGATACACTTCCAGTGAGTGATGAGAGCACCAGGGCAGTAAGGCCATTCAAGGAGCCCCCTCACTGGGGTGGCCCAGGTACCTGGAGCCTGAACAGGGTTTAGAGAGCTCAGCAATACGGCCTGGAAGCCATAGTCTCTCAGGATGGCACGGCCCTCTATGAGCACACTGCTTATCAACTCAGGGCATCCCTCTTGCAGGGTCCTGGGCCACTTCCATTGCAGCAGCTCACAGCAGCTCTGCACACAGTGGTAAGTCATGGGTGAGGTGCTCAGTCCTGCTTCAGGCTTCAGGCCGGGGCCCAGGGCACTGCCGTGACTCCAAGCTGCTGCCTGAGGCATGTGGCTGAGGCTCTGTGGGACATACCACCCCAGGGTCCTCTGGGGCGAGCCTAAACCTGAGGCCACAGGCACAGACACCCCAAACCACAGGCATTGCCTGATGCCCACTTGTTTCTCAAAGGGCAACTCTGCCTGCAAAGGCCCATGGCTCAGCATGACGGTCACTTCCTCAGCCAGGCCTCCCTGGCTACATTAAAGCATGGCTGATACATGCATGGGATGGGTGCACCCCACTACCACCAAGCAAAGCTGGGGGTCGGGGCAGGTGTATAGGATGCTAGGGAGGCACCAGCAGCCTGCAGAGGGTTTCGAGGGGGACTACAGCCTAGGCATCTTGGCCACCTACTGTGAGTTGATGCCCTCTTTTGCTCCCCCTACCATCAGTCCCAGATCCCTCCCCAGGCCAGGCCAGACCCTTCCCTTTCTCCACCCCTTCTACCCTCAGTCCAGTCACGGATAACTGCTTGTTACCCATCCTCTGTGTACCTATGTCCTGAGGGACCTCTGGACCTTCAGGGACAGCACCTCAGGGGACTTGGGGAGGAGGAGGATTGGTGGCCAGCCAGAGGGTGACCTGCCCGGCTTCAGAGCCAAGGGTGAGGCAGCGAGGGGGTGGCTGCACCCCTGAGCGACAGACAGCCCCGCCCCCCCATCATTGCGCAATCTGGAGCCATAAGCAAAAGCATGAAGGACATTGCCAAGGGTAATTGTAGGTTACGTAAAATAATCTGAGAAATTAAAATCATATTTTCATTGCACCATAAAAACACAAAGGCAGTGGGAAGGTGGCCCTGGGACCAGGTGGAGAGCACCTGGCCTGTGGTGCTCTGGCCCCTCAGTGAGCCTGGAGCCAGGCGGCTTTGACAAGTACAGTGAGACATGTGGGACAAACATCACTGCAGCTCAGTGCTTCTTCTGTCCTGCTACTCACGCTCTTATTTAGACTTGAGACCCACATGCACAGTGGGCCCTGTCCTGAGTGAAGCAGCTGTCCACACACCCTGCCCCACCAGGAACTGAACTCTCTTCCCCGGGCCCCACCAGAGCAGTGGGTGCATGCAGGACATCCAGACCACTGGGCCCCATGTCTGGCAAGGGAGTACTGATGCAGCATGTGGCCCAAAGGTGTCCCAGGTGACGGTAGTCACCAATGCCAGGCCCTTTGTGGCAGGCTTTCACCTGGAATGCTTGTTGATCATGAACCGGGCCAGGCTCATGCCCATTATTTACTGGAAGGGTGTGAGCCCTCATTTAGGGGAGCCAACAGGTCTGGGGCCTCTGGGACAGGAGCTACGGAGCCTCAGGGCCACACAGGCGGCATCCCCCAAGCGCTGTCCTCACTGGATAGTGAGGCTGATGGTGCCTAGTACCAAGGATGCTTTGTTCTCTCCAAGGTGATGGCACAGGCCAGACACAGCACGGAGAGTGGGTGTTAGAGATACAGCAGGTGTGCTGGAGCAAGGTCCATGCTAGGGAAGGGGGAACACAGAGAAAACCACCAGGGCTGGGGGTAGGGGGGATGGCTGCCAGCAATGGGCACTCCTGACCAGTGCCCAGTGTATACTGAGAGCTCCCATAGAGGTGGCATCATTTCCATCATTACGAAAAGCAACAAGAAAAAAAACAAGCAACAAGACCATTTGCCCCAAGGCAGGGGTCTATCCTGCTTGAGGAATCTGAAGACCCCTGCCCAGAAGGGGCCCCTCCTACTGCCTAGGCAGCCCCAGTGTTAGCTGACCTCTGCAGACCTCGCCTTTGCCTTCAAGGCAGGGGAACACCTCATCCCAGTGGAGAGGCGGCCCTCCCAGCAGGATCCGGGTAGGGGTATGCCACCGGCAGTGTAAATGGGACATGGCTGATCTCGCATTGCACTTGTCAGGAGCGCCAAGCCCAGCCCAGAACTTGGCGCCTTAATTGGGCATCTGAGAGCTCCTGCACAGGCTTCACACCAAGAATCTAAGGTTCCCGTAGGCCTATTAAGGTGCAAAGACATTCCTTTGTTTACTGACAAGCAGGGTCCCACCCAGGGCTCCGGGGCCAGCAGACTAAGTGATGTTTTCTTAGGAAAGATACCAGATTAACCACTGCTAAAGCCCCAGTACAATGCTGCACCCTGCCCATCCCTGTCAGCGCTGTCTCTCTGTGGTGACTGACACGTATGGTCGGTGTCGACAGGTGCTCCCTGGGCCCATCAAGTCTCAATGTGCAGGATTAGCCTGAGGACGGCCGACAAGCTGACCTGGAGGCCACCATGGAAATGTAATGAAGTGCCTGATGTTTAGAGGACAGAAAACCTCCAATACCCTTGCCCACTCCTGTTGCTGGGCCACACTGCTGGCAGGATGCTCTGAAACGAAGCCAGTGGCTTCCCGCCCCTCCTGAGCACCTGCCATGAGCTCAGAGCACCTATGAGGGACATAGAGGCCAGGGCAGAGGGTCCTGAGAGGCATCCTCCAGGGTCTGTGTCAGGGAGGAAGGGTCGCGTCTTCCCAGAGATGGCTGCTGGGAATGCGATGGTGCTACTCCAGCTTCCACTGAAGCATGACTGGAAAGCAGTTCCCAAACGATTAAAGAAGGTGGTGGGGGGTGATGAGCTGGGTGGCCAGGCCCCACGACCACCCGAACCATCCAGGGGAGGACGTCAGGAATACTGCCAACAGGGCACATTTCAGAAAAACACCCTCTTTATTTGCACTCCAGAAACACCAGGGGAGCTCGGACGTGGGCAGCCCACAGGGTGGGTTTCTGCGCAGGTCGTCATTGTCTGGCATCCGGGGCCTGGTAGGGCTGGCCCAGGCAGAAGCGGGTGTGAGGATCAAGTGTAGGGGCTGTCAGCCCCCGGGGAGCCATCCCTGCAGGACACTGAGAAGTCCATCCTGATATGACACCCCACGCCGACCACCTCAGGGGCTCTCCAGGCAGGGGCGAGGCTCGCCTGGGCTTGGCCTACCGTGTCCTGCCAAAGATGGAGGGTGGTCAGCACAAGGTGGCCACACTATGCCTGCATTGTCCTGGCCACGTCTCTTGTGCCCACACATAGGGAACCTCTCAGGGCAGATGAAGAGAGCCTCCTCCCCACCCACCACTGATGCGTCACAGGGAGCACTGTGCTGTGAAAAATATTTTGAAACAATAAAAATTTATGGCACACTCTTAACAAAACAGCTCTGTTAGGTGTGACATTCTGATAAAAATTTCCTCAGGATGCCTTTTGTTTGTCCATATCAAAGGCAGCCCTGGCTGGGGGTGCCATGGTAGAGCTGACGCCCAGAGTGCCCCAGGAGAGGCCCTGGGCCCACTACCCTTGGCCACAGCTCAGCCCTCCAGGCCTGCCCTCGGAGGCTGCTGGCTGCTCTGACTGGAAGATATTAGTCCCTGACCACAGGCATCCCTTCAGCAGGGGTCAGGAGGGCATCTCTAAGGTCTTCCTCCTCAGAAAAAGGTTGGGATCAACAACATAGCTAGAGCTTCTGGCTGCTGCCTGCACAGCCTCGCTTTGCGAAGCTGTAACGGAACCAGCTGTGTGGTGGCAGCTGTGCTCAAGGCAGCATCTCCACCTTCTGGGCGAGAAAGAGAAGAGAGCCAGCAATGTTCTCAGTGGAGCAAGGCAAGGGAGGAAGGCCCACTCAGCTCAGACTGGGGCGTACTTCCATACCCAGTGTCCCACTTGGGACAGGCCACCCTGGACAGGGTGTGAGCCCGGCCTTAAAACACTTTCTATATGTGGGGAGCGGTGGCAGCCAGGCCAGGGTCTGTGGGTACCCTGGTGAGGGTGACCTCCCTTCCCAACCCTGTTTTTTCGGCCACTGGGACTTGGGCCCAGGGCTCACCTATCTGATGTGGCAGAGCAGGTGCAGCCTGCCATGGACCTGTAGAGCAGTTCACAGTGGTACCCCACCCACCTCCCATTACTGCTCCATCCTTACATGGAGCCCACACCACACACGTACCTGGATCTGAGCCTCCGAAGGGCAGGCTGTGGGGGCAGCAGACATGCTGAGTGCCCTGGACCTGGCAGGGATGGCGGTTTACCCTCAGCAGCCCGTCACGGTGGGGTCCAGGCCTGAGCGCTTAGAGATACGCAGCTTGGCCACCTCCTCAGCACAGGTAGGGTGGATGCCCACCGTCTGCATCACCTGTGCATAGGAGGCCCCACACCTACACGCAGGGAGAGGAAGTAATCAGGCAGGAGTGCCTGGAGGCATGTTCACATCCCCCATCCCTGGGAAGGTGGCACGTAGGGGAGGGCCTTGGAAGTCTTGGTCTCCTCATCTTCCCCTAGCCTTGGCTCCACCCTCTCTTCTGCCAGCAACAAGGAACATCTGTCAATACCTGTTGGCCCCATCCCACCTCCTTCTAAGGAAAGGCCTGGTGTCTGCATTGGCCAAGCAGCCCCGCCTTGAGCCCACCTCCCGCCTACCCCTCCCTCACTTGGTCCAGCCTGGCCTCCTGCTGGTCCCAGTCCACCAGGCACAGCCCTACTTGGGCCATGGCTCCAGCTGGTCCTTCTGTGCAGCTCACTTCCTCACTCCACCTGAGCCCGCTTCTTATTACCGCAGTCTGCACCTACCTAGCAGCCCTCTTTTGCTCGGCCCCAAGCACTTGTCACACGTGCGCCCTCTGCAGCCATCCCCCATGCACTGTTCACTCCTTGGAGGCACAGTGCATGTGGACGCTCCACAGGGCACTACCGTCATTTGCAGACAAAGATGCAACACGCAGCTCTTCTTACTTGTGTACCAATGTGCTGAAGTATCTATGTAGTGGGAAGATTCCCACCATGAACGACCAGTGTGTGCATTTCAAATGTGGACAGAAAACCCTCAAGGGCAGCTCCCGACTGTGTTTGAAACATCATTCACATCACTCCACTGAGTTACTCAAACCTTCAGTGTCTCCACCGTGCAGACACTGGAGCACTGTCACTACTGGACACCCTCGCCAACCAAAAGGGTTTCTTGATTCTCAGTTACATTTTAAAATTCCAAACGAGGCTCAGTAGCTTTCTACTTATTTTTCTTTTCTTTTCCTGTGAATTGCCTATTCATGTTCTCTTTCTATCGGATTTCTCCTCTAATTATTACTGTTGATTTCCAGAGCTTTTTGTATATTAAAGAAATCAGCTCTTTGCAGTTATATTGTAAAAAAGGCTGCCACATTTTATTCTCTCCAGAAATTGTTCCAGAAGCTGAGTGTCCATCCTGACAAAGTATCAGCATGCCAGAGTACATGGAGATGGCTCTGTGGGAGAGCCATGGCCCTCCCTGTCCCAATGACCCCAGACATGGCTGTGGTGCCGTGGACAGCCCAGCCTGCCAGCACTCACACACAGGTCAGTGGGCCAGATCCCAGGGGTCACCCTCAGCTGCTCTTCTTGTGCCCAGGTTGGACTGCCAATCCCCAATGGGCTCAAGTTGGACTCAACAGAGCTGGTACAAGGCTCATGAGTTTCCTTCTAATGATCACTCTGGACCGAATGGGGTGCAGCGTGAATCCCATGATCAGGAACCACAGACACATGTTCCAAGGATGTGAATCTAGCCCTGGACCCAGCCCTGCTTGCTCCCCTCTCCTCTGAGGCTGATCTCCCCTCTCCCACTCCTCTGGGGAGAACCTGATCCCACAACCCAGTAATTGCCTTAATGTGTGTTTGAAGGGCTAGAAGGGTAACGATAGGGCCAGAGGCTTCCTTCTCTGTGACAGGGGAGCTGCCATCTGAGGGCCCAGACTGCCTGTGTGGGAGGCTGAGGTGCCCCCAGGATGTGTGGACTAGACCTTTGGCCTTCACGGACCCTCCATCAGCCTTTCTGTGTATCATTTCTGTGTCCCCACCCTGTCCTCAGATTTCCCACCTCCACTCACTCCCAAGGCTCTCAGTCACACCCACACACTCCAAGCACACATGGGGATCTAGGAGGCCCATGCATCTTCCTCTATGAGTTTAGGTCCTCCCTGCCCCTCATCTCTGCCTCTCTCAGCCCTCCTGCCTCTGACAGCCCCACACCCAGCTGCCCAACCTCCTCACTGCTCTAGAAGACCCATTCCCACTCCGAGCCTCTATCAACGAAGGCTCCAGGCATCCCTGAGCCCCGTAATGCACAGCCTGTGCCCAAGACACAGGCAATGGCTGGAGCTCCAGAAGACGAACACCCACCTCAGGGGCAGTTCTCACAGCACACTCGAAGCTGAGACCTTGCTCGTGACCACCTGGGTGCTGGGCCCTATAAGCAAGGGTCCCACTCCTGCTCATTCTGAGCAGAAAAGACCCAAACAGTGATACCCCCCAGGGCCAGCCAGGGACACGAGGCTCTCCCTTGCTCTCCAGTTGGCCCTGGCCATAGACAGACACTCGGTGTGTCTGGCTTAACGGTGTTTGGCTGGAGAAGAAAGCTGCCTTTCGTCTGGCTGGACCTGCCCCATCTGAGGAGATACTCTGCTGAAAACACGGACACTACATAAAAGCAACGTCAACGCAGCGAATGTTCCACTGTAGTACTGCCAGCACTGAGAGAGACACCAATCTGAGCATCACGTAACGGCCGACATTCCTCTGGACTTACTTGATCCCCAGAGCAAATCCTTGAGTAACTTCGCCAGCGTTGGGGCCGAGGAAGTGTAGGCCCAGCACCAGCTGCGGGGGTTCCCGCAGGCACACCATCTGAAAGCCACATTGTCAGCTGCCGCCTGGCTGGAGGTAGAACCCCAAGGCTGCACACAGCCCAGCTTCTGGGGCATGTGTGGCTGTGTGGGGCCCCCCCAACCCCAGGCCCAGCTCTTTCCCTCCTTCTCACTTCCTGGCATGCCCGGGCCCAGGCCCATGAGGACACTCACCTTTATGTAACACTGGGACGCATCCCGTTCAGCCACTGTGAACTCCAGTGGTTTATAATAGGCGTGATAAACCTGAGTGACAAGATGCCAATTCTTAGAGTCAGCAGCTGCAGCAAATCAACCCCTGTGGGCATTTTCTAGGCCCAACATGCTGTGTGGGTATAGCGGGGCCCAAGAACCTCCCACTTGGCCCACAGGTTGTGGTCTGGGGCCAGGACATGGCTCAGCTGGCCATGGAGAGCACCCCTCTCTCCCACGCATAGGCAGCCTGTGAGCTGGAGCCACACTGTCTGTAAGACAGAAACTCTCCCACCCAATCTGAGACCCCCATGAACCACAGTAGCAGAGCAGGTGCCAGGGTGGCCAAGCACCGCCCGCCGAGACTCGTCATGGAGCACAAGGCTCAGCACAGGGCATGGGCACCTCCCTGAAGCACAGACCGGGTAGATGCTGCAGAGTGGACAGGGCAGCCTCAGCAATGGGGGTGGGGGATGGGAGTGGGTTAGCAGGCGGCCATCTGGCCTTCCCTGAGGCACCCTGGTGCTTGCTGGGCCCTCACTTGAGCAGAGAAGAGGGGGCAGGCACGGGGTAGCCCTCAGCCCACACCGGAGCTGTTGGACAAAGGCTTTCAGCACCCAAGAAGGGCTCGACAGCACGTTTGGGGCTGAGGCTGAGTAAAAAATGAGCAGGGGCCTCACATGTGCTACACAGCCATTATTAATTAATGGCGCTTCAGAGAATATTGTTCTAACTAAGACAGAATTGAAAAGAAAACAAACAAAGAGTATTTGGCCATTCAACATTGTGAAACATAAAACAACATTATAAAATGCCATGAACATATGTCCCAGTGTACTTGTGATGAATCAAACAAAAATAGCAAATAAAGTGCTGGGGTGAAGGCCAACCTGTCAGGCCTGGCCTGTTGATGGAGGGGACCAGGGCGTTGCAGCAAGGGGCAGGCCCTGAAGTCCAGTGACTCATTCCCAAAGGACACCAGGCCCTTCTGTGGCAGCCACGTGGAGTCTGGTTTCTAACCAGTATGTCTGCAAGCCACTGCAGCAGCAAGAGGAAGCCATACTGAAGGTTTCCAGCATCCAAAGCCTCCTTGCATTCTGCTAGGCTGCCTGGGGCATCTTTGTGGCCCCCACCCCAGGCCACAGCCAGCCTGCTGGAGCAGACCCCAAAAACAGCCTTGTCTGATGGAAACCCCCTGCCTCCAGGGTGAGTGCCCAAGTCTGGACTGTCAGGGCCTTCGGGGCCTGGGAGGATCTCTGAAGGGGAGTAGAGGCAGGGGCTGGCATGGGGCTAGGGTAGGGTTGGGGGCTGAGATTTCAGGGAGTTATGAGAAGGTGAGGAACCTAGGGGTGGGGCCAGGCTGCGGCAAGAGGGCAGCTGACAAGGGGAGCAGAAGTCCAGGGCAGGAGAAGCTTTTCCGGGTCTAGTGATGTACGTGCACCTGTGAGGTGGACCACACCCCAAAGGCTCCCTAGTTTCTGGGACCCTCCAACACTCCCACTCACATCCCATCCCACTGCAGTTCTGGGTCTCCATCCCCTGCCTGCTCCTGCCGTGACAAGCTGCAGGCCCTGGGAAGCAGGGAAGCCAAGACTCCTGCTCCCTGTGGGGCCTCTGTTGGGGAGAGGGTGTCACGGGGCATGAGCACCACACAGGTGGCACGTTGTAGCAGTCCCTTCTCCTCAGGGCCCTGATTTACCTCCACATGCTCCTCTCCATGGCGTGCCACAGCCTCCTCCTCTGACAGTCCCACACAGCCATATTCCAGTGGAGTGAAGACTGTCGTGGGGACCTGGAAAGCAAGATGAATCAGGCACACTCCTGGGGGCCCAAGACTGAAAATCTCCGCTCGGACCAAGTCCTCAGATGTGCTGGCTGGCAAGTCACAGAGAGCAAGTGGACTTACTCACTTGTTTCTAGGGCACAGTCATAGAGCTAAACCTCACACATGTGTACGCACACATACATACACCCACACGTACATGCAAAGATGTGCACACTCACTCAAATACACATACAGACATGCACACAACACACACACATGCACACACATAGATGTGCACACACACACATACATGCAGATGTGCACATATATACCTATATGCACAGACATGCACATATGCACGGGTGTACACACACACACTCCCACACACACAGACATGCACACACACCCCCACACCCTAGGACAAGCTGCAGCCTTCTCCAGGATGGACTTAGCCTTGCAAAAAGCAGCAAACACTCACATTGCTGTAGTCCATCAGGTCTGAGGACTGGCCGCAGAGCCGCTGGGCCAGGAGCCTCCCTGCCATGATAGCTGTGGGCGTCAGCTCAGGCCGACCCTGATGGAGGAAGGAGGAGCAGGGGTTAGTTCAGCAGGGCATCTAAGGGAGTCTGTGTAGTGCCCCCACTACCACCCATCATCTTCCTAGTGAAGTGTCTCCCTTTCAGAAACTCCGAAATGCTGTCTGATGCAGGGCCTATGTGGTGAAGCAGCAGCACCCAGGGCCCTCGGTGGGTCTGCTGGTTCTCTCTTTGCTCCCTCTGTCCTGCTCTGGGAGACATCTGTGGTGATGACCCCCTTCCCTAGCAGGAGGTGAGCTACTAATGAGACCACCATAGTTCCCACGTTCACTTGCAGTGCTCTCTCCGAACCCCTTCTTCTTGTTGGTGACCTTCGAGAGCTGCCCCCACAACAAAGCTCAAAGAGAGATCCTGTTACTGTTCAACTGTTCACATTAACTGGGATTCAAGCTAAAACGCGCCCTGGAAGCATTCCGTGTGCTCCTGACATGCAGCTTGACTTGCACATCACAGCCCATTACAAATCCCAAATCAGAATGCGGCTCCGCTGGGAGCCCCTCCGTGTGTCCTGCTGGGGAGGGGGCAGGTGGGGCACAGCCCCCAGTGTTCCTGCACGCGCTGGCCTGGGACTGGCTGCCAATCACCTCTACAGCAGCAGGAAATGCAGATGTTGTTTGACATTCCAGAAATGAATAGAGATCCACAGAGATAACTTGGGAAAGCAAGCTATGCATTCCACCGAGCCTGGCTGGGTGCAGAAACCTTCAGGCGCACACGTACAATATCGCACTAAACGCACTAAACAATGGCCGCTGGAGGACCACTGGGGTGTTAATTCTGTTCAGAATGACCTTTCCAAGTTAGCAGATTTAATGTTTGAGTAACTAATGCCTTTGCATGTACCATATGTTTCTGGCAACATGGTCTGAAATATTATGGTTTCTGCTGTGTTGGCACGAAACTGGGGAGCTTTTCAGGTCTGGCCCACCACACAGGAGCACGTGTCTCCCTAGACCTGGAAAGGCTTCTCCTTGCAGTTGATGGAACTACAACTCACGCGGCTTCCCAGGTGCATAGAGAGCACATCCGTGATGTGAACGGCACTCTTTCCCAAGACCACAGTGCTATCTTAGGGCTCAGCTCACAGGATGAACACAAGAGGCCAATACCAGAGAATGCCACATCCAGGCTACCAGAGAGCACGCTGAGCAACTAACTGTGCTTCCAGGATATGGCAGACCAGATCCACGGGACAGTCTAGGACATGTAAAGCCACTCACTTCTGTCCACAGCAACAGGCCAATTAGATGGTCAAAGTTGACCTGGCAGGACAACTGGCCAGTGCTCTGTCCACATGCTCCAGCCAAGCTGTCCCTGCAGTTTCACCTCTGCTTGGTGACACACAGACCCTTTCATGAGCCTGGGTTCCCAGGGGGCCTGAGAGGCTCAAGCAGCAGCCACTTGGCTCACTTCTGAGCATTGGCCATGGCTGATGGGTGGTCCATCTGGTACACTGGGGACACCAGGGACCACATTGCCCCAACAGGAGGAGTCTGCATGGGGCCAGGTATCTGGCAGGACAGACCTATACCAAATGTGCAGCTGGCCCTTCAGGAACAAAGGGTAGGCCCACCCTTGCATGCATCCCTACCCTGACCTGTCTTCATGTGTCCAAGCTCTCCTGAAGCCCCCAAACATCATGACTACAGCAGAGGCTGGAAGGTGACGCTGAGGGAAGGATGGTCCCATGGCATCTGTGACAACTGCCACCTATGCCCTCTTTGGCTCCAGGATGACCCACCTAGGGATCCTCTCACCTTAGATACTGGCCCCTCTACCTTCAGGCATTTCTCAACATGGGTTCTGGGGTGCATGAACATCCTTGCCAAGCCCCCACATGCCCTTTCTAGCTCTGCTCCAGCCCTGGGGCCCCTCACCGTTCCCATCCGCCCCCTCAGGTCTCTCCAGACTCCTGGCATTAAGCATCTTTGGAATCTGAAATAGTTTACTTACTTATCTGTCATTTGTGACCCCTACCAGAATGTCGCCTCTATGACTTTTGTCACCTGGGACTTTTGTCTGTTCCTATAGCAGCCCCAGAACCCAGAAAAGTGCCTGGTGCCACAACAGTGGGCACTCAGTCGGTACATAATGAATGAATGTAAACTAACAGATCATGGTTTATTTAACAGTATCCCGCCAAAATTTGCCTCGGCCTGAAACCTGAGAATGTGACCTTATTTGGATATAAGGGTCTTTGCAGATCTAATCAAGGTAGGGATGGAGATGAGGTCGTACTGGATTAGGGTGGGCCCTAATTCCAAGGAGAGGGTCCTGGTAAGAGACAAACAAGGACGCGTAGACACCTGAAGGAGACGGCCACATGAAGACGGGCCAGAGATTGCAGTGCTGCAGCGCCATGCCTGGACTGTCTGGGGCCATCAGAAGCTAGAAAAGGCAAGGAAGGGTCCTTTCCCTAGAGGCTTCAGAGGGAGCACAGCCCTGCTGACACCCAGCCTGAGGTGGTTTGTGACAGCAGCCCTACAAAACTAACATATCATCAATGACGTTGGCAGCTCTCATAGCCAAGAGGCCTGCTGGGGTCTGGAGGGCCTGGTGCCCCTCCTAGTGCCCTCTGACCAGGGACCCTCCTGATCCACCTTCCTCAGGACGTGCAGATGCAGGATAGGCCAACTGCTCCTGAGGTTTTGGGGGCACAGGGGACCCACAACTGACCAGCAGCAGGTCTTGCTGGGGGCCCATGAAGAAGGAAGGGGTGTTGACTATATGCTCCCTAGAAGGGAGACAGGGCTTCACAGAGTGGTGAGTGCCATGCTTTCCAGGGGAGGGAACAGGCAGGCTCTGAGTGGGACTGGGACAGCCCAGGGAAAGTCTTGACCTGCCCACAGATCAGAGGGTAGACTCAGGTGAGGAGGTCAAGCCCAGTGTTGTGGGGCCAGCATGGCCCCACGGTTGTGCCCAGCAGCAGCATTTCCAGAGCTGTGTATCTCCAGCCCACCTGAGGGAAGGTCAAGGCCCACATTGTGGTAGGTGTGAACAGAACCATCCCTGAGGCTCACACAGAGATTCACGACAGGAATTTGTGAAGGGTGCTCTCAGCCATTTTTGAGCCTTCCCGTCTGCCCTCCACAAAAAGGAAGAGCATTAGAGAGAGCAGAGGCAGATGTCCAATTCTTGTCAGAACTCAAATCTAATACCACCTGAGGCCTGGCCCAGAGCCTCTGTGAGCCATGTGTGTCCCTGAAACCCAGTTGGGGTGGTGGCCGGGGTGGGTGACTGTACCTCTGCTGCATCTCCGATGGCATAAATATGGGGGACAGAGGTGGTTTCCCGGGCATCAACCAAGATCTTCTGACTGTTGGGGTTGGTGTTTACTCCAGCCTTCTCCAAATTCAGACCTCTGGTTTCTGGAACCCGACCTGAAAAAAATAGAGCAAAGCTAGAAGGTTTTCTTTAGCAGTTTTGACCAAGATCCTGTGGTTTATTTAAAACACTTTTCAGAATGTCCACTTAGAATTGGTGAAACATCAAACACAAACATCGTCAAGGGGCTCCTAGCCTCCCCAGGCCTCAAACACACACATGTGCGCGCGCACACACACACACACACACACACACCCCTCTACATTCACACGAAGAATCAATGAAAGGATGAAACAGGACTAGTAGAAATAATGAGCTGCAGAAAGGAAGGAAATGGGGGAGGGGACAGAGATGGAAACAGGACTCTAAACACATCCTGTGATACAATTTTCTTTTCTTTATCATATACATAATTTCTATATTCAAAAAATAAAAATTAGATCAAAAGTGGAAAAAATGCCTATGTCCTGTGAACAACCTGAAACAAAGGCGTCTGTTTATAAAGCTGGTAACAGAGCAATAGAAAGATAATTCATCCAAAAGCCTGCAGGAAGCCACGTTTTAATTGAACATCCTCAGAAGGTTATACCCTAACAATAAATAAAGCTGCAAACACACCTTATGTGTCATTCAAAGAAGACAGTTAAAACCCTATGTTAAATTTGATTGGAAATTCATGATTTCTCTTTTTTTTAAATACAAAGGTCCTGACTCTGACCACAGAAAGGTGTAGAAGCAGTGATGACCCAAGAGCAATGTGTATCCAGTCTGTGATCTCTAAACCTCTCCCTACTGAAGGGGCCAGCCCATTCCAGGCCTGGGTGCCTCGTGGACATGGCAGAGTACCCACAGACACAGCATGACAGGGCAGTGCGGCTACTAGAGGCATCATGCTCCAAGGGGAAGACAAAGAATATATACAATCCAGGCCCCCAAGGCCCCTCACAGAAGCCATGGCTCCTGTCCTGTGTATGCGTTTCCTGGCTAGGGGTGTCTCAGTCTCTGTGGAGACTGCCTCTGGGCCCCAGGTGAGCCAAAAGCTTCATGAGTCCACATGTGGCCCTTTCTGGGGTGGGGTGCGCTCCCCCCACTCTCTACAACCTTAGGGCTCCCCAACAATCATACCATTTTCCTCCTGCAGGTTCATACTAGGGGCAGAAGAGGACTTTATGGTGAGTTTATACTTCTATCCTGCCACCAGACTGTTTGTGTGAATAGGCTGTGGGCTTGTGTACCCAGAGTCTGGCAGGGAATGTCGAGGTGCCACATGGAAAGGAGCTGACCCGGAGCAGGCAGCGAGAATGCATGAACTCATGCCCTGCTCAGGGTCTCAGGACAAGCCCCACAATGCCCTCTCTGCAAAGCCAGCACAGGCACCAAGCAAAGTGGGGGCTAGAAGCCAGGCCTTGTGGCAGCTCCATGCTACAAGCCCTCAGCTTCCCATCTCCCATGTGCCTGTGGTGCTCGCCCAGGAGACAGCCCTAGCTTTCAGACCCCGCAAAGCTGAGAGAGGACCTGGGCCAAGGGGCAGAACACACCACATCCACCCTTGGTGTAGTCAGCTCAGCTAAATCTGCTTTTGGGTGCAAAGGCCAAGAGGAATGAGGGAACACAGTTCCCAGGGGTATAAGCATAGCTTCCTCCCTGCTGGGCTCCATATGCTTACAGCCTTGGGTCTTGTCACAGCTGAGATGCCAGCAGAGTTTCCTTTCTCTGTAATTCAGAAGATGTGGCCTTGCTGAGCGAAGGGGTGGCAAAGGCAGCTCTTCCTGCCCAACCCTAGGAGGGCAGCGGGCAGCCCCTCAGGGACTCCAGAAGCTCAGAGTGATCCCTTGACGGCAAAGATGAAGGTTTTCAAAGGCTTAGTTCCCACAGCTCGTGGCGGCTCAGACACACAAGAGGTCGGATAGCGGGTGGTGCCAATCCGAACATCTGGAAGACCAAGCCCCGTGAAAGGGAAACCTCGTCTCCAGCTGCTCTCCTGGAGTGGGAAGTCAAAACAGAGACTCAGCTAAGCCGTGCTTCTCAAGTTCATGGGGAGCCGGCTCCAGCCTCTTTACTCTGCTTGGCCACAGGAATCGGGTGCCAGGCAGGCTGGCACCCATTGCTAATCAGACCAGACATGAGCGACCCGAGGCTCCGAGGTCTGTGCCTTCTGACAGTATCAGTGTCAGCAAGGGAGTTGTATGAATGGAGACCTGAGAGTGTGCAGAATGGGACATGCCACCCTGGCCAGTGTCCTTCCCTGGATAAGGTGGCCTGGGGTCCTGGGCCTGATTCCTGGAAGCCCATGTGCCTTTGGGAAGGGACTAGAACATACTATGCCTCAGCAAGAAAGGAGCTGGGCCCCATGGGCAGGACTGGAAAAGGTCTGCCAGGTGCACCAAGGGTCCCTACAGGCAGGAGGCTCATAGCTCAGCCCTCTAGTTCCTCCTTAGGCCTCCGGTTTTGGGGAGCATTGCGTATAGCAGCTCACTAGGCCCACTTGCTAAGCACTCTGGGCTGGGGCTGGAGCGTCCAAGGGCAACACCAGTGGCTCAAGACCAACTTGTTCTGATGCGGACCATGCTGTACTTGGCCAGTCACAGGAGGCTAAGAGCATTTCCTCATGCACCTTGTGGTAACCATGGTAACTACACACCTTACAGATGCCAGCCAAACCACATCCGAGATCCTAAGGAAAATAAAGCAGTTCCCCTTATCCAAGACTCCCAGTGGATGCCTGAAACCGTGGATAGTACCGAATCCTGTATATAGTATGATATACATACCTTTTCACTTAAAGGAAATAAACACTTTACGGCTTCTCTTTGACATACCCAAATTGTCAGCATTTCTACTCTTGTGCTTTGGGGTTACTATTAAGTAAAATAAGGATTATCTGAACACAAGCACTGCAGTACCACAAGAGTTGATCCGATAACCAAGATGGCTACTAAGTGACTAATGGGTGGGAAGCATATATCGTGTGGAGACGCTGGACAAAGGGATGACTCACGTCCTGGGCAGGTTGAAGCAGGACTGTGTGAATTTCATCATACTGCTCAGAATGGCACGCAATTTAAAACTTATGCATTATTTCTGGAATTTCCCAATTAATATTTTTGGACCACAACTGACCATGGGTAACTGAAAGAGTGGAAAGTAAAGGAGGGACTACTATAAGGGAAAATTCAAAAGTAATAGGAAATAATAACAAATGCATGAATTAGGTGACTTTCATAGTCCATTCTGAAGCCAGAATCTTTTAGGACATGCTATGTATATAAACTTGGAACATACATGGGAACTTGTAAGTCAGGTCACTGATATAAATAAAATGGATGGCTGGCTGGAAGTGGGTGAGTAGAGGGGTTAAACAGTAGAGCAAAGAAGATGTCAGCATGCTTCTAGAATGAACAGTGAAGGGAGAAGGATGCCACACCAGGCAGTCAAAGACAGCCCTAAAAAGGGGAGCTGTAGCATATTGGGGTTTGGAACTGTGCCAGCAGGGCATGTGCTAGGTGAGGTCTGGGGTGGACAGGGGCCACAGCTCCACCCAGGCACCCCATACTGTGGGGCCACACCCCAAAGCTTTGGCAGGCTCCTCCAACCCCACAGGGCCACAGCCAAGAGTCTGGGCCCTGAGCGCCCACCATAGGCCTCACTGAGCAAACCACCTAGGTGGTGGTCATGGAGGAGGGACATGCCCCATGACCCTCCTGAGTTGTTCCCTCATGCTCAGAGCAGAGTCACACCTCCCCACAGGTAACAGGGCTCAGTCAGATAGTGTGGGCCCCCACTCAGCTCAAGCCTGGAGCCCCAGAGGACAGTAAGGAAGAATGGGTGCCAGGGTGGAACCCAGTGGCCATTCACACAGGCAGGGCAGCTCTGCCACACAGATGATGCTCAGCCCAGGCCCAGGCCAACATAAATGGCACGAAGCAAGATGCAAGCAAGTGTACAAGGTTATCTCCTTGACCACTTTCCCTTTACGCAAAAATAAAGGTAACACTCCTCAGGTCATTTGGGGGAAGAGGGGAGCACCCACTGCATCACCCTACATGTCACACACGGCACTTCCCCGCCCCAGCATAGCAGGCTGCCCACTCCACTCCCCGAGGAATCTCTCCGGCTTTGGCTCTTGGCACCCTGCTTGAGCCCACCAAATGCCGTTGAAAGACATGGGACTTCCGGAGGCTCCCATGTCTCTGCTCCCTTGGACACCACATGGATGGAGATGAAACTTTGTCCAGTTGTCAGTTTAGTTCCTTGTGGCAGGTCCTCAGAGGAGGATCACCAGCCAGGCGGGGCTTCCTCAGTACCCCCATGGCTCCTTCCTAGGCTCTGTTCCTCTGCTCCGAGGATGGGGAGGAAGCTCGGTGCTTTCTCAGTGCTGGTCTTTGATTACTAGTAAAATTAAGTATTTTTGGCCACGTGCTGGTTAACTGTATTTCCTCGTTGTCAGTTCCTGCATTTTCTCATTCACTTACATTTTCATGACTTTCTTGCATTGTAAGAGCTTTTTATGGAATACATACATGACGCTCTGCCACTATTACCGCAGGAGGACATTAAAATCCAGGTACATTCTCACTTCCTCCTGAGGCTATATCTCCATAAATACATGAATGGGATCACACACCTCTGTCCTTGGAGCTGCCTCCTTCACCAGGCCCAGGCCAGAGTCCCTCTGGGGGACCACATGACTCCTCATGTCTCTGAGGTGAAACAGTCTCTCCTTCCCAGCGCCCACCACCCAGGACACCCAGGGCCCTGAAGTGGTGGCAGAATTAGCAGTTAGCCCAATTGCTCTCAGCACAGCTGGACCAGGCTAGCCCTCCT
Organism: Eidolon dupreanum; assembly: GCA_028627145.1. Classification (NCBI taxonomy): domain Eukaryota; kingdom Metazoa; phylum Chordata; class Mammalia; order Chiroptera; family Pteropodidae; genus Eidolon; species Eidolon dupreanum. The sequence goes on along the minus strand of CM053510.1, from coordinate 87,972,749 downwards.
TTGATGGCACTGGGAGTCCCACCAGATGCTGCTCCTCACTAGCCACCATGCTCACCCTGCCAGCCAGAAAAAGCTGAAGATTAAAACCCCCCAGATGGTGGCTGATGGTCACTGCTACCTGCTCTGCTGGACACAGGGATGCAGACAACCAGGCTCATGCAGTTTCACGTGCCTCTTTCATCTCTTCTGGGAAGACAGGCATTCCCTCCAATTTCACGCCTGCCTGGAGCACATGTTCTGATGAGTGAAGAGCAATCCGTGTAACGAGGTAAGATTTAAGTGCCAGGAGGAGTATGACAGGGTGAATGAGGGGCTGTAATCAGACAGACGCAATGAGGATATAAAGGAAGCAGCTGGAAGCTCAGTGCTGGGAGGTCGGGGGTCTGGGAGGCTGGCTGGGCTGTGTGGGCAAAGGCCCGGCAGCAGCTTCACACACAGGTTCATAGAGGGCCCACCCTGGGCAACCCTCACCGGGCCAGACCTGTGCAGCACCTTGGACCAGGCTAAAAAGGCAACTCACACCTTCAGAACCTCCAGTCAGATTCTCGGACGCCTACTTTTCAAAAATGTATTATATGTCTCTTGCCATCTTTGATACTTAAAGGAAAATGATAATAACAGCAAAGGGCTTTTTTTATTTTCTCAAACAGCCCCTTCTCAGTGCGGCTCAGGCCCCATCCATAGCTGCGAGGCCCCTGGGGACAGGGGAGAGCACCTATCCTCTTGGCCTCGATGTAAAGTCCCAGGCAGGGCTGAATGAATGAGTGAGCCCCTGGACCTTAGCATGACCTGAGGTGGGCTGCTCTCTGTGACTACCAGCACCCACCAGTGTCCCCCAAGTCATCCTGAGGGAGTCTCTTAGGAGGGCTCTTTGTACAACTGGAGCAAACTTAAGCCTTGGGGAACACATGGACTTTTCTTTTCAAGCTTGTGTGCAAGCACTGACATCATATAAAATAAGCCACACTTATCCCTAAAACCCGGAGACTTGATAGTATAACCTCCACCTTAGGCCCAGCTATAGCCTCGTCCATAGGAGCCCCCAGGAAGGAACATGCTCCATGGTGGCAATTATCGTTTTAACCACTATAGATATAATTTCCCCACTGGATGGCTGCTCCAAGTGGCACTTGCAGAATTTAGATGGCACACATTAATATATACATTTACACATTTACCTCTAAAAGAGCTGTCACTAAGGGTCATTTTTTCCCTTTATTCCTAATTGGTTTCCACTAAGTTCTAACCATAAATCCCGAATTTGACTTGGTAAAAAAGACCCCACCTGATGCTCGTGAGCACTGAGGCAGGCCAGCTGGATCTGATGGCTATGGGAGGGGTGGAGGGTGCGGGGGGCAAGGTGACCCTGGACACAGGAAGGAGCTGGCTTGAAGGCCCAGCACAGCTCTTTATCCCTGGCTGTATTGGGTATCCCAAGTAGAAGGCACGAGGCCAGCCTGGAAGCACAGGACACTGTTTTCCTGCTGCGCTCTCGTGGCTTCTGTGATGGATTACCACCTCTGCAAGCCAGGGCTGAGGGCAATGAAGGTCACTGAGCCAATGGTGCTGTTTCAGGAGCAGCGGCGCACTGTCTGGGAGCCATACGGTGTGGTGGGGAAGGCTGTGGCCACTTCCCTGGGCCTGTGGGAGGTGCCTACTGGCACGAGTTCCATAAACGTCTTCTTCCCTCCAAAAATAAACTACATACACAAGCAGATTTGGCTCTCTTGATATCAGTAATTACAAACTCTACATTTGCACTAAAATAAAAAGGCATTAGACTATCAGCAGCAGAGCAGGGCATTCTTCAAGGCTGGCTGCTCCACCTTGAGAGCAGGGAAGAGGTGGGCACGGGGTGAATTGAGGTGTCTATCACAAAGTAGTCTTCTGTATGTGACGTCACAGCCAGGCCACTGCTGAGTCCACACCAAGAAGAATACAGCCACACATGCTTTCCTATAGCCATAGCCCAAGATGTGGTCTCAGAGAACAGGCTTGGTGGCCTTGGACTTGGACTTCTCCCAACCAGGTCAGCCTACCAGCTCCTCCTCAAAACCCATGGCCTTCGGGAAGGTTTGGAACCCTGGACTGCCTCTTCCTTCTTGCTGGACTCAGAGCAATTCTACCCACGAATCCCCAGCTTCAGGAGCTTGGTTCTGTTTTGCTTCCTGCCCCCTCTCCTGCTGCCTGGCACGGGTGGGGAAAATTCCTCAGGGACTTGTGTGGGCTGTGTCTGTGGTATGCGGGAGCCATCAGATGAACATAGTTGATTGAGGACAACTACCATGTACACCATAGTGCATAGTCCCTGGGGTAGAGAAAGTGAGGAGCCCCAGGCTGAAGCCCATACCAGGCAGATGTGTTCCCCTCTCTGGGCATGGTGGGCCTCCATCATGGGCTCCCCAGACACCACCTGTGTCCCTGGCTGTGTTCCATCCACACATGCTGTGTAGGTGGGCTGCACTCAGAGTGGCTCACCTTGGGGGCCTCAGTATGACAGTTGGATGGAAGCTGGAAAGCCAGGGCCTGCTGCCTCCTTTACACCATCTTAAAGGCTCAGAAGTGACCTAACCTTGATGGTACACACAGTGGGACTATAACAGCTCTTCTGTTGAGATAAAGCCTAAGAAAAGGAAATGGCTACAGTGGCTGATTATCCAAGGTCTCACTCAGCAGATGAAGGGGGCTCCAGAGGCAGTGCTGGAACAGTCCTCCCAGCACTACGGACACTGCGAACATGGCCATCTGAGTTCTCCCAACAGTGGGCAGGACTCTCATGGTCCCAGGATGGATATGCCAGAGCCTCTATCCTACCCTTGAGTGAGAGACAGAGAACTTTCCCAAGAAGCTGGAGATGCTGAGGGAAGGCAGATAGTTTCAGCTCCTGGTTTTCCAGGCTGCAATCCAGATGACCTCCCTCTGTGCTTTAAAACAAAATCTAAGCTAAATTTGACCTCCAACCTAGAAGCACTTCCGCTCAAGGGTGTGTCCACTCCATGATGCCTGTCTTGCTCCCGCTCCCCCAGACAGCCAGGGATTCAGGCCACAACAGGTTAACTGTGCAGGGTGAATTCGAGCCTGCGGCAGCGCAGGCTGACTGTCTTCACTCAGCACTGTAATCGGCACATCTGCAGACAGGAAATCCTCCTCGCTGCGAGTTCCCAGTCTATTATCTGAGACACCTGGTGTGGGTGGGTGATTCAGAGACAAACAATGAGTGGGCCCCCTGCACAGCAATTAACTGCTTTAACTGCTAATGTGTTTAATCCACCACATGGAGATCAAGGCTGTACCAAGGAACAGGCTCAGGAGTCCTCCTGGGCTTCCAGACTGCAGGGCTGACTTCACCATCCCTATGTCCACTGTCCTCTCTGGTTGTGGCCCAGGCATTAGGTACATGAGCAGCTGGTCCAGGCAAGAGCTTAGCTTCATGGGAGAGTCTTGCAGCCTTCAGCATATGTCCATGAAGCATGAGGGGTGTCCTTCCCTCTTGTTTTTAACTCATGTCAAGGCTCAGCTCACTCTGGGGCAAGATGTCCAGTCCAAGAGCTCTCTGTTGTACCAGCCATGTGGGCTCCAGGGCATTTTATTTTAAAGTCCTGAATTGGATCATCCTTTATTGCAAGTAGAAATAATGCTTGGTTAAAGGCTTACAGGGTAAATCAGCAGAAAACATTCCCAGTTGTTAAACTGGGAAGTGGCTCCTGATGTTTACAAAACCTGGAGCGGGAGCATGCAGCAAAGTCAGCACAAGCCCGTGCAGCCCCAGAGGCGTGCCAGAAACCGCCGCCACTGCAGCACCGCCTCGGGAAGCAAGGTCAAAGGCCAAGGACTATGAAAAGCTTCCACTCCCGGCATCAATCACGCTGGGCAGACTGTCTGGGGATGCTCTTTTTGAAAATACAAAAAATAAAATGGACACCCAGTAGGGGAGGGAAGGCATGCACGCCCAGGGTGTTGCTTGTTGCCCACCAGGCCTTGTCTGGAAGTTGAGGGACCCTGAGGCTTTCTGAGAACAGAGCCTCTTACCATGCTGCTGCCATCAGCATGGTCTCAGCTAATAGCTCTGGGTGCAGGTCAAGACCAGGGACATGTATGCTTGCGGGGCACAGAGAAACATCAGGGGGTGAAGGGGGAAGGCTGGGATGCAGATGGGAGGGGAGGAACATGCCAGCTCCCTATTTAGAATGGAGTTTAAGATATCAAACATCAATTTACATTTCTGGGTTTGAATAGTTATACATTCTTTCAGTATTCATCAGAATAAACCTACTTAAACATTTACTTTTACAATTTGATCAAGAATATTTCCTTTGGTGATTTATTGAATTGGTCAAGAGGCACTAAATTCACTCCAGGGCATTTCAGATCTTTCCCTTGTTCCTCAAATTTGCTCATGTTGACTGGTCAAAAGTGAAGAGCTCTGACTTCTCCAGAGTTTAGTTTACCTTCTGATTTCCAATCATTCTGAGCAACTCAGGAAAAAATGGATCCCCAGAAGTACATTGCACTGTGATACAGCCCTGCTCCTCCTAAAAGCCCCACCTCAGGGGGCCCTGGGACCTGGAGACCAGGTCTTGACAAACACTAATAGGACAGCCCTTCTGAGTGCCAGCCCCTCTGAGTGCTCAGTAACCATGTGCTTCATTGTCGTGGAGCCTGATGACAATTCTGTTAGCCACATGGATTCTAAGGACAGGCTCACAGAAGAAGGACAACTGACCAGGCTCAGGACAGATAGAACCCTTCGAATTGGAAATATCAAGAATAAGAAAGACTCTGCTCCTATTTTTAACATGCAAGTCGATGGGTGTTTAGGAAAATGACACTTTAACCCCAGAAGCCACAGGTATCAAGGTAGCAGGATGTCTCAGAAGGTATGCCATGCTTGTGCTCCACGTGCTCTTACTAACAAGACCCGTCATCACCTTCTGCAGAAGGAGCCCGCTCACAGCTCTGATGTGCCCCAGCTGCGAGTTGTCTCCTGGTGGCACGGTTTCTAGGCTACCTGCTCTCCCCATCCAGCTCCAGGCCAGAGTGCCTCTCCTCTAAAGCCTTTTTCCCTGACTCAGACTGGCCCACGCCCAGGCCCTGCTGAAGGGTCTCCCCTCCTTCCTGCATCCACCCTCTCTGCCCTTCTCCTCAGTGGAGCAGCCTAGGGGTATAAAGGCCCAGACTGGGAGGGAATGTGTCCCAGAAGGTTGGCAATGGGCTAGTTCTGCACAGCCACATTTGCCCAGCCTTTGCCCAAACTAAAAGCTGCCCCTGGGCCTCGCAGAGAACAAAAGGATGAGAACACAGCCCATGCCTGGCTGGGAAAGGCCTGAGGCCTCTGCCCCATCATTAGTTGCTGTCTTTAGATCTGCAAAGTGTGACTTAGAAAGGCCAGTAAAATATTCTCTTCTAGAACATAATAATATGCAGAACTCAAAGCAACCACTGGGGAGTATCTAAAGCAATCCCACAAGTCTTCACGACAGTCCAGGAGGTGAGCTCTGTAGCAGTTGACCCACCTGAAAGCCAGCAGGGTGAGAGGAGCCCCTGGAGACAGAGGGAAGGAGAAGTGGCCACTAGCCTCAGGGTCAGGCTCGCACACGCACTCACAGGCACATATGGCTCATATACCCTTACCTATGGCCCACAGGATGGTGTCGAAGGTGCCCATGTCCTCCCTGCCAGACTTGAGGTCCTCCCAGGTGACCTGAAGCTGGCCATCCGGGAGCTTCCTTACTCTCAAAGGGGTGCAGCCCCTCAGGAACTGGGTGCCCTGAGAAGCCATGTACTCTGTGACCAAGGACGACATTTGCTGCAAAGCACAAGAGTACACACTGTGAGGACCAGCTGGCAGTGAGAATGTCACTACTGATGACTGAGAAGAGAAGCCCTGGTTAAGCAATGTCTCTGAAGGATAGGATTCAGTGCCCCCATCCCTTCTGCTACATGGCCCCAAGCAGATCATACCCACCTCTGGGTCCCCTTACTCTCTGCAGAGTGGAGGGCTGAGCTAGAAGAGCATATGGTGCCCTCTTCTCCCACCCGATCCCCAGCTCCAAATCCAAGGACCCTGGGCCTTTAGGTTAGGATGCACTTGACCTTTGGACTCTTCTTTAGATGCTAATTAACTGTCTTAGCTGAAACCAATAACAGAGAAGCACCCCCTTAGGCAAATCTGCCACTGGGGAACTGGGACAGTATAGGTAAGCATATCTACTCCCTGCCAAGAAACTCAAGGGTTAGTGGACACGCCTTGGGGGTTGTGGTATCTGCAGAGAAGGTCTCCCTCATAGCCCAGGAGGCTCTGTACCCCCAGGCTACAGACTGGGAGCTCATTTGCCCAAGCCACTGTGGGGCCTTGTCACAGAGACCTATCCAACCATAGCTTTTTTTTTTTTTTTTTTTTCAGGAGAAAATAAAAGTCACTGTTTAAATTCTCTGACACCTTCTCAGAAGAGCCAGCTCACTTAAGGACTAGCACACCATGAGAAGCCCTGTCTGTCTAGGATTGTCACCCTCGTTGCAGGAACAGGTAGGTACGTTGTCCCTCCTGCATACCTCTGGACTCCTGATGGGCCTGGATGTCTCTTTTACAATCTGAGGGAGAACTGCTGGATTCTCTTGAGCCACAGGGCTGGTCCACAGCCCCTAGGCCTGCTACGGGGGCCACAAGTCCTTCTTAATGAAGCACAGCCTCAGTCACCTGACCTTGCCACCATGCCTCTCCCAGAGCACATCTAAGACTGCTTCTTTTCCTCCCAACTCTCTCTCCCCTGAGTGACCCCATGGACTCTAAAAGGCAACAACATCCAAACTCTATCTAGGCACCGGACTGCCCTCCCCTCCCCCTGCTACTGATACCTCTTGGGTACTTCTCCCACCACAGGGGCTTCAGCTCCCACTGCCGACCTGGCCCTTCAGTCCAGCCTTGCTCCCTCCAGTCCCTCAGTAGACCCAGATCTGCCTTCTTCTGCCTCCTCTATGGGCCCCTCTCTGGGAACTGCACTTCTTCCCATTGTCTCCAGCTCCTGCTTCAGCTCAGCGCCAAGGCCAGCAGCCCTCATTCCTGCAGCCCACTCTGCCTCTCAGACTTCATCTATCCTGCATCTGGCCACAAGGCCTCCTCATGGCTCCTGTCTGCTGCCTGAAACATTCTCCCTGCAGCCTGGGCTCGGAGACCTGGATGCTGTGTCCCCTCGGCAGGCACTCGGTGTCTCTGTGCTGAGTGAAGTGACAGATGAGTGTGACAGCCAAATAGCAAATGGTACATGGTAACATCTTTTCAGTCTGTGGCAGGTAGTTGGCATTTCAGTCGGGAGCTGCTGTCTCCTGAGGTAGCCACCCAGGGCATCGCCAATCTGCCACCTGCTCCCCTACCTGGTGCTGCCCTTGGTGAAGTGGCACGTCCCCTCAGACCCCGGGGGACTCAGCAAGAGAAACAGGACAGTGCCTCTGCCAACACATGCCTTCCGCTTGCTGATGGAATGAATGCAGTCCATGAGGTTGATAGAATGAATGCAGTCCATGAGGCTGCTGCATGTTCTATGTGCCAACCCTTGCTTCCACACTCTGGCATCTGTTTTATATTTCACAAACACCATCATTCCACTCAAAGGCCAGTTTCTAAAGACTGAGACGTCACTCCCAGCCCACACCTGCACCTGCCTGAGCCAGGGCAGGAGCGAAGGGAACGTGCAGCTCCCTGGAAATAGCAAAGCCATAGGGTGGGAGCTGGGCCCATGGGCGTTACCTGGTCAAAGCCCCGCAGAGGGATGCTGCGCATCATGACGGTGGTGTCCAGTCTTAGCACGGTGAGGAAGCCAGCACACTCCAGGGCCACATCTGCCAGAGACAGGCTAAGGAATGCTAACTAGCGGATCGTGACATCGGGAGCCAGGCGGCAAAGCTCCCAGGGACCTATGCCAGCAGCCCCCTTCCAACCAGTCCCCAGCTAGCTCAAAGGAGGCTCTCAACACCAGCCTCAGAGATGCAGCTCCCCCATCCCCATCTCTCAAATTCTCAAATGCATGTCCAGGGTGAGATGGGGGGGCCCCTCCCAGCACCCATGGACCAGGCGGCTTCTGCCTCCATAGAGCATCTGTCCAGACTGCCTGGAGTTTAATCTCAGCGTCCGGGGTTAGGCCTACTCTGTGAGGTCTGAATGGTGACAGAAAGAAAACGCCCCTTCCGTGAAAGACACAAGACAGCCGCTTCTGGCCTGTGTTCCCATCTAGCGGACCCAGTACTTTCATCTTCCCTCAGATGTGCCCCCTCCTGATTCCAGATCCTCCTGTGGCTCCTTTCCTGACCTTTCCTGGTTCTACTGCTCCCTGTAAAGGAATAGGCCTGAGTGGGGCTGCTCTCAAGGGAGGATCACCTACCTCACGGCTGCGTCCAGCTGCCCCGCTGACTCGGCTGTTTCAGTGTGTAGCTCAGGAAAAGCCTCCAGGAAGCCCTAGCCTCAAAGGTCAGCTTCAAATTATCCCCTGAGTATAGGTCATCTACCCTGAGTGGCCCTGTAAGTGCCTGCTTCCAGGCGACAGAGTGTACTCCCTGACAGAAAGTGAGCGGTGGGGGAGGGGCTCTGGGCATTGGGCTTCCACTCTCAAGACTGTAGGCATAGCATTTTGTCATCTGCATGCTATCAAAAGATACAGCTGGCTCCGACCACCAACCTGTTGGAGGAATGGACACAGAAAGAAAGAAGTGAGTCTCATGTGCTGCCTGCCATCAGAAACAAGCAGTTTTCTTAGTTGAGGCTCCACTGTGGGGACAGGGCCCTTCAGCCTTCGTGCAAGGCACTTGGTCAGCTGATATGTCACTGTTGATGAGTCAGCTGAGGCTAACTGTTCAAACAGGTTGTCCCAAGGTACAAAACCCACTTTCCAGAGGCTCCGGCTGTGAAATACTACATGACAGTGTCATTGAATCAGGAAATTGCCTGGTGTTGAAGGATGTGAGTGGTCAGTGACAAAACAGCACATGTCCCATGAATGGCCTTGGAAGTGGGACCAACACAGATTCCATGGACATGTTGAGAAAAGCCTAGTTAGAGGAAGCAGAAGGTTTTCCTTCTGTCCTAAGGTAAGTTCTGTATTGGGGTCTCTCTGGACCTCCTGCAGCCAGGGTAGAAACAAAGAGACGCTTTGCAGGATGGGAAAGCGTGGGGAGGCTGGGGGGGGCTCCTGGAAAGCATCATCCGTGGGCAGAACACTTAGACCACAGAAAGCCAGGCCAGAAGGCCAACACCTGTCTGGACAGCCCCAGAACACACAGGCCCAGGGCCAGTGAGCCAGCTCCTCTGAGCAAGGACGAGGGTACCTGGGGGGAGGGGCAGACACAGGATGCTGGGACCCAGGAGAATGATTTAAAGTATCTGCCACAGTAGTATAAATCTCCTCTGTAATTCAGCTCCACACTTGGCATGCACACACATACATACACACACACACACTTGCGCACATGTACACACACGCACATGTACGGAACCTAACACAGAACAAAAAAACTCCCAGCCTGGGAGGCAACATGTGGGTGGGCTTGTCAGATCACCCCTTCACACTTTGAACAAGAAGAGGTGATGTAAGGATGGATAAGCCCAATGTCAGCTCTAATCCTGGCAGGTACTAATGATATAATTCCATTTCAAGAACTGGTGTATCCCATGGAACACTCCTGCAGGTGCCCTGCGGGGAGCAACTGGTGCATGGCTTTTTCTTGGGAGCTGAAGACAGAACCATGAAGTCACATCTGGGGGAGTACAGAGGGCTCAGTACATGAAAAAGTTGAGGGGGACTCATGCACACGTGGGTATTACATATATGTCTATGCATAAGTGCATTTTCAAAATTACAAAACCTAACTTTTTTTTGATTCAATGTATAAGGAGAAAGCCTTTCTTTAAGAAATGAAATTATGAGTTGCTAAAATCCAAACAGAATATCCTGCCCTAAATGCATGAACAAAGTTGGGTTAGAGCATCAGTGCTGAAGACACAGTGAGTGTCCTTTGTTCCCTGCTTCCAGTGGCAGTGATGGGGTGGGCTGACAGCCTCCCAGCCAGGCATGCTGTGTAGGTGCTGGGGGAGCCCCTCTGTCCACTAATTAACATGTCCCTGCTTATCTCTGAGCCTTCCTGCCTTCATAACGTGGGCCCTCCGGCAGCCCTTGGCCTATAGGATAGCTCCAGGCTCTCATATCACATTGCTATGTGCAGCAACATGGTTTCCTGATTTGGGCAAAAATATTATGTTTCTGCAGCACCCGCATGTCTCCTCACCCTCCTGCAACATGTGGATGGGGAGTTGGAAGGGGAGGCAGGGCGGGTGGGCGGGCGCCAAATCCCCAGCTCCTCCCATGGAGCTCACTTAGTGCCCTGGGCCTCCTATTCCAAGTCAAGGGTGTCCCCAACCCTCAGGCTGCCAGCTCTGAGGGTACATATGGAAGGAGGCAGGAGCTGGCCAGGCCATTCTTAAGGGGGTGTCCTTGACCTAATGTGTGTGGCTAAAATCTCACAAAAGCAGGCATCCACGTGTATCAAGGGAAATTCTGGGCCTCTTCCTGCCTTCACGTGGCAGGATTATCAACTGTGTTGTTTTTCACCCCACCCCTGCTCCCAATTTACCAAATAATGATTACTCTTTGAAGAATGAAGGGTCCAAGAACTCAGCCAGAGAACGCCCTTGAAATGAAAAGTAAGAACATGCTAGAGACAGACGCCAGAGTTTCCAGGTCATGAAGAAGGAGTGTACCAGAAGACAGGGGCACCATTTTGATTTTATTGGTAAGTTTGAAACTGCAAATCAGCTTCTGCTGGCTACTGAGGAGATCCCCGGCCTAAATGGGGGTCTGGGAACGGTAGGGCCGAGACTATGTGCCTAGGCACAGTGACCAACACAGGCCCTGGCCAGCCATGGAAGGACAGCAGAGCCTGCAGCAGCAGAAGTCAGGGAACTAGCTTACTGGACCTGGGGAAGGGGATGAGTGAGGCTCTGGGGGCTGGAAACATTCCCCTTATCATTAGAAGGCCTGACACTAGGGCAACAGCCCATGCAGGAAGTCAGCACCAGTACCTTGAAGCCCTGATTCAATTTTCCATGTGTTCTGGGCAGCAGTACTCTCTGTGCCTTTCAGTATGCAAACATTTTACATGAAGGTATAACTACAGTGGGATTAGCCTAATCACAGAGCAGCCTTTCTTGTTCAAAATCTGAACAGGGGGAGGAAGCAAAAACAAAAGCCTTAATTCAAGCTCATGAAGCCCTGGCTTAAAGAGCTCTCCACCTGCCTCTCGAGTTTGAAGGCCCCAGATCTGCTGCCCAAGGGGAACACCCATACAAAGTGAGGGACTCACAGCAGGCACCTGGCCGCTTGGCAGTCCTGCCAGTGCAGGAAATGCCAAATGGGCCCCAGGGAGGCAGTGCCTGGATGAGGAGGCCAAGGCCTCTACCCTAGTGGGGGCTAGCCCCATCACCTCCTCAGAGCCCAATGCTGGGCCCGCTTCCACCAAGCCAGATCTTCTGCATTCTGACCCCATAACAGATGCCACCCTGAGGCTCTGGCCCCATAACTACTGCTACCCTGAAGAGGTGTCTTCCTCAGCCTCTGAGCCCTGTGTATCTTAGTCACAGGGACACACCCAGGGACATGGTTAGCAGTGCTTTATAGGCTGGTAGCCAAGTCCAGGCTGTTGGCTGGTCTCCCTTTTGCTGGACACAAGGATGTCACACTAAACGAATATGAAAGTTAAGCAGACGATGAGAAAATTAAGTGGCAGTGAGTTTTCCTAAACTAATGGCTGTGGTTCTTTGCAAAATAAAATTTACATTGTCTCTTATGCTGAGGAAGAGGAAAAAAATGATTATAGTACCTGATTAGCTTCTGGACTTAATAAAAGTCAAACAAAAGCTCCTTCCATGATCAACTCTGACAGGCAACATTAAATCACCCCAAGTTACAAAAACTCTCTCTGCTTCACTCTCCTAGGGGCCCCAGGACAGAGAGGGTCAGGCTGTGGAGCAGCCATGGGACAGTATACAGTCCCGGGCTGGCAAGCAGGCTGGGCAGCTGTAGGCGAGGTCAGTCAGCCCCTCGCTCTGCAGACAGGCACTCAAGGAGACCTATGGGACCTGAGTGGGCAGCAGGAACAACAAGATCCTAATTCTTAACTGGAAATGGCAATTCCATTGTCTGGTATGTCCAATGTTGGGGAAGAGCCACCCTTAGGTGTCTCCAGTCTCATTCAAGTCCTCTTTTCCATCAGAGCAATGTGCTGACACTGAAGTCAGCCCAACTCTAGCTCAGAACCCTGCTCTGCAGAGCTGACCTCCAGAACTAGAGGGAGCTCCAGACAGGAGCGCTGACCAGGTGGGCCAGGGAGTCTGGAGTAGAGTGACCTTGATGCCCCACTCTTAAGGCACCTGAAGAGTTGCCACAGACAGGGACCAGAGGCTCCTGGGCCTGGGCAGTCTGGGAGGCTGGGCCCAAGTCCCCACCTGGCTGCCAGAGGCAGCCCTCCACATGAACAATCAAAGGTCATGGGGCTGTAAGATCGAGGTGGAGCCAGGCTGCCTCAGGGGCACTCGGATCCAAACACCCCAGTGCCTGTCTCCTTACAGGAGCTGTGGGGAGTGGGCCCGCCTTTCACCCTTCCACGTTCCCTCCACCTGCCCAGGGGTTGCCCAGCTGAATAGCTGAGCCACGCAGGGCTGTGCACCACGACTGAGCCTCCTATGCAAGGCTATGCACCCCCTCTGTGCCCTCATTTCCTCCACTGGTAGTGGATAGCTTCCCAAAGTGGCCATCATTCCCCTGCCCATTCCTTCCAGGGGGCTCTTGCCTGCCCAGGGAACCCTATCCTTCCTCCGGAATCACCCACGCCATCTTCAACCTGTCCTGGATTTCCACAAAAAATGAAGAAACAAGAATAATAGAAAAGGCAAACAACCCAGATACAAAAGTGGCATTCAGGAGGCTGAGCTGAAGATGCCTACCTGTGAAGGCCCACCTCAGGTCCCACACACCCCGGCCTGGCCTTAGAGGGTTCTGCTAACAGACTCTGGAGCCGCCCCTGTACTTGCTGGAGTCTTCTACATATGATCCATCACCTCCAGGGGTTCCAAACCAGGCACCCAGCTGTGTAGTGAGGGGGTTGATTCTGTTTTCCACCAACTGGGCTCAGGCCTGGCCACCCGCCTCTGCCATCTATCCAGCCCTAGGCAACCCAGACACCTGTACACAAACAAAAGAGGAAGGGGGGCCCCTCACATGTCCATGTAGCAGGGACGCCACTGTGGCCACAGGGGTCCAAAGTGCAGCCAAGGTGACATGGAGCGATCACGAGAGGCCGAAGGCTGCAGGCCCCACCACAGGCTCCACTCACCAGTTTTGAAGGTACTGGTCACCGCCCCACACAGACACACCCTGAAAGAAGGTTAACTGCTGCCCATGACCCATCATGGGAAGAGACGGAGGATAGGAGGCCCTGTGCATAGTGCAGACTCCACAAGGGACCTGGGGCCTGGCATGCCTATCCAAAGCTTCCAACAGGCCTTGGGGAGCCAGTGAATGAACATAGCGTCCGCTGCAGGCAGCGGCCAGGCATGCTGGGCACCCTTAGCCATCGGCTGGGCCTCCTGGATAGGACCAAGTAAAACCATCCCTGCCCAGTGACAGGAGGCACTTGGGGCTAGGGGGCAGCCCTCAGGTCCATATTAATTTCAGCTCCATTTTAAAGGCGAGTTAAAATAAACATGGGGAATATTTATAAGGCAAATAAATCTGGCAGAAACAGCCCCTCCAAGTGTGAGCAGAGGCCTCCCCCTCAGCCCCAGCCCAAGCTGATAAAATACAGAAATGCTACTGTAGACCCTGCGGGCTTATTTTGACTGTGCAGAGGAATGTAACATGTAAACACTGACTCCCATATCACACTGTTACAACTTGCATTAACAGCACCGGACAAAAGCCGCATTTTCACAGAAGCATCGTACAGGGATATATCTCCAGCTTAATTTTTTAAAAAAAACCATTTCCTCACATAAATCATGCTCAGAACTAAACGGGTGACTGATACATTGCAAACACTTTTTTTCTTAAACAATAACATACCTAGATTCCTTCTAAACCAAAGAGCTTTTTTTGAAAAAAATCTTCTAAATGTTTTTTTTCTGAAGAAAATAAACACTGCAGTTTCTTTCCTGTCTTCTCAGCTGAGTGAGCTGCTGCCCCTAGCACACAGTCACAGAGGAGCAGCCCAAGCCAGGGCCACCTTGCTGAGTGCCACCGGTACCCACTGCACCTGGGCTTCCCTCCCTAGTCCCGTCTGAAGACAATGCCAGGCACTCCCGCCAGTGGCCCAGGAAAGCCAGAGCATGACGGGGACTCAACTCAGGGACGGAGCTTTCAGATAGCTGGAGGGGCTAGGGGGACGGGTGGCAATGCTGAACCTCAGCAGCCCAGTCTCCACCGCACTACACCATGGATGAACTGCAGACACTCAAGGACACAAAGGCGAATCTGACAGGTGGAAACCCTAAGGGAAAATATAGGGGCTTTTTTTCAAAAACCCTCTTGGGGGTGGGGTAGGCTTTCCTGAACATGCAATAAATCTAAAAGCCATTAAGTGTAAAAAGAGATCTAAGTTACATTAAAAAAAAATCTGTACATTGCACAAGTTAAAAGACATGACAAGCTGAGAAAATCTGCAACATAAACGACATGGGATCACAGCCGTAATATGCAACCAGTTGGAAGATAAGAAAGAGATAAGAGAGGAAAAAGAAAAGCCAGATGGAAAGCGGGCTGACGACCAAGCTGACAATTCTCACACACACACACACACACACACACACCCTCATATATGAACTTACATATAGGCACTCAATTTTAAACAGTAAATAAATACACATAAAGATTAATAACAGCAAAAAAATAAAACCACATCATGTTTACCTACGGGATAGTCAACAATAAAAGAACAGAAACCCAGAAATTACGCATAAAAAAGTAACAAACATGACAAGTCAAAAGACAAACCACAGTCTAGAGAACCAGTGGAAGGTGATGGACACACACCTGAGTGAGCCTGAGCACAAATGTTGGGAGGGACCCGACACGCCTCTGGCAGAAGCAATTTGCAGTCACCCCATGGAAGCAGGAGAGGCTCCTTTCAGTTTTATGCCTTTTGGAAAAGCTAATACCCACGTGAGGAAGGGACGGAAAGCACAAACGCACGTGTGATATGGTGTGGCTTGCCGGGAGGGAACATGTTAGCAGACGTGTGAAGGTGTGAAGGGCACCTGCCTAGACTTGGGGTTTCTATCTATAGAAACGTCAATAAGTATTTGTAATGCATAAAAGCACTTATGACGGTATGTAAGATGCACACCAAAGGTTTTGTTGCAACGTTTTATAACAACTGAAAAGAGAAACTACTGAGATGCCCGTAAATGGTGGAAAGATAAAATAAACTACACCACCCATTCAAGGGAATCCACCCTCAGCCCTGACCAAAGATGCCATATGAACAAGGAATGATGATGGCTAGCAGAGCACAAGGCATGCACACATAATCCCCATGTACACAACACACATGCACACAACACATGTATATACACTGCCTCACACGTATACTTGTGCACATGTGCCTGTCCACCTCTGTATACATTTTTCCACCCATATTTTCTTGTACACAAGTCCCAAGACAGCGGAGTGCTGTTGACAACCAAGCCTCTGCTGCCCTCTGGTGGCCTTTCCAGTCCCAGTGAACATGAAGTCCCTGAGAGCATGAAGTCCCCGCCACACCCAACAGGCAGGAGCTGTCTGGACCTGGAACCCCCAACAGCCTGCTCTGTGGGTGCATGAAATGAACTTAGTGCATTTTCACTTTCCTGGAGAGTATAAAACCACTCATTCCACAAGTATTTCCACAACTGGGCTGTGGTTACTGAAGCCTTTGGAGCCTTTGCTAGACCACAGGGAAGCCCAAGGTGTGAACCAAATGAAAGCAGGGACATTTAATCAAGGCTCTAAAGGTCGAGAGTTTTTCCTGATGACTTAAACCTTTTTTATCTCCTTGAATGCCATTTTGGAAACCACTTCCCTAGACAATAAATGTCCAATTCACTCAGTGACACACATGCCATCATTTCTAAGACAGTCACAGGATGTGTCAACAATCCCTCTAAGGGGCACGAATAGCGGGGATTTCTGTCCTCCTCTCAAGTAGATGGGAAAGAACACACTAGGAAAGGACCACACAGCATTCTACATGGCCTCGACATGTAGGAAGGTGAACAAAGAAGACCCCCACTCAGGCACATATCAGGTCTTACGTTTTTCCAGGAGATTCCTTCAGCCAGAAGATATCATCACTTGTAATTCCGTGTTCCAAGGCACCTTCGATCTACGCAGAAAAAAGGATCAATGTGAGAAGAGTGTCATCTGGCCGATCCTGGAGACGTCCTCGAAGGGGATGCCTGTTTAATAGACCCAACTCAACCAGAACCACCCCAGCCCACTTATGGGTGTGCTTCCTTGCTCCACAGACTTTTCTTCAGGTTGTGATCTCTAGGGACAGGTAACCTGTCTATATCTAACTTGGTGTGCCATCTGCCTAGC
The DNA here is from genome assembly GCA_028627145.1 of Eidolon dupreanum. Taxonomy (NCBI): domain Eukaryota; kingdom Metazoa; phylum Chordata; class Mammalia; order Chiroptera; family Pteropodidae; genus Eidolon; species Eidolon dupreanum. The sequence continues at coordinate 87,956,136 of CM053510.1, read as the reverse complement.
ACAAAAGCACCAAGCTCTGCTAGGCTGTGTGAAGAGGCCACAGAGCCAGGGTACAACCAGCAGGTATTTCCTCTCTGCTCCTTGGGACACCCACCTTGATCCAGACCCAGGGCTGTGGGGAGGACAGGGGGAAGTGAGGGATGGAGGGGCAAACCAGCTCCAAGGGCACCAGGCTGAAGGCTGAATGCAACTGGGCACCCTTGAGGGACAGTACAGGTGGGCTCTGTGCCCAGGAATTATACAGAGCACCCTGTGTCCCTGCAGGAACTGACAGGGGGGCCGCTAAGCAGGTGGACGAGTCACCAGGACGACTGCCCTCTCAGAGGCCTTGAGAAGATGTACTGGTGGACAGGAAATGGATTTTACAGTTTATGACTCTGACTGGCAAAAAAAGAAATAAAGTCAGGAATTTCTTGGGTCTGTGGAAGGAAAATCGAGAGTTCTGAAAATCAAAGGGACTGAAACACAAGCAAGTCTTGGCAGGCACCCAGTGGGGTGGGCCGCGGGGTCATCCTGGGCATGGTGGCAGGGAGCAGAACAGCCACGGAGCTGCCCTGCCTAGGACTGGCAGGTCCTGCCTCATCATCTTCTGGGAAAATGGAGACATCAGCAGCTGCTCAGCTGAGGACCAGCAGGGTGAGACCAGGCCAGCCTCTCCTCAGGGTGCCCTGACTCGGGCATGTGTGCAGCTCTGCCTGGTGCCTTAAAGGAGCTGAGATGACCGCCTGGCTGCCGGAAGCTGACTATGGCCTTTAGAGGCTTTAGGCAGAACCAGCATGGGTCCGGCTGCTGGGTGAAGGGTCACTAATGGTCACGCACTTTGCCCCTGTCTGTTGTAGCTACCGTAAACAACAGCACCCTGCCATTCTACAGAACCATGCAACCTGACCAACAGCCAGCCCTGTGCACAAGGTGCCTCTGGAGGCTGCTATTGCTGGCCTGACAACCGGAGGGGAGGTCCAGTGGCCTCTGAAAATTAGAGGTATGCCTTTCCCTCCGTGCTCCATTTTCAGAGAAAGCATGAAACAGAAAGTGCAGGTTCAGGATTTAGACATCTGAGAAAAAAAAAGAACCACACTCTTTGTTCTTCCTCCATTTGTGCTCCACCTAGGTCTAAGTAGGAGGCAGGAATGGCCTCTAGGCCCATGGGACCTGTGGACCTGTACACTTTACTGTGGCCCACATGGAGGCTCAGGGCTCAAGGCACCCAGTTACAGGATCCCCTGTGAGATCCATGAGGATATGGCCTCAGTCAAACCCTTCTGTTCCCCCTTCCTGCTTCCCATTCCTCCCTCACCCTCTGGGGCCTTTTCCTCAGCTCCACCTTCCTCACGGGAGGAGGACAGAAAGCCCCCACATGTAAGAATGGGCCAGGAGCTGTGGAGTGAGGACCTCCTCAAAGTTCACCCCTCCATAAAAACAGCAAAAGAACTGGAAAAAAACTGTCACACTCAGCTTTTTCATAATTCTGGAAATAAACTGAAGGCTTGTGGCAACACAGAGAACATTAAGTCAAGAAAAGTGGCTGAAACTTGGTAAGAATGGTTAAGTTTTGTGGAGTTTTAACTTATTCTAGTCCCATCCCCCAACTCAATGGCAGCCTTGAAAAATGACAGTACCAAAGAGAACAGAACAGAGACAGAGCCCGTTCAAAGTTCCTTCCCAAAGAACAGTCGTTGGTTAACCTGGCTAGTGGTTCCCTAAACACCCCACTCCATAGGCTTGTCTTCATCTGACCTTGCTCGAACTCACCCAGTGCTGAAAGCCTCTCCCTGGGGAGGATTTGCCCAATGACTAAACATCACGGCTGCCTGAAGTGATGGATAACAGTTGACGCAAACAACAGACTAACCAAAAGTGTAAAAGGAAAAGCTGAGGAATGAGATGTCCACAGGGGCTTTGAAAAGCTCCATCATATTTCTGAGATCTAGGCAGCTAGGTATAAGCACTGGGCTGTGCACACACCCAGAAAAGACCTGAGATGGCCCTGAGCTCTCACCTCTGGCTGATCTTGAGACTCTGCACAAGCAGGAAGTTAGAGCTAGGGCAGAGTTTCTTCTGTCTGCCTGAGTGTTAAAGGTGTCCATAAGGGTCCCTGGCAAAGACTGGGAGATTTCTTAGTTCCAGGTATTTAAGGAAATACCTGTCTAGTCATTAGGTGACCACTAAGCTAACTGAGCAGAGACTTCAGTGTCCTCATATGAAAAAAGTGAAGACTACAAAATCAGTTCAGAAAAATCACCCGACAAATGAAGAGCAATAAACAAAACCCTACAGTGGAGGGAAATTCTGATTTCCAGAGTTAATACATTATTTTATTTGAAAAATTCACTCATCAACAAAAAACTACAAGACATGCAAAGAAACAAGAAAGTATGACCTTCATAATACTGCTGGTAGGAGTATAAAATGGCACAGCCGCTTTGGAAAATAGTCTGGCAGCTCCTCAAAGGGTTAAACACAGAGTTACCCTATGAGCTGGCAACTTCACTCCTAGGTATGTACCCAAGAGAAGTGAAAATTTAAATCCACAGAAAAACTTCGACACAGATGCTTATAGCAGCATTATTCCTAAAAACCAAAAGTGGAAACAACCCAGACGTCCATTAATAGACAATGAGGTAAACAAAATGTGGCATACACACATGATGGAATATTATTCAGTCATAAAAAAGAATGAAATTCCAACACATGCTACACCACGAATGAACCTTAAAGACATATGTTAAATGCAGGAAGCCAGTTGCAAAGACCACATCTTGTGTGATTCCATTTATGTGAAATATCCAGAATGGGTAAATCCATAGATACAAAAAGCAGACCCGTGGTTGCCAGGGGCTGAGGGAAGCAGAGAGTGACTGCTAATGGGTGCAGAGTTTCATTTTGGGGTAATGAAAATGTTCTGGAATTAAGTAGTAGAGATTGATGGCTGCACAGCTCTGTGAAACACTAAAACTCATTGAATTATACCCTTTAAAGGGGTTTATTTTTTAGTATGTATATTTTATATTATTAAAAAAAGATTTTGGTTTGGAGGAGGAGGAACAAGGCTTAAGTCCTAGACATGTCAATATTTTGGGCCTGAGAGAAAAGGAGGAATCAACAAAGGGGACTGAGAAAAAGTGATACTGAGATAAAAGGAGAACAGATCTGGTGGTGTCCCAGGAGCCATCTGAAGAATGAATTGAGAACAGCTCTTAGGGTTCGTATTGTGGGGGTCCCCAGTGACCTAATTCAGCAGAATGAAATTGAGGGAGAATTGGAAAATAGAAATTGATAATAGTGAGCACAGACACACATACAAATTTCTAAAGAGTGGGGAAGACTGCTGGTATAGGAAGCGTGAATGTAAACAGTGTATCACATGAGTCCAGGGACCATGAACATGGCCAGGGCGTGGGGGAAGACGGTGTTTTGAGGGCACTCACATGCGTGGGGTACCTCGGCCGCCCTCCAGTAGCGATGACAATGTGCTCAGCCGAAAGCAGAGTCTGAGAAGAAACCAAGAAAGCCACAGTCAAACAGGTACATCAATGTCATCCACAAGGAGGGCTCAATGCCTGCATGTGCCCCTGGGCAGAGATCCACAATTCTAACTGCAGACCCTGTGGGCAGTAGCTCAGAGGCCTCATAAAGCTGGGAGACCACCAAGGGTCAAGCAGACAGGCAGAGGATGGCAGGGAAATGTTCTAACTGCAGACACTTCAGTTTATAAAGCACCTTGCAGGTGTCTCCTTGAATCCCCACAAAACTCTGCAAGAGTGTGATCATCCCCCCCTTGTCACAGGTTGCCTGTTGCCCCCTGAAAGTGGCATCCAGGAGAAACATGCATAGCTTGCGATCCGTTTCATCCCTCATAAAGAATTACAAGGAGCCTCAGAGGAATTTGTCTGGTCAACTGAGCAGAACTTATTACTGAGACTAGCACCAAAGTCCATGGAACAGTCGGGACGGGACTCACCTCTTTCCCACCTTTTGCGATACCGCGAACCATGTGCTCATTGACAAAGCTAGCCTTGATGTTAAAGTACTTGACTTTTCTGTAAAATAAATAGAATTTTCATACATTTCCTATACAAATTAAGCATCACCTAGAGAATTAAATAGAGAGCACTGTTTAGACTGCTAAAATGTGAGCTAGGGCCCACAGCCCACTGTCCACCACCCACAGCTCAGGTGGGGAAGAGGGAAGTGGAGAACTGCACTGGGAAGCAGCTCGCCATCTTCCGTGTCCCCTGGGGATTCCCTGGGACATGGTGACCACAGCCACCAGGTAGGGATGGAAGCCAGGTCAGTGCAGTCCTGAGAGCCCAAGTACAATCCTGGTGTATGATGACAGCGGTAGCTGGGCCTCCCCTGGGGTCAGTCCTTGTCATGTTCCTTGGATTCCTTGTCCACCAGGGAAGAGACCCTCTCCACCACGTGTACCCAATTACCCTGAAATACCCAAATCACCAACTTGCCACTGGCAAGGGCAAGGGAGGACACCCAGCAGGTAGGCATCATCCCAGCTTTTAGAGGACAGTAAGGCTGGGAGAACGAGTATGACGATGAGGACACAACGGTGGTGGGACACGTGGTGTAAAGAAACAGCCCACCCCTTTCTAATTGCAAAGGCCACACTTTGGTAAGCCTTCACTGCCACCTTAACCTTGCGCTCTCCCCACTGCCAGGCCCTGCGCCTCCGTGTTCTGCAGACATCCTCACTCACCCCACAACTTGCTAACAGCAGCAGGACACAGACACACTGCATCGGCCTCCTTTTGCAGGCAACTCTGGAGCTGGCCTGAGCCCTGGCCTGTTTGGTGCCCACCCAGAGTCAGGCAGGACAGATGGCAGAGCCCAATGTTTCCAGAAAACTGCACAAGGGGACACCCAGAGATAGAAGCCCCATTTGGAGGAGAAATAACACCACACAGCTTGGCTCCCAGGGCAACCCCTGGGGAAGCCGAGGTGGCAGCTTCTCGGCTCTGCTTTCTTGGGTGAGGAGGTACCAAACAGCTGCCTACTGAACAACGCAGGAAGACCCCTCAGGGCCAAGCTAGGGATGCTCAGATGAGAACCACCAGACCTTTAAGGGACCAGTATCCCTTTCATGACCTGCATGGGCACAGAGCAGAACTGCTGAGCAAAGAGCAAAGCTTAGCTTTGGTCAAGTGCAGTTTCAGGCACCTCTTCTCCTGGCAGCCATCCTTGGGGAGGATTCTTCAGTGGGGCAAAGTATTAGCATTTGGACTGGGGGACCGTAAGGGGATGGTGGGGCTGGGTGGTCTCAGGAGGGAGTGATCATGTCACACATTTGCTCCAGCACACAATGCCAGGCTCCTTCACCAAGCCCAGGGAGCTGAAAGTGTGCGATGTGGTGTTGGGTTCACAGTGTAGGAGGCATGATGTGAGGTGTGGGGTTCACAGTGTGGGAACTAGGAGGTGAGAGGTGAGGTGTGGGGTTCATGGGGCAGCACCTGGGCCTCTAGTTTACACCATCCAAGTAGGTCTCACTTGGCTCCTTCCACATAACTGTGGTTGACCCTGGAAGGAGAAAGGCTGCCCACTCAAGGAAGGAACTGTCCACTGGAATGGCCCTCGCCAGCCCCCACATCTGGCCCTCGTGCTCTCAGCCCTGAGCACACCTGCTCCACCTCACGGTTACAGTCATTCTGCCAATGTGCCCCTTGTTCCTCTTTGCTCTGGGCCTTGCAGGTAGCCCCCCAAATGGTGGCGTTCCACTCCCAGGGCACTCAGTTCATCCACCACTTGTCTGCATGCCCCACCTCACAAACAGGGGCCCCTCATCTTATTGCTGCTGAGCCCCCCATTAGTAAGGGCTTGTCATCAAGGCATAAAATGACCCAGAGAAGGCTAAAGAGCCAAATGAGCCTTCAGTACCTGTCCTGCAGTTGCACCCGGTGCCCCCAGTTCAGGGACTTCACATGATTTTGAACAGCTTCTGCCATCTTCCTCCTATTAATGCACAAAACCAAACATTAAAACCACCACAGAAGCATTAGCTGTAGAGTCTCATAAGACTGTTAGATACAAATAGTGCATTAACAGAAACAAATGGCAGTATTTCTAAAGGTGGTAAAATGTGACGTTTATCCCTATAGCCACCACCTCTGTCCTAGGTTGGGGGTTGTGAATCTTTGGACTCATGAAAAATAAGACTTTGGTCCACAGCCATTTGGACGCAGCAGTGGCCCAGCATCCAGGTCAACTGAGAACCATAAAGGGGCCTGTGCATAGTTCTGAATAAACCTGAAGTGGCTCCCATACTGAGCCACTGGCCTTTGGGTTGCGTCATCCTCTTGGGTGTCCTGTGCACTGTTCAACCTTCAGCAGCATCCCAGGGCGCTACCCAGTAGATGCAGCAGCATCGCCCCCTGTCCCCACTAGGCATTGACAAATGTCTAGGTACCCAGGGCTGTACCAGGTGAGAAGCTCAGGTGAGATGGCATGCTCCCCTGAGGGCTAATGAGACAAACCTCTACCTCCTCCATGAGTAGCAGAAAAGCGCTAGGAATGGGCTGGGCTGCTCACCAGTTGTGCGGTACCTGCTGGGCAACCTCCCAGCCATAGTGGGGGGCATCTCGGATCATGCCCCCCAGCAGCGCTGCCTGATGCATCAGCTTCTTGGGGATGCAGCCGACGTTCACACAGGTGCCACCGAGGCCCCACCTGGTACCTGGCATGTTGGGAAGAGCACATTTAGACTTATATTCAGGTGACTCCAAAGGATTTCCTACACTTCTATGGTTGTTTAGAACTCCTTTAAGTTGGATTTATAATTCAAACATGGCCCAGGTGACCCTGCCCCACAGATTTGTTCCATATAATTGTGTTCAGAATCATTTTTAAATGAGAGAATAAAACTTTAATGTAATGGCAGCTTATGAGAGAAACAACACTCTCTGGATACTGGGGACAGAATGGTTCTGGGCTCAACTGCCCTCTGTACCATGACTATACCTCCACCCAGCCCCCTTCCCCAGGGCACATGGCTCCTGTCATCGGGGGCTGCCTACCTCGGGGGGAAGGCTCCACATAGTCTACCACAGCCACCTTCTTTCCCAGTTGAGCAGCTGGAATGACAAGAGAAGAAGGCAAGTGGGCACAACCAGGGAGCTGTTTCACAGCTGGGAACAGGGACCCCAGGGGCCCATGAGGCCTAGAAGAGAGTGGGGAAGGATCTGGGCCAGTGGCTGCTGGCCAGCTCTGCATCTAGGTGTCCCTGTGCCTGATGCCACCCAGCCATGCTGCCCACAGCTGGGAATCTTCTTTTTGGACCACAGCCTTTGCACCACTCACTACGGCAGCACTGGGCAGAGCCTTCCCTCACCTCCCACCCTACCCGGTTCCAGGCCCAGACACTCAGTAGTGCCCACCTGAGCCCAGTGCCCACCCTGAGCATGCTAGGATGCACTGAAGGAACACCTACCCCCCAGGAGAGGCCCTGGACTTGGACTCCCCTCGTAACCTCCCCAGGCCCTCCCAATGAACTTGCCACCTCCTCTCCTCCCCACCAGACACTACGTGTGGCCTCAACTCATGGTCTGCCCTCGTCAGGGCCTCTCAGGTGTGCTTTTGCTGACTTGCTCTCAGGGTGAGGACACAGAAGCTCTGGAGAAGTGAAACGGCAAAGCCAGGGCCAGCCAGCCCCTAGAGGTAGAGTGAACCCAGGCTCAAAATCACACCCGCTGCCTGGAGCCTCCTGGCCCCTCCCTGGCTGTCAGCAGGTTCCCCTGGGCTACGAGTCCCAAGTTCTACTACGGCCAATCCTGATACCAGTTAGGCAGGGCTAATCACAGGACTTCCCCTTGGCACGGCATTGGCCAAGCCCTGACCCTGGACTTGACTGTCTCAGAAAGCATGCCTGACTTAAATGTCATGAAGCCACGAGTGTTCCAAATACTACAGAACATGCTCAATTCATGGGTATCAGAACAAAGTTTTAGAAGACTTCATTTAAAAGCCCATTTGGCTCAACTAATTGGGATTCTAGTGCTCAATTTAAAAGCTCCGGCCAAGGGACCGCATTAATCATGCCAACGCCCAACTCTCATATCTGACCACAATAGACCAACAGGGACTAGATGCGCCCTCCCACCTAAAAAACCAAAAATCCAGACAAAGTACATGAAACAGTGGGTTTAAGACACTTGAGATCAGAAAACAAAGGACAGCAATATCTGAGTATAGGAAAGGAACAAGGCGAGCCCCAGAATAGGACTCTCCAGGACCTGGTATAGGGGATGGTCCCAGCAGAGTTCAGCAGACTCCTTGGCTGAGGAGAGGGGCTGAGGGGCTGGGGTGACCAAGGCAGCCAGAGTTCCTGGCACAAATTACCAGAGACGAGAGAGCTGCACAGAGAACCCCAGATATCTGATCAGTGCATGTGTGTGAGGAAACTACCCAAGGCTGGGAAAGAACCATCCAGAAGGATCAAAGGAGATAATGCTCACCCAAGGCCAGGAATAGTGCCTGTTCCCAGAAGCCAGTCTGGAGAAAACACATAATTCCTAGAGGGCTGGGTAAGCAAAAGGGAGGTCATGCCACAGTAGTTAAGAATAATGACTCTAAGTTGGGCACAGCTCCAGACCTGTCAAACAAATCTTAAGCAGAGGATCCAAAAAGATCAAACTCTCTCACTGGCAGAACATGCTCAAAAATATTTCTAGGAATACAAAAATATCGAAAGCCCAACAAGGTTAAGTTCGAAGTGTCTGGGATTCAACCAAAAATGACCAATCAAAGAAGCAGCAAAATACAAGGTGTAAAGAGAATAATTAGTCAATGGAAACTGACCAAGAGCTGACATAGATGTCAGAATTAGCAGAAAACAGTACTCTAACTATATTCCATATGTTCAGAAAGTTAAGGAGCAACATGGAAGATATAAAAAAGGACCTAAGTCAAATTTGTAGAGATGAAAATACAGTACATGAGACAAAAACTATACTGAGTGAGAGTAATGATAGATTAGACATTGTAGAATCTTTTATTAGTGAATTTGAAAACATAGGAATAGAAACTATCCAAAATATAAAGAGCACCAATGAGCAGCAGGGCAACTTCGAGCAGCCTAATATAAAGGTAATTAAAGTCTTCAGAACTGAAGGAGAGAGGGAAAGACAGGAAAATTATCTGAAGAAATAATGTTTAAAAATTCTCACAGCTTGATGAAAACTATAGATCCACAGACCCAGGAAAGCTCAGTGAACTCCAGAATAAAAATGGTTAAAAACTACACCAAGGCACACTGTCATGAAATCACTCAAAACCAATGAAAAGAGAAGATCCTAAAAAAAAAACAAAAACAAAAACAAAAAAAAAAACAAAAACAAACAAACAAAAAAAACACGCACATGACAGAATAACAAAGATAAAGAGGGTGGTGGATTTATCATCAGAAACAGTGCACGAGAGAAGCGGGGTGAAGAACATCTTTAAAGTACTAAAAGAAAAAAACTGTCTACCTGAATTCTATGCCTAGAGAAAATATTTTTTTAAAAAGGCAAAATAAAGATATATTCAGACATTCAAAAGCTGAAAGAATTCATTATGCCTAGAGCCACGTTACAAGAAATGTTTTCAGATGTCCACAGGGTAGAAGAAAAATGATGTCAGATGGAAAGTAGGATCCACACCGAGGAATGAAGAGCACCAGAAACAGTGACCACATGGCAGGCTTATAAGATTTTTTCTGATTATTTAAAATTCTTTAGAAGTAATTGTTTAAACAAAATTAAGAACAATGTATTCTGGGGTTTAAAACATGTAAATAAAAGTAAAATGTATCACAAGATCGAATACAGGCTGGGAGGGGAGAAATGGAAGCATGTTATTATACTACATGTGAAATGAGAGAATATCAATTGAAAGTAGCCTGTGACAAGTTAAAGATGTCTACCATAAACCCTAAAGCTACTACCTCACACCGTATTTGTATATTAATTCAAAAAGGACCCAAAAACCTAACTCTAAAAGCTGAAACTCTAAACCTCTTAGAAGATAACATAGGCACAAATCTTTGTGACCTTAGATTAGGCAACTGCTTCTTATATGATGCCAGAAGCATAAGCAACAAAAGAAACAACAGATAAACTGGACTCATTCAAAATTAAAAACTGCTGCATTACAAAGACACCATTAAGAAAGTAAAAAGATAATCCCCAGAATGGGAGAAAGTATTTATAAATCATATATCTGATAAGGGTCTACTATCTAGAATACATATGTTAAAAAAAAAAAAAAACCTCTTATAACTCAATAATTAAAAGACAACCCAATTTTCAAAAAGGCAAAAGTTCTGAACAGACATTTCTCCATAGATATACAAATGAATATCTACGCAATAACTTTTATACAAATGTTCATAGCTGCATTATTTATAACAGCCAAAAAATGGAAACGACTCAAATGTCCATCAATAGACAAGTGGATAAACAAAATGTGGTCTATTCATACAATGAAATAATATTCAGCCATAAAAAGAAATGAAGTACTATCACATGCCGTATCACAGATGGACACTGAAAACATCATGCTATGTGACAAAAGACCACATATGTACATGAAATATCCAGAATAGGCAAAACCATAGAGACAGAGAGTAAAACAGTAGTTGCCAGAGGCCAAGTAGTGAAGGAATGGGGAGTGACTACTAACGGGCATAGAGTATATATGAGGATGTTTTAAAATTGATTGTGGGGCAATGATTTGTACAACTTTGTGAATAAACTAAACACTGATGAATTATGCACTTTAAATGAGTAAACTGTATGATGTACGACTTATATCTCAATAAAGCTGTTATTAAAAAAATGAAATATTTAGGGATAAATCTGACAAAAGATGTGAAAGTCCTGTACATTGAAAACTATAAATATTGCTGAAAGAAATGAAAAAAAAATACTAAATAAGAGATATACCACATGACCTACCTATTCCTCTTTGAAGCATATACCCAAGAGAATTTAAAACACACATACACACACACACACACACACTCTCACACTCACACACACTCTCACACTCACACTCACACTCATACATACACACGGAATACCAATCAGCAAGAAAAAGGAATGAGCTATGGATACATACAGCAACATAGATAAAACTCAAAATAATTATGCTACATGAAAGATGCCAGAAAAGTAAGAATACATACAGCATGGCTCCATTTATACACAATTTTAGAAAATGCAAACTAATCTATAATGAGAGAAAGCAGATCACAGGTTGCCTGGGGATGCAGCAGGGAGGGGAGAGCAGGAAGGGCTTCTCCAGGTTTGAGGAAATTTTAGGGGTTATTATGGGTTGAGGTGTGGCCTCCCAAATTGAAGTCCTAACCCTCAGTATCTCAGAATGTGACCTTATTTGAAGACAGGGTCTTTACAGATGTGATTAGATTAGAGTGAGGTCATTAGGGTGGGCCCTAATCCAATTTGACTGGTGTGCTTACAAGGAGAATAAGACATAATCACAGGGGGACATAGTGAGAAGGAGGCCATCTATAAGCCAAAGAGAGAGGCTTCAGAAAAAACTGCCCCTGATGGCACCTCGATCTCACACTTCCAGCTTCCAAAACTGTGAGAAAATACATTTCTGCTATTTGAGCACCCAGTCTATGATATGTGTTATAGCAGCCCCAGCACACTAATACAGGGATGACTGATACATTCACTATCTTGATTATGGTACTGGTTTAACAGGTCTGTACATATGTCAGGCTGTCCACTTTAAATATGTACTGTTTATATTATGTCAACTATGTCTCAATAAACCTATAAAAAAGTACGACAAATGCCACTGTTACGAAAGCCAAAGACAGACCTGGGAACTGTTTGGGGTTAATGAACTGTGTCTCTAGAGCCAACATTGCAGTGGACACAAAGTCCAGGGCTTTCTCCTGCTAAAGGGAAAGACAACTGGCCATCTGCGCAGTATTTCTTGGGGTGGCTCCATGGTCTAGTGGGGTGAGAACTTTGCATCCCTCTTTGGGCCCTCAAATCAGCCGGGAGATTTCCCAGGTTCCTGCCCCCAGTGCAGGCTGGCCCCTCTCCCACCCCTTGGAGCAAGAGCAAATTTCTTTTACACCAACTATGATTCTAAAACCCAGTATCTGCTGTCAGAGAGCCATAGTTTCATGGCCAGGATGCCTGCTCAACTCCTTCTCATTTTGGGCTCTGTTTCTCTCCCGTTTCCTCCCCTCCACTCTCCCATATCTGCCTCCTTGTCATTTAGACTGGGAAGCAGACCACTGGGCACTGCTATAGCAGAGCACAGCGTCCACAGTGCAACACTGGCAATCTGCTCCCCACCAGGTTAGTGGCACATGCTGTCTCCGGACACCTCTGGGTCCAGCCCACTTATTGAACACATCTTTACTCATCACCCCTTGGTGCCTAGGCCCATCTGGGTGCCCAGGTCTATCTGGAGCGCAAGATACAGCCAGTGGAACAAACCGTGATCTCTGGGGGACAGTGTCAGGGCTAAAAACAAGAACAGTGGAGCCAGAGACGGGGGCCAGATGTGTAGGAGGGGTGCAATTCTAAGTAGGGCTTTCTCAGCAGCAAAGTCTGAAGGAAGGTGAGTGAGCCCTGCAGACAACTGGGCAGGTAAAGAGCAGACCAGGCACAGGAGATGGGCAGGGTAAGGTGCAAGGCCAGAAAGACCTAGGGAAGCGCTGAAGCACAGCAAAGAGGCAAGAGTCTGGAGTGCTATGAGTGAGGGTATGGGTGGTAGGAGACATATCCAATGGGTAGTGTGGCAGATCCTGTGAGGACTGGAGGTGCTGTCAAGGAGGGCAGGCTCAGCTATGTGCTGTACAGACAACTGGATGCAGCGAGGAGCAGGGCACAATGACAAGACTGTTGGGGTGACCCTGGCAGGGTGATACAGCCGTGGAGGCCAGCAGGCCAGCTGCAAAGACAATGCATTCTGCTTATGGTCTCACAAGGCACATCCTCACCCAGCCCTGGAAAACAACACTGCCCACTCCAGGGGGCCCTGAAAGCTTGGAGGTGCCAGCTGGACATAAGACACAGGACACATACCTTCCTTGGCACAGGCCAGCCCGCCGGATCCCCCGCCAATCACCAAGAGATCATAGTCCTGCCGCCCTGCTGGAGTAACGGGTGAAGGGTGAGAAGGAAGAGCCAGGATCATCCCAGAAGGTGACACACAATTTCCAAAGGGCAAGCAATCCCATCCAGTTAAAAGTGGCATAGGATCTGTTTCATCGCATGGGAGACCCCACTCTGTGATGATGAGGGGTGATATACCACACATGTGGCAGAAGGCAGTGACTGGGTACACAGATGTCTGCACAATACCTGAGATTACTCCATGCCAACTTCCCCTGGCATGGTGTACAAGTGCTTTTTCACGCCCCCCAACACCACCACTCAAGAAGAGAATTTAACTGATACGACTACTCTGAACTCCAACATCATCCAACATGCTGAGCCAGACACAGGACTCAAACATTTTTCTTTTGTTCACCTGTTGTGAAGGTCACCTTTGTTATAAATGAAGGAGAATAAAGAGCTGCCCCTGCATCAGCCACGCTTCTCAGAGCACCACCCAGTGCATGCTGGGCTCCGGAGGGAACCCAATCTGAGCAACAGCAAGAGCTGCGAGGCTTTGAGTTCCTCCCTGAAATGTCTTTGAGGCTCACTGTGGTGTCATCTCAGAGGCAGCGTGTGCCTTCCACTCTTGAGCCTGGCAAAGAAGACCAGTCACATCTTTCCTGCCCTGCAGAAGGCATTGCCTGTCTCTCTTCTGCAAACTACTGGTATGGAGGGTGGGAAAAAAAAAAAAAAAAACAACTAAAAAGGGGACACTGAGGAAGGGTAAGGGTAGGTGTGTCCTCAGGTGTGGCTGGCCTGTGACCCATGGCCCAAGTCAGGGACCCAGCACCTGGCACAAGCCTGCTCCCTGTGAAGGAAGAAAAAAATAATAAATAATGATCAGTAGGTGGGGATTTAGGGGTGGGCGCAGACTGCTGCCAGGGCATCCAGAGCTGGCCACTGCTCCCAGGCAAAGCCCAGGGTCGCAGGTCTGCTATCCAAGGCCCGTGTGCCTGCCCCACACCAGCATCAGAGTGTGGCCTGTCAGTGAGAAGGCTGCAGTCATCTGTATAGCCACCTCAACCTTCCTGGCTGCATCAGAAAATGCCCGGAGTCCCATGCCTCTCAGGGACCCTGGCTTCACAAATGCCCCCACAGACCATGGTCTGGGGTCTGTGCTCCTATAAGGATACAGGAACTCAAGCCTAGGGAAGGCCCTGGCATGCAGTTGAGGCAGTCTAGGGAGCAGCTGCCCAGTGGGGACACTCAGCTGTGCCCACCCCACAGCCAGGCTCACCTAGGTTCCCTCTAGCTGGCAGCATTTGAGTGCACCTGCGATGCATGTACAGGTACACATGGATGTAAGAGCCACAACTCGGTTCAAACGGCCAGTCCGAAGTGGACCCAATTCCAAATTCCACCCAAGGACTCTGAAGAGGCCTTAAACTGCTGTCAGTTATTCTGATGGTTTTGATATGAGCCTAGAGAACAGAGGACCAACTGCTGGTTGGAGAAAAACTACCGCAGGATGAGGAGCACAAGCCTGCTGGGCAGAGCCAAATCTCTCTGGCCGTCCACGGTGGGGACAGAGGGGAGGTTTTGCCTAGGAGCACGCTCCTACCTTCCATTGCAGGTGCTGTTCCTTCCTGCTGCTGGGTCTAGACACCCCTAAACCCCAGCTGTGCCCCTCAGCCAACTATCGGGCAGAAGGCAAGGTGAGCAGCTGGCCATTTGGATTGTGGGCTTATCTTTGGCGGTTTGCTCTCCTCACCCATTGTGCACACCCAGGAACTCTCTGGGTCTGATAATCACTTTCAAGAGGCCAGCCGTGGAGCCTTCTGTATGTGTAGGAAATCGGCCTTTAAACACATGGTGGGGTCTCGGTAGCCTGCTGGGGAGGAAGGACCCTGAAGGAGCCATGGTGGGCAGGGCAGGGGCTGTTGTGCAGGGTTACCTGGGGTTACCTGTGCACTCCATGCACTCAAGTGCCTCACAGCCTCGCCCTCCCTACCTCAGACAGGCACAGCAGGCAGGGCTGATCCTGGAAAGTCTGTCTGGCCTTTGTGTTCTGAGCCTATTGTCCTTTAATTTTCTGCTCCTCTCTGAACACAGTGCCTGACACAGGAACCAGGAAGTGTGACAAGGCTGAATGAACAGTGTGCTGCTCTGGGAGAACTGCTGGTAGCAGATGTTAAGGGGTAGATAATAGCAACACTGTCATGCTGGTTCCTGTTCAGGGGCTGCATCAGCCTCCTTCCAAGCCTGGAACAGGGCAGGCATCTTCCTGCCCTCAGAGAAACTGGTGGTGAAATGGAAGAGGAGGCTCAAAGTCAGACCAGGTGTCCTTCCTGGGGGTTGGCACTGTCTCCAGGGCCTACTATCTGCTCCTCAACACCGAAGCCCTGGGGGCAGAATCCTTGCTTCCTGCCCAGCTGGAAACAAAACACTCCACCCCAAGGCCATGGGGTTACCCTCAGCATAAAGGGCCCTGTGTGTGTGACCTCAGGGGCAGCTCTTGTTTACAGATCTTTCCCTTGGTTCCCCTGGATTCCCCAAGGCCACAGCAATACATAGCTTTGCCCACTTAAACACGTGGTCAGCCCTCTTTCTCCAGTACATAATTGGCCAAAGACGTGGTCACTCTTCTTCCCACAGGTGCCATCTCTGTGAAAGAGCCTTTATCCCATCCTTACCCAGGCCCCTCAACACTCCCAATGGGGAGTTATCCAAAACCAGGTATGGAGGTGGATTATTGCACAGGCATATGGGGTGGGTAGCACCTTGATGCACGGGGCCAGCCATACACCATGACAGATGTGGTGGCACTGTGGGACAGCTCTGGGAGATTGGGTTCCAACCCTCCTGAGTCACCAGCCCCTGCTCCAAACACTGGTGGCATCCTAGTACTGGTGGTTATGTGATTACTGTCCTGGTTTGGTAAGTGTCCCTTAATAGCTCCAAGAGGATGTCATATATCCTCCCCTCCCCCAGGGCACCTGCGGAACAGGAGCCAGCAATGGGTGCTCAGAGTCCATCTGTTCCCTAGAGTCTCCTCATTGATCTCCTGCATGTGCATGTATTGAGCACTTGCTGTATGTGGAAGCTAGGACCTTGGGGAGGAGGTAGCCAGGTCTGGCCAACAGGGTGTGCAGGGGATAGTTTCGATAGCCTCAGGAGGTGGGCCATCATCATAGTCAGGTCTATAGTTAGCATCAGGCTGGGAGGAGCGAGCACGGGTCACTCTACCCAGCAGAACCTCTGGCACGGTAGTCCCCCAGCTGTTTCTCCATTTGGAAAGGGGATTGAGGGTGGCTGGAAGCTGGAGGAGTTCTGTCCCAGCTGAGACTGCCCACACAGGGACACCTCCCACTTGGACACCCCGTCCCGACACCCATGCGCGCATATTCCTGGCCGCACCACACCCTACCTGCTGCGTACTGCGCCGCGCCCCGCACCCCGCCCGCTACAACCGGCGTCCGCCACCAGAAGCGCCCGCCGGCTGCCCACGCCTTCACTCTCACTGCAGTCGCCGCCATAACTGCGGGGCTTCGGAATCCGGGCTGCCCGCCGCGCTGCCTGCGCCGCCAGGGTGAATACGCCAGGCCGAGGTGAGTGCGCGCGCGGGCGGTGGGGCCAGACCCGGAACGGATGCGACATGGGCGGGGGTCTTCTGACCTTGGGTGTGAGTTTCTGGATCCCGAGTGAAGGATTCCGATGGTGGGGTTGGGTGTTCGGACCCGGACGGAGGGATCCGACTTTGGGCGGGGTCTCTGGACAAGGGTGGAGGGGTGGGTACCAAACTGGATTGAGGGAGTGGGAGCTCAGTGCTGGTGTGGGAGGATCCGACGAGGGGATAGGGGTCCAGAAAGGAATGAAATGTCCCACTTCCCATGGAAATACAGATTCCTAGGGTGGGATCCTGTCTCTGGGGGAGGGCTTTGACCTGGTGACCAGGTTGCAGAGTCAATGCCTGACTCACCATGGAAGGGTCATACTTCGTCTTTAAGCTGGAATCAGACCCTTGGAAGTGGGAGAATTGTGGAGGCCCAGGCCCTGACAGGCTCAGTGATTCCTCCCAACAGGTTCCCTTTTGGAGGCCTTGGGAGAGCGGTGTCATAGATGAACACAGCCAGACACTAGCTAAAGCAGTGAGGACAGATTTTATTCAGTAACTATGATAGTAGGGGAAAGAGCAGAGCTCCATTTTCGTTGATTTGTTCAAATGCAACTGGGTGTTTTGAAGGGAGAATGAATGAGTGGGGAGGAGGATGGGGGGGGCAGTGCTTGAGAGAGGAAAGTGAAAAATTACAAAAAGTAGAATGGGGGCTTGGTTCACATGACACCCACCTGTGTTCGCTAACTGGCACTATAGAAGTTAGATTCAACAGCCTGGGAGATGAGGTCTGTCCTCGGGTGTTGGCTGGAACTGTCACGTCTTTTGGCAGCCTCAAGTTTTCTCAAGCATCTTAATTGCTACAGAGGTCATCCTAGGAATGCATCCTGAAGCTCTTAGAAACTATGTTGGTGTTTGTCCAAGTCTTTATAGGCCAAGGTTGAAGTCTAGTTGAGAAGAAGGCTCAAAGGTCTCCAGCTAGGGTTTGGTTAGGGAAAGAATTTTTTTTTCTTGTTGAAAGAAAGAAGAATTAAAGTCCATTTTCTTTTTGATCACTTTTTGCTTGTTAAGGACTAGATGAACCGTCTATTTGGACTTGGCAGTAGAAGATACTTGCTGGATGATGCAAGCTATCAGGCATTTAATGAGGGGGCATTTCTATGGAAACAGAAAAGCAAAGATTAATTGTTGGAGCTGACTGTAAACTCAATTTTTGAGTCCCGAGAGTAAATAGTTGAGATGAGTTTAAACATTGAGCTCTAAGGGGTCTCTAGATAGTGGAGTGAGGACCCCTGATTGATTCCTGGTTTGTAGTTTTAATGTTTGTAGTGATGGCATAGATATCAGCATCTCAGTTGAGGTTGTTTCCTGGAACAGAGCATGGAAGCTACGGGAGTTCCAGTGGGAGTTCCAGTGGATGTTCTGCGTGGCTCATACAGAGGTTACCTGTACATGATTTATTATAGTTTGAAGTTTATATCAAGTTGTCTGGCTTCAGCATGTGGGGCTTTTTCAGATCCTGGAGGAAGGGGACAGCTACAATACATCCTGAGTCCTGGTAAGGGTCTGGGCAGTCAGATTTCAGTTCTTGGAGATGTCAGTCAGGAGAGAGGAAAGTAGAAACATCAGCTTGAAGAGTTAGAACCAGATAGCGAAGGAAACTAAATGATTTGATGAGGGCTGATAAAGTGCGTAAGATGGCTGGATGCAGTCTAATTCACAGGTAGATAATAAAACATTAAAGACAGTGAACAGGACAAGAAGCTGATAACCCAACAAGGATGTATCATTTTTCTCCATTGAAACATAAAATTTCTCTCTACAGCGACTTGCCTTTTTGATCAATGATAATCAAAGTAATTATTCTTGTTTAAAATAATTCTGGTCTCATTAAAGTTGGCCTGATTTATTTATATAAGTTCAACAAGGATGGTAATTAACCATACAGGCCTTTTTAAGTTTTCTTTGTGGAACTTTTTATAGGAATCTCAAATTGTTTTTGTTGTTGTTGTTGTTGTTTAATCTCTTAAGGCTAGGAAGCCAAGCCAAGAACTTAACATCGAACTTCATCTAGAGATCTGGGTGAATTCTCAAGATCTCCAAAATATCCTGTGATTCCTCGGCCTGCCAGGAGATGACATTCCTTGCTCACCAGAAGGCTGGGAACACTGTAAGCCAGGTTCCAGGCCAGTTTTTCAAGAGGGCTTATAAGCATTGACTCCATAAAGTCGACCGTAGTTCCTTAAAACTAGCTGGTCATAACCGATTCTATGTATCATTTTCAACTATGGCATTCGTTGGTAGTATAACCAATGTTTTTAATTGTGCCCTAACAAGAAGAAGGACAGATTCTTTTTGAACCTATGCAAATATATTGCCATGAAAATAAGAATACTCCATAATAGTTTCTGATTTGGGGAGGAATCAGGCAGGGAGAAAAAGATAAATGCTTCAATTTTGCTCATATAAGTATAATTTGCTAGATTGTTATGAGTCATAGATAGTTTAAGAAAAAAAGGTTTTTTTTTTAGCATCTACAAAATAGAACATTAAAGTTCCAACAATATTTCACATAAATGCAATTAAAAAATTATAATCATCTTTTATCAGTGTACTTAGTCCCATGTAGTTAATTCTTGTTCTCTTTGAACTTGGTTAGCAGTTTCATGAGCCCATCAGTGTCTCCAGTAGAGGTCTAGAGGCCCTTACTCACGGCAGTGGGGTGGTCTTGTCAACGAAAGAAATATCCGAACCTGTAGAGAATTTTTATGACTTTATTTGAGCCAAACTAACCACAATTACCAGGAAGCAAAATTTCAACAGATTGAGAAATCGCTCTGGAGAATGGCAGTTTTGGAGCTTACTTTATTTTTATACATTAGAATAAAAAGAGGAAATGTAAGGAGGATTACATGAAATCCATTGGTGGTGGATTAAGGGGGCAGGAGAAAGCAAAGGGGAGAAATCTCTGGGATTTGCTAAAAAGGCAAAACGGAGAAACACATACTTCTTTTACATTGGTGGGTACAGGATAGTTCAAAATTAACATTTATATCACATAGAGATGGTATTGGGAGAAAAGATAACAATGAGGAGTCCTGTAATCTCCTGCTCTGGTGCCTGAGGTTGCTCCCTGAGTTATCTGGAAAAGAATATTACTCTGACCTTTCAAAGATATGTTATCCTAAATGCAAAAAGACAGTAGGCTTACTTCAGGTAAAGATTGACTTCAAGGAGACTACAGGCCTAGGACTGACTACCTGACATGACTTGCTTTCAGTTAGGAATTTTTATGTTTGGACCATCCTGTGTGCTTACTTTCAGTCTCTGAGTTTGGATGGCCCTCCCCTGAGCTTGTCAGGTGCGGTAGATATGGCCCCTTTTTCAACCATAGTCTGAAAGTTATTTAAGCCATGCCCATGAGATTGATGCTGGTGAGCTCAATGGTGCAGGAGTCCAAAGAGAGACCCCGACCTGGCGCTCCAGTGACCAGGCTCTTGTCTTATGCCTCGAGAAGGAATTCGAGGACAATGAAAAACAGCAAGCAGGAAAGCACAAGTTTTATTCAAGCCAAAGTACACACTTAAAAGTGCTCACAACTCAAGAGAAAAGCCCTGAGCTGTGTGAGTTACTGGCTTTTGCTTTCTTGGGGGAGGGCCTGTCCCAAGGTTATCTATACTGCCTCCTGGTCTTTGCTTGTTTCTCAAGCCACCTGGAGAGGAGGGACTTGCCCAAAGTCGTCTATCTTGTGTCAAGACGTGGCATGTTTCTGGCGCTGGAGTCTCAGCAAGCTGAGTCAGAACCAGGAGAGGGCTGAGTAAGGGACTAAGGAAAAATTCCAGAGCATATCCTGGAGGGGAGGGGGAACTTTCCTAGGCTAACTATCCTGCCTCAAAATATCTGTGGCCCAGAGTACCCATCATAATCCTTTCCCATGGGTCTCAGCGACAGTCCCTTTCTGTTGAAGATGAAGTACTCTGGCCTGTATCCAATTGCAAATGCTTTTGGAGGAAAATTAGAGTGAAACAAAAACTACCTGTGAATGATGAAAGACTTAAAATGGCCATGGTTAAAGATTTGATGAGAGTTCATTAGTAAAAACAATGCATTTGACATGGAAATTTGGTTTTTATAATGTATAATATTTTAAATAATAACAAATTATGACTGATAAGATTATACAAGAACATTTCATGAAAAGCAAGGTCATTGACATATTTATAGGAACTTTATATATAATTTCCGACATCTTTATATTAATAACATTTACTCTTATGAATATAATTTATAGAAGGTTAAGCAGCATTTTTTATTTGAATATACCCATCATGAAATTTAACATCAAATAAACCTAATTAGTTTAATATCTCTCTTTTATAAGGTGAAAAAACAAATCCTTTGAGATCTTCCAGGGACCCTCTGTGAAACCCCAAAGTCAGTTTGAGATCAAGAAGACTTCATATAGGATTTGATTTTGGGAAGCAAAAGTTGTCACAAATGTCAAAAGGTTTGGACATTTAACTAATTAGAATCTCAGGTCACTGTGAAACAATACTTAGTTATCTAGTTAACCAAAGTGACAATAAAAGATTTCAAAAGTAAATACAGGAGGAAACACAACTATTAAAACAACAACAACAACAACAAAAAATGCCTTGGCTCTTTAACAATGAGAGGACTAGGTTCTCCTAAGTAATCAAAGACAGGATAATGACAACGTGAAGCGCAGGAAATTATTTTAAAAACATAGAATCTTTGTTTCCTAGGCAGATTACTTAAATGGTAAAGCAAAACCTTCTATAATCTCTTAATAAAAACATACCAACAATCCAGGACATTTTTTGTTTTAACAGAAAGAAAATCAGACTCTAGTTTTACATCAATACACTATTGATATTAAAGCTCATTTTTTTTAACTTTATATAGAAATCCAATTAATCTTAGCTGGCTTTGACCTAACATAAAATTTATTTTCCGTAAACCTGCAACTTTCTATATTCGGGTTTTTTCCTCTGCTTTTTATTTTACTTCAGGGCAATATTACTCTCCTTTCCTTAACAAAAACACATCCTACATTCTTTGCATACTTCTCATATAAAATCATCCCTATTTTCCTCCCATATGTGGTATAAAAAGTTGTTTCCCTTCATTCTTATTGTTTATAATAGTTACATTTTACATTTATTGATTATAATTTTATAACCATTAACAACCTTTATTATACAGAGAAATCTAGGAAGTATACAATTGCAAATTGTCACATACCAGTATTCTATAGCAGATTAGCAAATTTTATGAATACAACATTTCATAATCTATAGGGGTATATGCTTTTAATAGTATAAATTTAAAAATGTGGCACAAACATGTTTATTAACAGACCCAGATATCTATAGCTTCTCTGTACCATATAAAAATAAGAAGCCAAAAGTGTATAAAATTATGCTTAATAATGAATGGTCGGTGTAGCACTTTATCTTAGTTAGAAATTTTTTAAATATTCAATGAATACATATTATTTAAATTAACTTGGCATAACTCTAAGGTTACAAGTTCCCAAAAAGATTTTGGAAACTGTTTTTAGGCAGACATAAAACACAGTTATTGTTGAAATAAAGTTAGACACAATAGCGACTCAGTTTGATTCAAATCACATTCATCATTTATATAATCTTTAATAGATATAACGTTAGCTTATTTGACTAGTAATCCCAGTATAGAATAAATATGTGTGTTTGCATTATATTTAATGTTAACAACTCTGAAGGTATATACTTATTTTATTAAATCAAAATATTAAGCTAGTCTTATTTACCAAAATTTACCTAAATTACATGAACTTGGAAAACAGTCGAATTGGTTCTTATATTTCTGGGAGTTTGGGGAAATTTTAGTTTACATAAGCACTTATTTTTCTCTAAGCTAATTAGGATAGAACTCCTTTAAGGGACTTTATGAATTAATTTGATAATCTGGAGGAGCGGAAATATGTAACACATGTACATAATAAACACAGACAGATGCAAATAAACATACAGATAGGTAATACAGTTCTCATTTAAAAATTGTAGCCATGCGTCAGTCATAAATACAATTATAGCTGACCCTTGAACAACATGGATTTGAACTGCAGTGGTCCATGTATATGTGGATTTGTATAAATATGTACAGTTCTGTAAGTGTATTTTCTCTTCCTTATGGTTTTTTTTTGTGCACATTTTTTTCAATCACCCCCCCACCCCACTTCCACCCCGACCTATGGATGTTGCCATCTCCCTTTAAGAACTGGATCTCTGAAGGCAGAGGGGCGGTGCGGGGGGACATTTCCTCCCATGCATCATGGCACACACCCAAGGCCTGGTGCACCCGGATATGGGTCATGGCTCTGCTGGGGCTCGAACCGAGGACCTTCTGCATGTAAAGCAGACATGCTAACCACTACTCTGTGGAACCACACCTATGATTTTCTTAATAAAAATTTTTCCCTAGCTTACTTATTTTAAGAATACAGTATATATTGCATATAATATATACTTGACCCTATGTTGTTCATGGGTCAAGTGTATATAAAGCTCACTAGTTTATGTAAGAGTTGGACCTTGTCTTTGCTCCATTTCATATTTTTATCCAAATTGTGTTTCTGGCAGATGGACCAGGTGGTTACCTGTTCAGGGCTAAAGCTCTCTACCGGTATTTGTGGAGGGGACCTTTAAGATTTGTTGCCCTGATGTATGTAATCCTATGGAGGCATAGACTAGATGTCCGTTTCCCATTTGCTTTTTTTTTCTTTTTCAGCCTAAGGTGGTTACTTTTTGGAGTCCTTGAATCCCTTGAGAGTCTCCGATGCAGCAGGGCTCCCAAAGTCCCAGTGGCTGTGGAAGTGAGGGGCTGGAGGGGAAGGGAAAGGTCTGGCAGGGTGGACAGAGGTAGGGGCTTGCAGGGGGATATATCCGAGGATGCAAGGTTTCTCGAGGGAGGATCAGAGGTGGTTGAGGAGGAAGGAGGAACACAGGTGATAGAATGAGAGGTCTTAGAGGAGCCACTTTGGAGAGATCTGCGGTTTCCCAGAGAAGCCATTTAAGTTCCAAAATTATCCTTAGTGAAGTCATACCAGTGAAAAGGAAGTGGACGGAGTGCCGTGATGGACATAGTCAGCAGGGATGCAAGAAGCGGGGTCAGTCTATGAGAAGCTCCCATGGAAGAAGCAGGATCAACTAGGTAAACAAAGAGGCCTCCCTGGGAGCCAGGAAGGACTTCCAGCCCCAGAGGTACTTACAAAAAAAACCTGACCTCTCACCCGGCTTCAGTGTAGATACTCAGAATCGCAGAAGCAAAATCTGCCCTCACTGCTCAACAAACGTGCCTATGGAGCAGTGAGTCAGGAGTCAGAATCACCACAAGATGCCCAAAAGAGCAGTAGAGGAAGATGAGACAGGTCTTTGTGGGTGCCGCCCTCCAGCATGAGGAATGAAATGAGGTCATGTTCAGCCCACATACAGGGGCAGGGCTGGAACCAGAGAGCTGGTGGGGTTTTGTTCCTAGTGCCTGAGAGCTGCCAAAACATTCCCAGTTACGAGGTAGAGCAGGCTTTTGGTCTGTGTCCTGCTGGTCTGCAGGGGCAGATGGCCAGCCAGCCCGCTTTTGTCCCCAGAATGTTCCTTGCGTTTTTAGGCCTGCTCTCAGCCGAGACCTTTCTTCTGTCACTGCAGCAGCCACACACACAAGTGCCATCCTGCCCCTCCCCCAGGCTTCCCGAAATAGTGGGTGCAACAGCAGAATGAGATCTTTGCAAAGGCACTGAAGGCATTTCTAGTGATCTTTTACAATTTTAAAAATGAGCTTAGGGACCAGGTCATACAGTTAGTTCATCTTTATAAAGAATTTTTAAGAGTGTCATAACTCATCCACTGATGCTTACTTGCAATATATTTATGAAAAACGTTTGCATTTCCTTTAAGGAAACACGAGTGTCATCTAGGATGTGTTAAATGTGAAAATAAATATGCTGATGTTGGAGGGCTGGGCCTTGGTCAAATTGAACTGCGTCAGGTTGGATGTGGTAGAGCACTTTCGTCACAAAGATCACAGAACTGAAGGTCCGGGTGTCAGTGGCCCATCTGCCTGCCTCCGACCTCGGCCTTAGCAGGCCGGGGGCCTTGGTCCAGCTGCCAAGTGGGGTCTCAAGGTGGATTCATAGTGATCAGAGCTGATGGAGGTCATGGTTTTGGGGTTGCCAGGAGAATACTTAACAATGGGTTTATATAAGTAAGGATTTTTGGAGGTGGTGTAGCGGTTTTGGGAAAGGGCCTGTCCCTCGCCCAGGTCTGTGTGCTGTCTTTGAGGAAATGGACGCTGGACGCACACCCTCTGGGCCTGTTGGAAAGAAGTAAGTGGGTGGGTAGATTCTGCGGTGACAGGAAGAGCCCTTCCACTGCCTCCAAGAAGGGAGATGAGTGTGCATCCCAGGAGGCGGGCATCACTTTAGGTGCCCATGCAGGCCCTGCAGTTGGGCTCAGCAGGCAGGCAGCAGGCCAGCAGAAAGGCTCTCCTGAGTGCATGGGTCCCCCAGGGAGAGGGGAGCTGGGCTGTTCTTCTGTATCCTGCTTCCATGTGGAGAATGGCATGTCCCTTTCCGTTTTTGGA
This sequence comes from Eidolon dupreanum, assembly GCA_028627145.1. Lineage (NCBI taxonomy): Eukaryota > Metazoa > Chordata > Mammalia > Chiroptera > Pteropodidae > Eidolon > Eidolon dupreanum. The sequence continues at coordinate 87,930,807 of CM053510.1, read as the reverse complement.
ACAGAGAGGGCCAAGAGCCGGGGCTGCTTGTGTTGTTTGTTTTCCACTGTGTTCTTTTTATTCAGTTCAGTGGCATTGTTGTGGAACCACTGCCACTATTTCCAGAACTTTTTCATCATCCCAAACAGAAGCTGTACCCATTCAGCAGTAATTACCCCTCCCCTCAGCCCCTGATAACTTCTAATCTACTTTCTGTGTCTATGGACTTGCCTATTCTAGATATTTCATGTAAGTGGAATCATACAATATTTATCCTTTTGTGTCTGGCTTACTTTACGTGGCATAATGTTTCCAGGGTTCATCCACGTGGTAGCATGTATCAGTGCTTTGTTAATTTTGATAACTAAATAATATTCCACTGTATGAATAGGTCACATTTTGTTATCTATTCATCTGTTGAGGGGACAGTTGGGTTGTTTCTATGTTTTGACTATTGTAAATAACACTGATATAAACATGGGTGTACAAGCATTGGTTCAAGTCCCTGCTTTCGGTTATTTTGGGTATACATTTAGGAGTCGAATTGCTAGGTCATGTGGTAATTCTATATTTAACTTTTTGAGGAACCATCAAACTATTTTCCATAGCAACTGCACCATTTTACATTGCTGTCAGCAATGTACAAGGTTTCCAATTTATCCACATCCTCACCAACACTGTTATTTTCCTTTTTTCCCCTCAAATATTCATCCTAATGGGTATGAAGTGGTATCTCATTGTGGTTTTGATTTTCATATCCATAATAACTAATGATATTGAGCAATTTTTTATGTGCCTGTTGGTCATTTGTGTATCTTCTTTGGAAGATACTGGGGGATAGACTTGCCGTGTGTGGCTGTCCCCAAGGAGAGTGGTGAGTGTGCCTGGCCTAGGGACTGCTTGTGTCCTTATTTGGAAACTCACACCAGAATCCCATACTGTCCCCAGTGGGTGCCCGTGGGGACTACACATAAGGCTGGACTCACATATACCATGTGTCCTCTGCTTGGGCCAGCTGCGCCCTTCTTGCTCAGGGCAGTGGCTGACCCCGGGCTCTCTGAGAAAGTGCTCAGAGAAGTGGGCTATGATCAGCAGGCCCCCAGGCAGGACTGTCAGACACCTGCTGTCTGAGGGTATGGTCCTAGCCAGAAGATGTTTGCCGGGGGAAACTCTCCTCCCCTAGCAACGGGGCACTTGGTTGACCTCTTAAACCTTGGGCCGTCATTAGTACAAGGGGGACAATCAGAGCACCATTAAACTCAGGAGAGGGCAGGTGAGTCAAGTGGGCAGCTCTGTACTAATCCAAGAGGTTTCAGGCTCCCCAGCTGTCTGCAGGGCTGCTTGGCCAGTTACAAAGCACTGAAGCCAGCTGCCCTCTCCCTGGCTCCCTTCCTCCCCCTTCTCTCTGCTCCTCCCTATCCTACCTTTGTCCTATTTCAGATGCTGGAAGTTTCACCCCTCCTCTTTGCAGCCTTCTCACTGGGCCTGGCACTAGTAGTGCTATTGCTCTTCCTGAAATATTATCACTGGTTGTTTATCATCTGGAACGAGGTAGTCCTGAACACCATCTACAAACTGCTCATGGGTGATAGCAAGGAGCAGCGCATCCTGCGTTACGTGCTACAGCATGCAGTGGCGGGAGATCCACAGAGCGTTGTGGAGACCATCGACACCTACTGCTCACAGAAGGAGTGGGCCATGAATGTGGGCAACAAGAAAGGTGGGTAGCCCGGCTGTCGAGGGGTAAATACAGGAATGGGGACCCCAGGTCTGGCAGCACAGCCCCTACGGTAGTGGCCTACTATCACCCCGTTACTGGGTGTGGGTTAGCGGCTTACGTGGAGCCCTGGGGCCCAAGCCGCCAGCCCAGCCTCTCACTCCCCAAACAAGGGCAAAGGCTGTACAAAGACCCAGACACCCACATCACTGTTCCCGTGGGGAGGGAAAGACGTTTGACAAACCACCCAGGAGGCCACTGTTCTGAGCCCCTCTCCGCTTGCCACAGATTGGAGGCAACAGCAGGGACTGGTGCACGTTGGGCAGTAGGTTCCTGTGTGTGCCTGCTGGGCATAAGCGTGAACAGTGCTCCTTGGAGTCTGTTCATCCCAAACACTAGGCCCTTCCCCCAGCTTACTCCTAACATTTGGACTCCAGCATAGCACATAAGCATGTGCTATGCTGCATCCCCTGCAGTTGGGTTCTGGGGACAGACATGACAGCCACTGTTCAGCCCCCTCAGAGCCCTTGAAAGTGTCCAACTTGAGAGAGCCAGGCAGCCCCTGAGTGCAGCCCATGGGCAGGGAAGGGCAGGGGCTTCTGTAGAGGGCAGTTCTTGGTTAGGACAAGTTGGAGTCAGCCAGGGACCATAGAAAAGAGAAGGGGACCAGCATGTGCAAAGGCAAAGGGGCCTGAGGGACCAATGGAGCTTGGAAGGTATGTGCAGTGGGACTAGGGCCTTGGGGGAGGTCTGGGGACCAGGCGTTGGGAGGAGCTGTCGCTCAACCAGAAAGAACCCCAAGACTGGGCGTGGGTCTCCTCCCTCTGCCTGTGCTAACCTCCTCCTCCACCCACCCCAGGCCAGATTGTGGACACAGTGGTGCAGGAGCAGTGCCCGTCCTTGCTGCTGGAGCTGGGGGCCTACTGCGGTTACTCGGCCGTACGGATGGCCCGCCTGCTGCCACCCAGTGCCCGCCTGCTCACGATCGAGCTCAATCCCGACTACGCTGCCATCGCTCAGCAGATGCTGGATTTCGCAGGCCTGCAGGACAAGGTGCAGCACCTTCCCTGATGACAGATGTAGACACTGCGGCTCCAGTGGGAGGGAGGGAGGGCGGGCCCAGGGCATGCCCCATGTAGTTCAAGGCCACATGTACCGTGTGGTAGCCAGGCCCACAGTACTGCCTGGGCCAGATTTCACACAGCTCTTTGAGGGCGGTCTTGCTGCCCTTTTTGACAGAGCAGGATATTCCCAAGGCTGTCCCCAGAACCACAAAGAAAGTGCCAGTGGACACTCGCCTGGGAGTCCAGGCGGGGTAGTCTCTGAGCCCCATGGGCATAGGCACTGATGGGGAGCACTGTTCCAGGTAACCATTATCGTCGGAGCATCCCAGGACATCATCCCTCAGCTGAAAAAGAAATATGATGTGGATACACTAGACATGGTCTTCCTTGACCACTGGAAGGACCGGTACCTGCCAGACACACTCCTCCTGGAGGTGAGTTGCACAGCTGCCTGTCTGGGATGGCCTGGCTGCTGCCGCTGTGGCTGCCCTTTGATGGGCCTCAGCCTCCCTGAAGAGTCAGGTGCCCTGGCCGAGCCCTGCCAACGGGGGCCACAGGTGGCTCACGTTGGCCTGCTGCGCCAGGGTGTCAGGGTTGGGTGAACCCATGGACCAGACGGTTTGATCTGAAAGGGCACAGGCAGAGGAGGCAGAACAGAAGCAGCCAGACAGCCGCGCCAGCTCTCTCAGCTGTATGGCTGGTGCCGGCTAGGGAGATCAGCATCTCTCCTTTGCTTCTTCCTCCTGAGTCTCGTTGTTGTACCTCCTCCTGTGCTCCCATCCCCCAGGCCCACCCCCAGGCTGTCCCAGCCCTCAGTGCCAGTTGCTCAATCAGCACCACGTGGTGACCAGTGGAGCAGCCTTGTCCCCAGGAGGCTGGAGCTTGTGGCTTTTAGTGAGCTGACGTGGGGAACTTAATACTGGTAACTATTGCCTTGTCCCTTCTGGGTGGCCAAGGGGACACTTAGCAGCTCCTTCACTGTCACAGAGGGCTTGGGACGCTTGGTACTACCCCGGCATCCCTGCTTACATTGTCCATCCCGTGCTCACCCACCTCACCTCCCCCATGGGCCAGACACTGCCCAGTGCAGGGGGACTTTGAGCACAGAGAGAGTGGCCACTGGAGCCTTGTCTGGAGGCCAGGCAGCACCTCGAACCCAGTGTTTCTGTTGCGAGTGGAGGACCATGTGTCTGGACATGGTGGGAAGGAAACAGCACTGGCCTGGTGGGTGTGAAAGGGCACGAGGGCACGAATGTTCTCGGAGGGGACAGATTTGGGGCAGTGGACAGGGGCTGTGTGTGGAGGGCCTCAAATCCCACGTGGGCAGGGTCACAGGGCTCTAGCAGGTGAGGAAGAAGTTAGACCTGTCTTCAGGAAAGATCCCTGTCGGGCATGTGGAGAGTGGGAAAGGATGGCTGTGGGGAGGGTGCCCGGAGCCTCTGGGAGGCGCCAGGCACTGGGAGTGGACAGGGAGGGGATCTGGAGACTAGAAGTTGGACCAGTCACCTGCTTTGGCTGAGACAGGAGGTCAGTGATGGAATTATGAGGAGACCCATAGGCCAGGAGTGGGGCAGCTGTGGGGCATGCCTGGGCTGGGGGAGGCCCACCAGACAGACGGGCATGAACCTGGAAATTGGGTATTGAGGGCAGAGATCAGGTGGTCCATGCAGCTGGGCCTGTGCCACGGGGAGCAGGAGGATTTCAGCAGCTTTGGTGTATGTGATAATTATAGGGGTCTGCATTTACAGAAAAGCAGAAAATATTGCCATTTAGTAACTAGGAAACTAATAGTTTTCTCAGCGCTCCTTGTTCAAAGCTGGTAATTATCTCAAAAGAAGAAAAGTCGTGAACGAGAATGGCTGTACCTTTTAAGCATGCAGCAGCCAGAGCTCTGCAGCACCCTGGCCACGCCTCCCCTCAGTCAGGGCTCAGGGACTGGCAGGGGCAGGAGGCAATTCAAAGTCAGATAGCCACTTTGAGGAGGTCTCAGTCCCTTGTCACACAGGCATTTCCACACGGCCGCTCAAGTGTTCTCACAACATGGCAGCTAGCTTCCCCACCGAAGCCAGAGGTGAGTGAGTGAGAAACAGACAGAAGGAGCAACGAGGGCCCAGGTGCCGTGTATGACCTAGTCTCTGAAGCCACACACCATCGCTTCTGTCTTTTCTTTGTCAGAAGCCAGTCGCTAAGCCCAGCCTACATCCACCTGTTGAAGGTCAAAGAACTGTGAAGCTAGCTTAAAACCACCTTACTGCTAGGCTCCCTGGTCCTCTGAACACCGTTTCCACCCCAAGGCTGTTAGCACAAAAGGCTTGCTTAGATGTGGTGAGCTTCTGGCCAGAAGTCTCCAGGGGTTCTGTGTCCTCTGTCAGGAGGCACAAGGCATCTGGGGAAAGGTGGCAAAGGTACCAACTTCTCCCTTATGACCAGCTTTCTCGAGGATGGCTAGGCCCTAGTACCCTTCAAAGATGACCAAAGCTTTCTTCCCTTCATCCCTCCTTTCATGGCTAACTTGATGCTTTTTAGTGTCTGGTATCTTTCAATCCACTGATAGTCCCATCTGTTGTCAGCAATGCCTCAAGTCCTTGAGCACAACCCTATGGCCGCACAAAGCTGGAGCCCCCGTTCCTGACTCAACCTGTGCAATTCCTGCTCCAGACCTGAGCTGCCATCCTAGGGCCTGGGCCAGGGGTGCATCCTCCCATGCTGCTCTCTGTTCTAGGTCTTTTTAGGCAATATTGCAGGAAAGTTCTTTTCCTTTTTTTTTTTTTTTTTTTTTTTTTTTTTTTTTTTTTTTTTTTAAAGAGAATACACTCCATGATTTATAGTGATACTTTCTGTTCAAATTCTGGCTGATGGGTTGTCCCAGCCTGGCTGACCTCACAGCTGTGTGTTTTGTGCAGCTCTGCTGCAAGGCGTTGTTTCCCCCACAGCTTACAGGCTGCAAGTGACTGCTGCCACCACAAGGGCTGAGACCCCTGTAAGACTATGTCCTAGGGCACATCCCTGGAAGGGTAGAGTTATAGCCCCATGATTTTCAGTCACTTGGATATGCCCCATGCACGTAGTCCTGCTGGTAATTTTAGATACACCTGGGGCCACTTGTTTTTGTTTTCCACATTTGGGATTTCTTATTTTTTTAACTGTCATGATTATTTGAAAAAAATAAAAGTTTCTCGTTTAGTGTACTTTAAGCAGCTCCTCCTCCAGTTTAGAGAGACCATGAATGCTAGAGACCATGTATCCAACAGTTCCTTCCTTCTGCAGAGCCCAGGCCCGGGAATGCCAGCTGGCTACCCAGGGCCCAGGTGCTGATGGAGGTGGGGTGTGTCATGTGCTGGGACTTGGGGGTGTCCAAAGATGACCCCCGAGGGGCAGGCTTGTGAGTGGAGAGATCTGCGCCTCCTCCATACCCCAGCCCTTCACGATCACCCTAATCAGGCCAGATGGCACCTCCAGTGACCACCCCCAACAGCCCACAACAGGGCATCAGGTATTTCTCTCACGTGGAGAAGCCACGTTTTCTTGGCACCAGGTGATCTGGAGCCACTGGCCTTAGCACTGTGGCCCAAATCCTGGCCCCATCATCTGCTCTAGCTGTGTACCTGTGTACCACACAGGTCTAGGGGCCAAGGATGCCGGAGTAAACAGAGGAGGAAAAGATCCTTCCTCACAGAACTGACGTTTTAGAGGTGGGACCTGTGCTCAGCACAGCCCATTCCAGTAGCGGTCACTGCCAGGGAGGAGATGGGACAACTGCAGGAAGATCCTCGTGACCCCAGGAGCTGGGGTAGAGCTAACCTCGAGGCCAGGCCAGCATATGGAGCCTCTGCCTGGCCAGGCACACCTGTCCTGCTGGTTTGGAACAAGCTCTCTGGGCACCCGTTCCTCACCTCCTCCAACCATCTGTCCCCTGCAGGAGTGTGGCCTGTTACGGAAGGGGACAGTGTTACTGGCCGACAACGTCATCGTCCCCGGAACACCGGATTTCCTGGCACACGTGCGAGGAAGCAGCCGCTTTGAATGCACACACTTCTCCTCCTACCTGGAGTACTCACAGATTGTCGATGGCCTGGAGAAGGCTGTCTACATGGGCCCGGGCAGCCCAGAGAAGCCTTGATGGCTTACCCTGCTCTAGGTCTGTCCTCAATGCAGTACACTTGAGGCCTGCAAGGCAAGACCCTCCCACACCGGCCCCTCTGCACACAGCTACAGGCTATCACACACTGAATCTACCCCAAGGGCACTGGCTCAAGGTGCATAATCACTGCAATAAATCTCGAAAATATCTGTAAATACCAGATCAAGGCAGGTGGTAACTGTGAGAGTTACTCACCTTCACCAGCATTCCAGTAGGGTTTCCTAAGTGGACAGGTCCTTGGACACAGGAAGTGGGGGGAAGTTGGGAAATCTGGAAACTATTGGGCTATGCACCCACAGTCTGTCCTTGAGGTTTGCTGTTACCAGGTGGCAGCAATGTCTCAGGGATGGCACTGTGACCAGCACTCTGCTTTTGATTCCTGAGTTCTTTAGTCTTTTTAATGAGATGTAATTTTACTAAGATTGGGTGACGGTTAATAATCTTATATACCAACATCATGATTAAAGGCATTAAAATAATAAAAGGTCTAGATACTTAGATATGAGATCAACTTAGTGCTTTTCAACCAGTGTGCTCCTTCTTTCTCCTGATGTCTTCTACTTTGTCACCAAACACATGGCAGCAGGCCACTTGACTGGATACTAATGCTTCCCTCAGGCCCAGGGGACTCCTAGTCCCAGCACTGCTTCTCCTTTGGCCAGGCTGAGGACACAAGTCACAGCCCCACAGGGATATCTGCAGGCTGGGCAGAGCTCCCCCACCTGGAGACTGTCTCACCTGGTAAACCAGAATAGGGTGGTTGGCTGAGCGGGTGTGGGGAAAGGGGTACTTGGCCTTCCTGCAGTGCCAGGCTCAGTCTCTTCAGCACCCAGCTCCGCTGTGTGGCACTGGGCAGAGGCACCATCCCCAGTCCCACTCAGCTGTGTTCATGAAAGAGACAGTGGGTCTGAACAGGCAGCACTGCTCTTCTGCAGGCTGTGCAGCTGGCGAGTGATGAGGTAGAGCTGGTTTGCGTCCATTAAATCCATAGATGCTACCAGCCCCAACCCTGTCCCTCCAGCCCTGAATCCCAGAGGGTTTGGACCTCTGGCCATCTCAGAGGCTCCCCAGTGATCACCTTGTCCTGGATGAGCCCACCTGTGCCCAGAGAAGCCTCTGACCAAGACATACTCCAAGGCTCAGGCCAAGGCTCAGGACTAGCTAACCATCCAAGAGCAAGCCCACTCCTCTTTGCATGTGGAAAGGGGATCTCAGTGAACCTGGGGGTATGTGTGTGGGGAAACCCCCATGGGGTCTGGAAGCCAAGCCACTGCTGGACACAGCAGACACCTGGGGCCACCTTCCCCGACTCCCCCACCTGGTAAACAGGGAGGAGTGAGAAGCTTCTGTTGAGAGGTCTGAGCCATAGAAGAGAAGTAGTTCCTTTGTTGCTTTTTTTTTTAATTTTTACACTTTCTTAGAAAAATTTACATGTTTACCAATACAGTCTTATTTTGGTTTTGTTTTTAATGCTTTTTGTCAGTTTTCTGTTTTTAAGTCACAAACAGCAGGCACTGAACAGCAATCCCCCGCTGCTGCCGAGGGTCAGTCCCCACGATGTTACTCAGGGCTCTAGCAGACAAGATGCGGAAGCCGCGCCAGGGCCAGCATCACTCAGGAAGGCTCCTGAGATGCACTGGGATTCCACGCATCCAAGGGCAGGATTGGGAGTAAACACAGTCTGACCCCCTCTTGCTGCCTTCAACCCGCTTTGTGTGGGCCAGCCCCACCGGAGCAGCCCCCACCCATGGTTGGCCTGTCATGGAGTGGGTTGGGGAGCCCAGGGGACCCCCTCCACCCTTCAGAGTCAAACTCCTGAGCCCTCTCCCCTGCCCAGCTGGTTACCCCCAGGGCCGGGCTGCCCTGCTCCTCTGGGGCACTGCACACATAGGACCACACTCCTATTTCTCCAGCCCCAAAGTGGTCAAGCCTCCTCTCCTGCTGCCTCCCTGGACCCAACCAGCCTTCTCTCTCTCACTAACACACAGCACCAAGTCAGTAAACAGCTAACTGCCTAGGGAATTAGGAGGGAGGGATCCAGGGGTCAGGAAGGAAGGTGTGTCCAGAAAGTCCCGCCTTGGGTCCAATGCAGAGGCACTGTCAACCCCTGCCACCAGGGGGCTCCAAGCTCCACAGCAAGGTCTGTGCAGGCCGGCCCTGGAGTTCCCTTCTTCCTGTGACCAAATCCCTAAGAGTGAAAGGCTAGGCCCGGGCCCTGAGAAGGGAGAAGGGAAGGCTGAGCAGCATGGCCTAGGGGCTGGGGGCTGCCTCCATAAGCTAGATACATGGAGGCATGTACGAAGGCAGCTGCTGTGGGTGGCGTGGGCCAACCCTGAGGGTCTCAGCACCAGAGCCAATTCCAACTTGCTAGAACTCAGGGGCCATGTGCTTGGGGTATTTGAAAGGGGGTGGGAGGACTTTCACTGCTTTTATCCCATCTCCTCCAAGCCCTGATGGCACAGTGCTTAGACCCAGGCTGCAGGCCCAGGGAGGCCCCTCCCTTTCACAGCTCAACCTGTCCTTCCTAAGATGGGCATGTGGGCTGGCTGGGCTCAAGGTAGGGGTCCTCCCAGGGAGCACTCAGGGAAAGCAGAGCATGCAGCCACCAGATATTAATGAGAAGCCCCTGCCCAGAGGATAGGAGACAGACAAACAACCAGAAGAGAGAACATACCAGGCATGCAAGCTAGACCCAGGAGTCAACGGGCTGAGGCTTAGTGTCCCCCATGGCGTCGACCAGCCTGACTGCAGGCCTACTGGGCCCAGGAGGAGGAGCTTTCCTGCTGGGGTCGGGCTGTAGCGGGCAGGCAGTGGGCAGGAAGGCAGGAGGGCATTAGAAGCAGAACACAGCAGATTAGTCAGAGCTGACAGTGGGGGCTGGTCTGGTTGGTGAGGCAGGGCTGATGCTGGTGCTCAGGAGGGGAGTGCTGCGGGGGAGGGGAGTTGAGCTAGTATGGCTCACACAAATCTAGAGTGGGCTGTGCTCAAAGCCAGAGGACTGGTGCAGAGCAGGTGGCAGGTGCTGCCCAGAGGTAGGACCATGGTAGGCCCTTGGCCACACTCACACACAGGGAAGGATACAGACACACTTGTTCAGACCTCTCCAGCCCTGTGTATTCTGCTAGGCTGTGCCCTCTGTCACTTTGCCCCCTCCCTCCCAGTTGGTGTAAGCTTCAAACCAGCTGTACCCACAGAATGATTTGATGTGAGGTTCCCAAGTGGAAGGGGCCAATGCTCAGGCTTGGTCTCCCACCTTCCTCCAAGTGGACTTGAGGTCCAGACCAAACTCAGCATCTTGCCTGGGCCCCTCTACAGGAAACCCCTAGACATGCTGCCTCCCTGGATACCTGCCCACAGCTACTCACTTTCAATGGTTCCTTCTCTGAGGTCTCCCCTGCAGAGGCACTGCCTCGAGCTCTCTTCTCCCTTCGGTCCACCGTGGAGTATCCATCTGTGGGGTGGTGGCAGAAGGGGGACTCTGAGGGGCAGGCACGACAGGAGATCTCCCTCTCAGCCCAGACAAGGGGCTTTTGGGACAGGGTGCATCTGGAAAGGACCCCCCCCCACTGCCACCCGCCCTTCCCTAGTACTACCGTGGAAGACAGGGACAGGTCTTCTCATAGCCCCTCCCCCCAGCTCTTACCACCCCTTGCCTCTTGTGGCTCAAGACTTGTAGCCACTCACTTGCTACCCCTGGGCAGCTCACAACATTCCAGCATCCCCTTAACTAGTAGACCAGAGACCCTAGCTGGGCACTGACCTTCCCTGGCTGCCCTGCTCCTCGTTTCCTGAGCGCCCCTAAACCAAATCTCTTTTCCAACCAGCACCTCTTGAGAAGGCCTTCCCAGCACACCAGACACACATGAGCATGTGCACGCATGCGTGCATACACACATACACACACACACACATGATCGGCAAAACCACCTGGCCCATCTCAGACCCCTTTCCTCCCTCCTCTCACAGGAAACAAGAAGTCCTGCACCTGTACTCACCTGGGCCAAGGGCCTCCATGGGGATCACGTCCCGGCTACCTAGCTTCTCACCATCTGCAAGACGCAAGCAAGCAGCTGGGGAACTAGGGCGGACAAATCCATGGGACCTTGGGTACCCTCTGTCACTAACATCTTCGTACCCTTCTGCTGGGCCACTGCCCACTAGTACTCTCACACCAGCTTAGCATCAATGTGGTCACCATGGATGGAGAGGATGTAGGTGACTGCAAACAGGGAAAGGGGTCACCCTGGGGCCATTTTCCTGTAAAAAGGTCTACCTACCTCCTCCACCCCTTACCTGCCTTGTCATCAATGCACCCAGATGGAAGAGACACTCTTGAACCTCAGGGATGGATTCCTATGCCCCACCCCCAACCCTACGTCATACTCACCAAGGCTCTTGTCCACCAGCGGCAAGGTGCTGTCATCGAAGCCTCCGGGACTCAGTGTTCCCTTGGACCCTTTGGTATTAGCAGTGGCTGACTGGAGGAGGGAACAAAATAGACAAAGGGTAGGGTCAGGGGGGCTCCAGCAGGTGAACCACTGTGGCAAAATGAGAGAGTAAAGCTTGCGCAGGCCGCACCTGGAAGCGCGCCTTGGTCCAGCCATCCTTCTGCAGGGCACCACGCAGTTCTCTGTAGCTCCACACAGTCTGCAGCACGTGGGACGCGGCCTTCGCCTCGCGCACCGATTGGCTGCGGCCGGCCCGGGGTGGGGTCAGTGTCCGGCCCCGCCCCAGCTGCCCCGGGCCCGCCCCCGGACCCCGCCTCCACCCACCTGGAGGCACACAGGGCCACTAGAGCAGGCACTCCGCGAGCCTGCAGTAGTGAGCGCGCGTTGTCCAGGCTGTTGGACACGATCTCGTGGATGGTGTTGAGCACGGCTACCACCGTGTCCTCCTCCAAGCGGGCCCCGGGTCGTGATGGAGCCTGCGCACTGCGCACATTCCGCACCAGCTCCGTCATGGCATAGCTCCCTGAGAGGCAAAGTCGGGTGTTAGGACACGCCCCTGCTCGTCCCTGCAGGGAGGAGCGGGATTCAGAGAAAAGAAGCCAACAACGACCGGGTACACAGGAGGCTAGGCCTTGGAAAGGTCCAGGAAGACCAGAGCTCCTGCAGCTGAGACCCAGCGACGGGGACCCGGCTGGAACCCTGAAACTCCTGACCCCTAGCCCCCTACGGTACCCAGCCTGTTCACATTCGACCAAACCCTATCCGCGTCCTCACCGATGAGATCCTTGTTGCGCCGGTCCAGCGAGAGGTTACGCAGGGCGATGGCAACAGCACGCACCACTTTATCGGTTTCCGACTGCAGCAGCTCCACCAGAACCGGCAGACCGCGCTCTTTGCGCACCGTGGCGCGAATGTATGTGGCCCACTGAGACGGCGGCAGCAGAAGTGGAGAGCGGCGGCGGTGTAGAGCGTGCTCAGCACGCAGAGTCGCGCCACACGTGCCACTCTCCCATGTGAGTCCTGACCACTCCCTCCAGCTGCACTGTCCTGACAAAGCCCGATCCCAGCTGTTCAACTCCACCCCCCCAAAAAGCCTCCCTACCCCACCACCCAGGGCACAATGCTTGCAGCCTTTGAGCCCTGAACCTCCCAGACCTTGGGGAGGCGCTGTGCAGGGGTAGGCACCGAAAGGGATGCCTGGGATTCTCTCTGTGTCCCCTCCTTGCCAGACTTGGCCTCTCACCATCCAGTTGCCAGCACTGAGGTTCTGTAGGGCACCGGCTGCAGCCTCCAGGGTGTTGAAGTTCCGGCTCTCCGTGAGAAGGGAGAGGTAGAGACGTACCACCTCGGGCTGGTACAGCAACTCAAAGCCTGGGCACAGAACACCCGCTACCCATGGTCACCCAGACCTCCTCCCATCACCCCCTCTCCCTCCCTCTCCTCCCAGGGCAAGGGTGAGCTGGGGCCCAGGGAATGAGTGTGGCGTAGTGAGGGGGCGTTTAACATCAATGTTAAGACCATCCAAGAGGAAAAGCATTCTCACTTTACAGAGAAACAAAAGAGGCTCAGTGAGGAGGCAGTGGGTTCGGGTGAAGTTGTACTTCCCTTAACCCTGCTGCCAAAGAAATGAGATTAGAACTGTCAGGCAACTGGAGCATCCAGGAGGCCTGAGGTGGGGAGAAAGGCAGCAACCAGGGCAGCTCCCCTAGCAACAGGACCTGACCTTCCCACTACTAACTAGGGCCTTGTAAACATGGCCACACCTCTAGTAACAGCATTCAAATTCTCTAGCAACGAGACCCAACCTCCTGGGTAACTAACAGAAGCCCGTGCAACTGGGGAGTGGGGCCTAACAACAAGACCCATCTATCCTAACAACAGGGCCCAATCTCCCATATATAACAGAGGCTGTGTTACCAGGGTCATGGCCCTAGCAACAGGGCCCAGCCTCCATGAGGCCCGGACCTGACAGCAGTGCTCCCCTACCAGTGTTCCTGGGATGAGAGAAAGAACAGCCTTCCAAGGCTGCTGTCCCTACACTGGGGCTTCTATTCCCGGACATGACCTCCCTGTCTCATCCTCCTGCCCCAAATGTGATCAACTTCTCCCCAGTCCTCATATCCCATGCTCCCTCCATTTCAGGCTGGCTGGGCTTCCTGTTCCCCAAACACACTGCTCCCTCAGATGTTGGCCCAGGTTGGCTCCTCAGCCTGTGATACTCCCCCAAACCTCCTGTGGCTGATCCTTTCCACCCTGTTTGGGGGCATCTGAGCTCACATAGGGGGCTGTGGCCTGGGGCTCACCAGGTGGGACCTCTCTCTCAGGCTGGATTTTCATTATTCAGAACAGTACCAGCACACAGTAGGGCTCCAAGAGACATGGGACAAGGACAGACCAATCTATCCCTCCATGAGTCAGGGTGATCTGGCCTAGCCTCTGTACTGAATCTGACTGCATCCTCCCAGCTCTCAAACCTCTCAGAGTTGAACCCGAGCTCCTCAGCTGACAGTGGAGGCCCTGTTGGCCAGCCTTTGCCCTTCACTGAGGGCCTCACTCCAAAACCATGTAACCAGCAAGTGCCTGGCCTGTCGCCCCACCCTATCTAAAGTGACCTGTGGCACTGACCCTGATTCTAAACCCTCAACAAGTGCCCAGGGACTGGATGGTCTTCTGGGGAACTCCACACCTGTGATCCTAAGTTTCTCCATCATATCCCCCAAGGCCCTTTAGGCCTGCTTGGTGGCACAAAGCTTCACTACCTGGACAGGCCTGAGCCTGAACTCCACTTTCTTCATAGGCCTAAGCCTGGACTCTGCCTCCACCCACTCACCTTTAGCGGCCTCAGTTCTCTTGGGCAGGTCCAGCGTGTCAAAGTTCCTGTCCATCTCACCATCTTTCTTCCCTGGAACAGAAGAGCAGTGGAGGTGAGGCAGACCCTGTGGTGGGCAGGTTTTTGTTAGGAGGGTTGGACACAGTACTTTCCTGAACTCAAAAAGCACCTCCATGTACAGACCTAAGCACCAACAAGCCAAGTGAACAGAGGTGTTCTGAGTTAATCCAGGGGACAGCAGTTGGAGCAAAGGAACCTGGGGACATCACAGCCCTGCCCTAAGCAGCCAGGATTTATCTTCCATCGGGTGCTAGAAGCTGCATTGCAGACCTGCCCAAGGGTCTCCTTGCAGCTGCTAGATGTGTGAACGAGGGATCCAGGAGCTCGGCTGGGTGACAGGTAGGTAGAGACAGGGAAGCTGAGGGCTAACAGGACATACCTGGCTGCACTATGAAGCAGGGCTTGCGCTGTGTCCCACCCATGGGAAAACTTGCCCCTATCTGGGACCTGGACCCTGTCCCTGGCTCTGTTGGCCAGGAGACCCCCACTCACAAGCCAAGAGCCTGCAACAGAACCACCCAACGCCTGTCGACCTCAACCTGCACACCTCTGTGTGTCACCACTTCTCAGCCACCCTCCCCACCTCAGAGGGAGTCTCTCCTCCTTTGAAAGGCAGCAGAGCTGAGTTCAGATGATCTGGGTCCCCGCCCTGCCTGGCCTCCTGGGGCCTTTGTGTGGTCTTTGTCTTGAGTCACACATCACCCCATTTCATTAGAGAGACATACTCTGTTCCCTGGTGCCCCTGATGATTGACAACCCCAGGCCCTGCCCGTCTCAGCTCCACCCTAGCTCCAGTTCCAGGCCCAGCACTGCCTGAGGAACAAAGTCTGAGGTTACAGGGGAATAATCCCTTGGTATCCAAACCAGTCCAAGGTATGATATTCCTGTCACTGTCATTGAGAAGGCTGCCCAAGGAAGGAACCGGTAATAGGGCAGGGCCCTGAGGCTGGAAGGCCTGCAATTGTCATGGAGACGACTACCTGAGCAATAACAGGGGTTGCCTCCTTGGTGTGCACTGCCTGGTGTGCACCAGGTCTAAATGTCAAGACAAACAGGGACTCACCTTGATGGAACCACTCCTCTGGGCAGCCGGAGGAAGCACAGGAGAGAGGAGACGAGCCTGAGCAGGCAGCAACCCCACACCCTCCCAGGGGACTTCCCACTGTGCACCCTGGGTTGAACAGGTGGGATGTGGAATCTCACCCCATTTATTTTTGGAAACTGAGTGCCCACAAGTACGACAGGGATCAGAAAAGGCCCACGTAGGTGGGCAGGTGAAGGTGGTGCACAGACTCTACCTAGCAGCTACTGGAGAATGTTAGAATCTGCACCTGCAGGTAAGGGTGGTATGCATGTGGGTGGGGTCCTGCCCTCAGGGGTCTCAGTCTTCAGGTGGTCTGTCAACACCAGAAAATGGCATCATCTTCAGCGGTTTCTAAACTTGGACCCACAGAACCCTTCCTAGAGCTGAGGGACTGGGTCTAGGCATGGTTGGGTACCATCATGTGGTCCTTCCTGCTGTCCCCTGGGGGCCCCACAATGCAGATGAGCAAAGGCTGGGCCTGTCAGCGGGGTACCCTAGGATGGTACACTCTCCTGCTTCCCTGCTTGCCCACTGGGAGCTGAACATGACTGTCATGGGTATGAAGAGCATTCAGCCGGGGAGCAGGGAGGAGTGGTTCTAAAGTGGTACCCCAGTCCCACCTTTGGCCTTCTTGCCACCAAAGCAGCCAGCATCATCCCGCCTCCGGCGCTGGGAGCCCGCAGTACCGCCCGGGGGCCCAGGCTCAGCCTCCTGGTACCTGTCAGCCCCAGGTACCTCCTTGTGCACGTGGTAGGACAGGTTCCGCATGATGCACACGCAGTTCTCCACTGACTGTGGGGAGAGGAGAGCTGGTGGGGCATGGCCACGTGGGTGAGGGGAATGCTGACCCTCTCAGAGAAGACTGTCCACAGCCAAGTGTGCACTGAGGGGACCAGGGTGTAGAGACATGGAAGTCTGAGCTAGGGGGCCCACACAGGCAAGAACCCTCAGGGATGGGCAGAGGGAGGAAAAGAGTAAAATACTTGCTGCATGTAGGGCCTTGTCTGTGGCCTTGTGGCAGGTCCACTTCCTAATACAGCCACTACAAGGTAATCCACGCTGCCACAGATGTGCACACCTATTCCCCTCTGTGCTGCCCAGACAGTTCAAGCCTCCTAGGCCCCATCTGGTCTATCTCCCCAACTCTTTGTGGGAGGTTGTGAGACTAAGCCTGTCTGAGACCTGTCCTGGGACCGCCCTGTCCCGCCCACCCACCTTGTTGTCTGTGTCCTTCCTGCCCACTGCTGACTGCAAGGCGTGCAGGAGTGCATCCACCAGCCCTTCACACTCCCGGAGTCGCCGCCGGGCCTCTGCACCATCTGAGCTCACGTTCCTGGGTGGCCAAGAGCAAGCCCTGTGACCCCTGGCTCCCAGGGGAACTTCCCCAGTCCCCACCTGGCTTTGGGGTCTTTGTCTTCATCTGCAAAATGGGCCCTGACACTGCCCTACTGGGGCATTAGCAGGTTACACCAGCCTGGAGCAGTGACAGTAGGGTAGGGGTGGCCTGATGGCTGAGATCCTGGGGAAGGAGGCCTAGCCTGACATCTCCTGAGGTGAGAGGAGTGCTTCACTGACTCCCAGATAAATTGGAAAGGGACAGAGGTAGGTTCAGAGTCCTGAACCTGTACATAGGTAATTCTGGGCTCCTCTTGCCCCAGTGGAAGCTCTGGGCTCTGCTTTTCCTGAGGTCAGGACTCTGTAGGGCCATAGAGGTGTGTCTTAATGAACAGTCAAGGACCATGGGGACCCAAGACTACCTGGAGGCCCTGCTAGGGTGGGGGGCAGAGGTCACAGTAGGTGGGATGAGGCCTCTGAAACAGACTAGAGATGAGGGTCCTAGTTCTCCCACCCCTGGCTGTCACAGTGATAGGACAGTGAGTCGAAGCTGGCTAGGGCTGGAGCCATGGGGTACTGGCACAACAAGGTGGCAGGCCTTGTCCAGAGGCAACCCTTGGTGATGAGCACAACCCTATCAGGCCTCATTCTCGGGATTCTGGGGAGGAATTGCGACATGGCTCTGAAGCCCTAAGGCCAGGGTGGTTAGTTGCTTTCTACCTTATCTGGGACACAAGGACAGGACTATCTCCAGGACAGCTATTTGCATGCAGGCTCTGGTGCCTGGCTCCTGCCTTCGTGACCAAGAACAGCCCTGGGAGGCTGCTTGGGGGTGCCCAAGCCCAGCCCCGCCCCCACCTCAAGCAGCCCGAAGTGTTCTTGAAGACAGTAGTCCACTCAGCATCCCGTGGCTTGGAGTCCTCATTGGGCTCTCGCTCCCAGCCCGAGTGGGGCACAATGACCTCGTGGGTCAGTGTCTGCAGGCCATGGTCAATGATGACCATCTTCAGGGGCTCGTAGGATGACAAGTTCCAGAGTGTGCCTGCGGGGCGCCATTGACCAGCCAGTGCTGACCACAGGCACTGCCTCCCTACCTCCCATGTGACCCTGTTCAGGACCTGCCCGCCCCACCCTCCGTTGTGCCCCAACTGAGACCAGAAAGGACGAAGTGACAAAAGCTGTGAGAAGTGCTGGGAGCCCCCCTGGCCTGGGCATACAGCACCAAGCAGTGGCTTTCAAGGGGCCTGGGGCTGGACCCAACAGATACCCTCTCGTCTCCACCTCTTTCCAGCCACATGGGTGGGTAGGACTATCACTCCTAGGGCCATGGGGCCACACTAAGAGGTGGTCACATAACCCTGACTGGCCACTCGGGTCCCAAAAGGCACAGTCCCCACCACTGCCTTATTAGGGGTTGGACCAGGGAGGCTGGACTCAGAGGAGTTGTCGCAGGGACATGGGGCCCGGGGAAGGAGGCCTGCCTGAGGGGCCCAGTGCCAAGGCCACCAGTGGCAGCAAAGTTCAGAGGTAGAGACTGGGGATCTTTCATAGCGTCGGAGCTTCATGCCTGCCGCCAACAGCTGAGACTCCTGACTAAACAGGGTGCCTTGGCCAAGCCTCGCTCTCACCTCTTGATGGGGGATGCAGGGCAGCTAGGTGCCACTCACCTGTGACGAGCTCTCGGACCTCATTGTCCCGGGCGGCCCGCAGTAGGCGCACCAGGGCAGGCACACCGCCACAGTCCCGAATGGCGGCCTTGTTGTCAGTGTCTCGGCCATAGGAGAGGTTGCGCAGTGCCCCACAGGCCCGGCGCCGAACCTCCGCCCTTGGGTGGTCTAGTAGAGCCACGAGCAGAGGCAGCCCCCGCAGCTGCCGCACGCGCCGCTTGACACCCTCATTCTCGAAGCACAGGTGCTGCAGGTAAGCAGCTGCATTGGCCTTCACAGGGTCCACAGGGTGCCGTAGCATGGCCAGTACCTCAGGCAGCTCGGGGTCCCGCCAGCGAGGCTCCTTGCGGGCACTGTCAACCGAGGGTGAGCGCCGCACCACCCGATCCAGGCTGCCTAGGCTGCCCTGTTCTGGCTGGGCCAGGGGTGCTGCTGCAGCCGGGAACGGGGGCCGCTCCTCCATCAGCTCACCGCCATCATCTGCCACATCCTCATAGGCCCTGTGCAGGTGAGTAGGGCATATGAACATCTTCTCAGCAGCCACCAGCCCTGCTCCCAAGCTGCCCCAACACACCTTCTCCAGGGGACATAAATCCAGAGGATGGGACTAGGCCTAGAGCATTGGTACTTGGTCCTAAGCACTGTGTGGGTACTGAGAGTCATGCCCTAGCCCAGCAAGAACTGACTCGAAACCAGTAACAGTAAACCCCAGCCAATGGTCATCAGAACTTACATTCCTCCCAGACAGGAGCTCACTCACTCCCAACACTAGGCAATATGCCCCAATTCTGCACTAAACGTACTCCTATTCCTATCCATGACTGGGGTCCCACCTTCCAATGAGGCCTGTCTCTGGCTAGTGCCAGGATTTGCCAGGATTTGGATCCTCCCTGCATATGGCCATCTTGGAGGGACCATCTGAAGGACATTCAGAGCACCAGTCCCCCAGGTAACAAGATATCCCTGTAAGTTGTCACGATCAAACCCACTTCCCAGGGGAGGGGCTGAGGCTAGGAGGGGTCAGGTGTCGTGCCCATGGTAATGCAGCATGATCCACTCAGGCTGTGGTCATGTTCCCACCCTACAGATAGAGAAACTGAAAGCAAAGGGGACAAAACCAGAGGCTACACTGGGAAGGGCCAGGGCATCTGAGTTTTTATTGCTACTGTTCATGGGGGAAACTGAGTCATTGGGAAAGGCTGGGGCCTCAAGCTCAGAGAACCTGAGCCTCTTGGGCTTGTGTCTTCAGGGACATCTGCCTAGAGCAAGGGCAGCAGGTGTTGAGCACTGTCACCAGCTTCTTTCATGCCCCAGACTGACAGGAAAAGTGATCAGTGCAACTTCCACCATCCCAGAACCTGTCCTTGCTTCTCTACTTAAGAATGGAGGCCAATTCCAACTGATGTGTGTGTGACTAACTTAGCTCCCAGCAGCTAGACTACATGTGGGATACTCTGTGGTGGGGAGAGTGGAAGGCAAACTCTCTGGAGGCAGTGGCAGGGCACAGGGTGCTCACCTAGTGTGAAGGCCCCGCCCACAGTCAGGCCTCCTCCTCATGGCTGTGCTATAGTCAGGCTCCAGCTCCGGGCCACCCCCGTCATCGGCAGCAAGGCTGCGTGTGTCGTCCTCCAGGCCGTAGGGCTCTGCCTGGAAGCGCTCAGGCTGGGAGCAGTTGGCAGGCGGCACAGGCTCAGGGCCCTCGGAGAAGGCCTCACGGCGGCCAGGCAATGTGAAGCAGCCATTGCCAGGGCCTGGGCCAAGGGGGCCACCACGCGGGGGTCGCACACCCAACCCACGGGACAGGCTGCCATAGCTGGGGATGTCACGGGATTCGGGGCTGTCAGGAAAGCCGCCCCCGCTGCTGAGGTAGGTGCGGGAAAGCGTGGCCACCGGGCCACCCCCACGCAGCAGGAAGTGCCGGTCCAGGGGGCCATCAGCGAAGGGCCCTAGCGGAGGGCCACTGTCCAGGAGAGGGAGGCCATCTGGGCCCATGGGCACCTGGCGCACTGTTCGTGTAGTCACCGTCTTGACTGTCTTGGTGACCTGGTGAGCAAGTGGGCAGCTGATGGGTTGGGCAGCCTGAGAAGCCGGACACTGT
Organism: Eidolon dupreanum; assembly: GCA_028627145.1. Taxonomy (NCBI): domain Eukaryota; kingdom Metazoa; phylum Chordata; class Mammalia; order Chiroptera; family Pteropodidae; genus Eidolon; species Eidolon dupreanum. Next base: position 87,910,384 of record CM053510.1, on the reverse strand, counting down.
CTGGCAGGGACAGAGTGGCCTCAGTCTTCCGCCACAACGAATGGTGCCAGGGAGCCTGGGACGTGCGCCCACTCTACAAATGGGACAACTGTGGCTGCATACGCCACTTGCCCACCACCTGGGCCCGGCCATACCTTGGTCTCTGTGCGCCGCGTAGTACCATCTTCTGATGTGACAATGGACACGTGGGAGGTAGGTGTGCCAGGGTCTTCCTCCACTGTCACGGTCTCCTCCAGCACCTCGGGCGCCTCCGGCATCGTGACCAGTGATACCTGGCTGCCCGGGCTCTGCTCCTGGGCAAGTGAGGGGCAGGTGTCGGTGGGAGGACCCAGTGTTCACCCCACTCTGGAGTCAGATGCTCTTGCTGGCATGGATGCCAGGATTGCCTTCGTCCCCGCCGCTGGAACCCACCCACCCTAAGGCCTGTCTCAGCCCCCGCTGGTGAGGATGGCAGCATGTCCCTGCCTCTGAACGCTGAGGTGCTGAAGCTGCCCTGTTGGCCCATACCAAGGGGGTCCTTGGGGACTAGCCCCCCATTCCAGGACCTCCTGGGGCTAAGATAGCAGATAAGGTCCCAGACCCCAATGGTACAGTCTTGGGCAGCCCTATTTGAGCTATAAGGACTGACTACCACAGGCTCCTGGAGGATCAAAGAAGCCAGGTGGGACCCACGGGATGTTCCCCTGACCTTGCTCACCATCCCTGGCTGGGCCCTCCAGTTGTCTTGGGCCTCCTCCCTGCCCCACCTCAGGAACCTTGAGCGCAGAGACCTTGGGGTGGCAGATTCGGTACTGCTCACCAACTCCCTGTGGCCACGCCCAGGCTCCTACCATCCCCAAATGCAGTTAGACGCCCTCGCAGGACAGAAATACCCAGCTCCCAGAATGCCCTGTGCACTCAGAGCACCAAAATACCCTCACTCCTTCCGGCCCAGCCACTCTTAGGGTGTTTTGTGGGTAAGGCCTGGCTCTACCTCACTTTGTGCCCCCTCCCACCAAGACCCTAGGTGTCACATCAGAGCCCAAAGTGAGTGGGTTCAGACCAAGAAGATCTGGCTTGTCCCTGACAAGAACACTGGTGTCCCCTCCCTGTATGACCCCACAGATCTCCCTCAGCCCTCAGTTCTCAGACACCTGCCTCATTCTCAACCTGTACCCGCCCCCCCCCCCCGCCCCCGCTCCCACCTTGCTATCATCCCTGCAGGGAATGACCATGACAGAATTCTAGGCAAGACAACTCTGGACAGAGGTCCTTCTAAGGCCCAGACTTGCCAGTGAGGAAATTGAGGCTCAAAGAGGACAGGGCACCCCGCAGCAGAGCTGGGCCAGACCTCTGTTGTGTTGAGTGGCACAGGGACTGAGAGTCTACCCTTGGGCCACTGACCACATGGGTCCTCCACACAGTGCCAGCATCCCAAGATCAGCATCTAGCCAGGACAAATAGGGGCTGAAACCCAAGCCGCGGGGGCTGGCAATTGAGAGCACATTCCCGGACAGCCAGGGCTGGGTCAGCAGGAGGACAGGCTCTGCTCTGTGGCCCAGGCCCCATGCCTTGCAGGACTGGTCCCCTGCCTGGGCCCCAGGCCCCTGAGGCCAGTACACAGAGCTGAAGCCCAGGGAAGGCCAACAGCCTCACCCACGTCTCCCTGGCATAAGAGCCCTACTCTGCTCTTGTCCCTGGGCCTCGGAGGTATTAAGGGCAAGGTGACCAGATCTGTTTTCAGGGTCCTCTGGGTATAACAGCTCCCCAGGTTAGGGCCCTGTCCTGAAGAAATGTTTGACCTTCTCAGCTGCTCATAATGTTGAGATTCTGGGCCCCTTCAACCTCTTCAGGGGTCCAGGGAGGGGCCTGCACCAAAATGTTAGGACAGGCGCATCCCTAGGGCTCTGGTGACACAGAAAGAAAAAGCTGTAGAATATGTACCCCCAACCCCTCCAAGCAGAGGACAACACATATTTTATAAAAGATAAACTGAGGCCTGAAAGAGGGGAGAAGATCTACCCAGACCTTCACAAACTGCCAACAGGAATTTCAGGCATTCATACAGAACTCAGTTTTGCAAAGCCTTTTAGCCACACCTCATCCCTCATTGGCCCCAGCCTTGGCTGTAACCTTCTCCGTCTTAGAATACAGGTGAAGTGCCTGTTGGAGACTTGGCCAGAAAGGAAAAGCACTATTCCCTGGGAAAGAGAAGGAAACTGAGGCCCAGAGTGGGAACATGCTGATGGGCTGCCAGGCATGGTGGCCTGGGCTCTTTGAAGACACTGGGGAACTAGGACAGTTCTGGAGCAGAAGGTTCAGACACAGCCAGTCACTGTTGGGGCCTTGGCTGCCCCATCTTTATTTGGCAACTGTAGGAGCAAATGTGTGGCAGGCACTGAGCTCTCTCTGCTAGGACGTAGGGTGGGACGGTTGAGGGGCAGGCATGGAAGGGCCTCAGGCTTCACTGTGGTGGCTACAAGTGCAGGGAAGCACAGAGAAGCACGACTGACATGAGGGGACCAGGACCTTACCCAGAACACTGCCAGTGGGATATGGCCTCTCAGTAGGTTTGTACATATTTATATACATTAACACTCTCAGAGAAGAGTCCCTACTCTCTGGCTGGGGGCGGGGAGGTTTAGGACAGGGAGCACTTCTCAGACCCCAGTGCCTACTCTGCAGCCCAGCTTATTTTTCTCACTCTGGCCTGTGGTGAGCGTCTGATACATGTAGAGTGCAGGAAGATGAGGGAATGGGGTGTCCAGGAGAGCCAGGGCCCCTAACAAGGCCTAGCAACCCCACGGCATCACCAACCAACACCCAGCCAGGGCAGCCCAGCAGCGGGATCCCAAGGCACCAAGAACCCCTGCTGGTAAATGACCTCAGGGAGCTAAAAATGGGCGATGACTTCACCAAGGCAGGCAGGCAGAAGCGTGAGTCAGCGGGTGATCACTGAAAGGCCTGGCCCCCATTACACATGCCTGGGCACACACATGCAGACAGGGACCTGGACACATGCATGTGAATGTACCTGGTCCCTCTAACAGGGATACGTGTGTGCGTGAGCACCCAGCTTGGCCCACAGGCCTGAGCACAGCACTCTGCTCTAACGGAACCCAGTGCACAGTGCCCACCATTTGCAGAGGCACTGCACATATGCACACATCCCCATCACCTCCTCCTGTCTTCCTCCACATGTCTGGACTCCCTCAACCAACACCCATGTGTCCACTATGAGGGTCTCAGAGACGGCACCAGATGCAGGAACTAAGGCCTGGGGTTGAGAGAGGCATAAGACAGATCCTCAGCTTAGGCCTCTGCAACATCTTTGGCGGCGGGGGGGGATATGGGATCATGGGCTGATGACTAGCACAATTGGCACTTAACGAAAGCAGTTGATCAGGGTGCATGGATACTCATCTGGCCTCAAGGCCCTGCTCTAGGGCCCAATGTCCCATGTATAACTACCCAAGCTGACCCCTGGCCCTGCAGCCCCAGGTCCCCCTAGACCCCAAATATGAACATGAGCCTGAACACACTAACTCAACACTTTCCCACTTCCCAAATCCTGCCAAGTCCTGTCAACTATTTTTTGTCACCCCTTCCCCAGCCCCAGCCTCATCCTTGCCACTCTCATTGAAATCACTACCCAACCTCCCATCACCCACCTCCAGGGCCCAAATCCGTCCTATAGTACTCCCAACCATGGTTCACCTGGTCCACGGTCCACAGGTCTAGCCCAGAAAGGGGCTGCTGCCCAGTCATGGGGTTTCCCATGAGCTCCCTTGAACTTATGGCAGATGCCTGGTCCAGGACTCGGAGTGGGCGATGAAGCGGTTGGTATCCCAGAAAAGTGGACCCAACCATTCACCATTGCTCTCAAGAGGGTCCCAGGAGGCACAGAGCTGAGTAGGGCAAGAGGGCCCAGGCCCTGTCACACACTAGGGTTCAGCTTCTTCATACAGAAACAGGAAGGACCCGGGTGTCAAGGCCGTGGAGCATGTAGAACTGTGCCAGTCCACCTTTGTGGCCAGATGTAGGACAATGCACTGAGGAGCCACCACTTGGGCAAAAGCCCACAACAGCTTCTGGGGTGAAATGTGGCAGAGGGAGGGGACAGAGAAAAGAAGTGAAGTCGTAATGGGGGCAGGCTAGATTGAGGTCCCAGAGGCATGGATCTACCTGCACCACCTGCACTTGACAGATGAGCACCCATGGTCTGTATCATGAAGAACAAATATCAGGGTAGGTGTCCCACCCTAACCATGCCCTGCTGACAAACACAGGGGATGGGTTAAGGTGGGATCTCACATCTGGCTCCCATAACCTTCCAGGGGCCAGGCTCCCAGAGGGCACAAGATGGCTACTGATAGATGAATGAATGGAGTGGTGGAGGAGTGACGGCCCCTTTCCTATCAGCATGGCAATCCTGGATGGACTCAAGGACAAGCCAGGCTGGCATCTCCCATCAGGGAATAAGCCCTTAGCTACCACAGATGCCCTCTCCCTTGGTGCCCATGGCCTCTGCCTAGTCCTGGCAGATGGGAGCTCATCCCTCCACAGCAGCAGTCCCCCTGCCAGGGCACAGCATCACGCTGAGTGGCAGAGAGGCCAATGGGCAATGGGTGACCAGCAGACTGGGGAAAGAGGCTTGTAGGGAACAGAAAGCAGAGCTGGCTGTCACCGGCCCTAACTTCTCCAAGTCCAGCCCACATCCATCAGCCACATTGTAGCCCAAATTCCCCCAACTTCCCCAGTGGCCCCTCCATCTCTGGGGTAGTCAGTGGTCAGACCATGGGGGCAACACCACTGATGCACATCAGGCAGAGACCCAGCTGCCCCAGGAGGCAGGTGTGTGGGAGACCTATCTCCCAGGACAAGAGGTGTGGGCAATTGCTCCTCCACTCTTTCTGAGCCTGTTACAGGACCCCTGCCCTCTCTGGGAAAGAGTAAAGGCTGCCCATCTGTCTCTCCACACCCCAGTAATGGAAGGCCGACTGCCCGAGATTTCCTCAGAGATTCCCTCCGGCCTCCGCAGGTGGACAGGGCGGTCCTTCACCCCACCCCTCACGTGCGCTGCCGCGGCAGACAGCGCTTCCATTAAAGCTCCCTCAGGAAGCTCCTTCACAGGTCCCCAAAGTCGGAGCGCGCGCTGGCGTTTTGGAGGGGAAGGGGTGCCTAGCGAGGCCCCGGGGGCAGAAATAGCCGGGCTTCCTCTCTCAAGACTTGGTCACCCTCCTGCACAGAGGGGGCTGCTCCAGAAGGCCCTCGCCCCTCATCCCTGTCGCCCGCACCTGTCTTGGGCGCTTGGTTAGGGGTACCCCTACCGGGTCCCGCCCAGCTCCCCGGGCAGCGTCGCACCTCCCAGGGCCCGGCCCGCGGCCCCGCCGGGGGCACAGCCCCCGGCAGCGCGCTCACCACAGCCCCGCCCGGGCCCGACGCGCCAGCCGGCAGCGCAGACAATAGCCGCCTCCGGCCGGCGGCTCCGCGGAACAAAAGCGGGTCCTCCCGGGAAGGCCGGCGCCCCGCCCTCCGCCGGTAGCCAGGACCCGGCTCCCCTCTCCCAGGACCCAGTTCCCTCCAACCTGTCTGAGTTCGGCCGGCATCGGGCCGGCTGGGGGGCGCGGGCCCGAGGGGGCAGTGGCGGCGGCTGGACCTGGCTCGGCTGCGGCGCCGCGGCCGCTCGGGATCGGGTTCCGCGGACTCGCTCCCCGCGGGGGCGGATCTGGCCGCGATCACCGCGAGCAACCAATGGGCCCCGGCCGCGCCCAGGCGGGGCGGAGCGGGGCGGGGGCCGGTGGGTGAGACAAGAGGCAGCGGAGCTCTGCAATCAGCGCAAGCCAGGGTCGCCCCTATGCCCCCTGCAGCTCATCTGGGCTCCTGTCCTTCTCCTCCTCCCGCCCCCAACGGAGGTGACATTTTTTCCCCCGCCAAGTCCCCCTTCCCGGGCCTCGGTTTGTCCCCAGTAAAAGAGGTCATAAGTCCCTCCCCTTGTACAGTTGGGAAAACAGTTCTTGCAGTGCAGGGGCCAGTTGGCCAAGGACAGAGTGCAAGGCCACCCTTAATGACACAAGCTGTTCATTGTGGCTGCGACTCAGTTTCCCCTTGCTGTGGAATGGAGGCCAATGAGAGTAGTTACCGCCATGACAGCACTGCAAAATCTCTCAGAGCTGGCTTCCTTCAGTCCCTTGCCCAATCCCCGATAAGGCACCCCCTAAGTAAGTGTCCCCACAGAGCTCAACCCGGACCTGGCAAACAGACCTGCACTGACCCACTTTTGCTTGGGTTTTCTGTCAAGATACAGAAGCCCAGGGTCCCTCCACCCTCTGGAGTGTCAGAGCAGATCCAAGGGGAGGGCACTTTTTGCTGGGCAAAAGATTGTGTAGCCAGCAGGCCTCAGAACCTCTGTCCTCCGTGCTTTTGATCTACTGGGAAGTGGTGGCAGGGGTGTTCAGAGTGAAGAGTTAGTTAATCAGGGCCTCTTCTTCCAGGGTGCACTCCGGCTCTCAACAGCCCTGTGTGAAAGTGCAGCTACACCTGGGGCTCAGCTGGAGGGAAATAAAGACAAGAGAAGGGCTGAACTGGGCCACCTCTTGCGTTATACCCTACAAAGACAAGCCAATGGCTCTTGCATCATCATGAACAAGGTAACTAGGTTCTGAGATGAATGGAGCCGGGGCCAGCCCAGGGAGGTTCAGTGGGTTGGGCAAGAGAGGAGGCCCAGGCCAGGCCTCCTGCCTCCCACCTGTTTCTCCACAGACCCCACTCAGAACACTGAGCCAACCCAGGAGACACTTTTCTTCCATAGCATGCCACTACCTAGGCCATGCAGCCAGCACACTCGAGCATTCTGGCCAGGTCCCTAAAGTGCACGCGCACACACACGGTGAGAGCCAGTCCTGTTCCGCCCAGGTGTCTGGCTGGAGACCTTTCCTCCTGGAAGATGAAGGGCAGGCAACTGGGCTGTGGAGCAGTCTTGGGGCGGGGGGAGCAGTGCACAGCAGCGGTAACCCCGAGCCTCTCAATCCCTTAGCCCCAGCTACCTGCCTTGCCACTGTCCCCAGCTTTGCAGAGCCCAGCTCTGACCCTGAGGACCAGCTCCAGGTAGCCCTGTGGCTCAGCAAATAGGTCACCAAGCACCTCCTGCTGAAATGGGTCTGGAAAGCAGGTTTTGCATCGAAGCTGCCAAGCTTGGTCAGCTGGATGTGGCCCCACCTCCCCCAGCATTCTCCATCAGCCTTGCCAACCTAGCTATTGCCCTGGGAACACATACTTTTTCCCATCTCAGCCTGAGAAAACCATCTCCTCCCAAGAGACAGAAAACTGAAGGCAGGCTGGCAAGGCCTTGAAAGGAGAGGAGTGGTGGCCTGAGGTTTTCCCTCCACAGCCCCCAAGAGGCCAAGACAGCTCCAGGCCATCGGAACATCTTCCCTCGGGGCATTGACCCTTGCTAGTGCTCTCTGGGCTAGAGGCCTGAGCCCTTTCTGGCCTGGGAGGACTGGATAAGAGTGCCTGGTGCCTGAGGGGTAGCCTCAGGGTCACTGACTGCCACTGTCTTCATGTGGCCCAGCCAAGCTGTTCTGTCCCCCCTCAAGTCTGGGGGTACAGGCCTCACCTTCGGAGGGCTCAGCAGGACCAGAGAAGGAAGGGTGTGCATGTCCTGGTGGACAAACCAGGAGGGCTCTGGCTGCCCAGTTTAGGAGAGCAATGCTGACGTCCTACCTAAGGGGCGGATTCAAGTATCTGAGGAACTCACTGGGAGGGGGGCCCCCTTGGATCATTGTGAGGAGTCTAGGAGACTCAGCAGGCCTCTGCTCCCAGGCATCTGAGCCTGCTGGTGAGGAAGGACCACAGTGGGATGCCTGCAGGATGGACCCCCACACAGGAGACCTCCTCCCTGGCCCTCCACAGCTCCTAGGACAGCTCCACCCCACCTCTCCCCCGCCCCATGCCTCAGTTCATAACAGGGACCAAAATAATCTCACCAAACTATAGGCCTCCTGCATTTCCTCATCCTGCCCTTACTGCCCCAAGTCAGGTGCTTTTGTCCCTTGTCCACAGGTTAGGCACTGGGACACAGTGGATGGTGGGAGGAGGCTAGGCAGTCTGACTCTGAAGCATGCACCCCAATGTTAGAATTCTCAAGGCCTGGCCATAGAGAAGGCAGGGCTCCACACCTCCTGGGGCTGAGCAGTGAGTGGCCTGAGAGCAGTGTAAGGGCAATAGCCAGTGGGGAAACTGAGCTCCCAGGTTACCCTTTGAGCTGTAGACAAAGCCTGGGGCCTTGCCTGAGCCTTCCCACTAACGTGTGCTATGAAGAACAACATGGCAGGGAGATTCCAGGGCTGGCAAAACCCTGTCACCATGCTGATCACTGAGCTGCCCAGACCAGACCCTGCTTGTGCCCTGGTGGCTTGAGTGGAGGGTGATGTTTTGAGGGTCAATTTATGTCCTGCCCATTTGTCATGTGCACACCCAGGTGGGACTTCTGGTCCCTTTGAGATCCCACTTTCCTCCCCTCTCCAGAGGTCCCAGGAGGTCTTGCAATAAACCAATGCATGCAGGCTTATGGCCCACTAGGGCCCCTTAATTGTTTTCCCACTTGGCAGTTTTATCCCTCCTGGGTCACTGGGCTATTACCTGCAAGACCAGCTGTTGCCAGGCCATCGGCAGGGGCTGCCCACTGCCCACACCACCACTGCCCACACCAGGCTGCTGGGCACGCTCCAGCTGTAGGGCAACATGGCGCCGCTCCTGCTCCAGTGCCCGTGTCAGTCGCTCGAAGCGGGCCTCCTGCTCCTTCACTGAGGCCAGGATGCTGGCAGCTGAGTGCATGTCGCAGTCCTCCATGACTAGGATGCCTGCTGGCTGCAGGCAAAGCAGAGCAAAGTCAGGGTGGGGCCAGGGCGGAGGCTTGACGAGGCCATCATGGGCCCCCTGCCTGCCCACTCACAAATCATACGATTCACTCTTGACTGGACCATTCAGCTCTCTAGAGAAAAGCTGCATTGATTAAATTCTAAATTAAAAGCCATTAATCTGAGGCTGGCCAGAAGCAGCTGGCTCCCTCCCTGAGGGGTGTGGGTCTCTGACCTGGCTCCCCTGCTTCTTGGCAGGCCCAGCAGAACCACAGACTATGGCAGGGGTGGGAGGTGGGTCCCAGAACCCCCTGGGAAGGGAAGTTGCAAAAGAGCTGATATGACCAGCACTCAGACCTTCCAGACCCTCTGCTGCTCACAGTACATACCAGCTCACTTCGATCTCATGGGGCCAACCCAGGCCCGTCTCACTGAGGCGGACACTGGGGCCCAGGGAGGGAGGGGGACCCATCCATAGCCACGCAGCTGATGTGGCCAGTGGGCAGGGAATAAGATGCTGGTCCACAGCAGCCGGGTACCCAAGATACCTAGGCAGACACAGGGGTGATATGGGTCTATAGATGAGGTCCAGCCTCCACTCACAGCCACACTAGTTGGAACGAGGGTGGTGTCTATCCACATGGCAGAGTGAAAACTGAGTACAGCCTGGTTGCAATTCTGTGCCTGGAAATGGCCCATGTCACCCGATCCAGGGGCAGGTTGAGGGCAGGGGCCTAGGCTTCCCAGGCCCAGTGTGCCAGGAGGGTCAGGCCTGCCTGGGCCCCACTCCAGCACTGTCCCTGAAGGCTCCAGGGTAGTGGGTGGAGGCAGTGGGGGCTTGGCAGCTGCAATGACGAGCCAGCGTTTTTCCTTACCACTTGCTCCCTGGCTCCTAGGCAAGAAGCAGAAGAAGTATGTGGAGCTCAGACCCAGCTGCATGGGTCTCAGTGTATTGCACAGTGCCCAGAGCTGCTCAGGGTCTCCTGGCCTGACTCACATCACACTACTGAGGCTGCCTTTGCTGGCCCCCTCACCCCTGCATGAACCAAGGGCCTAAGCTTAGAGACACAGCACAGTGAGTAACACCCTTGAAGGGCCAGCTCTGTGGGGCAGAGCCATCAGCAAGGACAGAGCCCCAGGGAGGAAGGGTCAGTGCTGGACTTGACCACACTGGTGCTGGCTGAGCCAGGGACACTGTTGAGGGGCATGGGTGCACCTCGAGGGAAAAGGACACTGCAGAGTCCAGTCCACTGTGACAACTGGGGAAACCGAGGCCCAAAGAGCATAAGAGGCCAGCACAGGTCCCAGAAACTGCTCTTCATTTCCCCAGCACCTGTCACAAAATAAAACTGCCAGCATGACCTAGAAGAAGGGCAGTGAGATCAGCATGCCTGGAAGAATGAACTAAACTACGGGGAGAGGTCATGGCCACTACTGGGGGTAGGGATTAGGGGGGATCAGCAGGTGAGAAGCAGACCAGATCCTCTGATCAGCAGGTAATAAGGTACAAATAGCATGGCATGTACACGGTCATGAGCATGCAGCCCCTTGTGCACATCCACTGCTGTCTGTACACGGGTTGCAAACACGCCTGCATGTGGCGGCCACCAGGCCTTGTGCACAGATGGACTAAACCTAGCTGCCCTAGGTGGGCATGGTGGGGCCTTCCTCCTTGGAGGACAGCACATGGCAGGGTGGGCGGTAGAGCAGGTCAGCCCTCAGTGAGCCTTGGTTGTAGCAGGGTACTCTCATGGCCCTGGATAGCACAGTTGAGACCAGGGCTACACATGTGAGGGGAAGGTATGCCCTGGGAGGTGACAATCAGGACCCACAGGGAAGCTGTTTACCTCATAGCCAGGAGGTAACTTTCCTTCCTTCTTGTGCAGAGACACAGAAGGATTCCTGACTGACCTCAGGCTTCCCCTCCTTCAACCCAGCAGGATCAGGCCTGCACTGCAGACCCTGGGGACAGCAGGTAAGGGGACAGCCTTAACTTCCAGCTTCCCTGGGCCCTAGAGCATGCCCCAGCTCTAGGATCCAAGGAGCCCCCTGAAATAGGCCACTCACTCTAACTGGGAGCTGGCCAGGGGCCCAGAATTCTGAGGCTATAGTGGGGTGGTGGCCAAACCCCACACTGACCTTCTTCCATTGCCATGTTCTCTCAGCTGGAGCTAAATGACTGTGTCCCCCAGGCGATACCCCCTAACACCAGCCAGTTTGGGGGTAAAGTACCACAAAGGTGCTCAAAAGAGAGCAGAGACCTTGGGTGCTAGGCCCATGCCTTCTGCTCCAGCTGGAGGGTGCACCCCTCTGTCTGCCCATGAGTCAGGGCACCAAACCATGCAGGCTGCAGCCTTGTCACCTTGGTGGCTTCAAGGGCATCCCTGGGATGCACAGGAGGCAGAATGCTGTCCAAGGGCATCCAAGAAGCAGGAAGACCCGGGCCCACTTCCCCAACTTGGCAGTTTCCCTAGGTCCCAGGTGCACAGGAGCACATGTGGGCTCAGGTGACACAGACCAGCACCCCAGATTGCAACTTTTCTGATGGTAACTCAAAACACTATTTTTCTATTAAAACAATACATATGTGATGACATGAAAGGCAAAATGTGCATGAACTTTTAAGATCAACCATGGGACTTCAAAGACATCTTCCCCAGCCAGGACTTGAGGCAGGGCCCTGATCCTGGTAGAGTTGGGCAGATTCACTTCTGTCAAGACCTGGGAGGGTCTAGGGCAGGCAGGGAATTGCCACACTGTGGGACATCAGCTGACCCTCACTCTCCTCCTTGGCTGATGCCATTACAACCTTCGTTCACCTTGGAAGGGTTTTAAACTGCCTGCAGAGCAGACCCCTCACAACCTCCACCAGGACCCCAGCCATCAGCTTCACAAGTTCTTGGTGGAGGCTGCTTCTTGCCACACACACCCACCAGCCCACGGAGGTGATTTAGCAAGAAGACAGGAACAAATAGGCAGTCCGGAGATAGTTTTGCCTGTCTCAGGCCAGGAGTGGAGGTGGTCAACCTGGGGAAAGCCCGTCCAGGCCTGGGCACCCCAGCAGTGATCTCAGGTAAATGGATTGGTGGGTGGGTGGAGGGATGGAAGGACAGAAGGATAGATGGAAGAGGAAATGAATGAACGAGTGAATGGATGTGTGAACTGCAGGATGAGTAGCTGTGTGAGAGGATGAGGGTAGATTGTTGGGTGGGTGTGTGGATAGGTGGGGACATAGGAAGTATGTGAGTGGATAAAAGGATGGGTGAAGGAATGAGAGGCTGGCTGGAGGAATGAGTGGGCAGTTGGGTGCATGAATGGGTGGGCAGGTGGGCAAGAACGAGGCTCTGAAACACCATTTGGAGGAGGGAGCCCTGTCCCTGAGTCCTCTGGGGCACAACTGTGGCCAATACTCTCCCTCAGAAAAGCAAAGCCAACATCAGAGGAACTAGGGGAAGATGATGATCCTTCTCCCAAAACCTAAGCCCACACTTGATGTCTTCCTGCTGACCCAGACATTCCTCTTCACAGGGAGTTCAGCCAAATCCTGTTCCGGAAAACCAAATTATGAGGCCCAAGTCCAATCTGGGTTTAGGAATTAGAGGAATTTCCTAAGGGTCAGGCTGGCAGGGGGAGGCGAGCAAGAGGCCTGGGCTCCAGTCCTGATCCCTCACTGGCCATCTTTCAGCACACTGCCCGCTGCCCCTGTCTCCCATGAAGGGAGAGAGGGGATTGTCTTCAGTCAAACTTCCTTCCACACCCCTGCCCTCTTACCCATCTGGGTGGGAAGGAAGTGATGCCAGCAGAAGCAGAAGAGCAGAATTGTGGTCTGGTGGTGCCAAAGCCCATTTTGCTTAGAAGGACATCTCGGCACTTATCAGCATGGAGATTTGCTCCCCGCACCTCTGGCCAGGCCTTGTGAGGATCCACCTTTACCCTGTTACCCCTACTGTGGTCACATGCTGCCCACAGCCACAGGGATAGCTTCTGGCCAGACCATAAGGACTCACATTGTGCCAAGGCTGGGGACAGAGAGGGAACAGGGGGCCTGAGGCATGGAGTTCACAAAGGGCAGAGTCCTTATCCATCTGTCTGTTCCAGACAGGACCACAGGATCACTAGTAGTCAGTGCAAGGGATGGAAGGAAGCTGGTGTCACCAGCAGAAATTGCCAAGGAAAGATAATCCAGCTCAAATCTGTGAGAATGAAATATCAAAAAAAAGTGCCATGTACTGTGGTTATAGTTTTGTTTGTTTGTTTTTTTAACTGACACCATTTAGAGCAGTACATGTGAGCGTTTCAGATAAAAGACGGGCAATGACTTTACTTCTGGAGCGTGACTTCATCACAGCAGAAGCTGATGAGGGGGGCACATGGGACTGTTTCACACTAGTCTCTCTACTTCTGTGCGTTTCTAATTTTTCATAATAGAAAGTAGGAGAAAAAGACATAAAGACAACCAGAAGACAACCAACACATTGCAATCAGGTCTTTGCAACATCCAGCAGTAAAGTGATATCCTTTGTTTGTAAGATGCTCTTATAAATCAATAGGAAAAAACAAAACCCCAACTCAAAGTGAGTAAAGATCATGAAGAAGGGATGTGGCCAGAGACAAGATGCAAAGCGATAAGCTTGGAAACGACCATGTGCGTGTGCAGCACAGAAAAGACTGATAGGAATGCTTCTTAGGTTGCAGTGGCTCCTGGCCCTCAGGCTACTCTCCTGCTATAATAAGAATGTAAGAACGAGATGGCAAAAGTATATACCCAACCCAGCTGGCTGCCAAGTGAGTGAGGAGGCTGAGGAACTCAGCTTCCCGGGGGCCTGCGCTGTGTCACCCACCATCCAAAGGAAGCAGCAGGATTTTCAGGGAGTGGGGAGAGCCATAATTGCATTCATCAGATTACCTCAGCAGAGGAAGCGCTTCTGCCACACTGTACCAGACACCATGGTGAGGGTGGAGGGTAGACAGAGATGGTCCCTCAGTGACCTCCTCCTGCCCCCAGGCTGTCCATATGGACCCCCAGCAGCACACATCCCAGGATCACATGGAGGATGACTCCCATGTGCAAGGAGAACAGAGGATATTCTTCCCAAGAGGTTCTTGCCTTGTGTTCATGGGGTGCCCCAGGTCAAGCACTCATCAGCCAAGGCAGGGGGGGCCACTGGGCAGGTGGTCTAGGAGGACCTGGGGCTCTGGGCAGGGCTGACACAGGAAGCTCAGGGTCAGGTTAAGGCAAGGACACTTCTGGGGGCCCGGGAAATTGAGGTCTGAGGAGCTGAGAGCCTAGGGCCAGGGCTGGTGCTGGGGAGTGGCCAAGGGACTGCAGGTCCATGTGACAGTGGCAGGCCAGGGCAGGTGAGCATCCCTGCTGCTGCCCCTCCTCCATGGGAGGCCTAAGCCACAGGGAGCCAACACAGGAACCCCCTAAAGGGTTTTGGCCTGAGATTCCCATGGGGGCAGGTCATAGACTGTGCTCCCTGTGCCATGTGTGGCACCTCTCAAGTCTCCTTGGTTCCCTGGGATTCACCTCTCTGTGAGGGTTCATGGGATGGAGATGGACAGCAGTTCCTCAGGCTCCTGGATGGGATTCAGGGCAGCACCCTCACTGCCTCTTCTGCACTTGACGCAGATTACAGCTGCAGCTGCAGCCTGAGGGCTATCCCCTACAGGCTCTGAGTGTGGGTTTGAGCAGTGAGGACCTACCTTCTCTGAGATCCCTGCAACAGCCAACTCAGGGGCCCCCCAAGGGCCCAAAGCCCCAGGGTTGAGGAGCCATGGGGCTCCAGGCAGGGAGGGCTGGGGGCTGGCAGTTATAATCCTTTGTTCACCTGCACTGGCAACCCACCCACTCCAGCCCCAACCATGAAAGGGAAGCCTGGCAGGTAAGGGGGCGGGGGGTTGAGCCCCAAGGTGCCCCACTGTGTAGGGTTGGCTGACCCGCTGCCTCCACCACTTACCCCAATGGGCACACAGACTGCAAGGTGACCTGTGTGGCTCCCCCGAACCTTCCGGCAGAGTCCTACTCACCAACCCTCATCCATGTTAGGAAGAGCAGAGCAACGTGTGGGGACAGTTACGAGGGCCCAGACTCAGAACCCCACTGCTCTGGGAATCAGATTTCCCCAGCAAGGAGGCCAAGGGACCAGTCCCTGGGCACAGGAACCAAGGCATTCCCAAAGGGCCTGAGGCTCACAGCCAGGCTGGGATCAAACCCAGACAGATCCAATAGCAACTAGGGCCTGGGAACCCAGCCCCAAACGAGGGGCCAAGGGATCTGCATGATGCCCTGATGGCCCCACCAAGGCATAGACAGGGCAGCTGTCTAGTCAAGCCGAGGGTCACAGCTGGGCAGTATAGCCAGCACCCACACTGGCCACTGGCCTGTGTGCACCAGTGCCCTCTGCCTGGAATGCCCTTTCCTCCCCACACAAGGTGAACCCCCTTCTCCCCCTCTGTCACCATGGCAACATCCAGGATTCTTAAGGAGGGACAGAGCCTCTTTGTGGTGGTACAAAGCCCCTTTGAGGGGCCATGGTGGTGCAGCCCCTGGGAGCCTGTGGCCAATAAGCCTCTGGGGGGGAGCGGTGAGACAGGGGCCCCTCAGCCCAGCTCTTCTCCCCGCTCCATTACAGAGCCAGGAAAACTGGGGCAAGAGAGTCCTAGGGTTAGGGGCTGGGATATCCCTACAGCCACCTGCCCCAGCTGCCCATGGAAGTGTCCCTGGGACAAGCCCCACGTCCCTGAGGAGTGACTGCTGGGGACTAGGGGACTTGCCACTGTCTTCCCCATCATTCTGACGAGAAGTGCACTCTTCATAGATAAACGGAAAAAGGCACAGGCAGCGGAAACACTCCCGCCTCACTGACAACCTCCCTCTCCCTCTCCCTCCACCCCCACATACACACTGTGCTCAGTACCCAGTGGAAACTAGACGCAGGAAGTCCTCCTGGCAGGCCAGGCGGGAAGGTCAGATGGTTAGAGGTCTGAGACCAGGGCTGCTGAAGGGGCTACGCATGGAGTCCAGCCAATGCCAGCCCACTGTCCCTCTCTCCTCTGACCTGGCTTTCTCTGCTATAACTACCTCACCCCCACACCCCTGTCTTTGCCTGCCTGCCCTGGGAAGAATTTAGCCAGGCCTAGACAAAAGGGAACCATTCTGTGGCCTGGGGAGATGGGACCCTGAGGGCAATGTGGGTCCAGGGTATGACGACAGGGAACCAGCACAGAGTCCCCTGCCCCAAGTGTGTCTGCACTATCTGGGCTCCAGCTCCAGAGTTAGGCAAGTTCACCCTGGCAGCCCCCGACTGCGTGCCCTGGAGGTGGCCTCAGCCATGGAGCCCCACCCTGTCCTAGCCTACAGGTCCCTCCCATCCTGACTGCTGCTGACCAAGCACTTGGCAGAGCCCCTGAATGCTGGGCACCCTGCCTGACCGGCCCTCCCAAAGCGACCTCAGTCTGACCCACTGCAGCTTTGCTAACTAAGCCCCTGGGGTTGGGGGATCATGGTCCCAGGCGGCAGCACAAGATGGTGCTGGCTACAGAAGTGATCCATCCCTTTGTAGGGAGATCCACACAGGTCCCAGGGAGGGGGAAGGGGCCACCCGGACACAGTAGTGTCCCTCTGAGTCAGCAAGCACCCCCTGCATCCCCACATTGGCCTCCACTTCACCCTCCTGGCTAGCTTTTCTGTTGGCATTCCTGCTGGCTGCTGACACTTTCTCGGGCAGCTGGATGTGCCTGCGCAGATCATCATTAGCAATATCAGACAAACATACTTCAGCAGAAGGTAGCTCTCCCAGGTCCCCCGGGTGGCAGGATTGGCCCTGGGTTGCTGGAGTACTACAGGAGGGTCTGTGCAGGTTGGGTACTTCTGTCCCAGATCCATGGCCCAGCCACCCCTGCCTGTCACTGAGACCTCAGTGTGTACCAGAGGCTCAGGCTGCTTGCAGACTGTGGTATCAGGAACAGGACTGGCCTCTTGGTGGGGAAACAGCCTGCCTGGTGCTCAGGACAGTAGCGGGGTGTGCCCAGGACCACTGACCCCAAATAGGAGCCCTAGAAGGAAGGGATGCTTGGAGGATGGGGAAAACCCAACATAGCTCAGCCTGGGGCCTCGCCATTCAGAGAGATGAAACCTGGGGTTCAGCTGGATCACCTGTGGCCCCAGAAGATGATTCTCTAGGAAGAGTGAGATCTAAGGGGAAACTGGCCCTTATTCCCTCATCAGGGAACAACATTAGGGACTCAAGCAGGGAGATTCCATTGGGCTTCGCCTGTACAGCACCCATACACAGCCCAGTGAGCGGGGCAGGGCCAACAAGCAGCACAGGTGTCAAGATGACCCTCCAGAGGCTATGGGCAGAGGCAGAGTGGCCGTGGCTAGCTGGTTCAGAATGGCTCAGAGGTAGGTGTGCCCTGGGGAGGGAGGCTCCAGGCCCTTCCAGCTTTGCTCCTGATCTGCTCATCAAAGGGCCAGATCCCCTCTGGTCTGCCCTTGCCCAGAGTCTCAAGTGGCCTCTAGCCAGATCTGGCTTCTTGTAGGGCCCTTAGGGGCACTCCTTCCCTCCCAGAAGCTCAGCTGAATGCCAGTCTTGCTGCTTACAGCCCCCCTCCCCTGCCTGGGAGCCAGCTCTGCTGTTCTCCAACCTCTGAGTGCCCATGGCAACAGGTCCAGACACTACCAACCTCCAGACAACAGCAAAGTCTTGCCTTTCATATGCAAATAACTCAGTGGGATAGGTCAGGGGGCACTACCCCACCCCCACCCAGTGTTCCTGTCTGGCTCCCCCAACCCACACGCATATAACATGAGAGCCTGCTGGGAGCCAGCTTGTCTGTGGCCAGCCCCAGCCACAAGGAGGCAGATACACTACAGACTTGCTGACTATTTGGAAACTTCCTAAAACCCACCCGCAGACACACGCATGTGGCCACCCACACAATCGTGCATACACATGCATGCACAGCTGCCCTTTGGGGCCTCACCTGCCCTACCAGAATATCGGTTATGGGTGGCTTGACATTCCTGACAGATCCTTGGGAGGAAGGGAAGGCAGAACTCTGGCTCTAACATAGGGAGGAGGCAAGAGAATTAAAAATGTTAATCAAGCCACAATCAGAGATTGCAATATGCTGATCAGCCCTGCATCCAGGCCAGGACACCTTCAGAACAAAGGAAGATTTCTTCTAGAATTGCCAACAGCCCATTCTCCACACCTGTGAAGGGGCAACAGGAACCAAGAGTCATTCCCCATGGCTAAAACCATGGATTAAAGGCTGGAAACTGTCAGCAGGCCCTTCACTCTACATATTCTTACCTTTTCATGCTACACACTCTTCCCCTTCCTCACTGTATGTCCATATCAAAGGAAATGGGAACTAAAGAATGACATATAAACTGAATTCCCTGAATATTCAGGGTCCCTCTCAGTGTCTTTACTCTGTCTCTCTGTCTCTCTCACTGTCCCTCTCACTCTCTGCCTCTGAGAGAAGACCACATTCTGTCTGTGGGGTGTTATCAATTTTCTAATAAACTTTCCTTTTGACTCTAACTTTGGCGTGTGTGTTGAATTTTTCTTCACTCTCTACCAAAGGACTCTCTTCTTCTCTTGGTACAGGGCTTGGCCTGTCACTTGGGGAAATTTGCCCTGTCCTGCATCAGCTCCTCAGCCATCATGGCTCCTGGTGAGGATCAGCAGTCCTGGGCAGACCCCATTACTATCCTGAGCACCTGGCAAGGCTTCCCCGCAACCAAGAGGCCAGCCCTGTTCCTGATACCACAGTCTGCAAGCAGCCCCACCCTTGGTACACACTGAGGTCTATTTATGACGGGCAGGGGTGGCTGGGCAATGGACCTTGGACAGAAGCACCCAGCATACAAAGACCCTCCTGTAGCACCCTGCCACCCAGGGGACCCAGGAGAACTGCCTTCTGCTGAAATATGTTTAGTGCATTTATTAGCACAAATATTAGAGAATAGCTGATATGTGTCCTCAAAAAGTTAAAGACAGCATTGAACTGATGAACTGGGAACAGACTATAATGAAAAGGAATGATCATAAATGAGGAGGATTCTGTACAGATTTCCAGAAAACACGGCAGGGGCAGCAAACAGCAGATAGGGCCCAGAATTAAAACAACATAAAGTGAGGTAGCAGAAAGCAAACTGGAGGCACTCCTTCTAAACCAGCAGAAAATGATAGAGTTGATAAAAGAGAATTCAGGAGATGTGAAAAATGGATCGTAGAGCCAAGCTTCCACATAACAGGAATTCCCCCAAGGGAGAAAAAAATTGAGGTGGGATGCAAAGAAATGGTAAGAAACCACTCTCAACAGAGAAGGCCTCTTGTGGAGCTGTCATTGTCTAGGTGGGAATCTGAGCTTTCTGTCCAGAAAACAAGCTAAGAAAACTGTGGACATGTCTATTCCTGGCACTTTACAACACATTCTCATTAGGCTGATGTTTCCTCAGGCCTCTTAAATGTGCAGTGTCTGCTCGACAGTGTAGGAAGGAGGCCTGCATAGCCTGATGTCCCTAGGCCTCACATGCTCCACTAGGCTGTCCACAGCCCTGGAGGGACCAGACATCGTCCATCTACAGATGTCAGCTGCAGCAGTCTGCTGCCCACTCACTATCTCTTGTGTGGCACTCTTTCTTGGAAAGGAAATGCTGACAGCTTTGTTAAAACAAACAAAATGCCTCCTCTCCTTAACTAGAGATCTTTAAAAAGGTTAAACTGCTCTAAAATTTAAGGAGTCATCATGGTGAAGTTTCTGGATTTTCAGAGTAATGATTTGCCACTCACGTAGTCGGTCTTTCCCCAGGACACAGTGACATGGCTCACTGGAACCCTGAACTACAGCTTTAAGAGCAAAAAAGAATAATACAGGAAAGATGGCGCCCGCCTGCCAGCTGCACGGGAGGAAAATTCAACACAAGAATAATGGTAGCTGTTCCTCCAGCTCTTGCCCTGAAGCTACACAACTCAAGCCCTCCCCATATGTCTCTGGTGCCTCCCAAGCTTCCGTCACTCCGATGGAGCCCAGGGTAGGTGCCTGTGAGTGAGTGAGTGAGTGAGTGAGTGAGTAAATGTGTGTGCAGGCCCTTTAAGAGGATGCCTGGGTTTCCAGCAGCCTTCTGTCTCAGCCAAAGAATGGAATCCCTGATGATTTTCACAGGAAGATGTTGTGGGGACTCCTCTTCCCCACACCGGAGCCTAGGCTGGGAAGCCTGGTGTGGGGCTGGGACCCCTTGTTCCTCAGGAGGGACCTCTGCAGCTGAGATATCCCTCAGGATTCCCAACCGCCACACGTGAGTGTGGGGCCAGCCCGTCTTTGTGTCTTCACTCCTCCTACCAGTCTTGATGTGGCCTCTTCTTTATATCCTAAGTTATAGGACTTCTTTTCAGTTAGTCTTCAGATGGTTCTCCAGGTTGATTGTTCTATAATGTAGTTGTAATTTTGATGTAGTCATGGGAGGAGGAAACCACAACATTTACCTACTCTGCCATCTTGACCAGTACTCTCGAGTTACTTACTTTTGAATTTCAGTGTTTCTTATATTATTAGATAGTAACAAAATAAGCTCTTCATGAAATTACCATTCACTATGTACAAAGCTAAACAAGCCCTGTATCCACCATGTTTCTTGTTATTTGTTTTAATCAAAAAGGTAATTTTTCCTCAGCATAATTTACATTTGAGTCAAATCAATAAGTTCTTCCATATTTAGAAAATACTATAAATAATTATCTTGTTTCTACCTTTCTGTTTTAAAAATTGTTTAAGAACAGATTTGAAAACTCTGGTAAAGTATTTTAGCTTGATTTAATTAAAATGACTGTTACTATTATTTTCGTTGTTTTGTTTCTTTCATTCTTTTAGGACTCAGGACAGAATTGACTTTGTAAAATGTAAATGACCTACAGAAAAGGAACAAAAGTGTATGATTAATACATACAACCCACATATTTAGGAGAGAACTACTTTACAATACATTTTTTAAATAGATAGTGTAGTAGAGAGATTCAGGAAAACATATCAATGTAGTATAAAATATGCTTTTCTCATTTTCTGAGTTTTATTTCAAGATGCATTTTGGGTTCAGATATAATCAGTATATAGGTAATCAAGATTTTCTTTGCTCTCCAGCATTAAAAGACAGACATAAACACTCTAATCAATGATATGATATAAGTATTTCTACCAAACTATAACGAAAATGTCAATAAACAGAGTTTTATAAACAGTCTTAGAAAGACTTCAGTCAAAAAGTAAATAACATGAAAAAGTAAAAGTCAAAATTGATAATGTTGATGTAGAGTACATTACTAAATTTGTCTGAGCCTCAGTTTTCTTATCTGTAAAATACTTTTAGCCTCAGTTTTCTTATCTGTAAAATACTTTTAATGCCTTCCTCATAAATCTGTTATGATCTATGAATACAATTACAATTAAACACAATTATAAATTTAATACAATTAAATACAACTACATATATTTAATGCATAAGAATGTATTATGTGTTATATGCTAAATACACTTAATAAATGCCAAGTACTATTCAATTTTTGATAATTTAAATATATAAAATAAAAAATACTTAATGCAACTTCAAAAAAAAAAAAGAACAAAAAGAAGAGAAAGAATCAAGAATTTGAAAGGCCTAGCTAAAACAAGTGCTTTGAGGAACTTGCAAGCAGAGGCTCCAAGCAATGTCCCTTGGGGAAAAAGAATTGCTAAGAGGTCGAACTGCATTTTCCAACAATAATACTAATGCTCTGAGTGCCTCAAAATAGCTTTAGTTGTCTGTAGCCTTCCTCTGTCAGCTGCCCTTGGAGACTATTTTTATTGTTGCAAGAAATCTGTGGATCCATGGACTGATGACTTCGAGGGGGTAGGTGTGAATCCATGAAACACAAAACAAAGCCCAACCAAGCCAAAAAACCACATACACAACATGCACATACGTGACGTGATGGATATGTTAATTAACTAGATGTGGGTAAATCTTTTCACAATGTATATATATACCAATCATCACAATGCACACTTTAAGTACCTTACAATTTTATGTCAATTATACTCAAGAAATCTGGGGGCGGGGGGAAGAAAATTTTTAGCTAATTTAATTTTACAAATTCAGTTACTTAAAAATTAACTTGAAAATGTTAAAAAAAAACCACACTCACTTGTTTCTTATGCTTTTTTTTTGCGTAATATTTTATTCCTTTTCCCCTTGTACAATATTTTAAAATGACAAGATTATAAAAGAATACATATACACCAAGAAATTGTATAACTTAGATGAAAGACAAATTTCTAAAAACACACAATCTACCAAAGCTGATCCATGAAGAAATGGAAAATTTGAGCAGACAGATCTCTAACTAGTAAGTATATTGCATCAATAATCAAAATCTTCCAACAAAGAAAGAGCCAGGCCCAGATGGCTTCATTGGTGAACTCTACTAAACATTCTAAAGAAGAACTAACATTTGTCTTCCTCAAAATGTTCCCAAAAATTGAAAAGAAGGGAACAATTCCTAACACATTCTATGATGCCAGCATTACTCTGATACCAAAGTCCTAACAGAAAACTATGGAACGATATTCCTCATGAGCATTCATGCAAAAATCCTCAACAAAACACTAGCAAACTGAACTCAGCAGCATAGTAAAAGGATTGCACACCATGACCAAGTAGGACAGATTCTTAAAAAAATCAAGGATGCCTTAACATAGGAGTCTCCAACCCCCCGGCCATAGACTAGTACTGATCCATGGCCTGTTAGGAATCTGGCCACACAGCAGGAGGTGAGGGGCGGGCAAGCAAAGTGAAGCTTCATCTGTATTTGCAGCTGCTTCCCATCGCTAGCATTACTGCCTCAGCTCCACCTCAGATCAGGCATTAGATTCTCATAGGATCACCTGTCCTTGGTGGCAAAAAGGTTGGGGACTGCTGCCTTAACATATAAAAATCAATCAATATAATATATCACATTAATAGAATAATGGGGTAAAATGATCATTTCAATTGATGTAGACAAAGCTTTTGACAAAATTCAACACTCATGATCAAAATACACAAAACAAACTAGGACTAGAAAGGAATTATTTCAACGTAATAAAGACTATATATGCAAAGGCACATCATAATACACATGCTACATATCATACTATATATACACCATAGCTAACACTAAACTCAGTAGTGAACAAGTGAAAGCTCTTTTCCTGAGACCAGGAATAAGAGAAGGATTCCCATTTTTGCCACTTCTATTTGACATGGTATTAGAAGTCTTAGTTAGAGAAATTAGGCAAAATAATAATAATAATAATAATAATTAATTAATTAAATTTTAAAATGAAATAGAAAGTATCTAAATTGGAAAGTAAAAAGTAAAATTCTTTCTGTTTGCAGACAGCATGATCTTATATGCAGCAAATCCTGAAGTTTCCACAAAAACAACTCAGAACTAATAAATGAGTTCAGAAAAATTGCAGGATACAAAAATCCATAAACAGAAATCAGTTACATTAACAATGAACAACCCAAAAAAGAAAATTTTTTTACAATAGCATTAAAAATAATAAAATACTTAGAAATAAATTCAACAAAGGAAAAGAAAGACTCGTACAGTGAAAACTACAAAGCATTACTGAAATTAAAGATCTGAAAAAATGGAGACATTCCACACTCATGGATTGGAAACTTGGTATTGTTAAGATGGCAGTACTACCCAAAGCAATATACAAATTTAATGCAATCCCTATCAAAGTCTCAATGGCATTTTTACTGAAATAGAAAAATCCATCCTAAAATTCACATGGAACCTCAATGGACCCTAAATAGCAAAAACAATCTTGATAAACAAGAGCAAAGCTGGAGGTCTCGCACATCCTGATTTCAAAACAGTGTGGTCATGGCATAAAGAAAGACCAATGAAACAGAATAGAAATAAACGCTCCCACATGTGGCCAATTGAGTTTTTACAAGGGTGTTAAGATTATTCAATGGGAAAAATAAAAGAATTTTAAACAGTGGTCATGGGAAAACTGGATATCTACATGCAAAAGAATGAAGTCGGATGCTTACCTTACACCATATTCAAAAATTAACTCAAAATGCATCAAAGACCTAAATATAAGGTGTAAAACTATAAAGCTCGTAGAAGAAAACATAAAGAAAAAGCTTTGTGATGTTGGATTTGGCAATGACTTCTTGGCTATGATACCAAAAGCATAGGACACAAAAGTAAAAATAGATAAACTGAACTATATAAAAATTTAAAACTTCTGTTCATCAAAGGACACAATCAACAGAGGGAAACTCATCCTAAAGAATGGGAGAAAAGATCTGAAAATCATATATGAGATAAGGGATTAACATCCAAAAAAATATAAAGAACTCATATAACTCAACAACAACAATAAAATAACCTAATTAAAAAGTGAGCAAAAAACTTGAAGAGAGATTTCTCCTAAGAAGATATACAAATGGCCAACAAGTTTATGCAAAGAATCTCAACATCACTAATTATTAGGGAAATGAAAATCAAAAGCACAACTAAATGTCACCTTACACCCATTAGATGGCTACTCTCAAAATAGCAAGTGTTGGCAAAAATGTGGAGAAAATTGAATTCTTGTGTACTGTTGATAGGATGTAAAATGGCACAGCCACTATGAAAATCAATATGATGGCTCCTCAAGTTAAAGTAGAATTCCCATATCTCACAATTCCCTCAGTTCCATCTCTGGATATATATCCAAAAGAACTAAAAGCAGACCTTAAAGAGATATTTGCTTCCATGTTCATAGAAACATTATTTATAATAGCCAAAAGGTGAAGCAATCCAAGTGTCTATCAACAGATGAATGGATAAATAAAATGTATTGTAGACTTATAATGGACGATTATTCCACCACTGATACATGCTACAACATAGATGAATTTTGAGGACATTACGCTAAGTGAAATAAACCAGTCATAAAAAGACAAATACTGCATTATTCCACTTATATAAGGCATCTAGAGTAGTCAAATTCATAGAAAGAGAAAGTAGAATGGTGGTTCCAGGGGCTGGGAAGAGGGGAGAAATGGATACTGTTCTTTAACGGGTATGTAGTTTCAATTTTTTAAGATGAAAAAGTTCTGGAGATTAGTTGTACAACAATGTGAATATACTGTGCTACTGAACAGTATATTTAAGAATGGTTGAGATGGTGAATTTTATATGTATTTTGCAAAAACTAAAAATAAAATTAAAAAAGAGCCATCATGCAATAACTTAGAAATTACAAAACATTCTTTTAAATAATATGTAAAGCAAAGATAAAAACTTAGACATACAGAGCTGACTATGCAAAAGTAGTAAAAAAAAAAAAATACTCACATACAATATATAAACATGTATAATTTACAAAATGGTGGTTGCCAGAGGCTGAGGGGTGGGAGAAATAGGGAGATGTTGATCAAAGTATACAAACTGTCAGTTATAAGATGATGAAGTTCAAGGGATCGAATATACACCATGGTGACTATAGTTAATAACACTGTATTGAATATAGTAGGTCCTCAAGTAACATTTCATTCAACATCATTTCATTATGATGTGATGAGATGCTATGGGAACTTAACTCTTGCTTATATCAATTAGCCTCTGGTAAAATTGGTTTCATTATACATTCTTCCGCCACAGTTCCAAGAACCTATTGACGATGTTAAGTGAGGACTTACTGTACTTGAAAGTTGCTATGAGAAGAACTTTAATGTTCTCACATTAAGAAGAGCTTTATTGTTCTGTAATGACAGAAAAATAATAATTATGTGAGGGGCAGAATGTGGTAACTAACCTTACTGTTGTAAACATTTCACTGTATATGTGTATCAAATCATCATACTATATACCTTAAACTTACATAATGTTATACGTCAATTATATTTCAATAAAGCTGGAAATAAAAATATGGGTTATAGACAAAGCTGTCCTCAGAAGTAAATTCATATCCTTAAATACTTTCATTATTAAATGATAAAACAAATGAATACAAATAAACTAGGATAATCCTAAAATAAATGAGCACATAGGCATCTAAGTCCCCAAACCAAGATTCTCATTGAAATGACCAATGCATCTCTCACTGACTATCTTTCATGTGCCAGAAACAGAGAAATTTCTAACAGATATGGTTCAGAAAGAACAGGCCTAAAGGAAGATACAAGAAGTTAACCTATGAACCTAGGATTACACTGTGAAATTCACTGCTGTGCCTCCCCTCCGCTCTTAAGTCTCCTCACGAACAAAGCAGACACAACAAATGTAAGCTTTCTTCTGCTGCCTCAAATGGAACTGATGGTGGTAGTGGATGGGGACAGAGACCACCTCAACCTGTACTGGATTATGGGTCAGAGCTAAGTGGCTGCCAGCACAGCACCTGACATGAGCAGGTACTCAATTTGTTTCTTCTGCATGAAGAAAGCAAGGATCAGCTTCTTTGCTGGAGAAGGGTGCCCAGGTGAACAGAGCCCTGTGGCTTCAGCTTCCATGCCTAGGCTGCCTTGAAGAATCAGACTACATGCCTTACACCAGGGGTTCCCAACCCCTGGGCCACAGACCAGTATGGGTCCATGGCCTGTTAGGAACAGGGCCGCATAGCAGCAGGTAAGCGGTGGAGAAGCTTCATCTGCATTTGCAGCCTTTTCCCAGTGCTAGCATCACAGCCTCAGCTCTACCTCAGATCATCAGGCATTAGATTCTCAAAGGAGCACCCATCCCTGTTGCCAAAAAGGTTGGGCACCACTGCCTTACACAGAGGCCAATTTTTACAAGAAACTGGAGTAACCTCAGATGGACTGCCTTGGGGCTCCTGAGGGCTCAGGAGGATGCTACCTTAATGAGAGTACCTGTGTCTAGAATGACACATGGGGTGGGTCATAGAAACCTCACCCAGGCAGAGCCTGTTGAGTCTGGAGGTAGGTGTGGCAAAGAGTGAGGCTAGTGGAATCACAGGGGCCAGGTATAGCTTTTATCCTGGGAGGCCAAGGGCGTGCATCTCCTGGTGGCTGTTGGGCTAGAGAACCAGGCCCAGCTCAGGAGCTTCCCCTGCCCTGGCTGAAGCAGCCCCTCACCAGCTTCGGGAGAGGGGATGGTGGACACTCCTCCACTCCCATCAGCCCCCTTCCTTTGCCCAAGGCTGCTGTCCTCAAACCCTATGTGTCTGGCCTGAGGATTACTCCTTTTGCCCATCAGCTGGTAGAGGTGGCAGGGGGAGGGAGGGGAGGGTGCTCTCTGAGCTAGCAGAGCAGGACAGGTAAGGTCAGGGCAGGGGAGAGTCACCAGGAGCAAGAAGACATGCCAGCCTGCATGCTGGGCCCAGGATTCCTCCAGAGCACAGGGTTGCTGCCTGTGTCACAGGTCATAGAGATGGCCTCCTTCTCTGACACTGCTCCCTGGGGCATCACCCATCTCCATCCCCAGTAACACTAAACCTCTGGAACACCTGCCTCTGTAAAGACAAAAGCCTAGAGGCATAAAAGATCAATTAAAAATTAACTAATGTTTTAAAGGTTTGGCAAATAAACTTCTGGAATTATTTCTTGAAACACAAATACTCTGAGCTAGTCTTGTTACAAACAATAGCTCCCTGCAGACAAGAAAATGCCAGAGAACTGTCATTAAAAACACAGGGAAGGGAAGGTGTATTTGCCTGGGGCAGGCCTGGGAACAGACCTCCCTCACCCACTCAGCTGGCTGAGCCTCAGTTTTCCCATCATAATCCCTTGCCCCCATGTTGGGAAGTCCAAGAGGGAAGGTGGTCTTGGTCTCACCCAAGTCTCTGGCCCCAGCTGGGACTGGGGCTGTAGTGGGCAGGAGGCAGGGAAGGCCCAGCTGGGAGGAGGTGCGCCCAGGTCGGGCCCTGGCCATGACCCTGCCTCCCCATGGACCTGCCTTTCTGGCTGTGGCTGAGCCTGCTCTACCCCCAAGAGATGACAGGTGAGGCTGGTAGTATGTGCCCATTGACTGGGGGGCAGGGAGCATGGCCTGCCCTCTCCCAGGTATTCAAGAAAGATCCTTTCCCTTAGAAGGCTCTCCTTAGAAGGTTCAGTATGTGGCTCAACAGCTTAGAGCACATGGTCTTCATCCTCCTAGCTCCGATTCCTGAGCCTGGGCCGCCCTTGGCCTCCAAGAAGCTGCTGCCTCTCTCTCCCTGCCCCCTGCCCCCACCCGTCTTCCCTGTCCTTACACATTTCCTGTACCTTCACTTCCCCTATACTCCCCCCTCCCTCTGCATGCCCTCTTCTCCTAGCAGCCCTGCCTCCCTCTTACCCTCCCTTCTATGGCACTCCTCCCTTCCCCATATACCCAACTCCCCCCTACCCCTGCTTCCTCAGCACCCTGCCTCCCCATGCATCCCTACCCTCTCTGTCCCCTACACTCCTAAGTCCCTGACCCTACCTCCTTTTGCACCCCTCTCCTCACCCAACTTTGTTTCCTCCTTGCCCTGTCAGACTTTCTGGTCACAAGCTCCCCAGAGTAGGCACACTAGGAGACCCATGGCATGCTCCAAAGGGTACAGCCAGCATCTTTGGCAGAGCCCTGGAGCCTTAACCCCATTATGGACCTCTGAAGGGGGCAGGATAGGAGGTGGGAGCTGAGGTGCCTTGAGCCCTGGTCTTCCAGCTGTGTACAGAGGAGACTCACTCTTACTGTCAGAGCCATCAGTGCACCCTCCCTGAGGGTTCCAGGAACTCACCTCAGAGGTGCTCATCTGCAGGAGGGCTGGCACTATCAGGCCTCCAACTCCCTCAGGGACCAGACTAGGGTGGGAGCTGAGGAAGTGCACAGGATCAGGACTGGGTGCGGGGGATTGAGGGGGAGGAGGCGGCCCCACCACTTACTGTGCACAGTGCTCATGGAGCTGGGGACCAGCCTGGCCTCCTGATTACCCACATTATACAACACAGGCCCAGGAATGGTGTTACCTCACACATGCCTCCTGGGGCACCCAGACTGGCATTCCAAAGGTGAGGGAACAGGGTACACCTCACTGGGGGGTGGCTCCCGGATGGTGTGCCTTCCCAGTGGGAGAAGGGCCCGTTTCTCCTGCGCACGACAGGGGGACTTGGTGTCTCTCAGTAGAAGGGTTGTCATGGGACCCCTCAGGCTGCTCTCTCAGGCCTTTTCTAGTCTGATAATCCCCACTAAGGCTCTGCCCCCATGAAATAGTGCACGAGCACACATATATATATATATATACATAGGGTCCTGTCTGAACCTCAAGGTCAAACCCAAACTGTTTAAATACAGAAAAACAGCTTTGGGCACTGAGATGTTTACTGCAGCGGCCCTGATAACAGCCTGAGTGTCCACAGTAAAATGTTTCCTGAGTTCTTAGCTGCAGCAGCTGCTGCACAAACCCCGGAACAGAGGGGACCAGGGGTGGGCATGTCCAGGGAGAAGGGCCAGGTGGGTTAAAGGAGAGGAGCAGCAGGACCAGCACAGGGGATAGAATGTAGAGAAGGGGAACCCTTGAGTTGGTAAAGCATCAACATGGAAGATATTGGGCAGGGGAGGGTGGGGTGGGATCACAAGGCTAGCAGCTTAAACTGGCAGAGGCAGAAACTATCTATCTCCCCAGGAGCCTGGGAAGGATAGCAGGTGCCAGGGTGTAGGGCTGATACGTGTGACTTCTTTTTCCTTCTTTCCTGCTTTTCCACATTTTCTATAAACAAGCACATATTGCTGCGTGTGTGTGTATGTGTATTTCTTTTAAAGGCAACACTGGGGACTCTGGTGCCCCTGTTCCTTAGCATCTGTGGGTCAGTCCTGTAGGCTCTCTCTGCCTCTCAGTCCCTCAAGGGAGCCTGGCCCAGCTGGATGCAGGAAGCACCTCTATGGTATCGCTGAAGCTGTAGCCTTGACCCCCAGCCTGAGGTGATGGGAGGTGATGGGAGACACTGTTTTGTGAAGGGTGGGTCTTGCCAGGGCTGAGACCCCTCCACCTACTCTATCCCAGACTCCTCAGTGGCCTAGGCCTCAGTTTCCACATCTGTGTACTTGGTGCCCCCACAGGCACTGGGACCCAGACCCCACAGGCCAGGAAAGGCCACAGGGGCACCAGCATCTCCCTCCAGGGCACAGAGTGAAGGCCCCTGGGAGGACAGGGTTGGCAGCATCTCCACAGCCTTATTATCTCACAAAATGCAGAGAGCAGCAAGTACATTCAGATGAATGAATGGCCTAATTAGGATTTCAGGAGAGTGAAATATTTTGAAAGGAAAAAGTTTAACTAAAGGCATATTTGAAATACCAAACTCATCAACTGCAAACATCAACCTGGCAAGTTGTGTCTCGAGGTGGGGTGTC
This sequence comes from Eidolon dupreanum, assembly GCA_028627145.1. Classification (NCBI taxonomy): domain Eukaryota; kingdom Metazoa; phylum Chordata; class Mammalia; order Chiroptera; family Pteropodidae; genus Eidolon; species Eidolon dupreanum. The sequence continues at coordinate 87,880,170 of CM053510.1, read as the reverse complement.
TTCGGCTCCTCAACCAAGACATTAGGTCGTCATGTCTGTGGGTGAGAAAAGCTAGGACCTCAGGCTCCCCAAATCAGAATGCAGTGGGGTGGTCCCTGCAGCAAAGGACCCAACTCACAGGGTCAAGTTGATGACTTCAGGTGCCCTGGCAGAGGGTCATGTTTAGACCGGAGCACCCAGGGCCTAGGGGATAGGCCAAGCAGGGGAACAAGGCAGAGCAAGTCCAGGGACCAGCCCAAAGCTGACTCTGGCCAGAGTGACAGTGAGAGGCCCCAGGGGAGGAGGGGCAAGGGATGTGCTGGGAGGAGAGTGATGGGGCTGGGGGCTGGAGGGGTCAGGGTGAACTCACTAAAACAGCCACTGTGGATTTGCAGAGACTGCCTAGAAGGATCTGTGGGCAGAGTGTAGACCGCCTCACCAGGCTGGCCCTGATGCACCGTCCATGCCACCAGTCATAAAATTCCCTGAGCAAGGGATGGCACAGCCAGAAGCTGGCAAAGCACTCACGCCATAACTGCAGTGGCCGGCATCGAGCCCTTTGTCCAGCCTGTGGGGGAGCAGGGCCAGGGTCTGAACCCAAGTCCTGCAGCATAGATGTTCTTCCTCCCACCCCATTTGAGAAGCATGGATTCTGGTGGTAAGAAGGGGCTTGGGGCTTCGCTGGGGTCTGTGGTCTTGTCTCCTACTTCTCACACTGAGCCTACCTGGGGAATGAGCTTAATTACAGAGGCCCCCAGACATTTGGCTTAGAGCAGCCCATAGACAAGAGGACAGCAGCCTGCCTGCACCAGGCTCCCCAGCCATGTGGGCAAGATCCTTGTGTGGAAGACAGACTGGCTGACCACAACTCGCCTACCAGCCCTGGAGGCTGACACAAACAGTACATGTACGAGCACCTAGCCTAATGGTGCCTCCCCTGGGGTAGTGAAGATGTCAAAACTGTGACCCTTGAGGAAGAGGCCATTTTTTACTCCCCAAGGCATGACAAAGCCACTTAAGCAAGGAACACATGGGAAAGCCCATGAATGCTGTCATTGGGAGACCTATGCTCCTCCTTGCAGGGTGGCTCAGGGGCTGTTCCTGACCACAGACAGCACACAGCATTCAAAGGCTGAATGGCCATAAACGGGTTTAGGTCACTTCTGGGGCTTCTGAGGGGGTCCCACTATGATGGGGACCTGTTCACAGTAATCAAGGGTGTGCAGAGGGACTATAAGCCCAAGACACAGGGAGAACAGAGCAGGATGTGCGAGGGCCAGCACTTGACACAAACCCACAAAGGGAAGGCCAATGGGTTCTAGACAGCATAAGACTAAGGTGAGTCCACAGAGGGAGGAGGACCCAACTGAGTGGACCCAACATGTCTCTGTAGAGTAAACATGCAGTATGAGAACAAAGGCTGATCGAGAGAGGCCCTGAGAACAAAGGCTGATCGAGAGAGGCGCTGGCCTGATTTTTTTAAGGATCCAGTGGGCACCGGCCAAGGGCCGGGCTCTTGCTGCAGGCACCGCAAACCCAAGGACATACTACGTAATATTTCCAATTTCTGGTGACAGAAAATATTAGTCAAGAAACAGTTCAGATACAATTGTATAAACAAAATTAAATTTTCACCTCACATTTATGTCAAAATAAATTCTAGATGGATGAAATCTTGAGTGTACACATGAAACTAGAATACCTATAGGAAAAGATTGATGTGTATTTATTTGGTTATTTGCTAGGCAGGACAATGCATGAACAATGGAATAAGTAAAAGAGGAAAAAATTCAACAGGTTTCACCAAAAAATGTGAAAAATTTATGAACATTAAAACTATCACAAACGAAAATTAAAAGGCTAAAAATAACTTTCAGCTGGCAGATAGATAAGAGAAGAATTTGAACTTCAATGTGTAAAGACTCATACCAATGACTGAGAAACACATCTAATCCCCAAGAAACCCCAGCTTGGGGCCAGCAGTCACAGAAATGCAGCCTTGCTCAGCTGCAAAGGCCACCTACCTGATGCTGGTTGAGGGTGGTTTCTGAGAGGTGATATCAGTGCTGGCATGGCAACGATGAAGAACACCAATGTCCCCCAGGTTTCTCTTGCCCAAGCCTGGCACCACCATCACCCCAACACCACCATTCAGCTCCCCCTTCTTGTTACCCTGTTATTCATCACTATCTTGCAATTCCACAGTTGGCCACTCCCTTCTCCATCTATTGCCATGTCATCAGCCAGGCTGAGGGCTCCCCCAAGATGGGGTAGGAACTAATGTAGTCACAATGCCCAGTGTCCAGAATGAAGTCAATCAAGCAGATGCTAAATAACCGAAGGTGAGCATGGGGAAACATGGGTGCTTGCCATCAGCCCAACCTAGTCCTGAGGCGCCTCCCTATCACCCTCTGATATGGGTAGGACCTAACTCCAGGGGCCAGCAGAGCAAGAAGCCCTTAACCAGGACACAGGTTCTACTTCCCAGTCTCTAAAACAGCCCCACCCCAGAGCAGAGATGATACAAACACTACCACCCATCCCTTCAGTGCTCGTGGCAGACATGAATAGTCAATTCCATGGCAGACAAAAATATTTAATCATCACACTTAAGAAGGGCAAGACAGATCAGATAGAGAGAGGCAGAGACGCACAGAGAGGGCCAGAGAGAAACAGGGAGAAAACCAGGAGCTGGCGGAAGGGAAGGCAGGACAGGAAAAGCACAAGCAAAGGCAGCAATAGTGGGCAAGAGTGGCAGGCAGCCTCCTGCAGGCCCTGTTATCAGAGCTATTATTCTGTATCTGGTGGCCTGCCAACCTGAGGCATGGTGGCCTACCAGGAGTTAAGGGGGGATAAGGGCCAGCACTCTGCTACCCTTGCCCCAGATACCACCTCACCTGTGCCACAAGCAATGTATCCTGAGACTCAGATGCAGCCTGAGCTTCTTCATTCCAATCCAGAAGCCCGTGTGTGGACCACAACCTGGCCACTGAGATGCCTGGTGGGACCTCCGTCCTCCCACATAACCAGTTGTCAGTGGATCCCCAGCTCCTATCAGCCCAGTCGACAGCTTCCCACACCTGAGGTGCCGGGGAACAAACAAGAAGGAACAGGGTCCCCTGACCCTCTCCTCTGTTGTACGGCCCTCAGCACAGGACACTCTGGCATCTGGAGGCCTAAGGGATCCTGAATCTGTAGTCACTGCCTCCTTGCCACCACCTGAGCATGTCACCAACCGGGCCAGGCCCTCTGCGCTAGACACTGGGGATCCACAGGGCTGGACAGGCTGAGTCTCCCATGGAGATGGCAGCTGCTGGAGCAAGGGCAGGGGCAGACCACTGGGCTGGGGACTAGGTGCCTGTACTGGAGGAAAAAGTATGACTGGGGGCATTCTTACAAACCATCACAACTCTGTAAATGCCACCACCATAGTAAACTCTAACAGACCGGGGTGCCAGCAAGTCACACCTTCTCACCATTTGAAGGGTTCTGGGGGGACACAGGGACCAACTGGTTTCCTGCTACACTTCCTAGTACCACACCTCAGTCCCATGGGAGCTGTGATTAACAGAGGAAACCACGACGCTGATAACCCCCAAGACCATGGGCTAGCATAGGGTGCCCCAGCTGTGAGCAAGGCAGTCAGACTACTCAGTGACATGATGTTCACAGCTGCTTTCGCCCTACAATGACAGGCTAGTGTGGCTGTGAGTGGCAGACCTTATGACCCATAGAACTAAAACATTTACTGTCCGGCCCTGTCAGACAAAGCCTGCTGCTTGGCCTTGGTGCCCTCCTTCTAGTGCTTCTGGTGCCCGGCTGGTGGCTCCAGTCTCCCTGGGGCAGCAGGGACCACCCTGAGCTAAGAGCGGAGCTGGGAAGGCTGTGCCAATATCAGACACTGCTTTGGCAGGTGTCCAAGTCCAGGTGGGTACAGAGCAGTCCAGTTAACTTTCTGGTCAGTTGGCCCTACCACAGGCTCATCCCTCAAGCCAGATGTCAAACGGTAGCTGATGGCCAACAGTTAGGCCATCAGTGAATGTAAGCAGGGGTGGTGGGAGGTCACCACATCCAGCCCTGTCCAGCCCAGAATGCTGTGTCCACCCAGCAAGAGCTGACCAGAAGCACACACCACTCAAGGCCATCCTTCTGTTGACCATACCCACCCAGTCTACCAGGACACTCTGCTGACCTGTGTCAGGAGGGGATGTCCCCAGGCCAATCCCAGGTTGCCTACCTGTAGAGAGGAGAGATCAGTATGTCCTAACACCCATCCTGCTGACTCCAGCTCCTGCAGGGAAATCAGAGGGTACTTTGTAAGGCCTACCTGCCAAGCTAAGTCTCTTCCAGGTGAGGCCAGACCCCCAGATGGGCACTGTTATCCCTGACCCTAAGGTTGTCCTATGGTGCTTCTGACAGGCACCCACACAGTCAGGGGCACTCTTGTTCTCACTCAACTGGGACTATCACATCTGTAGTTTGCATAGGGCTGTTAACTATCTTTTAAAAGTTTGATTATTGAGTTGTGGGCTGATGTCCCTCTTCCAGAAAGCTGGGCAAGCTTCGCTGCGATAAATGACACAACAGGGAGAACTGTACCAGGGTCCAACCAGCCAACACAAGGAGTCACGACCCCCTAGGGGTCTGTCCTCCACCCACTGTGTCCTGCTACCCCTACCTGTCCTGTAGAACAGACCACCTGCCTCTCCTGAGGCTCCCTAAGGCCAGCCCAGTTCCCCAGTTCCTGGGCCCCAGGGGTTGAAGCTATGGCCAGGTGTCCCTCACATGCCTGAAGCCATGTGGACGAAGGCCCTACACAGCCTCCATTCTTGACTAATGGCCTGGGGGACACATTCCTTCTCATGTATAAGACTTAGAAGTTGCAAGAGTGTGTGTCATGAAGAAGAAAAACAGGGTGGCATAGACAGGCAGGGAGAGTCTGGGCCACAGATGGGAGGCCATCTCCCCAGGGACATGGGTAATAGGAACTTTCGCCCTCAGCTCTACAGTGTTTTCCAGATTGTTCCAGCCTCTGTCCAATTTTCTTTTGTGGATGTGACCCATTTGGGAGCTGGAGGGTGGGTCTCCCCCTGCCTTGCTGCAGCCCCTTCATCAAGGGAAGGGTCTTCAAGTTGCGGGGAGCATAGGGTCGGAGTCAGGACACTGGGGACAGAGGCAAGGAAGAATGGGGACTCAAGCCGGGCATGCATATATATGTGTGTACGTGCACACAAGCATGTGTGACTGGGAGGAGAGGCATGGTAAGGAGTCCACACAACCACTGACACCCTCTTGCCCACAGCACAGGTGCCACTGCTTTTACCCCTAGGTCTAAGGCTCAGGGATCAGCTTTTGCTCACAAAGTGACATTTCCGGGACGCCTTGGCTGTTGGCTTAAATGTTCACATAGATCTTGTCCCAGACAACTACGTGCCTTTTTTTTTAATCAATTCTGATAATCACCAGCCTCTCCCCAGTACTGGCCTCACATGAAGCTTTGTGAAGTGCTAGCTGTGCACCATCATCTCATAGACCCTTACTCGGTACCTTGGGTTGGCCTAATTCTTCATTTTATAGACAGGGAAACTGGGTCCAGGCAAGGCAGCACTGGGCCAGGATTTGAATTCAGTTCTTCCTGCCCCTAGGATGCCTCCTACTCACGCATCCAACCATGGATGTGAGGTCATAAGAATGTGCTCCTTCTTTGTGGGGCTCCAGCCAGGCCAAGAACTTCAGAAATGCAGAGAGCCAGATGTAGACACTAGTATAGTGGTGGTGGTGTCTGCAGGGCTGCAGGGGTAAGGAGGTCCCAGGGGGAGCTTCCCACAGGGGGGTGGGAACATAGGGATAGGGAGTATCTGGGGGACGGCCTGGGTCTCCATCCCCAGGGCGCCCTTGTCACAAAAGCACTGTATACATAGGGATGAAGAAGAGTCTAATAGGTGCCCTGGGGCAGTGAGCGAACAGACTTGAGATATGAAGGTAGAACCAGTGACAGGATTTGTGACAAGAGGGTGAGGGGGTGGTACCTGTCTTGGGGAGCCCTTCTCACCACTCCATCAGGGCTGATCTGTAGGCTTTGGGGTCACCGACTAGGCCTAGGACCCTGTACCAAGAGCCTTGGGGTCAACGGGGTCACCACACCTCTTATCAGATCATCCCTATAGGGCCTTGGAAAGATCTGCTGTATCTGAGACTGGGGCAGAAGCCTCGCTAGGCTGCAAGGGCCAGCCATAAGGCCAGAGCAGCAAGCTATGGATCTGTAGATATAGGACAGCAAGAGGCAACTCCCATGGGCACAAACCAAGTCCAGAGAAGGGATGTGGCCAGGGTTGGGTGGGCTGGGCAGGCTGGGCAATTGGCTTGGTCAGTGAGGAGCCTGCGTGCGGGTCCAAGAAGTCTGCCTGAGAGCTCATTCTGCACCAGAGCCTCGAGTCCTGCTGTAGTATGGCATGTTCTTCCAGGCTACTGGTCACTCTGGTCACTCAGTGTGAAAAGGCATAAAAAGGCACTCACTTTGGCTTCACCCTCTCATTTTACAGACAAGTACACTGAGGCAGAGGGAGGCACATACCTGCCTTTAGTGGCTCACTTGAAGTCCTTGCCTGGACCACCGGATGATGGCACAGCTGGCCTATGGAAGCCAGGAAGGCACCTGAAGGAGGCCTTACTCTCAAGGCTATGCAGGTACAGGGCCCATTCTTTACTGTCCTTGCCAGAGCCTGTGCTCAACCGCCCTGCCATCGAGACCTCGGGTCTCCTCTGCCTGCACTAAAGGTGGTGAGGAGCTCCAGGGGTACCCAGGGGCCTTGCCCTAGGGATCCTTGTTCTTCTCCAGCCATGTACCCTAGACAGGCAGCCTGGAGAAAACAGAGCTGTAGCTTCCCCACTCAGTGCCTTGGGAAGGGTCCGGGCCCCAGGGGGAGGCCGGGTGGAGCCCGTCTTGCCTGCTATGGCGGTCCCAGGTGCCCTCTGGTGGCCACCCTTGGCTTGTCACTTCTTTGCTAGAGGTTGCTGGCCCCTCAGGGTTCATTGGGGCAGTGGGAAGGCCTGTGCCAGACCCAGAGTGGAGGGAGCAGAAAGGGAGGAGCTACGTGGGTGATGTGGGTGTCTAACAACTCTGGACTCATCTTCGTGACCTGTGAAATAGGCCAAGATGTCTAGCCTTCCCAGTTAGGAAGGCCCACAAAAGGATTCCTTTCTTTCCATGGATGTCCCCCCTCTGGTTACTTCCTAAATCTGAGGCTCCTGCAGAATGGACCTCATCCTAATCTTGATAGAAGCTGGAGGCAAAAGAACAGATGCCTCTCCCAGCCCCCACTTTATCTACGATTGGGGAAGTTCCCAGAATCCTTGGTGCTCCATCCTGCATCCCATAGTGCTTGCTCCCAGGGCCTCCATCCTCCATCCCTGGTTCCCCACCCCAACTCTGCCCCCTCCTTCCCTCTGCTGAGACCAGGCCGGGTCACAGGGCAGATGCTAGGGGCTGGCTGAGGCTCTGGCATGCCTGCTGTTCTTGCCTTCCAGCTGAACTAATGCTCTTTGCCCCTCTTGGAGACAAAAGATCCTACTGCTTGTGCCACCTCAGCTTGTCTCTTGGGGTAAAAGGGGTGCAATGAACCCACCCTGAATCCTTATGCAACACAAACAGGGATGGAGATGCAGAGGGACCCCTGGGACTGGGAAGAGACTTGAGGAGCTACCTCTGGAGGAGGCACCACAAAGTCCAGATGTGGCGGAGGGTGGGGGCAGCTCTAACTTAGTAGGTCTGATGGCTTGGGGTTGGACCCAGTTCATCCAGGAAGTACTTGGCCATCAGGTACAGGTATCCTGTAGAAAACTGAGTAAGGAAGAGCAAGATTGGGCTAACTTGGCTGTACTCATGTGACCCTCCTTCTCAGGCTAGGACCAGAATCCTAAGCACAGCAAGTGCTTTGTGCCCAGCCCTGTGCTGGGTGCTGGTAAACCACAGGCTGTGTGGGCGGCAGCAGACAAACATGATAGAGTGGATGGAATAGGACAAGACTGGGAAAAAAGCATGCCTTCCAGATTCATGGCCCCACACGCTGTGGCTGAGTCCAAGGCCTCACTTTGTGGGGGCTCCTGAGCCCAATCTTGATGCTCAGAAACTGACTGACCATGGACTAGCATGCTGGGCAGAGGGCTCTGACTATCCGGTACCCAGCATCATTCCAGGTCCAGAGATATACTGAGCACAGGACAGGCAGGACCTGGTCAGGATGGGCAGACCTCTGATAGCAACCTGGACCTGGGAGTGGAGGTGGGTATGGAGGGGTGGGCCAGGGCTCCCTATGGTGTCTCACGGTGCCCCTGGTGCTGCTGGCCTTATGGGAAAGATTGCCCCTACGGACACTAAGCTGCTCATACTCTGGGGTTCTGGGTTTATAAATCCTGATCTGGTATGTACCCTGCACAGTGCCATGGGTGACACTGGGAAGGGGCGTGAATAAGGGCTAACTGCTTTAAATTACATTAAGAGTCTATCCTAAAGGATCAAACACTATTGGGCTGGTTCTTTGTTTCTAAACATCTGGGTCTAAAGGAAATGGGAACCTGAATGATACAATCTGCATAAGTTAGAAACGGTGATTTATTTTAAGTATCCAATGTTTAGTTATTTAAAAATTAAAATGGAAGGCTAGGGATCCCATGCTATCCACCCAAGGCGACACTTCAGAGAACTCGGGCTGAGTACCGAGGCGGCACAGGGGAGAAGGGTGCGGGAGGTAGGGGCCCAGGTCGGGGCACCAGACATGGTCACTGGCCAGTATCCCCTCCCTTGTCCTCTAGGCAGCGGGAGGAGCGCAGCGCGGGGACATCTCCTTGGCCCTGTCGTGTCTCCGCACTACCCGGAGGCGCACCGCCCCAGGAAAGTTCCCCGGTTCCGCCGCCCCTCTGGCCGTTGTAAAGTTTCCGTGGCTGCGCAGCTGTGGCTGCAAGGCACTCGGCGTCGAGCAGAGTCAACGCGGCTAACCGCTGTGCGGGGCGCTCCGGCCAGTCGGGCAGGGCCCCGAGGCCGCGCACAAAGGGACCAGCCCCCGCCAGTCGAGGGTCTCACGCACCGCAGCACGGGCGACATGCGGGTGGGGCGGAGCCGGGCTTGTGTCCCCACCCGGACCTCGACTCCCAGCCCAAGACCCCGCCCCGACTCGGCCCCTGCCCAGCCTGCAGCCTCGATCTCGGCCCGCACTTAAGGCTCCAACCCTCTTACCCTCTGCGGGCCCCGCCCCCCAGCCCCAGCCTACCTGGAGCGCGGCGTGGGCGGCTCCGCAGCGCGGCCCCCGCCCCCAGGCGGGCGTCCCAGGGTCCCTGAGAGCGCGGGGCGTAGTGCGGGTGGTCGTACGCGGGGCCTTAGCTTGGACCCGTGCAGGGCCTGGCCCCTCCCGGCCCGGCACGCAGCCCCAGGCTAACCCTCCCGCCCTTTGCACTGCCGGTGCGCAAAAGCGGGCCTGGCCGGCGACGCGGTAGTCCGCCCCGCCCTATCCGACCGCAAATTTTCCCATTGGTCGGGAGGCCCGGCTCGACCCGGCAACCGGCGTGGATTGGACGGGCTAGAGGAGACGCCGATTTGCCATTGGGCCACCGGGATGTCTGTCCCGGCTGACAACCGGCCCCCTTGTAGAGCGGCCAAGGCCAGGCACCTGCAGGTACTGCTGCCGCGGCGCCTCAGACCGCCTTCGAGGACGTCCACGAAACTTCCGGCCCCGAGTGAGGGCTGGCAGGCCCAGCGCCCTCTCCCCAGACTCCGGCCGGGTTTCCCTTATCACCATCCCCCAGTCTGCAGGTAGTCTTCACCAGCACCTGCGGAACTCCTGGCGCTGCGCACAGCATTCTCCTGTCCACATCAAATTTTATTTCTCACACAACCCGCGAGGAAGAGTTCTGCCGCCATTCTGGTTTACAAATGAGAGACTGAGGCTCAGAGATGTTCTTACTTGCTTTAGGTCACCGGAGCTCGAACCCAGTTCGTCATATACCTGGGCCTGGAGTCTCTCCCATCCTCATTGCTCCAGGGTTCCCACAGCAGAGGCATGGATGCGGCTTTGGCTCAGCGAGGCTGTGGTGGGTGAGGGCCTGCAGTGTTTCCCAGGGCAGGAAGGGACCCCTCGGTGAACCAGGGATTTTCCTCCCCCACCAGGCCTGAATACAGACACGTTGGGCTCAGCCCATCCTGCAGGGCCCCACAGGACCGCCTTCCCTCATCTTTCTCATTCCATCGCCACAGATCTTGGCCTGGGGAGGAGGAATCTGTGCCTTTATCACCCCCATCTTTGTGGTGTCCCATTTCTCCCACCCAACCCCCGGTCCCAGAGGAACACTGGGGTTCAGTCACCCAGATTGAGTTTAGCAAAGGCTGCATTTTCTTGCCAGGTGGAGAGCAGTCACCTGGTCCCTGTGATGACACAAGGCCGACACGTGTCCATGAATGCGACAATAACCCTAAGCCAGCTTCACTTAACTTTGTGGTGTGAGGGATGCTGCCCACTGGGGCTTGTTTCAGAGGGTTCCTGAAATGTCCCTTTGACTAGTGACCCTGGCTTATTCTTGATTCTAAGCCTTTTCTGCCTGGTTGCACCTGGAGATGACCAGATCCTTAGCTCACCATTTTCCCCACAGCCACCCAGGGAGCCACACTGCCCACAACAGTGCTGATAGGGGGACCAAACACTCATGTCTTATCCATCCCTGTCAGGGAGCAGGAATGTTCATCCAATAGTTTCTTGCTCAGAACAAAGAAAGGGAAATGACTTGGGGCCAGAACTCACCACTGGTACCATAATTGGGTCCCCATGTGCCCTGTCACACATGGCAAATTGATCCCAGCTGCCTTTCAGAGCCACCATCAATCAACTGGAGTTGGCACTTGAGGTGATAGCCATTTGGCATCCTGGCACAGGGATGTTACTCAAAGCTCTGGGCTGGCAGAATGAAGTGTCCCTCTCTAGAATACAAAGGCCCCCTTGGGTAAGATAGCTCTTGTCCCATGGAGTCACACCATCAGTGACATTTTGTGCCAGCTGCCACTTGGGCTGGGAGTTCTCTTTCCTACATTTAGGAGAGGATTTAATTAGTCCAATGATTGTTACAGATCTTTCCAAGGGATTTGGGCCCTGGTCCTCCTGAAGCCCTTCCTCTTACAGTGACCTTGTGGTCCAGCACCACCCCTTCCCCTACAAGCTTACTGATAATGCCAAGAGGGGCTGGACAGACCTCTGCTGAGATTGTGCACCTAAATCAGCCCAAGTGAGGACTGTTTCACCCCTCCTCATTTCTGGCAGTGTTCCAGAGACCTGTCTGGCCCTGAGCTGGATCACTGACTCTATATAGAGGATCAGGGTGGGCAGCAACAGTTCCAAGATGACTTAGGGCCACTGCCTGGCAGTGGCCCCACCATGACCCAGGCTGCAGATGTGGGTCAGAAAGTCAGAGAGTAGGAGAAATGGTCTCTACCACTCACCCACTGCCACAGGGACCAGTAGCCCAGTCTCCCCTTCTCTCCAACTCTCTCTACCTGGCCACTGGCCAGCTTTTGTAGGGCCATCCTTGTAGGGCACATGAGGAAATTTGCAGGGATAAAAAGGTTTCAGCTTGACATCAGGAAGAACTTTACAACAGTTCTAGATGTTCACCCAAAGTGTGGTCCCATAGGCTGCCTAGAGATGTGTGTGATTAGAAGTGGGACGGCAGCCCCTTACAGCCCTGAGATCCACCTTGCCCCATCTCATTGGTCTTACCTGCTCCCTAGCACCAAATGTCATCCAGATTGGAGCAAGTGGTGACAGAAAACATCAATGTCTGCTCTGGCTCCATCTAGATAAAAGAGTGTTGCTGGTGGTGGGATAGGACTAGGTCCATACGCTGTTTTCTGTGGTGGAATAGGATTTGAACCTCTGTCTAACTCACACATGACTGTATTCCCCTTTGCAGGCAATGGAAAAGCACTGTTAATGAGAGCTTGGCCATTCTGTGTCCCACTTCTTTGAGGCGTGTGGCCCAATGGTTTGGTGCACACCACACTACAGCTGCTGCTCCATACCACAGGGCATGGTCACTTGCCTCCGAGCCTCAGGTCCTGCTTATTCAACACCACCATCTCTTGGCTGGACTGTATGGTCCAACTGACCAGAGGGAAATCACTGGCACCAGCCCAGCACACTTCTGTTGCTGGATGACAGGAGGGAAGACTGTGTGTCTTGCTGGGTCTGCTGATTGCTGGCCATGAGTACTTGGGAGTCCTTGGTTTTCATACCTGCAAAGGCTTCTGTTGGGTTCCAGGAGGAACACAGATGAGATAGCAAAAGAGTGGAGTCCAATGGGCATTTGGGGCATTATGCAGGTTTGAGTTTGACTCCTGCCTTTGTTGATTACCAGCCAGTTTTCTGGGCTCTAGTATTCCACAGGGCATAAGGGCTCTGAGTCAGGATCAGGGTGCCTAGGTCTTTAATGCAGGGCCCTGGAGCTAATACAACTACTTCTATTTGCCACCTTTTTTACTTCAAGCAAGCAATGTATTCCTGAGTCCTGGTGACTGCAACTGTAAAATGAATGAATGAGAGCTGTGTATTATTGGGTTTAGATAAGTGCTTAGCACATTGTTATTAACCTTAATCTATTAACTGTCATTCTTGTCATAGTGTGCTGAGCACCCACTTTGTAGCAATCCCTGAGTCTTTGACTTTCCACTTTCCCTGCACTCAGGCCCCAAACAGTGGGGGCAGGGAGCCCAGAAAATGCCTTTGTCCTGGTGGGAGTGCCCCAGTCAGTGCCCTTTTCCCGCCTCTTGCTCATTTGCTCATCTAATACAGATCAGGTTGGGCCAGCCTTTCATCCTTGGGGCCTGGACCTGCAGAAGAACAGCTTTGAGGTGGGCTCAAAGGCTACAGTGGCTGGATGGGGCTGGAGTGCCTGGTCTAGGGTTTGTCCTGAGAATGGCAGAGATGTTGTCAGGGGGTCAGGGTTAAAGAGGAGAGGATCCTCAGGTCCAGAGGCCTGGATTGGATGGACCAAGGTGCGGTGGGGCCAGAGTGGGGGACCAGGACCTAGCCTGAGGGGCAGATCCGGAAGTGAGCATCTCTTTAGCGCAGCAGCGAAGGTTGCCGGTGGGCAGGTGACAGATAAGCGCCTGGAACTCAGGCCGCGGCCCTGACGGGTCCTCGAGGGAATGAAGTTGGGGGCGTATGCGAGCGTCTGTGACCTCCCGCGGGCGTCTCCCGGGAGGGGTTGCAGAGGAGGCTATAAAGGCCACGGGGGTAATGAGGCGCTCAGACACCCGCGCAGCCTAGAGGTTAGGTGCAGCCTCGGGGGCGGGGAGTTGGAAGAGCTGTAGCCGCCCCGCCTCCGAGCGACAGCGCACGTAGCCAACCGTGCCCTGAGTTGCCGAGTGTCGCGTGGTCCCTCGCTGCGCAGCCCAATGGCGAGCGCGCAGACGGCAGCAGGGGCGGGGCCTGGGCAGTAGCTGAGGCGCGCGGGCGCGGCACCTGGAAGTCAGCGGCAGCGGCGAAGGTGAGTGAGTGGGTGGCGGTCCGGTCTGAGTCGGCCCGGGTTCAAGGACATGGGTCTCCTGAGGCGCAGGTGGGGAGGGGCGGAGCCGTAGCGCCGCGCCCTGCCTCAGTTTCCCCTTCTCGAGGCGAGAAATGGAAATCAAGCTTCCAGGTCCAGGGAGACTAAACTGATCCCTGGCGACGAAGGGCCCTCGGTGGTACTAGAAGGCGTTTCCAGTGATGCCCGCCCGGGCTAGATTTTGCGAGGTGGCTGCAAGGTGGGTGGGTCAAGGCGTTGGTCAGCTTTGGAGCCCTGAGTCACGCTGCATGCTGCGGGGACAACGGGCTGACAGCTGTTGTCTGTCCGAGTAGGCAGTAAGTGACAGATCATCTCTGCGCTGGACATGGCCTTCCTAGGGTGGCTCAGGTAGTCAGACCCTTCCCCCAGGGCATCAGGGGTGGGGGCTGTGCAGGGCTGCACCCAGGGCAAGTCCTGGCCCTTTTGCTGGCCTTTGAGACCCCTTCCCCCAACCTCAGCACCTTCCTGTTTCCTCCTTGCTTCTTTTTGGGACACAGCTAGAGGGAACCTTCTGCCCTTTGACCAGTCCCTGAGCCTCAAGTGCCCTTCCTCCAGCAGATATGTCATATGCTTGTCACAGTCCTGGCATGTTGTCTGCTCTGGACCTGCTGACCACTGTTTTGCTTCTACTATTTAGGCTCAGAGCCATCTTCCTTGAGGCAGACAGAAGTGGTGGTAGCTATAAGGGGTGCCTCCAGCTGATAGTGCTTTTGAGTTGCTTTCTCGCACTTGCTTGATGATCCTCTAGGGAGCCTTTTGGGCAAGTGTTCATTGGCCAAACACTGTTCACAGCAAAGACTCAGGCTGAGGGGCAAATGGTGTTTCCAGATCATTCAGAGCCAGGGCTGACTCCCAGTGCCTCTGCTCCTGGATCTCTTTCCCAGGAGACTTCCTGTATCAGATGATCTGTCAGGTGGGGTGGGGGCAGCTGGAGAGGATAGCTATGTTATGTTGGCCAGTGGACACAAGAGAGCCTCTGTGGCCCCTCAGACCAGGCTACTGCTTGCTCCAGCGTGTGGTAATGACAGCCCTTCCCTGAACAAAGGCAAGAGGCCTTTGCCTCTCTCTGCCTAGCTGTGTGGCCCCTGAGCTGTTATTACTGCCTCATACTTCTTTCGTGTCTCCATTTGAGGGCTGTCATTTTGGTCATGTTTCCCCAAGGATGTAATGGTGTGCTATGTTCTCAAACCTGGCCTCCACTCTAGAGGGGGAAGCTCTCTGAAGGCACTGTGGCTGCTGCTGCTAAGGACATCCATGGAGAGACAAGGGTCCCCAGAGCTTGTCTGGAGAGAAACAGTCCAGGGCAGGGAGGCTGGGAGCCTTCTTGAAGTGGGGCCACACTGTTACTGACACTCCTGATGTGCGAGAACAGGATCTCTCCTTTGCTAACAAGTTAGTTGGTGCGTGAGGGCAGCACAGCAGAGCTTTATGTTTGTTGGTCTGTACCACAGGATTTGATGATGGGCTCCATGAAAATAATGTCACCCCAGAACCACTGAGCAGCTCTTTCAGGTTATCAAGCTTCTATTCAGATTGTAAAAGTAGTGTATGCATGCTTAAAAGTAAAAACAGCCAGCCCCTGTCTCCTGGTGGCTGCTGCCACTTGGGGTGTCTGTTGAAGTCTTCAGGACTATGCTAACTTTAAGTGCTTGTTTTCATCCTCTTTTGAGCGGTTAGTGGGGAAGGTGGCTCCTTCCTCCATTATTAACCATATTGGCTACAGGGGGCACTGTGAGGCTGGACTAGCTTGTAGGGAAGACAAGTATTCTTGCCAGGAGGGGCCAAGGTGCTGGGGCCACCTTGTGACTGGAGCTTTCCTTAATGCTCACTGTGTCCCTCCTTTGTACTGCTCCCTTGAACTGTGAAGGGAGCACTTAATGTGAGGCTGAATTAGTGCTCCTAAAAAATCTTGAAGATTTTTTAGGAAGAGTATCACTGTAGAAAATATCATGGTGAAATGCCACTTAACAGTCAAAATGACAAAGCATAGATTCAGAAGTCCTCAGTCACCAATCAGGGAGGAAAGTGAAGCATTGCAGTGGGCTGGCTGCTTAGAATATTTACAGACGTCAAGGCTTTCTCAGCCAAGGCCCAGGAACAGTGACAGTGTGTTCCCATGTGTGTTTACCTCCTCTGCTGGCAGCTGCTGGGAGGATTTCAGGCGTTATGTGAAAAGAGCAGTTTATGGGAGCTGTCACAGGGTGGGGATGAGGTACCAGGCCTCACAGCCCTCCTGTGTGAAGCCTGAGGGACCCTATCCCCCTGCATGGCCCCTCAATACAAGATGGACAGGTGGTTTGCCTTAGTGTATTCCTAAATGTGTGAAGAGCTTGGTATAATGAAATGGGGCCCGACTCTAGCGCTCAATTAACCTCTGTCCAGAGCCTTAGCACTTGTAGCCAGGTAGGACACTGATTTGATGTGAACCAGGAGCCTCACTTTCCTGAGTTTCTCTGCTCCCTCTGCTCTGCGTCATGGTGAAAATACTTCCTCATTCACTGGCATGCATCCCTGCCATTCATTGCTGCATTCTGACATGGCATCTTCCCACTGATCAGATGCCCTCTTTGCCTTTCCAGTTGACAAAGAGAAGTGCCCCTGCCAAGGGCGCAGGTCTGCTTCAGCCCTCCACCTCAGGGGTTAGGTGTGGACTTGATCAGATGTGGCTTTGCTCTTGGCTCAGGTGGGTGACGTTGTTGTGGAGAACTCACAACAGCCCAGCAGTTCTTGGTCCTGTTTTGAGGCATTTTGAGCCAGTGCTGTGTCCATTGTTGTCCCGTCTGCTGTGAATAGTCTCTTCTGGCTTTTTCTGTTTACTTCTCCCTTCCCAGAGGAATGTCGTGAAGCCAGTGGAGAAGGAAGGCTGGGTCTGTCCACTTGCTTCTTATGGGCAGCTTTTGGGGGTAGATAATCCATTTTTTTCCTTTATGTCAAACATGCCTGTGTTGTGTCTAGTTCCATGGATGGTACAGTAAGCCCAGCCTCTCAATTACTATCTATGTCAGGGCATGGAAACCATCACCAGCACCCACATGTCTCCCTCATATCCCTTTTTGTTCCCTAGACCAGGTAGCTCTGCCCTGACTTCTGGTCCTGTGGATGACTCTTGCTTGTTTTGGGCCTCTGTGCAAGCACTGAGCAAGGTGGACTCTCCTAGGTGGGGCCTTCCATTCTACCTCTCACTACTCTGGTAGCGTGAATGCCACTGTGGACTGTCATGGGATGGCTTTCAGTTCTGGACTTCTTTGGCCATGTTGCTTCATGGACAACACCTGATGTGGCCAGCAGGGGTGGGGCATGGCACACTTGGTCAGAGTTTTAGAAGATTCTGTGAATAGCCAAAAGGAGACGTGCCCTCCAGATACCAGAGTATGTGCTGAAGCTGACACCTGGTGACACATGCAGGGCCCTGAGCGGCCATGTGACTGGATGTCTGGGTGTGGAGAGGTTGAGAAGACTGCACACCCTGGAGGTGGGGAAGCATGAGGGTCCATACCTCACACCACCCACCCAGGCAGACCCTGGGCAAATCTCAGTACTAATTAGTCCAAAATACAACTGTACAGGAAAGTCAAGACAAAAAGGCTCTCACTTTGGGACAGGGAGGGCAACTGATGTATAGGAAAGATGGGAAAATTGGCTGTAAAATAACAGACTTTCTATTAGGCAGCACTGTAGGAAAGGCTGTAATGCAGGGGAGGGACTGGGAAAAACATTTGAGGCTCCACACATGGAGCAGACAGGGCATGCCTGCCACACTACAGTCAACCACACTACAGCTCATAGTGACGAAGGCCCAGGATTTAGTACCCAAATTGGTGATTCGTGGACATGGGCCTGCTGGTGGCAATAAGATATGCAACTACTGGAGGATGCCAAAGAAACTGTGGTGAGAGCATTTCTTGCCACCACAGAAGAGTGAACCGTGGGAGATTCCCCACCAACTGGAGTCTGGGGCAGAGGCCCTCTTAAATGGTGGCAAGTGGTATCTGCACTAGATATTTGGAGGGAGTTGGGTCAGGTGTGCTCATCTGAGAGCCTCAGCCTCTGACTGAGCCATTCTGCCTCCTGGGTCACAATCCTAGGAGGTTCCTTGGCTGTTTACAGAGCATGTGTATGGGAGGCCATCCCCCAGGAACACTGGGCAGCAGTGAGCGGGCTGGAGTCACTGCCCCTTGGAGAGGTTGGACTTGCACAGCCAGTTAGTGGGAAGACAGGGGCACTGAGATCCTGTGTGTATGTGTGATAACCCTGCAGCACACACCTGTACTTTGAAAGATCTGGAAGCCCACAGGTGACAAGATGGGGCTTTGCCGGCTGTGTGCAGTTGGAACTTTCCAGATGAGAGTGTGCTCTTGGGTGACCTGGGAGTGGGAACCACAACCACATACCCTGCTGGCCCCCAGGAGCTGCTGGTTGTGGCAGCAGGAGGTGTGGAGCCTTGAGCTTGGGCACGGAGAGGCTGAACTGGATGGGTGATTGAGCTGGTAGTGGGTGTGAGAGGATGGGGTGGGCTGGAAGGAAGGGGAAGGGAGAGGCTTTTGATGCAAATGCTGAAGGAGGTGGTACTGGTAGGCACAGGATGGGTGGCAGCAGTCGTATGTGATGCCATTAGCCCCTGGGCAGAGTGAGGTGGGCCTCAGCTGAGTGGGATCTTGAGGTGGGCTTGGACCACCCCTAGTAGTGCTGAGCTCTGCCGGTCTCCCTGGAGGGTCCTTTTCCCATCTTGGCTGGCAGTGAAAATGAGGCCGTATCAGTGGTCTTCAGGCCCCTCTTGCCTCCTCTCCAAGTGGCCTCCAAGAGGTCACTGGCTTGACCTGCCTCTTACCCACCTATTTCTGCACTGGGTGTCAGGGGCCAGGGAAGCATATCCTTACTGTTGATCAATAGGCTGTGGATTGGTCCATTGGGGTGCCAGGCCTTGTGGCCTTTTCTTGAGCCACTGCAGTCTTTGACATATCACTTGGCATGAGGCCCTGACCTGTCTCTGGTCAAGCCTATCTATGTCATTTTCTTGTTGTGTTCTTGTTAGATGTTGCACGGAGTGAGGTTTGAAGCTTGACTTGCTGAAGAGCCTGGTTCTCGTGACAGAGGTGGGTTGCCTGGCTCCCCGTGGCTGTTGAGAACAGCCCTGTTGGTCCTCTGGGAGGCAGGGAGGAGGGAGGAGTCCCTGGCTGGAGGGGGTGATTCAAAGGCAGTGGGTGAGCAGGCGGGGTGAAGCACACTTGGAGAACTCTTGAAAACGTTATCAGCAGATGGGCTGTGAGTGCCTGGAAAGCTTCTGTGCTTGGCAGCCAGTGCCATGTGCTAAGAATAACTGGTGCCAAATTCATGATCTGTTCTTCCTGTTTTGCAGAATTACTAGGTGGTTAGACCAGGGGAAAGCCATACTCTCCTAGCTGTGATCTGGGAAGACTTCCACTGGCTTTCTTAAAGAGTACGGGAAGCCCTTGGCTTAAGTTTGAAGAGGGCTCTTTCCTTTTGCTTCACACCTCACATGGCCTTCTGCTCAGGGCTCAGGTGTGACCAGGGACTCCAGGGGTGTGCGGGAAGCAATGGCCTTTGCTGCACACATTGATCTGCTTAGGCTGCAGGTGGGAGGACCTGGCAGAGGTGCTTACTCAGGCTGGTGGAGGTCACCCCAGAGAACACAGTGCTTTCTTGGCTGTTTCTAGACAGGCCAACGTCACAGCAGGAGCCATAGGCTGAGTGACTGATGAGCAGCAGCAAGTGGATAGGTGTGAATTTTGGGTGCATGGTCTCATCTGTGCATGTGCAGCCTTGTGTACCTGCTCAGCCTGAATTACAGTCCCTGGGCTGGGGACCTTTGTCGTGGTCTCAGTCTGCACTGGACACTGTTGGAGAGAATGCACTTCCAGAACTGCAGCCTTCCTGTTCTCAGCAGGACTTTATGCAGCTCTCTATTCAGTTTGAGAAAAGTCCTGGGTTGTTTGTTAAAGCAGAGCTGTCACTTAGCCAAGCTCACAGAGGTTAGTGTTTTATATGAAGTCTTGATGGCAACAGAGATTGGTTGTCATGTACAGCTAGGGAAGTCCATGTGAGCTGTGGAACGTGGCATCGAGAGGTAGCCATGGTGAGGACACGCCAAGGGCACAGGGACTGCTGATGCCAGCCTCTTCCACAGCGGAGCCGGCCCCTTATTCTCTTTACAGAACAGTGAGCACCCCTTCAAGCCTCACAATGAGCACAGAAGGACATGCTCCCACAGCAGTGAGAAAGATAGCACCTTTCCATGTCCACCTCTGGGTCATGCTGCACTGGTGTCTCAGACACTTGTTAGGATATATGGTTGCTTAACAGTTTCCACTCTCCAACCTTGCATGTGGTCCCTCCCAGTTGCTGCCCACAGGGTTTCCTCTCCTTGGCCCCAAACTACTCTCTAGAATCCTCCATCCCTATGGGCTGGTTTAAGACCTGATGCACCCATGTGTGTGAGGCAATTGTAAGACAGTGCTCCCAGTGGGACCCCACATGGGCATAGTGACTTTCCACTGTGGCTGGGATGGAGCTGGCTACTCCATCACCACCTTTCCCAGGGGTTTCTCATGCCCTGGGGAGGCCACAGGGAGAACAGTGGGCCAGTGGGGCACCTGCAGGAGGCATGCTGGCCTCCCAGTGTTTCCATGACGAAGCTTGGTGGAGTGGCTTGTGGATGTGCCAGGGTGGTGCAGATGTACGGGTCCAGTGCTGGGGGCATCCTCGTCTCCTAGGAGGCTGCTTGGGACCAGATGGGGGCTCAGGGAAGCCCACTCGACCCTAGTAACCCATACATGCCTTCTCCTTCACCCCAAGCGCAGCCAGTAAGCACCCCTCCAATAAGCCTCCCACATGACCTCAGGCTGAGGATTGATGAGAGGGGATCACACCTGTTAAGTGCCTAGCATGGGAAGGTGCTCCCCAGCTGTCTCCAGCTGTCCTCTCCCCTGCCCTGTGGCACCCAGGGCCCAGCCTCCTCTGGATCAGTGTGTCACAGCCCAGAGAGCCAAGTTCTAGGGGCAGGAGGCCTTTTTTCTGTGCCCTGGGTTGCCTGGCTGCCATCCTTGTGCCAAGAGGCCAAGCGAGGAAAAGGAGGAAACGCAGAGGATGGGCCTGTGACAACTCACTGTGACCCACAGGCTTAGTTGAGAGTACACATTTTTATTGTGGCCTCTTTGGCCTGCTGGGGCAAGCAGTGCCCTAGGCAAAGGTCGCAGAAGTGGGCATGGCTTCCTGCAGTGCTCAGATGCCAACTTTAAGGCCATATCATAGTTGCCAAGGCCCATGGGCAAGGCTCTTAGTCAGACCCCCTGGGACCTTCCTGCCTGTCTTTTCCTGCCCTGCCCTCAGGGGTCACCCCAGAACCTGTATAGGCCTGACTTCTCAGGCTCCCATGGGCATGAGGACATTTCACCAGGGCCTGGACCTATGTGCCTGGGCCCTGGGTGGGGGTGGGGACAGGTGGGGCAGGGATGTCACCAAGAAAGCCAGCATACTTCTTCCTGGG
Organism: Eidolon dupreanum; assembly: GCA_028627145.1. Classification (NCBI taxonomy): domain Eukaryota; kingdom Metazoa; phylum Chordata; class Mammalia; order Chiroptera; family Pteropodidae; genus Eidolon; species Eidolon dupreanum. Next base: position 87,859,106 of record CM053510.1, on the reverse strand, counting down.
ATGCTCCCCTCCCCTACAGATTTTACCAGCTCAGATATCATTCAGGATGAGCTTCTCCTGACAATCAAAGATGCCACCTGGCGAGGATGAGCCCGGCCTCACTTGGCATGGTTGGACCAGTTGAAATCCCTTCCCCTCTGCTGGCCACAGAGCTGTGGGAAGTAGAGAGATGCATTTTCTCAGAGACCCTGAGTGATGTGCAGGCAGGACACTGTTTGCTACCTTGGGCAGTTCCAGCCACACGCCTGCCCACCTGCTCTGCACCCAGGCCTTGGTGCAGTGACTGGGATGACAAAGGCTGTATCCAGAACTTGCTCTCAGAGCCCCGAATGTCAGCAGGGGTGAGAAGGTAGCAGAATGAGCAGGGAGGACTTTATGGGTGTCAGGGAGGACTTTATTAGGCCCTGAAAAGAATGTCCAAACTTTGTGGTGGGCCTAGGTGGGGGCATTCTGGGAGAATGGCCTTTCACCCATGGGACCTGCCAGGAGTTTGCTGAAGGAGCACATTGGGTCTAGGCAGAGAAGGATGCTGGGGGTGGGGTAGGTAGGAGGTAAAGCCAGGAGTGGGAGGGGCCAGTGGGCAGCGGGCCTGTCTTGAGTGGGGGGTGAGGGATTGGAGAGAAAGGCAGTTCCTGATGGTCCCCTGCCCAGGGGCTGGCTTTCCTCTGGTCCTTCCCTCCCAATGACTGCATCTTCGTCGAGGCCGCAGCCCTGGACTCTGTGCCCATGTCTCTGGCACCAGGTTGCCAGGAGACCCATCTGTGGCCTTCCCTCAGACCACAGAGCATTCCTTACCACATCTGGAGGGCTGCTCTACCAGTCGTCTGGGCCAACTAGGATGGCGGGATCCTGCAGCTCATTTGGGGGGGGATCTATGAGCATTAGTGGCCAGAGCTGCCCCTGGCCAGTTGTTTCACCAGCGGCCAGGCATGTAGCTCAGGGAGGGATGTGGTAGGCCAAAGAAGACATGATTGCCTTCTCCTTTGACAGCCCAAAGTGGCACATCCCTGGTGGGGCAGCACATTGTGGGGCAGCCCTCAGAACAGTCCTTTGTCCTGATGGGGCTCTAAACTGATGGCATTTCAGCAGGGATGGGTTGGCAGGGCTCCTACCATTGACTGGCAGCCTTGTTTCCACAGTCACCACCAGTTAGGCTCTGCTAGAGTATTCTGGTGTCTTGAGAGAGACCAGCTCCCCTGGGGTAAGTGGACCTGTGTCTTCTGTGCTAGACTATGGTCAGGTGGCAGGTGCTGGGAACCCCGTCAACTGTACCTGGCAGGTGGGACACCTGGGACCCTGGGAGGCCCAGCATGCTTCCTATCTCTCTGCACTTTGTTCTGGATGGTTCTACTGACCCAGCTCATCAGCTGTGTCTAGTCTGCTGTTAAATCCACTGCTGAGTTTTAATTTGTGGTTTCTATAGCTTCATTTCTAGCAGTTCTTTCTGCTGTTTTGTGGTCCTCCTGGTTTATTCTTGATCACTTCCTTTTCTCTGCAGATATTTCCAAGCTCCCTTTTCTACAATTAGAACATAGTTGGTTTACAAGACGTGTGGGGATCTCTTTCTGCTGGCTCTTGTTATGCTGCTTTGTTTGGTTGTGTAATTCTTTCTGACTGTGTACTGCTCTTCGTCCTAGAAATTACTTGTGACACTTCTTGGAGGTCTAGCATGAAGATGAGAAATTTGGTTTGCCAGGTGCCCAGGGGCACGACTAGTATGCCGGTCCCTCAAACCAAGTCTTGGCATGAGGGTTCCTGGACCCCTGGTGTGGCCCTGGGTTTGCTCATGGGGTTTCTCAGGGACTCCCTCCATTTCTGAACTGTTCCTGCAGCCCCTGGGTCTTCTGTCTCTCTCACCCCCCGAGGCCACCAGAGCCCAGTTTGCCCAGATGGTCAATACCCCAGGGCAGGAACAACCACTGAACTCTGCTTTCTTTCCTCTCTGGATTTGTGTGTTCTCCGAGATGTTGGCTAAATTCTACATGACCTTGTAAGCTCTTGGCTGCTTTTAAGATGTTTTCATACTCTTTCAAGCATTTTAAGTTGTTTTTACCAGGAGGGTCCACTCTACCAGCCTGCCCACCAGTATTGGAATCGTCAGGCACCCCTGAAATGATGGCCCCTGGTGGGCACTTCCAGCTCAGGCTAGTGTCCAGCAACCCATCTCATATGGCTGTACATCTCCTAGCACTTTGCACTTCTGCTAGTTACCATGGCAACACCTCACCTGTATAACCACAGGCTTTACCGAGGTCATAGATTGGTTCCATGCAGCAATCATCAATGCCCATGCCTGCTGCAGCTGGGAGGAATAGGGAGCTGAGTCTGTGGGAGCCAGTGGGGACAGTAGTCAAGTGAATCCTTCTCCCACCCCTGCCAAACCAGTCAGCAGAAGCGAGTAGAGTGGCAGGGATGCCGTGGCATTGTCCACGGGAAGGCCCTAGGAGCTTGGCAGCCTCTGCATGACTCTGAGCTGAGGCTGTGTCTGAGCTGTGAGCCTAGGGCTCTGACCCCTCTTTGGCTCTTCTGTGCTCTGTGGCTGCAACCCCTGCTGTCCACCTGCCTGCTCAAGGGGTGCTGGCACAGCTTTGATAGCAGAGTTGGCGTGGTGGGAATGTTCCCTTCTGTGAGTTCTGAGACAGGAAAGCTTTCATTTCAGAGACCCAAGAGCTGGGTACGATTGCACTGATGTCAGAGGGGACCTCACACCGTCACTGTTCACCTGCCTGTCCCCACGGCCAATGGTGGGCCTCTCCCGGAACTGTGGTGTGTGGACAGCAGGGGCCCGGGCCTGCGGCAGTGAGCTAGAACACTCTCTGGCCCACGCCCACTGCCCACTTGCCTACAGGGGGTACTGTGTGAATGTCCTGATTAGCAGGCAGGCCCCCTCCCCTGCGTGGTCACTCTGAGGCCTAGGGCAGAGCAGCCATGGCTTGTGTTGAGGTCTGGAGCAAGGATGAGCAGGTTCTGGGAATCTTGTCCCCTTTTCCCCGAGCTCCTGTCCCCAGTGAGGGTCCAACTCACAGACCTGCTTTACAGATGTGTCCCACTGGGCAAAGCCCAGGCCCTGCTCTAGCAGGTACTGTGCACTTAGCATCTTCAGACAGGCCCTGCATGAACCCTCTCCAAACCCTCGGTGGTCCAGGCAGGCTAGGGCCTTGGAGCTCAATGGCCTCCTCTAGACACATATGCATACAGACATGTGCGTAAATGTACACTTGCACACAAGTACACAGGCAGACATATTCATGCACTTATGCATGTTCACAAACCTCACAGCCTTATATATAAGCACATACACTGAACACACCTTCCCCCCTTGCTCATCAGCTTCTTTCTTCTGGGGTCATCTTCTCAGCTCCCTTTAGTACCTGCATAGCCTCTTTGCTGCCCGTTTCCTGGCTGCAGGCACTGGCTCTGCACCGGAGCCATGTCCTTAGCTTGTCATACACATGCAGGACTAGAAACCCTCACAGTTACCTTGTCCAGGGTTGGTGGCCTTGGAACCTCATCTCAGTTCTCAATTCATTTGTGGGAAAAAACCTGCTAGCCCCAGAGGCCTCGGGTGAGGGACCTGTTTGTGCAGGAGATGTGGGGAGATGTGCACTGAGTCCTCATTCATCAGCACCTGGGTGTCCATGTCACCAGTACCTGTGCTTTGCCCTGTGCCCCTTGCTGACAAGGGTATTCAGGGCCCTCTGGGTCCCTTGGCTGTACCTGGGCTGTCGTGGGCTGAGGGCATATGCCAAGGGCCTTCTGTAGACATTGCTACAGAGTGTCGCCAGACCAGTTGGACGTGGCCCTGCCTTGAGTGCCTAGGGGCTAGAATTGGTGCTATTGCCAGGGGAAGCAATGGGCAGTCTGGGTGGGGGCCATCGAGGAAGCCACAGGCCCTCGTGGGTGGGCGTGGGCTGGTTTGCCTGCCTGCTGCCCCAGCTGTACTCATGTTCTTGCTCTTGCTATTGCTTCCACCTCCAGCTCCCACTTGCCACCCCCATGCACTATGTCCAGGGCTAGTGAGCACCACAGGTATCGGGGCAGTCTAGGCAGTGCTGACGAGTGTGTATGTTTAAGGAGATGGTTGTGTGGTGCTGGCGAGTGTCATAGTGTTGGGCACATGGCTCTGGCATGTCTAGCGACAATTAGACATCTCAGAGGAGGTTCTGTTCTGGGTCAGGGAGGATGGCATGGAAGGTGGTTCTCTTGTCTGCTGGTTACTCAACTCATTTTTTTCCTTTTCCTGCAGACCGTGTGACCCCATGTGAGCAAAGCCACCCTCGGGGACCCATGTGCATCATCTTCTTTAAGTTTGATCCTCGCCCCATTTCCAAAAATGCGTACAGGTAACCCCTTGCTCTGTGTCTGCCACTGTCTGCTCACCTTTGGGTGCCCCACAGTCCTCAGTACCCATGTAGGCACTGTGAGCAGCCAGGGGGCATGCTGCTGCCTGTGGGCTGGGGAGGGGGTGGCCACAGAACGAGCTGCAAAGGCCTGGCCCTGCCCTCTCAGACAATAGTCACTCATTGTGGGGGGTTGAAGGGAATACCTCTTAGTGGTGGACTCGGAGTCAATGTGCAAAGATATACAAACATATTAAGACTCTAAAGGTGGACAGGACAGAGGAGCGACGTGGGTCCAGGCAGGCGCACAGCCCTATGGGCTCTGTAAGGAGACCAGCAGGTAGCAGAATTGGGGTGACAGTAAGCGAGAGCCCCATTTGAGCTGGTGGTTCATGCTGCTGAAGAGGAGTCTGGGTGGTGGTGTCTGGGTGGTGGTGTCAAGGTGGGAGGAGGTAGGAGATGGAAGACCTTCTTCTCCCCATGACCCTGGGCTCTGAATGATACCCCTCCATTCCCCAGGTCACCCCAGTGGGAACCCATTGACATTTATCCACACAGAGAATGAAGCTGAGATGTAACCCATAACCAAAAATGACATTTGAAACTGTTTACTAATGCAATTGCCTGGGAAGTTTTCATTTTTAAATCTGTACCAGAAATGATGTGAACTATTTTGACTAGCTTTTTGGATTTAGGTCACCATGCAAAATCACAGACACAATGCTACCTAATGTCATGGCTGAATTAACTTATTCAAGGCCAGGAAACAGAGGATGAAGAGTGTCCAGTGTTCTCTTCCTGCAGAGGAGTGGGCAGCAAGGCCAGGCCAGGGTCTGGGACCTGACCCTGAACATCTCCCAATAGGATGAGCTGTGTGAGTCAGGGTGCAGCCTCTGGATAGGATCCAGGCACAGTGATTTCAGCAGGGAAAGTGTAATATACAGAATGCCTCGCTATTATGGGATTGACATGCCCAGGGAGCTCCATCCTTCACCTCCGGGCTGAGATCTAGACCTTGCTGGAGAGGCGCAGCCATGGCACATTAGATAATGGAGAAATCTCTGGGGTGCTGCACTGGTAGAACTTGCTGGAAATCTTCCCTCAAGGGTGCTGGCAACTGTTGCAGGGAGGATGCTAGGGAGAAGGTGCTGGCCACTGGGTGCTGCTTACTACCGTGAGCTGTGGAAGCCACATGTTTCACAGGAGACTGATGCCTGAGGAAGTCACGTGTGCCATAGGAACCTATAGAGAAAGTACTCGGGAGCCAGGAAAAGAAGGCTCTCCTCCTCCAGTGTCTCTTTGGCACCCTTTACTGACAAAACAGCGTAGTACCAGCTGCAAAGTTCAGCTTCATTATCACATAACAGGCAATGAAGGGTGAATTTGGGGCTGAGATGCAATAAATGGATAACTGGTGTGCTCCACCTCTTGGGCTACTGAGCTTTTATATGCACCTGTCTGTACTTATCTGAACACCCATACACCAATAAAACAACTCTCTTTCCACCAAACAAGTGAAGAATTTCTCAAATGAGGATAGGCAGCCTGACAGTCACTGACTTGATCACTGCTCGTATTTGTTACTCCCAGATTCAGCCGTAGCCCCACTGAATAAGCTGTTTCCTAAGGTTACCTCCAACCACCTGCAAGTAAAATAAAAAAGGAAAGAAGGAGGGAGGAGGGTGAGCATGGATCTCTCTTTCTGTTGCTCAGACCCTGTATGTCATTGCCAGGACCTGTCCTCCTAACAACTAACTGCTGTGGGTTGTGATTCAAGATAGCCTTAGTATTTCTCTCATATTTTCCAAAACTCTAAGCCAAAGACTAAATATGCCGTCTCTGAGTGACTGACTGAATATACTCAGTGATTTCCCAATTACGTGGAGGGCCAGAGGGGCTTCTGGTGGCTGCTCCTGTTCTAGCTCTGGGGGTGTTTAGACAGTGAGAACAGCCAAGCTGCAGGCTCTCTGTATGTGCACTTCTGTATGCGTGTGATGCAAGAACAGGACAAGAAGAGCCAGGAGGTGACTGCCATGGGAGGGACACCACAGCAAGGCCAGTGAGAGGTTAGGTGAGCTGAGCCTAGGCATGTCAGAGATTGAGGAGGGTCTCTCAGTGAAGCAATGAAGGGAGAGCAGGCCCAGTGCCAGGGCCATTGGCATAGAGGGGAGGAGGCCCTTGCTGTCTAGAACTGCCAGGAGCTATCTGGGCCAGCCAGGCCTGCCTTCGTGCCCCTCACTTGGGCTCCTTCTTACCTTAGCCATCGCCATCCTGGCCTGGGATATACCAGCCTCTGCCTCCTGCCCTGGCATCCACAGCTGTATCATCATCTGCCCTCTATGTAGCACTCCATGGGAGTGTCTTTTGTTTGTGTGTGTAATAAGGTATATATAACATACAATTTTGCCATTCTAACCATTTGTTAAATGTCTAGTTCCACAATATTAAGTATATTCACATTGTTTTCCAGCCATTACTCCTGTCCATCTCCAGAACTCTTTTCATCTTCCCAAACTCAAATTCTGTCCCCATTTAATAATTATCCCCATTCCCCCTCCTCCTAGCCCCTGGCAACCACTATTCTCTTTTCTATGACCTTGACTACCCTGGGTACCTTATATAAGTGGAATCATACAATATTTATCCTTTTGTGACTGGCTTATTTCAACTTAGCACAACATCTTCAAGGTTTATCTATGTCGTAGTATGTCAGAATTTCTTTCCTTTGAATAGAGAGAGACCACATTTATTTATCCATTCATCCATTAGTAAATACTTGGGTTGTGTCCATCTCTTGGCTATTGTGAATAATGTTGTTATGAATATTAGTGTACAAGTATCTGTTTGACTGCTGCTTCCAATTCTTTTGGGTGTGTACCCAAAATAGAGTTGCTGGATCATATGGCAATTCTGTTTTTGACTTTTTGAGGAACTGCCAAATTGATTTCCTCACATGTCTTTTGATGGCCCTGTCATAGGCTCCCCTCGCCGTATCAGTCCATGTCCCCTTTTGAATGGCAGAGAGTGTCTTCACAGTGCGTCATCATTGTATATCATCCAGACCAGGTCCTCTCCCCTCATCCAGATGGTCCTGGTGCCAGGGCTGGTGTCCACATGGACCCTGTTACCCAAAAATCTGGTCCATGTGGCTGGGACTGATGAGGCCCCTGTACTCCCTCCAGCACCCTCAATATCGACTATACAGTGGCCTCTTGCCCCTCAAGGTTACAGATGGCACCTGTTTTCATTCATATTTGTGGATTAAGCTTATCCCTGCAGTCAGTGTTGCTCCAGGTTAGATGATTGCAAAGAGGATTTTTACAGTTGGACCTGTGGCCATTATTACCTTATATATAAATGTGATTCAAACAGGTCACCTCTGCTTGCAGAAGAGACTTAAGACGTTCTCATTTTTGATGCTATGGGCAGTGACCCTTGTGACTCTTTTCCAAATGCTGATCTTATGGGAATGTGTTTTCTAGCTTCCCAGGAGTTCTGTGGAAGGGGAAAGGCGAGCCTGTCCCCGTCACACCCTGCCCAGGACAGCCCAGTGATGTTCAGGGTTGACCTGTCCTGCTGCTTTGCTGCGCTGCTGGTGGCAGGCATGGTTCCTGAAGCATCTCTCCCTCTCTTAGCTGTGTTTGAGCATCACGTCGTTTCTTTCCCATAGGAGAAAGCATCAGCCACTCAGAGCATGCATCTTGTGGTCTGTTTATGCCCAGACTCAGCAATCATTGGCCAGCAGTATGAAGGGAGGGGAGCCAGCTCAGCATCTGCCAGGAGACTGGATGTGAGCATGGTCTCTGTAGAGCAACTCCAAGCCTAGTGCTGGGCCGGGCTATCTTAGACCCCGTGTTCCGCGACCCCTACCCCTCTTGTTGCCACTCTACTGCCCTCCCTGTTGGAGGTACCCATCCCTTTAGGTGTAGCAGCCCCCCATGTCACATGCCACTGCTGCCTCCCCCCCAGGCACCACCCTGGCATGAACCTCCAGGTTCCCTCTAGCCTCCCTATCTGTCCTCTTGGTGCTGGGCTGGCTCTCGTGCTGGTGTAGTCTGCCTTCCAGTTTGCATGTCAGCTGCCCACAGGTGGGCTCTTCAGGTGTCATTCCCTGCTGGGGTCATCTTGGACACAGTGTGTCATGGCTCTTGCCCAGGGGTATAATCCCCTGGGTGGTCCCATCCTCTGCCCCCCATGCTTGTTGTTGCCTGATACTTGGAACTTCCATATTTTGGTGGCAGTTACCCAGTATGAGTATAGTCTGGGTGCCTGATGGTTTTGCTCTTGTTTTTAATTCTAGTATGACTATCTGTGGTGCTATGGCAAAGAGCCTAGTGGTTAAGAACTTACTTTAGCAGCCTATGAGATGCTAACTTAGAAGTTCCATGCTGGCTGCAGCTTTGCCCTGGGGTCCCAATGACCTTGCCATGCTCTGTAGAGGCAGCTGTGTTCTGATGGGATTCCACTGACATTATGTCCTTGATTACAAAGGGATATTTGTAATCTTTGTGCTCTTTGAAAAAAAAGTCATACCTCACAAGATATACAAAGTGAACTGTGAGCTCACAGATCTACCCTCAGCAACAGAGCGAGGAGTGCCTGTTGGTCCTGAATAATTAATTAGTGGTTTCAGTTATTAGAACAAAACAAAGCCATGGGTGGCTTACCTTCCCCAGAGCCCCTTGCTGTGGTGGCCAAGTTCCTTGCCTCTGAATGCAGTGACGCAGATGGACTTTTATTCATGTTATGATCCCAGAAGTGGTGACTGAAGGAATACATCCCTCATTTGGAGACTCTAAGTGGGCACTCCTCACACCTGCCTGTTTCCGAAGTATGTATTTGATGAAATCCTGGGCAAATCACAAAATTCAGCTACCGACTCTTGACGAAAATAACCCAGCAGTTAATGTTCCTATTATTAACAAACACATGTAACTGCTCCTTGTTTTAAAAATAGGCAGAAGGTTCTGCTCAGTCAGCTTTTTTTCTTTTTCTTTTTCCCTAATTTTTCCTTCTCTGAAGCCTTATGCAGGAATCAAAAGCAAAAGCCGATAGTATCAGCCTTGTTTCAGGTGCTTGATCCTAACCACATGAAGTGACCCCCACCCACAGGGTTCGGTGGGAAGCCCAGCCCCTGCTGCATATTCCCACCACAGCCGTGGAGTCTCCCCCAACTCGGGATATGGCACTCTCCCTCCTCCTGACTGCCGTCCAGGCCATGGTGGATGGGGTACTTTCCACCAGGCCAGCCTGTTCAGGCAGCCTGTGGGAGCAGGGCCAGCCAGAACAGGGCCAGCTGGGGCCCCAAAGGGATAGAGCAGATGTGGCCAGGAGGCAAAGGTCAGGGCTCACGTGCCTTCTCCTTCAGACCGTCTGTTTCCACCTGAGGATGAGGTCCAGGTTGGAACCTGGCAGTTAGAGTTGCAGAGGGTCGTTCTGTGAATAACTGGGGCTTGTATCAGGGACGGGGACCTTTCCCTCTTGGACACACATCCCTGAGACCTGGTGCAGCCCTGGAGCCAGCTGTGTAGGGGAGATAGAGAGCAGCTGTAGGCCAGATGGGGTTACTGAAGGCAGTGAGGTTTCCAGGGCAGACCCAAGGGTTCCATGGCCATGCACAGTCCTTGGCTGTGCTGGCACCTGTGGCTGGGGCTGCATGGGGAGGCGCAGAGTTTGGCAGCGGCGGCACTGATCACATGCCACTGTGCTTGGGGTAAAAACATTTCCATGGCCCAGCACTGGTTTCACTTTCAATTTTACAATCATCTTTGTTAATTCACATTGTACCACGAGCAAATGTTCATGAAATTAATGAGACAATACAAAAATTATTTTAAAAAACTTTTTAGGACTGACTACTGACTAAACTAATTTGGTTTCAGACCCAGTATGACCACAGCCTGTCAAGGGTTAGAACCCTTTGCACACAAGCCCCAGCCTCTGGCCCCTTGTCCTCTGTTCACCTGTGTGCCTGCTGGTGGTCCTCAGAGGGACCTCTGATAATCACTTCTTTGACCCAGATGTGCCCCACTCAGTCACCATCTATGTTCTTATTTAAATGGCAAAGTCAGCTGAAACTTTGATTTTTTTTTTTACCTCCAAACCAGTGCTCTGAAAACTGTGACATCTTTTCTAATTGCCAAAGAAAACACTTGTTTGATTTATAAGGAAAAAAACTAGTGAAACACAGAGACGTTCTCACACATTTCCTCCCCAGACACCCAAACTTGAGATAGCAGTCCTTGGAGAACTTGTGTACCTTTGTGGTCCACATGCATTCCCAGGCCACCGTGGTGGGCCTACTTACACTTCCAGGACACTAGTTGGGGTGTCCTCAGGGGAAAGGACAGATGCACAGGAGGGGCACCTCCCCACCTGGCCCTATGATCTTCACCCATCTCCTCTGTATTTCCTCTGGAGGGACCAGGGGTACAGTCCCAGTCACAGGCTCCCCAGGAAACTGCTCGCTTAGAACTGAGGCAGACCTTTGTCCCATGTGGGTTCCTGTTCTCTTTGGAACTTGTCCATGTCATTACTAAGGCGAATTTTCTTTGTTAATTTGAGAGAAAACATGTGGCTTTTCTGTTTCACCTGAGAGTTGCAGTTGTGTTTTCTCCTTCAGGCTCATCCTGGCAGCCAACAGAGATGAATTCTACCACAGACCGTCCAAGTTAGCAGACTTCTGGGGGAACAACAATGAGATCCTCAGCGGTGAGTCTTCCCTCAAGGTGGGTGACCATGGCATGGCAGGGAGTGTTGAGCCCCAGATGCTTCCAGCCTTCACAGATGCTGCTCCCATGTAAATTTGGAATGAATGCGTGGACACTGACGAGTCTCATGGGATGGGCTTCAGGAAAGTTTAAGTCCAGGGCCAGCACTGGATTGACCAACCCCAGAACTATCCACCCAGCACCATCCACGTAGCTTCATGTGCTATGGGTCTACAGAAGTAGCCAGAAGAATTGGTTGGTTTTATTTGGATCTACCCTTTCTTTGTGGGCATGCAGTTGGATTTGTGGGAAGTGTAAGTCTATCACTCTGTGCAGCAGCGTAATTGTGAGGGTTGTGTGTGTGTGTGCGCACGCACGTGTGCATGTGCATTCATATGCTTATATTTGCACATGTTTCTGTTTACACACAAGCACTTCTGGCTCCAGGGAAAGCTGGTCTAAATTGGGGAGCAGAGGTTTGGTTGGGACACCTTTAGGTGGAATCTTCATGAGGAGTTTCCATGGGAGCAGAAGTGAAGGTGACAGCCAGGTTCCCTACCCACCCAGCAGCCTCCCAGAGCCCCTTGCACAGGGAGCAGTTCCTGCCTGTGGGGTGGGCAGGAGTCTAATTGGAGGGCATACAGACAGATGTTGGCTAAGCTAGGAGTCCCTCTGCCTATTATCCAGGCACCAGGCATGCAGAGGGAGCATGGAAGAGCTGACGGGTTTCCCAGTGTGCTGGGCATGTGGCTTCGTGGTCCCAGAGAGGCTGCATGTGTTCTGTTCTTCCTGTAGTGTCTAAAAAATTGGCCATAGAGCTTCCACAGAAGGTCTGCTATGTAGACCGTGGTTGGGCAGTGGTATGAAGAAAACACTGCTGAGGCTGGATTATCCTGGTGCTATATGTGAGGACAGGAGGAGAGAGACCAGGGCAGTGCACTGTCCTGGGCAAGAGGTCTGGTAGGTGGTAGGGAAAACTTCCAAGAGGCTATGAGTGGGGACCTCAGGATGGCTGAGTACAAAAGGAAGAAGAGGTTGAGTCTCTGGGCTGTGTCTTGGCTTTATCAGAAACTGCATGTGAGACCTTGGAAATGCCTAGACATATAGACAGGAGCATGGGGCAGGGCTGCAAGGAGACCTCTGCTGTGTAAACTCTGGTTACAGCAGGGTAGTAACCCTGAGGAGTTGTGTGTTTATGGAGTCCTTGGCTGGGCCAGCCATGGCTCTCCCAGTGGTTATGGGGCAGGCCTTTGAGGCCATGATAGGAGGGCTGAGGGAAGCCTGTGGCCATGGCCAAGACTATCCAGGCCATCCTGGGCTAGGATGACACAGAAGAGGTTCATTGGATGGAGTAGCCTGAGTGTGTCACTTCTGAAGGGCACAACTGGGAGGTTGAAGAGAAAGAGAGAGAGAGAGTGAATGTGTGTGTGGGGGTGGGGAGGTGCATAGTGTGAGGGGTAAGGGGCCGATGCTTTGGGAAAGGGGAGCAGGAGGCAACTTTTGAGGATTTTTGTAGATGAAGGCATAGAGGCTCAGATGAAAGGTTAGCCTGCTTGGGGCTCTTGGTCATCCTGGCCACCTGGGCTCCATCCTACCCTGGTACCTTGGCCTGCACCCTATTTCTGAATCAGTGCCAATCCTGGCTGGGGTGCTTCAGCCACCTGGAATTGTTCACCTTTTGTAGTGATTTGGAGGAGGCCCTTGGCATGCTGATATAGGGTGCCTGCCTAGTGAGAGGGTGATCTTGTTGCATCACAATGCTGTGTCGGTCCAGTAGCCACTGTGCCCAGCTTGGGACTGAAGACACCAAGGTCTACATCTTCCCACTTTGCATAGTCAAATTGTAAAATTGTAGGCGAGTGTTTCTCTAAGTGTGGTCCTTGAGCCAGTAGCATCAGCATTACTTGAGAACTTGTTAGAAATTAGGAAAATTTGGGGTATTATTTCTTCACATATTTTTTCTGTCTCCTTCTCTCTTCTCAATCTCTTTCCCTCTTTCTGCCTCCAGTTATACATATGTCAGCATACTTGAGATTGTCCCACACTTCAGTGATCCCCAATTCATTTTTAAAAAATTCTCTTTTCTCTCTGTTTTATTTTAGGTAGTTTATATTGCCATATCTTCAAGTTTACTAATCTTTCCTTCTGCAGTATCTATTCTGCCTTTAATACCACCCTGTGTATTTTTCATCTCACACTTTGTAGTTTTTCTCTAGATATTCAATTTTTGTGTCTTCCTTGTCTCTACTTAGCTCTTTTAGCATATAAAATACAGTTTTAATGACTGTTTGCATATCTTTATCTGCAAATTCCGACATCTATGTCAGTTCTAGATCAGTTTTAATGGGTTGATTGAACTCCTCTTGGAGGGTGGAGCTGTGTTTTCCTACTTCTTCAAATGCCTGGTAATTTTTGATCTGATGCTAGACATTAGTGGACTTTATCTTCTTAAGGGTTGAATATTTTTGTATACCTATAAATATTCTTGAGCTTTGTTCTGGGACACAGTTAAATTACTCAGAAACAGTTTCAGGTTTTGCTTTTTAGAATTCTTAGGGAGCAGCTCTGAAGCTGTGCCCAAACTAAAGCTGATTATTCCCCATACTGAGGCAAGATCTTTCTGTCTGCTCTTCCCAGTGTCCCCTGAATCTTGAGATTTTCCAGGCTGGCTTCTGAGAACCCGCACTGTTCCCCCCACCTCCCAAACCCCCATCCCCACCCCGTGTGAGTCCCTCCTTCCGGATGGTTCTTTCCTGGCTTTGGGTAGTTTGCTCACACACATGCACCGATCAGATGTCCAGGATTCTCTGTGTACCTCTCTCCTCTCAGGTCTTTTGTCTCAGGAATCCTGTCCGCCTTGGTCTCCCCAAACTCTCCACTCTCCTTTAGCCAGGGAGTCTGCTGAACTCTGCCGGGCCTCTTCCCTATGCTTCGTCCTGGAGACTCCAATTGTGGGGCTGAACGTCTTACTTTCCTGTCTCAGATATTGTTGTCCTTCGTTTTCTGATGTCCACGGTCTTGAAACCCATTGTTTTATGTATTTTGTTTCTTTTTTGGTTGTTTTATGTAGGAGAGTAAATTTGGTCCTTTTTGACTGGCCAGATTGTAGAAATTTCATTTACTTTGTAATTGTTGATTTATAGTTCTTTTTGCATTCTGGTGTGAGTTCTTTGCTGGACAAATGTATTGCCTATTCATTTTCCTAATGATATTTTTTGGTGAGCACAATATTTTATTCAACTAAAGTGTCAATTATCTACTCATTTCTTTTATAGTTCATTCTGTTTGTCTTTGCCATAAAGATTTGTCATAAAGATTTTCCTCTGTTTGCTTCTAGAAGCCTTCTGATTTGGGATTTAATGTTTAGGTCTATGATTTATCTCATGTTAATTTTTGTACAGAGTGTGTGATAGGGTTTGAGAAACATGCCTTCCTATCTCTCCAGTTGTTCCAGTGTAATTTACTGAATATTTTTTCATCTATTGCCTTATTGTGACAACTTGGTTGAAAATCAGTTGAAGTCATGTAGGTGTGGGTCTATTATGGACTCTCTAGGGTTTCATTGATCTATTTGTCTTGATTCCAGTGCCACACTGTCTCAATTACTGCAGCTTTTTACCAAGTCTTGAAATCAGGTAGTGTTAAAGTTCTTCAGCTTTGTTCTTTTTCAGGACTGCTTTGCCATCCTCGTTCCTTTGTATGGACATATAAATTTCTAGAGTCAGCTTGTTAATTTCTATAAATCAAAAAGCATGCTGGGATTTTGACTGGGATTATGTTAACTCTCTTGGTCAATTGGTGGAGAACAGTATTGAGTCTTCCAATTGGGCAACAGGCACATCTTTAGTTAGATCTGCTTGATTTCTCTCAGCATGGTAGTTTTCCGTCTTTGGGTATTACACATTTTTCCTTAAATGTTTTTCTAAATATTATTTTTATTATTTAGCGCTGTTGTAAATGGTATATTTAAAATTTCATTTTCCAGTTCTTGCTAGTATTTACTTATTAGTTCCAGTAGATTTTTGTGTGTGTTTGGGGGGAGGCATGGTTCTTCACATACAATCCTGTCACCTCCAAAGAAAGTTTTACTTCTTTCTTTTTGATCTTTACAGCTTTTGTTGCTGTTATTGTTGTAAAAATAACATTTTCATGATTTAGCCATTTTATCCCAGTCTTTAAGTAAAATGATACTCTAATCTACAAAGATGTATTCCTGTGGCCTTAAGGGCCTGGCTGACCCTGCACTGGGGCCCCATGGATTATGCAGCATTGACTGTGGCAGGGCCTGTGCCCTGGGGACTAGACTGGCAGATGGGCGCTGGGCTCCTAGGGAAGCGCCCACGGCGAGGGCTTTGTGTGCTCTGCCAGGGGGAGGACAGCCAGCACCCCTATACCAGATCCAGGATGAAGTTCCCGTGACAGAGCTGGTGCTCTGTTCCTAGCCCAGCACCTACCCATGCTCCAGGATGCATCCGCGAGCATCAGTTGTCCTCCAAGACAAAGCACAGGGAGGATGTCTCTCGTGTGCCCTTTTGGTCCCAGGGGCTGCCTTGCCTTGTGGAGTCAGAGCCCCTTTTCCATACCAGGGCTGCGGGGCTGAGATGTGACTCCCCAAGACCCAGGGACAGGGTGGGGCTGGTGCCCGCATGGTAAGTGCTGCTGGTGGTGATGCTGGCGTCCACCCAGGGCTCGACATGGAGGAAGGCAGGGAAGGAGGCACGTGGCTGGGCATCAGCACACGTGGGAAGCTGGCAGCGATCACCAACTACCTGCAGCCGAAGTTGGACCCGGAAGCTCGGGGTCGAGGTACTGCTGGGAGGGGCTGGGGGCTGGTTTAGGAGGTATAGCAGTATGGCTTAGGGTGGGGCAGGGAGCTGGGCTGACTTCACTGCGGGAGCTTCCTTGGACAAGTGCAGAGACAAGAGGAGGAGCTAGAATGGAGAAGAGGATTGTTTTCCTGGGCCTGCCAGTCTACTGGCAGGAAACCACTCTCAGCCTGGCCCACATGACACTCACTCTTACTGACCTTTCACCTCTCTCAGGAAGCATGCGCCATACTTGTCATCTGGCCAAGGTGTTACTCCTGACTGTTGTGTCATTGTCTTCCATCTGTCTAGTGTTTGCAGAGCAGATGCCCCTGGGAGGACAGGTACATAGACACACATCGTCCCTACTGAAGACTTTTTCTCATGCTGGACTTCTATATGGGGGCATAAAGGAGGTGGGGGGGGGAAACCCTAAAAACCAACAAAAACATAGTTCTTGAAGCTGACCTCCTTGGCTGCTGGGTCAACGAGGTGTGGCCAGCCCATGGAGGACCATCAGTCTCCCAGGAAGAGGGGCTAAACCTGTTGCCTCAGCCATGGTGTCTGTTCTCTGCTCACAGGCGAACTTGTGGCCCACTTTCTGACCACAGACATGGACAGCTTGTCCTACCTGAAGAAGGTCTCTGCAGAGGGACATCTGTACAATGGCTTCAACCTCATAGCAGCTGATCTGAGGTGGGTCTACTGTTTGGGGGACAGCAACCATTCAGTGATGCCTGGGTTGTACGCTCAACAGGAAGTGCGATTTCTGCCCCACCACTCAGCTTGGGGTTCTGTGGCATCTATAGCAGCCTCTCCAGAGACATCGCTCCTTGGCAAGTGTCCCAAGAGCCAAGCCCCTACCAGACCTACTGTGTGAGGGATTCAGGAAGCAGAGCTTTGAAGGAGGAGTTCCTGTGACAGTGTGAGGGCTGGCTTCTGGCTCCTACCATGAGAGCTGAAGTGTGATTGCAGGGGTGCTCTCCTAGCACAGGGTGCATTCCTTGCCCACAACTACCTCCCTGCCCCCAAGTCCCTTCCCCATGTCTGTGGCTAAGGAGCCCCCTGTTTTTGATCCATACCTTTCTGGTGAGCAGAGGTCCCCAAGGCTGGAGAAGGAAAATGAAAGTACAACTGGCTGTGGCCCTGGAGTGCTCTGGGACCATGTGGTGGTTGCATGCTGTTGGACGCTGGGGCCCTATAGTGGCATCTTCAGGGAGCTAAGTCTGAGTGGGCAGTGTGACTTATTTTGGGTTCTGTGAGGGGTTTGGGGGTTGTAAGTCAGGTTTCTGGCACCCTGCAGATGACCTGTGCCCCACAGGGAAGAGGCAGTTGGAGCTTTGCCAGGCCCATGTGGGGCATACAGAGAGGTACAGCAGGGACCTGATAGTTGTAGCAGCAGTCACTGGTTACCTGATGACCACATGCTAAACCCCTCATTTGCAGTACTCTCCATATCCTTAGAGCCGCTTGTATGCCTGATACAGCTGAGTTGACGGGCAGGTGAGCTGGCCATGACCACTGGTGGTTTGAAGTAGGGCTGGTGTGTCAGGGTCCTGAGTGCCCCTGGAGGGACATTTCACTAGTCCTGCACATGGCTGGGAAGGAGTACCATGCTTATTACCACTTGAGGCTGGCTGCCACTGGGTCATGGCCTGGCTTTTCAGAGTGTGTTCATTTTACATTGCCTGAGCCTGAGCTTTGGCCTCGGCCCCACACCAGCTCAGGCATCAGCTGTGCAGGCACTGCTTGTGGCATTAGTGTGGCTCACCTTTCACTACAGACACTGAGCTCCAAGGTGAAGTGATAGTTAATGCTTGGCTCAGGTTAGCAGGAGACATGGTACCCTGGTCACCTGGGTGGGTGGGGTGGGGGGGAAATCCCAGAGCCTATGTCTTGTGCTGTCAACACTGGCGGACAAGGACAAGGGAGTCTCAGGGACTACATGCTGGGTACCAAGCTTGTACCTGGCCCTGTTTTTCAACAAATGAGCTGACGCTGTTGAGTCTCAGTGTATACAGCAGAATGTGTTAGATGGGGGAGCAGCAGTGTCGTGGACATGAAGGAAGGCTAATGTAGAGAAGCCCTGCCTGGGTGTCCCCCCTCTGCTACCCGAGCACCTTGAAGATCAGCCAGTTGATTCAGGCATTGGCAGGAGCAGTCTATATCGCCAACTAGGGTGGGCTGGGTGTGCTGGGTTCCTGCCCATGTGACGTGTACATTAGAGATGTGGCTGTGGGAACTGCAGGGGTTTTGTGTATTTTGCCCTTCAGTGAAGTCAGCAACCCTCCCTCCTGCTCTTCCCTCTTCCCTTCCTTTTCCTTGCTCCCCTTCTCTCCCCTTCGAAAGGCCCAGAAGTTGGTAGATGCTTCCACAAGGGCAGGCGTCAAGGGAGGCAGTCAGTGCCCCTGGTCAGCCCATGAACAGATGCCTGTTCTGACCCAGCTTCCTTCAACAAGGGTAGGTCCATGGGCCTCTTTCCTGGCCCAGGAGCCCTAGGCCTGCTATACAGTGTGTTTGGCTCCCGCCCCTGCCTCTCAGATAGATGCATCAGTCCAGAAGCTGTATTGCCCCATGGGAGGAGGGCCAAGGGTGCCAGCTGGTACTGAAGCCCTCTCTTCCCTGCCTTGGCCTGCTCATACCTTCAGTGGCTTCTAGAAGGAGAGCCTCTGTGCCAGTTTAAGGATTACTTTGCCGGTTAGTAGTTCTGTGTATGTCTGATCTAGCCAGGAAGGTCAGCAACTTGGCTGTAAACTAGCAGGACTTGGTGCTCAGCAGCTATGTCAGTTGGCTGGGTGATGAGGGTCTTAGGCTCTAAATGGACACATGTATGGGCAGGTGCTCCTGTAGGCAGGGAGTGGGAGTGTGGGCCCCTCAGAGCCTGAGCAGCTCTCCCAGGGCCATGGGGTAGGGGCCTGCCTCCCCAGACACATCCAAGAAGCTACCAGGGGAACCCAGTGGATTATGCCCAAGGAGCACCCCAGGGTAGCCGGGAGAGTGGAGGGAGTCAGAGGTCAGAGGGAGCCAGAAGGCACAGGGGGTCAGTCCAAATTCAGGAGCCAAAGGGCTCAGGGAGTCAGATTCAGCCAGCAGCCCTGATTGGTAACAGAAGCAGGTCAAGACCAAGAAGAAGAGAGCCTCATCTCCATCATGGCTGGTCCCTGGGTCAACCCCACTCTACCTGACTATGGTAAGAATGGATGCCCACTCCTGCAGGTCCTCATACTTTCCAGCTTTTTGCCTGAAGTCATTAGACAGATGTCTTAAGAAAGTAGCCAAGGGCTGTGCAGAAGAAGAATGCGAGCAGAATGGGAAGCCACCTGGGGGTCAGGGGTCCTGCCTGCAGGATGGCTAACATTGAGCAGATGAAGTGAGCCTGGGTGGGTCTGGCTGGTGGGACTCCCCAACACTCCCCAGCCAGCCTTTCCTCTACATTTGTTCATCCTGAAGACTCAGTTCTCCATTTCCAGCAGTCCACCAGGAAAGTGGCTCACAGGCCAGAAAATGTCCCTCTTTAATTTGCAGGAAAGGCATTCCAGATTTTAGCAGAAAGATTTACTGTAGTATTTTAGAATTGAAACACAGTCAGCTCTGGAGCATTTAAACTATTTAAAAATGCACACTCAGCATATGAAAGTAGGAAAATGTGGTCTTTGGTGCTTTATTCAGAAGCCTCTGTCACCCTGGGACATCCTTTCCAGTTTGTAGGTGCTCAGAGATGAGCTGTGGGGGTTGGGGCCATGGCCTCACAGAGGGGACCGGTGTTCCTGAGTGCAGGACTCAGCCCCCTGCAGCTGTCACTGCTCTCAGCCTCTGAGTGCCCATGCAGTGGGGTTATTCAGTGAGACAGCGGGGTCTTTTAGATGCTGCCATTCCCAGACCAGCGGTTCCTGTGGTGAGCCAGGAGTCTTGATGACTGTGCCTACAAGGCCCCTGAGGAGCTGGAGCCTGGACTAGCCCCTGTTCTGGCTGCAGTGGGCCATTGTCCCCGTGCTTACTGCTGGCAGGGCTGCTGGGGATGGGGGGTTGTGGAAATGGCCAGGCAACGACGGGTCAAGATGATCCATGGCCCATGTATGACCCTCTCTGCACTCTTGTTCACAGCACAGAGAAGGGAGATGTTATCTGCTACTATGGAAACCGGGGGGAGTCCAAGCCGATTGTCCTGGAACCAGGTGAGTCTGCTCTGGTGGGTGGTGACAAGGTGGGGGCTGCTCCCCTGGGGACACCTCCGTACTTTTTTGAGACCGAGTCTCTGTCATATTTCTCTCCTGGGACTGTGCTTTTTGGCCATTTGTAGCGGCCTGTGGCGAGCACCTGGTTCACATATCAGGCTGCCTAAAGCTTAGATCACCTTTCCACAGGGCCGAGCCCATGACTGCCCAGAGAGAATTGGAAACTAAAAGGCACAAAAGGATCAGAGACCTCCCTCCTCAATTTTAGGCATTGGCCCAGAGGCCTTAGTGGAAGCATCTGGAAACCGTCCCTGGGATGCCCTCAGTTCTCAGTGCTGGAGACCCTGTGACTAGAGATGTTTGGTTTTTGCTAGACTGTTGCTTGGAAGAAATTCTTTTCAATTACATCCTGTTGTTTCATCCCTGAGCCCTCCCTTGCCTGATCTGTGTTCGTTTTTTTAATAACAGCTTTATTGAGATGTAACTCATATATCATGCAGTTCACCCATTTAAAGTGTACCATTTAGTAGATTGTAGTATTCGCAAAGTTGCACAACTATCACTGCTATCTAATGTTTTCATCGCCTCAAAAAGAAACCATAGCCATTAGTAGTGACTCCCCATTACCCTTTCTCCCAGCCCCTGGCACCCACTGATCTACTTTCTGTCTCTATGGATTTGCCTATTCTGGACATTTTCTGAAAATGGAGTCATGCAATGTATGGCTTTCTGTGTCTTGCTTTTTTCATTTAGGATAATGTTTTCAGGGTTGATCCATGCTGTAGTATGAATTAGGGCTTCATTCCTTTTTATGGCTGAATAATATTCCATTGCATGTATATTCTACATTTTGTTTCTCTATCCCTTGATGGACACTTAGGCTATTTCTACCTTTTGCTGTTATGGACATTTGTTGCAAGTTGTGTGGACATGTTTTTCTCTTGGATATACCTAGGAGTGGAATTGCTGGATCTTAAGGTAATATTTAACCTTTTGAGAAACTGCCAAACTATTTTCCAAAGCACTTTCACCGTTTCACATTTCCACTAGCAGTGGATGAGGTTCCAGTTTCTCCACATTCTTGCCAACAATTGTCATTGTTTGATTACAGCCATCCTGGTGGGTGTGAGGTGGTATCTCATTGTGGTTTCGATTCATGTGTTCCCTGACGGCTAATGATGTTGAGCAGCTTTTCATGTGTTTAATAGCCATTTGTATATCTTCTTTGAAGAACTGTCTATTCAGATCTTACGCCCATTTTTAAATTGGGTCGTTTGTATTTTTGTTATTAAGTTATAGTTCTTTATATATTCTAGCTACTAGTCACTTATCAGATACATGATTTGCAAAAATTTTCTTCTCTTCTGTGGATTTTCTTTTCACTTTTTAATTGTTGTCTTTTGAAGCACATCATTTACAATTTTGATGTTGTCCATTTTATCTATTTTTGTTGTAGTTATTGCATGTGCTTTGGTATCATATCTAAGAAAACATTGCCTAATCTGAGGATGTGTAGCTTTTCCTTAGAACTTTTCTTCTAAGAGTTTTATAGTTTTAGCTCTTACATTTAGGTCTTTGGGACATTTTGAATTGATTCTTGTGTATAATGTGAGGTAGGGGTTCCACTTTATTCTTTATATGTGGCTACCCAGGTGCCCAGCACCACTGATGATGCTTTCCCGTAACTCCTGATGGATAAAGCACAGTGATACCCCAGGCTGGTGCCGTGGCTATGGGGGCCTGGCAGAGTCAGGGTTGTGTTCCCAGAAAGTGACTAGGGTCACGTCATACTGTCAAGACCCTGTCCTGAAAAGTCTGGCAGAAGCAGAGGGTGGCGGCTCCCTGTCTTCAGTGCACCTTTTAGGATACACGACTTTGAGCTCACCTGCCCCTGCTCTCTGCCCTAGCCTCTCTTACCTCAAGGCCGAGCTTCTCGTTTTTTGACGTGAGAAACCCTTTGCTTTTTTATAATGCCTTTTGTTAACCACTGAGAACTTGTTTTGAAAAACTTGCACCAGAGACCTTAAGGCTCATTCAGCTAGAGTCCCAGCCAGCACGGAGAGGAGACCCTACCTGTCCCCACTAGGTGGGGCTGTCCTGATGTTGGTGGGTTCCCTAACTGCTGGTATGAGTCGGGGGGCTGGTGCCCTCTTGGCCTCCAGTTGCTGATTCAACCACCCTTGACATATTTCGGTGGACCCACACCTCACAGCTTTTTTTCTAGCTTAGAGATGTGAGTGAAATGGGGAGTGGTTCCCTTTCAAGGTCCCCCTTTCCTTTGCTCAGTTTGATTTCAGGTTATTTATTTCTTATTATCAATGCCATTTGGTGTCTGTGCCTCTAGGTCTCCTGCATGTACCCCATCATGTTGAGTTTTCCACCTCTCACCATGCAAACAGGTTGGGAATGTGCATACAGAAGATGCTGGAGTGTAGGGCGTCCTGGCCACAGTGACCCTGGTTGTATCCCCAGCACCTTGCCTCGTGCTGGGTGGGTGGGTGGGAGTTTACCCTAAATTCAGACAGCTGGGCCTCTGCACTGACAGGTTGACCCCTTCTGCAGGGACCTATGGGCTGAGTAATGCGCTGCTGGAGACGCCCTGGAGAAAGCTGTGCTTTGGGAAGCAGCTCTTCCTAGAGGCTGTGGAACGGTGCCAGGCACTCCCTAAGGAAGTCCTCATCACCCAGCTCCTGGACGTGCTCAACAACGAGGAGGCGTGAGTGGGTGGGTCCTACTGGGGTAAGCAGAATATCCCTCTATCACTTTGGCTCTAGGGCAGAGAGGCAAGCAGTCTCTGCTGCTCTTTGAGGCCTGTGGAGGTAACTGGTGCCAGCTACTCAGCTGCAGGGGAACCTGATGGATGCACAGACACACTGTCCTCTGTCCTGTCCTGTCTGCTCCCGTGGGCAGTTGAAGTCTGACAGGGGACCTTTGATGATGGGAGATAGGGCATTTGTGGGCCAGTGTGCTAGGAAACTTGGTGCTCTCAGAGGCCTGGAGTGGGCTTACATGGGGCTGGGAATAGCTGGAGGCTAGTGGGAGATTCAAGAAGGCTCTAAGCAAACCACAGAAGAGAGCAGCCAGCCTCAGAGTACATCTGGAAGTTGAGTGTCCTTCCCACATACTGTCCCTCCAGCAGCTATGGCACAGATATACTCATTCTAGGAATTGCCTAAAGAAAAGGAGCCCCTCACCCGACTTCCTTGAGGCACTTCACTGGCCTCTTCATGGTGCACCTCTCCCAGGAATGCCACCTTCTAGCATATCTTGACCAGCCTAGTTGGGGAGTCAAGGTATTGACCAAGCTACCCTCCTCCCACAGTGATATTGTCCACACATGCCTCCCCTACCCCATCCAGCCAGGCCAGGCCAATGTCCTGCCCAGATGCCCAGTGGTCTCCTAAGGGGAATCCCCCTTGGCCTACCTCCAGCTTCTCTCCCCTGGGGCCCCTCCCTGACCCTTGCTCACTCTTCTTCTCCTCTCTGAACCTGAACCAGGGCACAGCCTTGGCACAGCTGCCCCCTTGGGGAAGCCCTACCTGGGCCCACCTGGTAACCCATGCTTATCTGTAAGTCCACACAGCACTCAGTCACTGTCATCCCTGTTGGCCCATGACAGGCCCTGGCTCCTTTTTTTGACAGCTGTGGCACTGGTGCCAGCTACAGTGGCTGGCAAGCTGCAGGGCTTGAATGGGCTCCTGTAGAGCAGAAAGATGCCTGTAGGACACCTCTTGGGATAGGCAGGGAGCACGTGTGGCCAGGTGACAACACCTCTCAGTCTGGCCCTTGCCTGAAGTGCAACTACCAACTCAGGCTTTACTGAGATGGGAGGGCAAGCTCTCTCCCAGAGTAGCTTCTGTCCTCCTGAGTGGGGTCCTGCACATCTCTGACCAAACAGACCCCAGGGATTTTTCCAATCCAGCAGAGCCTTCCTAGCTCACTGATGCTTATAACCTTGGGGTTCTGGGTCCTGGGAAAGCTCCTGGTGGCCCTGGCAGGGAGAGTTGGCCCAGTGATCACTGTCTGGCAGCCCAGGCCCAGCAATGAAATCCTAAGTGAAAGTCTTGACAGAGATTTGAGGCCTTGGAGCAGAAAAATACACAAAATAGCCCTTTCAAGGCTGATGGGCTCCTCAGGTACTATGGGGCTGCAGGCAGGCAGTGGAGAAGCTGGTGGTGACCCCTCCTCTGTCCTTCCAGGCAGTTGCCGGACCCGGCCATTGAGGACCAGGGCAGGGAGTACGTGCAGGCCTTTCTGAGCAAGTACGCAGCTGTGTGTGTACGTTGCCCAGACTACGGGACCAGGTACGGTGGGCTGCTGGGTGCATCCTATCCTGTTCCATGAGGAACCTGAGCCCCATGGATCCCAGAGCCTCTGCCTTGTCTAGAAGCAGCTGCCATTTCAGCTCAGGGGACTGTGGGGTGAGCAGATGCCAGCTTCCAGGGGTATTGCAGACCAGGCGAGAGGCCCCTGAGGCTTCCATTACCTCCTAGGAGCGGGTCTTGGGCTGCTTCCTACCCTCTACACAGCTTTGATAGCCAGTATGGCATAGGGTACACTCATGTCAGCAAATCCTGTGGGCCCAGAGGTCCCACTGCCTGGCTCTTCCTTTTACTTGCCCTGCATCCCTGGGCCTATCACATTCTCTATGTGAACAGGGCTAGGACTAGGTCATCTGATCCTGTGATGTCACCTTACCCCAGGAAAGGGGCAACAGGTGAAAATGTCCAGGAGGGAGAAGATGTTGATACGGATATCTACTATCCTGGAAAATTTCTTTCCTGTCTCCCTCCCGCCTGGGTGCAAGGCTGGAAGGCCTTACCTGCCCACATGGCTTCATCAGAGGGCAGGCCACATCATGTACTTGAAGGTGACTGGGATGCATAGGGGAGGGTAGGCTGCTGGTCCAGCCAGGATGCCCCAGGAGTGCTCCTGCCACGTTCCTGGCCCACCTGGCTTGGAAGTAGAGAGTCAACTCATGTGTAGCCCTATCTGCCTAAGCTGGGCTTACACCAGCCTCATGCTAGGCTGAGGGCCTGGAGCAACTGTGAGCCCTGCCCTCGGGAGCCCATGATTGCCAAAGACTCAGGGACAAGGTGTTTGGGCCATGACAAGTGCTAACTAATGTCAGGGTGATGTCACACACGCACCTGGTTTGGGGTTCAGGTCATTTGAGATTGAGTGGGCCAGGCCCCTTTGTTTCTTACAGGTGGGAGAGGTTGGGTTATTGCTGCCTCCATCCAGATGAGGAGGTAGATCTCCCAGGAGGCTGTGACCTAACCTTGCTGTGGTGAAATGGCTGAGGCTTTGATGATGCTGAGGGCATTTGGCAGGGGGATGGACATGTGAAGTCCTGGGACCACCTGACAGAAGGTGGCAGTCCCCTCTGTCAGGTCCTCCATCCTGTAGGAAATGACAGCTTCAAGCCCTCTGGCTAGGGGATGGGACAGTGGGCAGGGCCAGTGTGATATGAATGCTTGGCACTGATGCTCCAGGGCCCACTGATAATGCTAAAGGGCTTGCGGGTTGCACATCTGAATGTCAACCTTCCAGTCTGGGTTAGCTTTTCCCTCAGCAGGGGTGCCATTTCCCTCAAGCCCCTTTTCTTTCATAAGCTTATTTTTGTGACTAAATTGTGTGCTCATGTGTACTTAAGTGCATAAAGCAGAGCACCATGTCTCCTCCCTGGTTGGGTACATGGCTACTGGGTCCCACCCCAACTGGGACCCCTAGTTTTCAGCATGCATGTGCCCACCCTGGGTATCAGTCTGTTTGTGCTGAGGCTGTTTGGGAACCTGGTGTCTGCCCTCTGTCAGTGGGAGACAGGTGCTAGCAAAGTGAGTACTCACTGGGAGGAGGCCCATGCAGGAAGAGAGAAGGTGTGCTGAGCATTTGGCATGCGGTGGTGGTGGTCATGAGGGAGGACAGGAGGGAATTTTCTCATTGAAGAAGGCCTAATCTCCAGGCAGTTGACAGCTTGACCTTTTGGAAGAGCTGAGCATGGCGGAATGTCTGAGCAGTCCCCTGTAGTGGTGCTAGGCTATTGTCTGAGAGTCCTGGGGGGTTCTGATCAGGGAAGTGCATGGTCAGCCCAGGACCCACCCTGGTGAGAGTGGTGGGCATTTGGGGCAGGCAGGGCAGGCTGTGGGTGTTTTAGAGTGGAAATGACAGGTCTTGCTGAGCATGGACTTGTGGGGCCAGTCAGGGAGCTCCAGGTCCCTCCAGGATCAGTGCCCAGATGCCACAGATGGGTCTCTCCATTCCTCAAGGCTGAGGCTGTTGCTCATTTGTGACCTGCCTCCAGCTGGGCCAAGTGCCTAGCATGGGTCCCAGGTGTGGTGGGTTTGACCCTTCTGCCTTGGATCTGAACCCAGATGCTGCTCTGACAGGTGGCCAAGGGAAGTGGGCTGAACATGGGCCCCATGCTCTCTTTCAGAACCAACACAGTCATCCTCGTGGACGCAGATGGGCACGTGACCTTCACAGAGCGCAGCATGCTGGACAAGGACCCTTCCCGCTGGGAGACCAGCACCCATGAGTTCAGGTTGCAGAGCTAAGCCCATGTGGCCAGCGGTCTCCTGTAAGGCCCTGCCTTGAGGGCTGGACAGAAACCTTCCTCACCATATACAGTACCTGTGACTCTGCCAGTAAACTCCCAGGACCACAGCCCTCTGATTTGTGTGTGATTTATCCGTGTCCCTGTATCTAGCTTGAGGTCCAGGCGTGCTGTGTATGTGTGAATGCATCTGGGTCTGTCCTCTGTCTGTGCATAGAGACACACGCACAGGGCACATGCTTATATACATGCCTGCAGGTACACAGGCACATAGGTACACCCATAGCGCATGTACACACAGGCACACACATGCACAGGTAAGATATGTGCATACATGCTGGAACACACACACACTCCCAGGCATACATACACTCATGCACGTGATAGACAGGCAGAGGTGTGCTTCTCCCATCCACAAGCCTTTCTAGCCAGTGGATCTTTGCTTTGATCAAAATAATAGGAGTAGACCTATTTCAAACTGGCACCACCTCTCCTGGGTGTAGTCCAGTTCCTGACAACTGGACCTGCTCTTTGAGAGGAGATGGGCCACATTTGGAATGAGGAATGAGGAAGACCCAAGAAAAACCTACTCTCATAACAGAAGCATAGTCTGGTTAGTAGATCCAGTTGGTAGGGAGTCCCATGTACATGGGGCTCTTCTGTGGGGCGGGGAGTAGTCCTGCATGCACCAGGGGTCCTTTGTGTGCTCAATACCTTGGCAGTCTGTCAGGCCTTGCCTGCCTACTAGGAATCATAGGTTCTGGGCAGGCCCATCTCATCAAGGGGATATAGCCAGCCCCTGCCCTTCCTTTCTCCTTGGGGAGCCAAACTTCATAGGAATTTATATTGAATGTGACATATTGATAATAAAACTCTGAGGTTGCGGTGAGTCTATGCATTCCAGGTCCTTAACTGGTATGATGGGGAAGACCAGAGCAGTTGTGTACGAGGGATCAGGGCCTGTTTCTATGGCCTCCTGGTTGTCATGATGGAAGCCTGAGGGTCCTTGGGCAGAGGCTTGGGTGCAAGAGAGCCTGTGTGCCTGGGACATGGTTGGTGCTGGTGACAGGGCCTCCTGAGCTGGGCCAAGGAATCAGGGAATTAATTATTCATGTGCAATAGGGAGTCCTTGGACCCTCTGAGGGAGTGGTGTGGTCAGGTGTGCAGTTGGTGTGAACCATGGAGACCAGGGAATGGGTTAGATTTCAGGGTACGAGAGCAAATGTAGTCTGTTGCAACCCTGGTTTTGGGCAAGCACTTGGGAGTTCCTGTCCCCAGCAGGGGCTGAGCATAAGGGAGTCTCACATGTCTAGTGTCGAGACCCAGGCTTCCTTCTGCTTTTGTAGTTGACCCCTAGACTTCACCTTCTCAGAGTACTGAGAGCTTGGGGTAGGGTGTGAACCTACATCAGACCCAACTTGCCTGCTCATCTTCCTATTCAACCACCCCTCAGGGGCCTAATGCCCTCCTCAACTTACTTTAAACTCAGAAGAAAAGTGCTTCAGCACAGCTAGGCTTAAAGGGGGCTCAAAACAGTGATATGGCCCATGCTCCCAGGCCCAACAGGAAACCAGCCCCAAGTCCCACAAATGTCTGGCTTAGCCACAAAGAGCCAGGCTCCAAGCTCAGGCACTGCTGACACCTGATACATACACTTTGTTTTCCTCAGTTACCCACCCCACAGCATGGACTAGTGCCCTACACCAGCACTCACACTAGCCAGGCATGTCCTTCCTTGTGGGACACCGATGTGTTAGATGCAGAGCCACTGAAGAGGCTCTACAGATGTTTACCTCTGCCCCAGGGATGGGTCATCCAGGGAAAGCTTCCCCACCCTTGTCATGGACCCCTCGGTGCCCAGCCCACCTGGGGCTCCCCAATATCCCGGACTCCCCTCCCCCCCCCATCCCCCCCCACACACACAAGGAAGGAGCAGCTGAAGGTGTAGTTCTGTGATGGTAATGAGTTGAGTTTTGTGCCCCCAAAAGACATGTTGTAGTCCTAACTCCAGGACCTTAGAATGGGACCTTATCAGGGTCTTTACAGCAATAAAATGAAGTCATTAGGGTGGGCCCTAATCTAATACGACTGGTATCCTTATAAAAAAGGGAAGATTTGGACATGGACAGATACACATGCAGAGAGAACGCCCTATGAAGATGAGTTATGTTGCCACATGCTAAGAAATTATCAGAAGCTAGGACAGAGACCTGTAACAGATCTTTCCCTGATAACTTCAGAGGAAGCAAGGGCCTGCTGACACCTGATCTCAGACTTCTGGCTTTCAGAATTGTGAGAGAACACATTTCTGTTGTTGAAACCACTCATTTGTGATATTTTGTTATGGCAGTCCTAGCAAAATAATATAATTGTGACCTTCACTTGAAAGATGAAGAAACTGTGGCTTGGGGAGACACCATAACAGTCTCTCAGTTCCCAGGCAGGTGTGGAGGCAGAACCATGAGACCAGAAAGGAGCGGGATGAAGACAAGGTGGATCTTGGGGTGCCTGCCCCTATAGTCCCACAGCCCTTCCACACTGGTCTCATCCTGCTGCCTGGCATCCCTCCCACCTTCATCTCACCTGACTGAGCCCCTGCCACTGTTAATGGACTAGTGTCGTTAGCTTTTTGCATATATCCTGCCCAGGGCCTTTGCACTACTTGTCCCCTCTGCCTGAATAACTCCTACCCCAGATAATCCAACAGCACTCTACCTCATCTCTTGCAGGCCTTTGGTAAAGTCTTGAGGGGGCATCCCATCTAAAGTTGCAATTTTCCCTGCCTTGCTCCCTGCTCTTTCTCTATAGCAGCACTGTCTGACATGCAATGTATTCTATTTCTTGTATGTCTGTATGTCAGGAGAGCTCCAGGAAGTCAGGACCTTTCCTCTCTTGCCCACTACTGTATTCTGGTGCCTAGGCCAGGCAGACATTTGAACTAAGGATGGCAGTGCTGGTGCTTCCCAAGCCCTCAGTATTTAGGCCAGTGCCTTGAAGTGAGGCCCCTATGCTATTAGAAGGGTACAGAGACCCTAGGAAACTGATGTCTTCTAGAAGTGCTTTTGATATGCCGTCCGGGAAGGCCTGGGCCTGACCTTGGCATGGCTTAGCCAGTCCTTTGTGTTTGTCACCAGATATATCTGATCCCTGAGTCCCCAGTATGAGTCCTCTTCTGGGTGAACGGGGAATTCATCCCTTTCTCAGATGCCCCTTCCTAGATGAGCTTCTCCCGCTCTTTTACTCCAAGACATCTGAGTTGAGGTGTGCAGGCATGGAAGCTGGAGGTGTAGGGCTGACTGATGCAGAGGCAAGTCTGTAAGCAAGCATGACCAGACCAGGAATGCATCTTGACTTTAGGTCGACCCCACAACACCCATCTTTTGATAAGTTTGCATGTGTATACATTTGCTAGTGACCTTGGTTAAGGTGCTAGCAGGTGACATCATCCAGGCCCTATAGCAGAGACCTGGCTTATGGGTGAGCCGGGCTGAGGTGAAGAACAGGAGCCTAGAGGGAAAAGTTTCCTCCCCTAGCTTGGGCTGGAGTACATCTAACTTTGTGACTCTGAGGCTGGAGCCAGGTGGGGACTGTGGGGGAGGTGCTATGGTGAGGGCCCTTGTCCAACACCCAGGCTGTGTGGGAAGCTGGCTATAGGGGGTAGATCTGAGGTCTCAAGTCTAGGGCAGGTGGGGCCTCCAACTTACCAAACAATGAAGTGTGGAGAGGTGGCTACAGTTGGATGGACTCTGACTACACTGGGCCAAGGCCAGCAGCTGGCCAAATCCAGGAACCAGACCCTCCTGGGGCTTGATGCCCACTGTGAGGTGCCTGGTACTGCCCACTGAGGCAACCAGGCCAAAGAAAGGGGGCAGGGAGGAAAGGGCTTCAGTAGTTCTTCAGCTTCCTCATCTGGGACACTCCTTCCCCACCCCCACCCCCCCCACCTTTTTTAACCTTTTCCTTTTAATATGATTTCAATTTGCTACACACTTGGAAAGTAGAACAAAGAATTACAGTATCCTTCATCAAGTTCCCCCAAATGTTAACCTTATCCAACCACAGTTAAATGATTACAACCAGGAAATTAGCATTGATACACTATTAACTGACCTTCGGAACCTATTCGAATTTTACCAATTGTCCCATTAATATCCCATTCCTAAACCAGGTTCCAATCTAGGATCCAGATTCCACATTGCAATTAGTTGTGTCTCCTTTAATTTAAGATGGCTCCTCAGCCTGTCTTTGACTTGCACGACCTTGAAACTTTGGAAGAGTACCAGCCAGTTCTTTGGTAGAATGTCCCTCATTTTGATTTGCCTGATGTTTCTTAGTGATTAAATTCAGGTTTTGCTTTTAGGGCAGAAATACCAAGTGATGTATGTCCTTCTCAGGAGGCCCACAATATTTCCCTTTCCTGGTGTTTTCCTTCACTTTTGAGGTACAGTTAATATACAATGAAACACATATTCTTTTAAAGAAAATAATTATTTTAATTGGAGAAATGATTTAAATACCCCCCTCCCGTCTACGTATCCCCTCCCCTATCCTCTCTGGTTCATTGTCCATGTCCATGAGTCTCTGCAACACATTCTTCAGGTGTATAATTTGTTAAATTTGGATGTGTATACATTTACTGGTGACTTTAGTCACCTGGTTAAGATGGTGTCTCTTAAGTTTTTTCCACAGCAGAGTTAACCATTTTCCCTTTGCAGTTAGTATCTTGGGGGAGAAATGTTGCAACTTTGTAAAACAGACAATCCCCTCCCCCTCGTTTCTCATACTTTCGTCTATTTTACCATCCATGATTTTTGTCTGCAGCAGTTAATGTCCTGGCTGCCAAATGAGATATTTTCTATCTCCATCATTCCTTCTACATTTATTTACTGGCATTCTGTTCTAAGGAAGAGAGGTCCCTTCTCCATTTACATATATCCTCCCTTTTTGGGGGCTCCTCATACACTATTAGCAAACGGAAAAGTGCCAGACAATTCGGCATACTTGTCCTTTTCTCCTAGTAATTCGGTTTGATGCTTATTATTGGAAAATGCCTACGTGTGGACTGTGTCAGTCGCACCGTCTAGCCGGGAGACGGGGGCGAGCGGCCCCGGCTCCCGGCGTTCTCCGCGCTCCTGGTTCCCGGCATTCCCCGCGCTCCCCCGTTCCCAGCATCCCCCGCGCATCCCGCGCGCCTCTATTCCCAGCATTCTCCGTGCTCGGCATTCCCCGTGCTCCCCGTTCCCGGCGCTCAACGCGGCCGTCGCCCTCCGCGCGGCGTGCCCGGCCCGGGAGACGACCGTTAGCGCGACCGCGGCCTTAGCGCCTGGTCCCGCCCGCGCGGCCGCTCTATTGGGCTGCGCACCGAGGCCGCGAGTACCCTACGCTGCCGATTGGCGGCCTCTGCAGCCCGCTCTGCAGTTCCCCCAATGCGGCGCAGCCGCGCGCAGCGATTGGCCGCAAGCCGCCAAGGCCCGCCCTCCGCTCGCCCGCGCGGCAGGCGGGTCCCGCCGACCGGGGAGAGCCTGGGCAGCCTTTCTGGATGGCGGTGGCGGCCGGGCCGTGAGGGTTTCCTTATTGTGGTTGGGCTGCGGGCAGCTCGGGCAGGCCGCAGGTGCCGGAGGTAAGTGCGGGGCGCAAGGGGCGCCCCGCAGGCTGGGCGGGCGGGCTCTGCGGCCTTCGCGAGGGCGCGCCCTTCCTTTCCCGGGCTGAGGGCCGCGGGCGGCGGGGCGGGGCGGTAAAGCGGGAGGGTGGCCTGGCCATTTGGAGCCCTGCCTTTGTGAAGCATAATGGCCGCGGGCCTGGAAGATCGCGGGGCTGGAGTCCAGCCTGCGGTGCGGCTGGGGGGCGGGTCCAGGGCTCAGGTGGCGCCGACGCCTGTAGCTTTCTGCCCGCGTAAACACAGCCCCAGTGTAAAGAAACTCCTCTCCCTGTGGGCCCGGAGCCGTAGCGTCGCTTTCAGGCGGGAAAGGTATGAACAGGGTAGCGCTCGCTTAGGACCCTGCGGGGTGTAAAACAGTTTGGGAAATCTGAGAAGTCGCTCAAGTATTTTTCTCTAGTAAATGCTCGTGGATTGAGTATCGCGTAGATAATCGGAATGTAATTTCGTTGTAAAAATGATCATGTTAGAAATAAGTAGAAGGTGGCAACCTGTTGACAATAATTGTCAAGTATCATCCGATGGACTTGGGTTGCTCAGGGTAGGAATTCGATCTACAGTTTTGCATGCTTGCATGCCTTGTTACTGCATGCATGGCAGTCCAGTCTAGTGCTGGTGAATGCGAGGCTAACCACTGGGCCAGAACTCTCTTGTTTCCTGGCGGCGGAATGGACTCTTAGTCACTGGACAATGGGCAACCCTTTCGCAGGCCTTGTTCACCAAACGGAATGAAATGGCCAGTCGGTGGTGCTGTCTGTAAGTACAGGACGTGAGGCCCCTTGGAGGATGACAAAAGGAATGGATGAGGTCATACTGCTGCTGGGTTGGTTGGGAAGATGCAGCAGGAGAGGATTGACCTAAAGGCAGCAGCCATATCACTGGACTATCACAGCCTGTTCCTCCATGCCAGCCCAGCAGGTGGACTCCAACGAAGGGCACTGTTCAAACAAGCATGTGGGTTTTATCTCTGTGTCAGAGATCTAGGGGAGCCTGCTATGAGTGCTGCTGGCTTACTATCCACTTGGCAAGCAAGGTTTGCCTCCCTGTGTTCAGTCAGCTGAAACAGTAGTGAGGCCAATGGCGGGAGAACCACCCTTTGAGCCCTTTATGACCAGGCACTGTGTGGGGGCAGTTCTCAAGGGTTGTTTTATAATCTGTGACCTTGGGAATAGGAAATATCTGACTGATTTGCCTGGTTATGGTCTCTCTTGTAGTGGTTGTGGTCTCTTGTAGCTGCCTACTCCTGTTTAGCAGTCTCATCTAGCCTCCTCTCCTGGCTTTGTGCTCTCTTCTTGACATCTCCCTTCTCCATCCCTGGCCTCCCATCTGAGCTGCAGCCTCACCTTTCTAGCTGTCTTCCACATTTCCATGTGTTACTTTGGTGCCAAATAGCCATGACCAAATTTAAACCCCAGTCTTTACACACCCCAAAATACTCATGTTTCCTTCACCACCTCAGTGCATACAGCTGTCCTTGAGTTTGGAGCCACCTGGATTCCTCTTTAGTTCTCCATGCAACTCACAGAACCATTTTCACCATCTTAACGTGCTGGCCCCAGCCTCCTAGTGGTCACTCAATTCTTTGCTCTCCCTGTTTCCCTTCTCCCTATTCCCCCATCTATAGTTTTCTGAATACAGAGTGGCTTTTTAAACTGCAAGTGTAAAACTGAAGCAGTACAGACAGGAACCAGCTTGCCTGGGTGGTAAAGCAGCTCTACCACTTTCTAGGTGTGGGACCTTGCACAAGTTGCTTAACCTTTCTCTCACAGTGCTGTGCGAGATCTGTTGAGTGAAAATGCATAAAGTGCTTAGAACAGGGTCCGACTGAGGAATAGTTGCCACTGCTGTCCTTGGATCATGCTTGGACCCTCCTGTCCAGTGGCCCATCTTTCTCAAGATAAGAGCCAGAGTCCAAGTCTTGCTTACCCTTACAGACTTGACCTCCTCTCACTCCCCCTGGCCATGCTGCTCTCACCTGCCATACCACACTCCTACCCCAGGGCCTCTTCCCTGTGTCACCTGGAATGCCCCCTTACACCTTCACTACCCACCTGGCTCACTCTTCCTTTCCTTCAGATGGATGCTGGCTATGAGGCCTTTGCTGTTCACCCTTTCTGAAGCTACCTGCCCTTCCCCAACTCCTTGCTTTGTTTTCTTTTGAGTACTTCTTAGTTTTTCTTAGTCGTTAATTTGGCCATCTCTCCTGCTAAAATGTGACCTCTGTGGTGCAGGTATTTTGTCTGTCTTGTGTCCTCAGCATCTAGGATGGTGTGTATGCATCACATGGAAGGTGTTCATAAAACACTTGTTGAATGAGTAGAGAAAGCTTGCAGAGGGAAAGCAAGGAATGTGCCCAGGACTGCCCCACTGTTGTGCTCTGTGCCTTGAGCTGCTGCCCTTTGGGGCTAGGTAGGTTTTCTAAGGAGTGCACATTCACTCTCTACAGCTCTCTGACCCCACCCCGTATATCTCTTCAAGACTTGCCTTCATCGGTATTGTCATTTTCATCTTTGCTTTGTGTTTGTACATGGCTGCTTCTTAGTCTTTTAAAATGGTAGCAGATATTCTCTGTCCTGTATTGCCATTTGTCTTCAAACCATATATCTCCTCATGTCTTTTAGCTTTTTTCAGTTCCCAGAATCACTAATTGGCTCTCACTGGAGTCTGTGCAGACCTACCAGGTACTGAGGGGTTTGATCCTGGTCTGATCTGTAGCACTGGGCATGCTGACTTGCTTGTCCTCTTAAATGATCTTTTTTTTGGTTGTCAGGAGACTGGCCTTACTCCACTGGGTGTTCCCAGTGCCTTCCTGGCTGCAGCCTCCTTAGCATTTAGTGCAGTTCATAGTCTGTCATCTGTATTGCATTTCCTTCATCCTTAGCACCTTTCCTTGACACATCTCTGGGGGAGGTATTGTGTTAAGTTCCCATTGAAATCAGAATAGTAAGGACATCTTAAAATCCCGGAAGTAAAGTGACAGCTTAGTGGTCATTACCCTTCCAACTGTCGCCAGGTGGCAGAGACCTTGTCTCTTGTTCATGAGAATGCTTTCCTTCGGAGTAGGTAAGATTTGTTGAATGAATTGATTAAATCTAAACAAGTTTCTGGTTTTTATGTTGTGTCGCCTTCAAAATACAACCTCCATGCTCTATTCCTTTACTGTAACTTCTTAAATATGTAATGTTTGCTGACTCCAGTCCATGCAACCAGTCAGGCCTCCCCGTGTGCATATATGGACATGCATATGTGTATCTGCACCTGCATGCATGGCATATTCATCTGTGTATCTGTGCCTACATGTGCTTCTCCTGCTCTGATGCTCAGCCCTCCTGGAGACCTCTGGGTTTTTGGATTGCCCCTCTGAGCTGCCTTCTCAGCCTCATGTCAGCCCTCTTGTGCTTCCTCTGGAGTGAAACTTCTCAGAGTTGCATCC
Organism: Eidolon dupreanum; assembly: GCA_028627145.1. Taxonomy (NCBI): domain Eukaryota; kingdom Metazoa; phylum Chordata; class Mammalia; order Chiroptera; family Pteropodidae; genus Eidolon; species Eidolon dupreanum. The sequence continues at coordinate 87,823,431 of CM053510.1, read as the reverse complement.
TCAAACCCTCTTTTTGGTCTGTGTTCCCTCTGCTCAGCCTCCCTTCTGTAGTTTTGGCAACTATCACCTTGCTAATGGGTTCTGGCCCTTTGTCTCTGGACCAGTCATAGCTCTAGAGCTGTGGCCTCAGCACCTGTCAGATAGTTCTGCCTGGAGGCTCCATCTATTCTCTATGGGCTCCTGCCTGAGTGCTGGAACAGGTGTGTCCCTCCAAGGAGATCCTCATTAGCCTTCAGTTTCCTCTTGTCTGTGCTTTCCACCTCTCCTTGGTCAGCAGAGCAGTCAGTTCTGTGTCTTCACTGTTCTTGAGAGCTCCTGCCCTCTTACCAGGGCTTCTTTTACACCTTGGCCCTCTGGCCTAGAGGACTCTTCCTGTGCCTTGGGCACAAGGACTGTGCCCAGCACAGCAGTTAGTCTCCTTTCTCAAATTGGGACTGAACTGTGGCATGAGAGTCACCTCACCCTCAATGACTCTTCATTGCTCCCAGGATGGAGCCAGGCTCCAGATGGCACTCAGGACTCCCTGTGCCTTGGCTCCAGCTGTCTTCTACAGCTCCCCTACCAACCCCAGCCTGGCTCCCTTCCCCACAGCCACCATCCCCTCTTCTACTGGGAACAGAACCATGCCACCTCTGGCGACTTCAGCACGCTGCATCACTGTCCTGGTCCACGTGCCACCTTGTGGGCCCAGGAGAGCCCTGGGGTTCCAGGGTAGCACAGCGCCCGGCCGTACCTCTGAGGCCCTAGTGCTGCAGAGTTGAGCTGAGGGTCTCGCACTCACCCTCTGACTGACCCAGCCCTGGCAGGTGAGTGGATTGATGTCGCTCTGATGGCCGGAGGGAGGCCACACACCTAATGTGTGTTCTGGAAAGGGCAGGCTTGCACTGCGTGCTTGCTTACCTAATAAACTGAGTTAGGGGAATGCTGTGGTGAAGTTTAGTGTAGGGTTTTGTTTCTTTTTAAATCTTTTTGAGCTTTAAGATAATATTGTTTTTATGCTTCTGAAGTAGGAACTACAGTGGACAATTAATAAAATATTTAACTTTGGACTTAAATTATAATTTAGGTTCTGAAAAAAGTTTGTTTTAAAGCCTAAAAGATTCTCTTAGGCAGTATGATTTTCTTTACTACACTGTTAATAGCACTTGACTCTTGGTACCGGAGAAGTGGAAGGTTTCTGTCATTTTGTGACAATGTTTTTAAATCTCTTTGCAGGTAGAAGAAGCAAGGTGCCACTTTGGCATGAAGACAGACTCGCTTAGTCGTCAGTCATTTAAGCTGAGTGCATTGTGATTTCCAATAATTGAGGCAGTGGTTCTAAAAGCTGTCTACATTAATGAAAAGAGCAATGTGGCCAGCTTGACTAAGCCGCCAGTGTGTGCAGCGCGGGCAGGACGGCACCCGGGTCTCGACGGACTTGTGCATGTTAGCTGTATAGATTTATATAAGGTTTTTTAAAACTGGTCTTTTAAATAGTCTTAATCACTTTTACTATGGAGACATATGAGAGTCCCTCTCTCCCGCGTGAACCCGCAGGAGAAGCAGTGATGGAGAAACGTGCTTGCCCCTTCCAAGCGCTGCCCCGTGAACAGTCTCCACCACCTCCCCTGCAAACGTCCAGTGATGCAGAGGTAATGGACGTTGGCTCTGGTGGTGATGGACAGGCCGAATCCCCTGCTGAGGACCCACTCAACTTCTACGGAGCTTCTCTTCTCTCCAAAGGATCCTTCTCTAAGGCCCGCCTCCTCATAGACCCGAACTGTAGTGGCCACAGCCCGCGCACCGCCCGGCACGCACCTGCGGTCCGGAAGTTCTCCCCTGACCTTAAGTTGCTTAAGGATGTAAAGATTAGCGTGAGCTTTACCGAGAGCTGCAGGAGTAAGGACAGGAAGGTGCTGTACACAGGAGTGGAGCGCGACACTCGTGTGGAGTGCGGTCTGGCCCTTAGCCCTGTCAGTGGAGACGTGCATGCTTGTCCATTTGGCGGGAGTGTTGGTAATGGGTTAGGTATAGGGGGTGAGAGTGCTGATAAGAAGGATGAGGAGAATGAGCTGGATCAGGAAAAGAGAGTGGAGTATGCAGTGCTCGATGAGTTAGAAGATTTTACTGACAATTTGGAGCTAGATGAAGAAGGAGCAGGCGGGTTCACGGCTAAAGCAATCGTGCAAAGAGACAGAGTGGATGAAGAGGCCCTGAATTTCTCCTACGAGGTATGTCAGTGATCCCTCATTTGGAGTGCTCTTAGCAAAACCCAAAGAGAGGTGTTTGGGAATTGCAGCATCTTTTGAAAGCTGATGTTACAGAGAAAAAAAACTAAATGAGTTGGAATAATGTTAATATGGAAAAGGGACAGCTGTAAAGAATCCAGACAGTTAAACTTTTTTAATGGCTGACAGGTGGGCCTTGTATCTTTTACCCAGCCTGAGCTGGAAAATGCTGCTGAGAAGCACTCCCTGATTGTGTGTGTGCCTGGGCCAAGCCTGTTGGCTTCAGTTGTTGGTTTCATTACATTTGCTTTTCAGATGATAACGCACCATAAAGGCACATCTAGGCACCTTTGAGAGTGCCTCATTTCTGTGTCTGTTCTCACTAGTGCCATTAAGGTTGCCCATGGTGCAGGAATGCAGGCGCCGTGGCCATGGTTTCTGAACAGCATGTTTTGCAGGACGATTTTGACAACGATGTTGATGCTCTGCTGGAAGAGGGCCTTTGTGCTCCCAAAAAAAGGAGAGTGGAGGAGAAATATGGAGGAGACAGTGATCATCCATCTGATGGAGAGACAAGCGTGCAGCCAATGATGACCAAGATTAAAACAGTACTCAAAAGTAAGTTGGTAGGTAGAAAAGTAGTGAGTGTTCGCCGGGTGGCAGATGTGCAGGTTTGAGAGCCCTTGTACCAAGCAGTGGTCTGGGCATGCTTTCAAGGACAGGATAGTCATATTTGATGAAGAGGAAACAGATAAGACACAAGGATGCTTCCAGAAGCAGGACCATTCAGGTGCAGATTGTGGTGTGTGCTATGGGAACAGAGAACCTGGTGTTTTGCAGAGGAACTGGGAAGGTACTTCTTATAGAGTGGGGAGGGGACATTGGTGTGTGCCAGGAGACAACACTGGCAATTAGCATCTGTGGAGGCTGAGGCCAGAGGTTGGTCAGCATGGTGGCAGGTGATGGTCAAGGTCTGGGTTCTTTGCTGCTTGGTTCTTTGCTGTTGGGGAAGCCAGTAGAAGCAGACAGGTGTTGTTAGAAAATTTTTGTCTAAAAGCACAGCTCCTATAGCCCCATCATGGCACATGCACTTCAGGTGGGCAGGATGAGAGTTGCTGGGGTATAGGTGGATGTGTTCTGAAAGTGCAGGCAGTGGGATTTGTACCTGGATTTGGGGAGAGTGTGGAGAGAAGTGGGAAATGTCCAGAGTTGTGCCTGTGCAGCTCCTTTGTTAAGTGGTGCTGGTCTAAGAAGAGTTGGTATCAATTTCTGTCTGTCCTGGCCTGGAGGCACCTGTAAGTAGCCAGGTGGAGATGTTGGGCTCAGCATTTGGGCAGTAGAGGGGCTGAAGAGATAGATCAGGACTTGGGCACACAGGTGGCACTTTAGGCTGAGGACCAGGGTACAGAAGGTGGCAAGGTGTGACTGGAGGATACCGAGGGGCAGGTAGTGTGCAGTCTCCTCTGGTTGTGGAGTGGATGCACTGGCAGTGGTGGGCACCACATGTGTCTGCCTGTGTTGGCTCGTGGTTGGAACAGGACAGGTGTTGGGTTCATTGGTTGCAGACAGGGATGAACCTGGGACCTCAGCTTCTGAGAAGGGGTACGGAGGCAGTCTTTACCTTGGTGCCTCCAGCAAGGTTGGTTTGTACTTTCTGTGGTTTCAGCAGTATCTGAGAAAGTAAAGCCACATCTGTTCTGAGCAGTACCCAGGTTAGATGTATGCCTGGCTACTCGGCCTGCCTGCACAGGCACGGCATTTTCCTCTGCAGCCTTTTCCACCATCTTGGTCCTCATGCTCACAGACTGTGTGTGAGTGACATGTGAGCTCTTCAGACAGCTGGGCCAACTTTGTGACTGCTCATTGTCACAAATGAGTGGCCTGGATGCACTTGTGTCCCGTGTTGTGCTTGGCTTAGATTTCATTTGCTGCGTCTTCGGATTTAGCCCAAACCTGGTTAAGGCAGCTCCTTGGCCCTGGCTTATTGAGAGTGCCTGATAGGCTTTATGTACTTCTGACCTGCAGCACTCCCTCCCAGGGGCTGTTTGGACACCAGTTGTCCAGTATTGGCCACATGTAGGTAGGTGTCAGGCTTGGGGTCCCTCAGTGCCGGGTGGAGACATGGCACTGGGATGCCACTCCTTTTTCATGGGAGTCACTGGTGCTGTTTTTATCACATATATATTTTTATAGATTTCACTTGCTTTTTTCCTTTTTGTTTCTAAAATTTTTAACTTGATCCCAGTACTTAAAAGAAAATTAAATCTTTGCCTTGTGCTTTTTCCAGCAACAAGGCCTGTCAGTGGCAGGTGTCAAGTGGATAACAAGTCTTGAGCTTTTTTTTTTTTTTGACTGCCTATAAAGCAAGAGAGTGGTTGGGTGTAGCATTTTAAACGTGATTTAGAAATTTACTAATTTGAAGTAGCATTTTATATGCTTAGTTACAATGAAGACTTGTTACTTGGTCACAGAGAGTAGTGTTCAACAGATATGTAGTTTATTAGTAAAGCTTATTCTGTCTGTCGGAGGGCAGGACACTTCCCTTCTTCCCTAGTTTCTTAGACGTTCTTTTCACTTGGTCCGTTTTACTGTTTTTATATGCCACATGTCATAGTTTTAAAAACATCCCAACAGTTCTACATGTTTTTCAAGTGATTGTAGGATGTTTTTGTCTTCTGTGCAGGTCGTGGCCGCCCGCCTACAGAACCATTGCCTGATGGGTGGATCATGACATTTCATAACTCCGGAGTCCCCGTGTACCTACACAGAGAGTCTCGGGTGGTCACCTGGTCCAGGCCATACTTCTTGGGAACAGGAAGCATACGGGTAGGGGACACATCAGTCGTGAATTTAGTCTTGTAAGTTCACAGATTGAACACGCACGTCTGCATACATTGTATCATAGCCAAGCTGAGGCAAGTGAAAACATCAGATATTCAGATCTTCAGGGCCATCCTTGTAATCTGTGTTGCAATTTCACTATCCACAGAAACATGACCCTCCTCTGAGTAGCATCCCCTGTCTGCATTACAAGAAAATGAAGGACAATGAGGAAAGGGAGCAAAACAGTGACCTCGCCCCTAGTGGGGAGGTGTCACCCGTCAAGCCCCTCAGCCGATCTGCAGAGCTGGAGTTCCCCATGGAAGAGCCTGACTCCATGGGGGCCGACTTGGGACCCCCAGATGAGAAGGACCCACTGGGGGCTGAGGCTGCCCCTGGGGCCCTGGGGCAGGTGAAGGCCAAAGTCGAGGTGTGCAAAGATGAATCAGTTGGTAAGTTTCTAGAGTGAACTTTTTCCCCTTTGCTGGCTGAGATTGCAGGGATGCCATTGCATTCTGTGCCTTCCCAGGATCCCTTTTCTTCTCCTGAATGCCATCTGTTTTTAGTTGTATCTCTGAGGCAGGGACTGCTGGGGACCTCTGTCCACTCCCACATGGCTGAAAAAGCCTATCTTCCAGTTAGGAGAACCTGCCAGGGTCCTGAACTCCAGGCCCCTGAGCCAGGTCTCTGCAGAGCCCTCAAGGCGAGTGTCGTCATGGAGACTGCTGCTATCAGTAAAAACTTTTTTTTTTTCCTGTGGTCACTTTCATTATATTCTTTCCTGAAGTCTTGCTTGTTCAGTAGGATGTGTTCATGTGGTGTTTTGATTTATCCCGATGTGCTCAGAGTGAGCTTTTTCAATCTACGAATGCAGTTTTGGGAAACTGCCACTATTCTGTGGACATTTTCCATTTAAATACTGCAACTGGTTTTTGGATGTGTGTTGGTGTTTCTCACTGTCTCGTCTATGTCTTTTAGCTTAGTTTTACCTATTCAAGTCTTAGTTGTCTTTTCAGTGGTGTCAAACTATTTTAGCCCACCTGTTGAACCTTTTTCAAAGTGGACTTTGTGTTTTCAGGGTTTCCGATTGTATTGCTGCCTGTCTTATCTCATAAATCTTGCATGTAAAGAGCCCTAGAAGAGCTGGGGGGATTGGCTTCTAGGAGTGGGGAGAAGCAGCATGCTAATTTGGAGCATCTGGGTCTGAGGAATGGGCAGAGCGTCTCACTGGGCTCCCAGGTTCCTTGATGAATGGACCTTGGTCTCCCCTCAAGCTGTCTGCTGGTGTTGCCTGCCTCCCCCATCCAAGTTGGGTTCTTCTGTCTTCTGTTGGGGCTTTTCTCAGAGACCTAACTGGAAGGGAGCTCCCCCTTTAAGACTTAATGGTTTATTTTTTCATACCGTGTTATACACAGTGTTTCTTTAAGACACTTGTCTTGCATTTCTTATGTCACTCCCTTGTGGGAGGTGACTATTGGTACTTATTTCCAGACTGACTTTTCTGTACTTATGTGTAAAGAAATATGTAGTTCCGGTTAATAATTAAGTAGGTGCAAGTATATTGTTTTGTAGCTTTTTAACTGTATATGTTTCAGTCTCCCTACATGGAACCCCTCCATTCACCTTCCTCTGCTACTGCTCTTTGGGCTGGTCATGAGTCATGGCAGTCCCTGCTTCAGGGCTTATGCTTGAGTGGTAAGAGGCAGGCAGGAAACCAGTGAGGCTGATGGGAACCTCTAGGATATCCTAAGGGAGAGGGAGGTAATGGGTGCAACAGTAAAAGCAGGAGGCCCCCTAGAACCTCACTGAATGGTGGAGAAGAGAGGGGTGCACAGTGGAGGTAAGGCATGTGGGTGAGCTGTGGGGCTGAGCCAGGGATTGAGTAGGAATAGGTGTGATGAGTGCCAAGGCCTGAACTTCCTAGGTATGCTGTTGAATTTGGAGGTGGCTAGGGTGGCTGGAGGGGAGAGATCAAGACGGGCAGTGGGTATATGGCTCCCCTTGACTGCTGTTGGCAATCAGGTATCTGTTTTGATATAGGGAGAAAGGCTCTGAGGCCGTCTGATTTTTTTTTTTTTTTAATTCTTGTTCTTGGCTCCAGATAAATGACATCCAAGAAGTTTATTCAGAAGGGACCTACCAGAATAATATGAGCTGGCTAAGTGAAGGGAGTGGCTGAGTGTCATTTGCTTTCCTTGCCCTTCAGAAGGAACGGGGGAAGGGGCTTGGCAGGATCTGTCTGATAGGCAGCTCATTGCTGTCTAATTCACCGGCAGAGAAATATGACTTACATTAAAAATTAGTAATTTGGTTCTCTGGTATATCTTTACAGACCTGGAGGAATTTCGGAACTACTTGGAGAAGCGTTTTGATTTTGAGCAAGTTACTGTGAAGAAATTCAGGACTTGGGCTGAGCGGCGGCAGTTCAACCGAGAAATGAAACGGAAACAGGCTGAATCCGAGCGGCCCATCCTGCCAGCCAATCAGAAGCTCATCACTCTATCTGTGCAAGATGCACCCACAAAGAAAGGTGAGTTGGGGCTTATAAATTGTAACATTGGAAGACTGCTTATATTGTTATTTTTTATGTTATTTTTTTATACTGCTATTTTTTATTTGATGTTCTTTAAATATATACTTTGTGTGTGAGTTGCATTTGATTCAAAGCTCAAGTTTACCTTACAAATGCAGAGGTCCACCACATTCAAGGTGATGAGCCCCTAATTCAGTGACTTGGTAACTTGGATGGTACCAGGTCCAGAGTGCTAGCTTGTGGTCCTCACACGGTTGCTGAGATGGTCCTTCTTGTCACAGAGTTTGTCATTAACCCCAATGGGAAATCTGAGGTCTGCATCCTGCACGAGTACATGCAGCGCGTCCTCAAGGTCCGCCCTGTTTATAATTTCTTTGAATGTGGTAAGTTTGACCTTCCCCATCTCGGTTCGGTCTTAAAGTCATACATTTTACTTTGGTTATAGCTGGGGAGGCAGGAGCTGGAGGTCAGCTCCACTCTGCTTGGGTAGAAATGAAAGGGGAGGGCAGGGAGGGCAACGAACAGATAGGTAGTTCATTTTCAAGGGAATGTGTCCTGTCTAAGGATTAGTGTCTCTGCTTCCCCTTCCTTTGTCCACATTCCCCTTTCCCCCACCTTCCTTTTATCCCTTGCTCTGAGGAAGGCCTCACTGTTATCTCTAGGTTCCCTGAGGTAGATGAAGGGGCTTTAGGCCTGTACTTCGCATTAGCTGTCTTATTTCTACCTTCATCACACTTTTGTGAAAATTAGTTTGTCTTCTCCTTAGAAGCCAGTACCTAGGAGTCACTCGTTTTTCATGTCATTTCTTTGGCTCACTACATCTGCGCATCCCTGCTCCTCACAGTCCTCTGTCTGACATTGGACCCAGTTCTTGGTGGCTCTGCCACTGGCCTCTTGTTTCTCTTCCAGCCCACTACCCCATAGTCCCATTTCCCACAATTTTTCTGGTGTGCTTTCTGCCTGTTGACCATTCCTTGGACCTATCTCAATGCCTCAGGGAGCCCCCAGGTATCTGCTTTCTAGCTGCAGCCCTAACCTCACCTTGTTGGTTGGTGTGAGCAGATTGTGTGTGTGTGTGCGTGCGTGTGTGTGCACGTGTGCACATGCACACTTAATATCTTGGCAAGTGTGTATTAAAACGGTAATTTTAATTTTAAGAGAACCCAAGTGAGCCTTTTGGCGCCTCGGTGACCATTGATGGTGTGACCTATGGATCTGGAACTGCAAGCAGCAAAAAACTTGCGAAGAATAAAGCTGGTAATGTGCCTGCTTGAGTGTCAGAGCCTCATGCTGCCTGTTGTGTCTACCCCTCTCCTTGGCTGGGGAAGGCTGAGCAGCAGCCCAAGTGGGAGGGTTGTGGGTGGGCAAATCCATTTTGTTTATATAGTCATCTACTTTGATTTTTAAAAACTATGCGATCATTGGAAGAAATTCAGATGCAGAAAATAAAACGTGAGAAATAAAAGTAGAAGGTCCCTTCTGTTCTCAGTGGCAACTGGGCTGGAGTCTCCCACCCTTATCCCTACTGTTCACAGAGCTGACTGGTCTGTGCTGGGCCCATGTTTTAGAGTGAGTTTGTATTTCAGCAAAATGTGGGCATGCTGGGAGGTAAAAAACAGGTGGATCCAGCATGCTGTCAGCATTTGCTTCAAGTGGTTCTCTTTGAGTGGTTTTGACATTTGTGAGGACGATTTTCTCAGTCCTTCAAATGCTAAGTTTGGGACTGCCAGTCATTGAACACAGCATAGCAGATTGTAGGAAAGCTTATGTTTTCTGGTTAAAACCCATTGCTCTTTTTGACTATGTGTGTGCTGTTTGATTTTGTGCCTAGCACTAGTAGTCATTGCATTCTTTTCCAGCAGCCATTTGTCCCAGTGTCAGGGCTATTTGGCCTCTTGGAGTAGACCACATGGGGGGTGGGGAGTGAGAGTGGGGTGAGGGGTGTGTTGCATGCACACTAGGCCCTTGCACCCATAGGTCAACTCCGAGGTTTCTCGTTCCCAGCTCAGCCTTTTATAGAGTGGGAAGTGTATTAGTTTTATCAGTCTCACCAGTCTCACTAGGTCTCAGGTCAGTGGAAGTGTTTTTGCTCACAGGACTCAGTTTCCCTTGGTGTTGCTTTCTTTTGATGGTGTATGTTGAGGACAGTTGAAAGAATATGTTATTATCTGTCCTTCTGAGGCTATGCTGGGCTCACACACTCTGCTATGTTCTTTAGGAAGGCCTTCTGTCCAGTTTTGAGAAATTCTGCCAGAGGTTTTTTCCGCTCAACAGACTGGGTGTTAAAGAGGTCATGGAGCATACATAACACGTAGAGCGGGGCCCAGTGTGGGGTTGGAGACATCCTGCTGTCAGGGCCCTGCTGTACTTCTCACCATGCTGTACTTCTCCCATGCTCAGGGATTCACTTTCGCCCAGACCCCATCTGCTCTCTAGACATCTGCACTTGGATGTCTTGCTAGCACTATAACCCTACCAGGTCAAACTGTTGCACACTCCTCCTCCCCTTCCCTTAGTGCCCCACTTCCCCAACTCAGTGGCCAGCGGCACTCAGCAGCCTTGCTTACTTGGATACCTGTGCCCAGTATGGAGCCATCCCTGTGCTCTGTCCTGCAGACACTTCCTCCAGAGTACCCGTCTTGTATGGCTGTTTCTCTCTGCCACACTCCAGCAGCCTGTTCAGCTTGCAGTCCCCCAACTTAGCCCAGATTCTGCTGAGCGATTTGCCCGCCTGTCATTGTGATTCCTCTGACACACAGATCTCCTCCCTCACCTGCTACAAGTGCCTCAGGGCGAAAGTGCCCCACTACTGCCTCCTTTCCTCAGGATGTGCTCTTTCCATCTTCTGCTGTCCCTGCCTCTATAAAGTGCTGCTCCTCCCCAGATTCCTTGCCCCGCCTCTGAGCTGTTGGGATCCTGGCCCTTCCTGCATAGCATATAGCTCACTGTATAGTTGGGAAGCAGGCTGGGCTCAATCCCTCATCTTTATGGTTTTTCTTTTCATAGCCCGAGCTACGCTGGAAATCCTCATCCCTGACTTTGTTAAACAAACCTCTGAGGAGAAACCCAAAGACAGTGAAGAGCTTGAGGTGAGTGTCATCATTCTGCCCTATTTGGAGCTGCCGATCTGATTCTATGGTTATTTCTTCTCAGACTGAAAAATGCATTTTTTATAACAGCTTTATTGATATATACTCTAAATTTTATTCCGTTAAACTGTGTAGTTCAGTGGATTTTCATACATTCAGAGTTGTACAGCCATCACGACAATCTAATCTTAGAATGTTCATATCACTGCAAAAAGAAACCATGTACCAGTTAGCAAAACCTCCCTATTCTTCCCATTCTCTAGCCCCTCAACCCTTGGCAATCACTTATCTACTTTCTGTCACTATAGATTTACCAGTTCTGGATATTTCATAGCAATGGGATCATATGACATATGGCCCTTTGTGACTAGCTTCTTTCACTTAGTGTGCTGTGTTAGCCGTGGATTGTACTAGATTGTGGACATTTCATTCTATTCCTGGTTTGTTGAGAGTTTTTGGCAGGAATGGATGTTGGATTTTCTCAGATGGTTTTTCAGCTTCAATTTGGATGATCATGTGGTTTTTGTCTTTTACTTTGTTAATGTGGTGATATGATATATTGATTTTTGAATATTAAACCAGCCTTGCATTCCTGGAATAACCCCACTTGGTCATCTTATATAATAACTTTTATGTGTCACTGGATTTGATTTGCTAGCATTTTTTTAAGGACTTTTGTAGTTATATTTATTTATTTATAACAGATACTAGTTTATAGTTTTCTTGTTTTTGCCTGGTGGTAGTATTGGGATAACACTGGCCTCAAAGAATGAGTTGGAAAGTGTTTCTTTCTCTTCCATTGTGTGGAATAGTTTGTGAAGGGTTGGTATTAATTTTTTAGACATTTGATATAATTTACCAGTGAAACCATCCAGGCCTAAGCTTTTCTTTGAAGTTATTTAATTACTAATTTAATCTTGTTCCTTGTTATATATTCAGATTTTCTGTTTCTTGAGCCAGTTTTAGAACTTTGGTTTTCCTGGGAATTTTTCCGTTTGATCTAGGTTATCTTAATTCATTGTCATACATTTGTTCACAGTATTCTTTTATGATCCTTTTTATTTCAGTAAGGTTGTCATGTCCCAGTTTGAGTCTCTTCTTTTGGTCAGTCTAAAGTTTTGTTAATGTTGTTGATCTTTTCAGAGATCCAACTTTTGGTTTGTTTTGTTGACTTTATTGGTTTTTTATTCTCTATTACATTTATTTTTGCTTTAGCATTTATTCCTTCCTTCCTTTCCAGCCTTGAGTTTAGTTTGTTCTTTTATGATGCATTAAGGTTAGGGTATTGATTTGAAATTTTTCTTTTTAAACGTGGAGTTTACAGCTAGCTATAAATTTTCTTCTATGTACCACTTTAACTGCATCCCATAAGCTTTAATGTGTTGTGTTTCTGTTTTCATTCTTCTCAAAGTATTCTTCTGATTTCTCTTGTGACTTCTTCTCTGAACCATTGGTTATTTTAGGAGAGTTTACTTCTCTTGTATTGGTGAATTTTCTGAATTTCCTCTAGTTATTGATTTTTAACTTAATTCCATTGTGGTTCAAAAGCATAGTTTGTATGATTTTAATCAATCCTTTTAAATTTATTGAGGCTTGTTTTATGACCTAACATATGGTCTGTCCTGGAGAATGTTCCATGTGTACTTTAGAAGAATGTATGTATATTCTGCTGTTATGGAGTGAATCAGATGTCTTTTAGATCTAGTTGGCTATGTGGTGTTTGTTGTTCACTTTCCGTGTTGGTCTTCTCCCTAGTTCTTTTATCCATTATTGAAAGTGAGAAATTAAAGTCTCTAACTATTGTTGAATCGTTTATTTCTTCTTTCAATTCTGTCAGTTTTTTGTTTCTTTTTTTAAAATTTGTTAATTAGTTTCAAATATACAGTGCATTGGTTAGACATCTATATAGTTTGTAAAATGATCCCCCAATTGCTCCCTCCGTCCCCTGACCAACATATTAATGCTAACTACATTCCCTATGCCATGCTCCCCATCCCCATGACAATCCATCAGCTACTAATTTGTACTTCTTTAACCCTCCACCCCATTCTCCCAGCACCCCCCCAAGTCTCCCTTCCCTCTGTCTGTCACCATATTGTCCACTATATGTGAGTCTGTTTTAGATTAGTTTTTTCTTTTTGTTCCTTAGATTCTGCATATAAGTGAAATCATATAGTGTTATCTTTCTCTGACTTAAATGCCTTCTAGGTCCATCAAAGCAACATATTTTTCCACCCCCTTTCTTTTAGTCTGAGTGTGTCTTTTAATCAAAAATGAATCGCTGTAGGCAGCATATGTAGGGGCCTTGTTTTCTTATCCTTTCAGCCACTCTATCTTTTGGTTGGAACACTTAATTCTTTTCCATTTAAGGTACTTATTGATAGGAATGTAGTTGTTACCATTCTTTATTTTTTTTGATAACATGTTTTTTTTTTCTTAGAGAAGTTCCTCCAACATTTCCTGTAATACTGGCTTGGTGGTGATAAATTCCTTTAGCTTATTTTTGTGTAGGAAGCTCTTTATCTGTCCTTCAACTCTAAATGATAGCTTTGCTGGATAAATTATTCTTGGTTGTAGGTCCTGGGTCTTCATCCTGTGGAATGAATATTTTTTTGCCAAGCCCTTCTGTCCTGCATAGTTTCTTTTGAGAAATCAGTTGGCATTCTTATAGGTGTTCCCTTATAAGTAGCTGTTTTTCTCTTGCTACTTTTAAGATTCTCTCTTTGTATTTAACCTTTGGCATTTTAATTAGACACATTTAAATGTGTCTTGGTGTGGGCCTCTTTGGATCCCTGATTTTTGGAATTCTCTGAGCTTCCTGGGGTTTTATGTCCATTTCCTTCACCAGGTGAGGGAAGTTTTCCATCATTATTTTTTTCAAACAGCTGTTCAGCATCTTGATTTTCTTCAGTTACACCGATCAGACGGATATTTGTACCCTTAATAGTGTCCCATGTGCTCCTTAAATTATTTTTATAGTCTTGGTGTCTTATTTATTGCCATTCTGATTGCATGTCCTTGGCTTTACCGTCAGTTTTTGATTCATGTATTTTAGAACTGTTTTTAGGTAGTTACATATATGTTTGTGATAATATGTTTGATGTAATAAATGTATATTTGGTCTTTGTCCTTGGTTCCCAGGACAGAGCTTCTAATGTAATAAAATAAGTTGTTATTTGGGTTTTGTCCCCAGTTCTTGAATTGAAATGCCTCCAGGTTCATAAAGGTGAATGGAATGTCTTTTGTTATTCTTAACACTGCTTTTCACACAGTGTTTATGTTAAGGAAGTGACTTTTGGAAAGCCCCTAAGGATGGGAGGGTGCTGGTTGCCAGGGGAACCTACCATTTAATTAGAGGGTTGAAACTTTCAGCCCCACCTTCATTCTACCCCACCTTCATTGTCCAAGGATGGGAGAGAGGGGCTGGAGGTTGCATTAATTGCTAATGGTTGATGTTGTAATTAGTTGTACCTATGTAGTGAAGCCTCCATAAAAAACCCAAACTGGAGATGTTCAGGAGCTTCAGGGTTGGTGAACACATGGAGACTGGGGGAGAGCGGTGCACTTGGAAAGGGCATGGAAGCTTTGTGCCCTTTCCCTTATACTTTGCGCTATGTATTTCTCCCACCTGGCTGTTCCTGAGATATATCCTTTTATAATAAACTAGAGATCTAATAAGTAACCTGTTTTCCTGAGTTCTGTGAACTGTTACAGCAAGTTATCAAATCTGAGGATGGGTTTGTGGGAACCTCCAATATATAGCTGCTTGGTTAGAAGCACAGATGTCAGTGTAATTAGCATCTAAGGTGGCAGTGATAGTCTTGCGGTACTGAGCCCTTAACCTGTGGAGTCTGCTCTACCTCTGGGCAGTTAGTGTCAGAATTGCTTGGTGGAGAAAACCCACACATTTTGTTTCAGAAATGTTGAGAATTGAGGTAATTTTTATTTAATGTTTGTAATAGTTATGTCATCTCAGTGGATGGACCCTTTCATCATTATAAAGTATCCTTTATTACTACTAATAGCTTCTGTCTGAGAGTCAGTTTTGTTTGATATAGCTGCTCTTGCTATCTTTTAATTGTTTTTTGCATGACATGTTTTTATTCTTTTAGTTTTAATCTATTTGTGTCTTTCAATCTAAAACTATGTTTCATATATAGCATAGGTTGGATTTTGTTTTTATTATGTCAGTCTGCCTTTTGATCAGAGGGCTTAATCATTTTAAATTAAATGTAACTACTGAAAAGGTAGAGTTTATGTATGCCATTATGCTATTAGTTTTGTTCTATGCCTTTTTTGTTTCTCATTTTCTCTATTACCGCCTTCTTTGTGTTAAATAGATACTTTTTAATGTACTGTTTTATTCATATGTTTAACTATTTTTTTTCCTCAGTGGTTGTCCTAGGGAGTTCCAGTAATACCTAAACTGAAAACAGTTTAGTTTGGATTAACACCAACTAATTTCAGTTGTATACAAAAAATTTGCTTCTATATAGTTGTGTTTATTCCCACTTTGTAGCTGTTATTATTACAGATTACATCTTTATGTGTTGTGTGTCCATGTTGTGTAGCATGGATTTATAATTATTACTCTATGTAGTTGTCTTTTAACTCTTATTGATAAGTTGCTTGTCTTACTGTTTCTTTAATTTTTTAAATTATTTTTTTATTCGTTTAGGTAAGGCAACCCTTGGTTGACCTTACAGATCACAAGGACCTTGTCAGCTTACAATCTCTTATTTTTTATTATTTTATTTTTTACGCCTACAGCACCTGGTCTTCCTAGGTGATTTCCCATCCAAGTACTAACCAGGCCTGACCCTACTTAGCTTCTGAGAGCAGTGTCTTACTTACTGCTTTTGAGATTGTTTTTGGTCTTAGAAATGTCTTTGTGTGGATTTTTTTTGAGTTTACTCTTCTTGGAGTTTATTGACCTTGAATATGTAGACTAATGTGTTTTTTTTGTGTTTTTGTTTTTTTTTTTTAATCTTGGGGAAGTTTCAGCTATTATTTTCTCCGACATTCTGTTTACTCTTCTATTTCTCTTTCTGGGATTCCATTATATGTAAATTAGTGCACTTAATGGTATCCCACAGGTTTATTAGGCTCTGTTTTTTCCTCTTTTTTTTTCTTTTTTTTAATGTTCCTAAGACTGGATATTTTCAGTCTATTTTCAAGTTTGCTGACTATCTTCTGACTGCTTGAATCTGCTATTGATCCCCTCTTGTGAAATTTTCTTAATTTCTGTGTCTATTGATAGTCTATATTTGGTGAGAGATTGTTTTTGTACTTCCCTTTAATTCTTTAGATGTGGGTTCTTTTTAGTTCTTTGAGCATATTATAGCTGATTTAAAGTCTTTGTCTAATAAGTCTATCTTCCTCAGGGATGGTTCGAGTGATTGCCCCCTACCTGCCACCCTGTGTATGGCCTGTACATTTCTATTTCTTTTCATGTCTTGTACGTTTTGTTATTTTTGTTGTTGAAACCTAGACATTTTAATATAATGTGGCAACTATTGTTATTAGATTCCTTCCCCTTCCTAGGATTTGTTGTTTTTGCTTTTATTGTTGCTGTCTGTTTCATACTTAGTTTGGGAGGACTGACATAGCAAAGTATCACGGTCTGGGTGGCTTAAACAACAGAAATTTATACCTCACAGTTCTGGAGGCTAGACATCTAAAATCAAGATGTTAGCAGAGTTTGTTCCTTCTGGAGGCTGTGAAGGAAGGAACTTTTCCAGGCCTTTCTCCTTGATTTGGATACTGCTATCTTTATTATTTACAGGGCTTTCTGCCTTTATGTATATCTTCAGATTTCCTCTTTATAAGGATATATTGAATTAGGGCCTACCTTAATGACCTCGTTTAACTTGATTACCTTTATAATTCACTTAATTATTTTCAAATAAGGTTGCGTTCTGAGGTACTGGAAGTTAGGAGTTAAACATGTGAATTTCTTTTTTTGGCAGGCAGAGGGGCGGGGTAGGGGGCGGGGGAGATGCAATTCAATCCATAACTGACTTTCCTAGACTAATTTTATGAAGTTCAGTCAGAGATTTCCCTTCCTGAGCCAGTAAGTCTTCCAGCCTTTGCGAAAGGGGTTCTGTTTGGGTCCCCTTCAGTACTGTAGTAATTGAGAACTCTGCCTTAGCCTTTACTTCCCACTTGTATAAAGCTTCTGGCTCAACCAGTGGTGAGAAATTAGGGCTTTCTCAGGTCTTTCCCGGGCCCTGTACTTGGCTGCCTAGTTGGAGATTTTCAAAGTCCCCAAGGGTATCTCATTCTCCAGATTTTCCTTTTATGGTTTTTGACCTGCCTCTTGCTTGTTAGCTGGTATCCTGGCCTTAGGCAACTGCAGTATGAAACAGTTGCTACTGATTATTTTTGATAAATTTCTTGGGGAATGGATTATTTTCACTGAGTGAACTTTGAGTCGGGTCAAATAAAGACAAGTCATACAACAGGGCTTTTCCACAGAGCTGTAAGATAGGCTAACTAGCGATGATTCTCTATGATTGGGGTGTTGGGGTCCTGTTCAGCCTTCTTCAGTGTCTGTAAGGCTGCTGCTTCCTTAGGCTATCACAGAGCTGGGAAGAGGTGATGGGTATGAGTCAAGTTAAAACGCCACAAAGCTCATTGTTCTTACCAGTATTCAGCCATTTTTCTAAAATAAATGTTCTTCAGGTTGTTTTCCAGAATTTGAAAAAGTTGGGTTTATAATTTTTGATGGTGTTCTTATTGCTTCTGTGGAGGAGCAAATTTTGGAGGTCCTTATTCTGCCACTCCAGAAGTGCTTCAGGATATGTTTTTAAAAATTATCCAGTCTTTTGGACTGATCTTAATACAAAATGTGGTAAAATGCCCACGGCAGTATTAAGTGCACTCAGTTTCTAATGTTTTCTGTGGTTGTCGTGAATGGGCCACAGATAGATCACAGACCCTACTCAGAACAGTCTCGAAAGTACTAGCTCCTCCAGGAAAATTACATTTTCAACCCTTTTGAATGACTCAGCTGTGGAAAGATGGCACTCAGGGAGGCTTTCAGGGCACATTTAAATACCCCTTGTCTAGACCTCCCCTCACTTGCAGCCTAGCCAGACTTTTAGGATTGGCTGTTGCAGTCGATGGTGCCTAGGCTGTATAGGTTTTGCCACACTGTTCATCCTAAGAGGCAGCCCTCCTGTCCTCTGATACGGAGTGGCAGAAGTATGAAGCAGTGACTATGGTTCTGGTGCTGGGAGATGGTCTGGGCCCAGCGAGGTAGGGATGTGTGGCTCTGGCAGCCTTTCTGGAAGATGAGGCTTTGCTTTGGTGCAGCAGTTGATCTGGGCAGGCTCTACTGTTGACCGTTGGGGGAAGGCTCACCTGTTTGAGCTTGTAGGACCCATGTCCTGCTTGCCTGTGGATATTATTGTGGTCAAGTTTACAGTAATTCAAGTAAATTAAGATTGATTTGAGAAATTTTTCACATGTTGAAATAATTGAAAATTCTCCAGGTTTAGTAGAGTGAGGGTTGGGAATACCTGGTTTCGAGGTAATATCTAAGAGGTTCTACGTAGAATGGTGGCCTCAGCGATACCGGCATCTTACTTGGTTGATTGCTGAATGAATAAGTAACTCAGTCCATTTTTTAATTAATCTGAAAATCTTCATGTTGCTCTTGCTTTTGTTTACTTTTGTGTTGGGCATCCTGTAGTTCCCTCAGCCTGGGCTGCCCATCCTTCACTCTGGCCAAATGGAGACCCAGGGCCCAGGCGTATTTCATGGCTCCTTCAGCCTCAGCAGATGTGTGTGTTCCTGCCAGACTGATATCCCCATTTAAGTATAACAGGCAACGTGGTTCTTGTTCTTTTTTTCACCTCAGCTGCCTTTTTCAATCCCACTGCCTGCCTGTGGCCTCCTCATTTGTGGCAATACCATGGGATACATACCTGGAGGGCAGCAGCTTGCCCCAGGCCACACCATCAAGCCTGTCACTACCTCAGGTTGCTGGTGGGAGGCTGGTGGTTAGCTAAATGGAACCTCTTTATTGCAAGTACATTGTTTTGAT
This sequence comes from Eidolon dupreanum, assembly GCA_028627145.1. NCBI lineage: Eukaryota > Metazoa > Chordata > Mammalia > Chiroptera > Pteropodidae > Eidolon > Eidolon dupreanum. Next base: position 87,804,732 of record CM053510.1, on the reverse strand, counting down.
GATGAACAGCTGCCAGTCTTTGTGTCCAATTGTTCTGTCATCACCCACCTTTCCTCCTGTCCTCAGTCTTTAATTTATGGGGTTGTTGTGCCTTAGCCTTGTCCCCAAAGCATTTCATCTTGGCCTCTGGTGAGTTATCTGGTATGACAGAGACTGGGTTCTCAGAAGTTGTGCTTGGGCAGACCTATACTGGTGTCTCCCTTTCTTCCACACAGACAGCAAGATGATGACATATGTGGTTGGTGATACTGCTCACTGCACAGTAGTAGGATTTAGCTTCTCACCATGTACTCTGGGGCTCTTCTGGAAAGTGAGGGATCTTTCCAGATATCATATCAGAAAGTAGCCTAAGAAAGAGGTTTCTCTAGGTGGAGAAGGGTGCATGGGGGAGGTTGCCATGTGGATAGTGTCAACCAGGTGTAGAAATCCCAGCGGAAAGTTTTTCTTGTACATATAAGGAGCTTTTCATGTCAGTTCTCCAATTCTGTGATAGCAGCTAGATTTCCACAACTCAGCTCAATTCTGACAACTCCTGCAGCAAGAGCTACTTAGAGGTAGGTCCTGGTTGAGGTCCAGAAGTGTCCTGAGCACAGGAGCCTCTGTCCCTGTAGAGTTGGGTTTTACTATCTTCCTGACATGTGGATGTGTTCAACTGTGGAAGCTCCCTAAATCTTGTTCAAGAATTTTATAACCCAGTGTCCAGTTCCCCTCTTTTCTTAGGAGGTGGGGCTGGGACTTTGGTTTTACAGGTGACCAGCCCCATCCCGAAGGTATCTAGGGACCACACTCTGAGCCACCTTATTAGCACATAAACTCCGGTGTGGTCCAAAGGGGCTCATTTTTAATAACAAAAGATACTCCTGTCACTCAGGAAATTCTAAGATTTTTAGAAGCTCTGTGCCAGGAACTAGACACAGTGACCAAATATGTCTTCCAGTGCTCTTGAGAGGTTGTTTTACGCTTCTAATTTAATTGTATGTGTGTGCACACCTCCACATTTTGTATGTTGTCATATTGAAATTTGTCAGAAGATAAAGTAGCCTTCCAGTCAGGGTGGGGGTTGGAATAGCACATGTCTGACTGATAGGAACGGCCTTCTCTTGCTCTTAAAAAGTTGGTCTGAACCTGGCTGTGTCTGTCCCATTGTCATGAGCAGCTCAGCAGTAGAGGCCACTCTTCCCTGTAGTGTCCCTGTGAAGGTGTGGTTCCAGAGCCATAATGCACTGTACAGGGTGCAGTTTCTCAGCTCAGGCACTGTGGAGGCAGCATCGTTACTTGTTTGTACTCCAGCAGTGAAGGCCCTGACGCTTTGGGAGCTCTTGCCGCAGGCTGCGAAGTGCAGTGGCACAAGGTCCACGTGTGAAGTGGCACAGGTGGACCCAGAATACGAGAGCTGTCTTAGAAGGAAGCAGTCTCAGCAAAGCAACTTTAGTGTTGATTTAAAAGGGAAAACAGATGACCAGAATAGGCACTGTTCCCTTTCATAAGGCCTGAAGTGATTTCTTGGTATTTTATTGCTTTTTAGGTAGTTGTGGGTTGGTTGGTGCATGGATATTCTAGTATTTAGGTATTAGTGACCAGTTTTTTGTTTTGTTTTTTTTTTTCAATTTATTTTTAAAATTTGCATGGAGTTAAATTCACTTTTTGGTACAGTTCTGTGAGTTTTGACAAATGCATAGTTTTGTCATATAACCAATAATACAATCAAGACCATTTTCAGACAAGATCGGCGTGTTCAGGGTGGTATGGCTGTAGCCTATCAAGACCATTTTCAAATGATCTCCCCTTCCCAGTTCTCTTGAACTCTCTCTTAGTAGCCAAAATTATCCCCACCTGTATCCCCTGGAAGGCACTGAACTGTCTGTATAGATTAGCCAGTTCCAGAATGTCGTATCAGTGGAGTCATGGGATAGGCAGCCTTGGAACTAGGCTCCAACTGCACAAGATACATATGGGATCATCCTTACTGGTGCCTGTGTTGATGGCTGGTTTTTACTGTTCAATAGTGCCCACTGCAGGGCCATGTGGGTGTGCTGTCTTCATTTGAGGTGCACTGGGTATGTTCCCAGTTTTGGGTGATTAGCAGTAGGCTGCTGTGAGGCTGTCCATATGAGCACTGGTAACCACCTAGGATGGGCTTACTGGGCCATATAGTAGGTGTATGTTTAATTGGAATTGCCTTTGCACCTTTATCAGGTGATCATGTATCTGTGAGTCTGTCTCTGAACTCTGTTCTGTCCCCTTGATCTGTGTGTTTTTTCCACCAATTCCATACCATTTTGATAACTTGGAAGTCTTGAAATCAGATAGTGTGAATTCTCCAATTTTGTTCCTCTTTTTCAAAAAACATTTTTTAGTTATTCTAACTCCTTTACCTTTCCATATAGAATTTAGAAATATGTCAATATCTACAAAAATCCTGGGATTTTGATTGAAACTATGTTAAACCTATAGATAAATTTGGAGAGAATCGACACGCTATCAATATTGAATCTTTTAATTTTCAAACTATATTTATTGAGGTCTTTGATATCTTTTATTAGTGTTTGGTCATTTTCAGCACACAGATCCCACACATACTTTTAAATTTAGACTTACGTATTTCATGTGTTTTCGTGCTGTTGTGAGTAGTATTTTAGTTTCAATTCTGACTTGATTATATACAGAGATACAATTTACAGTTCATATATTAAACTTGTATTCTTTGGCTTTGTGAAATACTAGTAGTTTTTCTATAGATATCTTTGAGATTTCTATGTACAGGATAAGATTGACTGTGATTAAAGATGGTTGTATCACCTGTCAGAATGGCTATCATCAATAAATCAAAAAACAAGTGTTGGCGAGGATGCAGAGAAAAGGGAACCCTCATACATTGTTGGTGGGATTGCATATTGGTACAGCCACTATGGAAAACAGTATGGAAGTTTCTCAAAAAATTAAAAATGAATATACCTTTTGACCCAGCAGTTGCACTTCTGGGTATTTATCCAAAGAAATCCAAAACAATAATTTGTAAAGATCTATGCACCCCAGTATTTATGGCAGCACAATTTACAATAGCTAAGATATAGAATAAATAACCTAAATGCCCATCAACAGACGATTGGATAAAGAAATTATGGTTTATATATACAATGGAATATTACTCAGCCATTTTAAAAAAAATGAAATTCTACCATTTGCAATGAAATAGATGGACCTAGAGTTTATTATGCTGAGTGAAATAAGTGAGAACAAGAAAGATAAATACCATATGATTTCACTTACATGCGAAATCTAAGGAACAAAAAGAACAAACTAATCAAAAACAGACTCACAAATATAGTGCACAATTTGGTGATGGACAGAGGGGAGGGGACTTGGGGAGGCTGGGAGAAAGGGGTGAAGGGTTAAAGAAGTACAAACTAGTAGTTAATAGACGGTTACAGGATGGGGAGCATGGCATAGAGAATGTAGTTAGCATTAATATGTTGGCTAGGTGGAGGGCCAGGGAAGGAAGGGAACAATTGGAAGGATCATTTTATGAACTATGTAGATGTCTAACCAATGTACTATATACTTGAAACTAATTAAAATAAATAAATTAATTTAAAAAAAGAGATGGTTGGACTTTTTCCTTCCCAATCCAGATTCTGTCTATTTATTTATTTTGCTTTATTGTTCCAGCTAGAACCCCTAGGACAATTCTGAGTAGCAGCAGAGTGTGTGGACATCCTTGCCTTGTTTCTCATCTTAGGGAGAAGCATTTAATCTCTTGCTGTTGAGTATGATGTTAGCTGTTAGATGATTTTATCAGGTTGAGGAAAATCTCTTTTCCTTTTTTGTTGAGTGTTTTTATCATGAATGAGTGTTTGATTTTGTCAAATGCCTGTTCTGTGTCTATTAACATCATAAAGTTTTTCTTTGTTAATATAGTGAGTTGATTGATTTTTTTAAATACATTTCTGGGATAAAGCCTATTTGGGCATGGTATATGTTCCTCTTTATGTGTTAATGGTTTCAATTTACTAATACTGTTTGGGATTTTTACACTTGGATTGTGAGGGACTTTAGTTTGTAGTTTTCTTACACTTTCTTGGTGTGGTGTTGATATCAGGGTACTGCTAGCATCATAAAATGAGTTGGCAATTTTCTCTCTTGAGATTTTTTTAAGAGTCTGTAGAATTAGTGTCATTTTTTCCTTAAATGTTTGGTAATCATTATAATGAAGCCATCTGCACCTGGAGTTTCTTTGCAGAAAAGTTTTTAACTACAAATTCAATTTATTGAATAGAATAAGGCAATTCAGATTGTGTTTTTTTAGGAATTGGTCTGTTTTATCTAAATTTTTGAATTTATGGATATTGGGCTGTCTGGTGCTCCCTCATGATCTTCACTGTCTGTGGGGTACAGATCACCTGGGCTCTCCTGTGCTGTTGTCAGTGGGTCCGTTCTCTCCTTTGCCTGTGCTCTCTTGAGGTGGAGTCTCCACAGTCACCTAGGAAGTTAACCATTGGCAACATGTGGCTGTGGCCACTTGGTACAGGTAATTGTGGTATGGGCCTTTACCAGAGGCTGTTGGGTGTTTTGGAGCTTCTGAGTTGGGGTAGAGGGAGAGAGAGAGAGACAGAGAGCGCAAGTATGAGAGTGTTTGTGTTGACCTCACCTCTTTTCAGGGGGGACCTGGGTATGCAGATTGTTTTACACCTGCTTGGCCTGATTATGGGTCTGTAGCCCAGGTGCTGAATGCTGGCTAGAGAGTGGGTCTTTATAGGCTAGATGAGAAAACCAGACACTGCTGATGAGTGGGCTGCCTGGCCAGCCATTGAGGACTGGTCCAGGGCCTAACACCTTGGTGAGTAAGTTTGCCTGGAAACTGATCCACACTGGTGCAGGTGCTTGGGAGTAGAGGCGTCTTGTGGGAACCTCTTGAAAGACAAATAGCCAAATGATAGCAAGAGAATTTCATACTCACCAGAATCAGCAGTCCTCTTCAGAAACAGTGCCTTTCTTTCTTTGACTCATAGTGAGCCTGCCTCCTTACTGAAGCAGGTTGTGGGAGAGGAACCCACTGCTTCTCTGCCCAGAGCAGCTGTTTCATGTGTTCCTATAAGAAGAAGGGAGAGGGAGGTGGAGAGAAGGCCGTGTGGATATGGGAGTGATTATGCCACAAAGCCAAGGAAAGCTTGGGGCTGCTAGAATCTGAGAAAGTCAAGGAAAGATCCTTCCTGAGAGGCTTTAAAGGGAACAGGGCCCTGTTGACACGTTGGTTTTGGACTTCTGGCCTTCAGAATTGTGAGAAAAGAAATCTCTATTGTTTAAGCCACCCAATTTGTAGTGCTATGTTATAACATCCTTGGGACTCTAACATAGTCTCCACTGGGATGTGGACCATGTTCCTGAGTTAATTAGACAGAATTCTCATTTACTGGGGGGTAGTTGGGGTCAGAGCAACCTCCTGGTTGGTGTTTCTCTTTTGTGCATAACTTCCTTTTTTTCCCTTAACTGGTTAAGTGATTTCCTGTTAATTTTTTTTTTTTTTTTAGAGTCAAAAGGAAAGCTTATTAAAAAATGGGTGACACTCCTTAAACAGTGTTGTCTCCTCTCAGAGACAGAGAATGAGAGGGACTCTGAGTGTTCAGGGAATTCAGTTTTTACATAGTTCTTTAGTTCCTATTTCCTTTGATATGGACATACATTGAGGAAGGGAAAGGAGAAGAGTATGTAGCCTGCAAAGCCCACTGGCAGTTTCCAATGTGGATATGGGGGTGATTCAGCCTTTAATCCATAGTTTCCCCATCTCTGTTAACTCTTAACTTTTCTGTTCTTTGGTCACAGTGATCGGTTTTAGAGCCAGGATCACTTTGTATTTGAGACTAGGGCCAGGCCCTTTGCTGTTTTCAGGGAGATTGGCCTATTAGACTACAGGTTTTGTGTCTGGTTTACTTTCTCTCTTCTATAATCTCAGTTAGATAATCTTCAAGTTTTTCTCCAAAGGTTCGTTTATCTTTAGATTTCTGACAGATTGTATCATCAGGCTCAGATTCAGAAAAGGCTCCCCAGGCTGTATACCCCAGGCCCTCACTGCACCAGCGTCTCCCACCCCATTTGCAACACTCTCTTTACCCTTGTGCAATGCAGCTCCTTTGTCCCTGTCTCAGAGGGCCAGCTGGACAGTGAGGTAGGGGTGTGTGATGTGCTACATGAGGTAATAAGGACAGAAAGCCTCTGGGAGAATCAGACAGCATGGGGAACAGCTCTGCGAGGCTGGTGGGCATAGTCCAGCACTTAGAAGTGGCTGCTTTGTTTTGTAGTATTTTAACCACATCAGTATCGAGGACTCAAGGGTCTACGAGCTGACCAGCAAGGCCGGACTGTTGTCTCCCTATCAGATCCTCCACGAGTGCCTTAAAAGGTAGGGTGGGGGCTTCTTCCTGGGTGCCCAACATCTTTATTGGCTGTTTATCTTGGCTCAAGAGGCGATGCTAAAGGCCAAGCAGTTGCAAGTGTACTCTGTGTGCACAGAAGCCCCTCTGCCTGGCGGTCCATCAGAGCCCTGTGGGATTGGAACGGGTATACTTGGAGAACCTCCTCCTCTTCAGCTGAGAAGCAGTTTTGGGAAGAATTGGCATTGTCTTCAGAGGACTCTTGAAGAGCTTTCTAGAAGCAGCCATTTTCTCCTCAGCTGATGTCACCTGTTGTCTTTGTTTTCTCTTAAAGAAACCATGGAATGGGTGACACTTCCATCAAATTTGAAGTGGTTCCTGGTAAAAACCAGAAGAGTGAATATGTCATGGCGTGTGGCAAGCACACAGTGCGCGGCTGGTGTAAGGAGCTTTCCTTTCTCCCTGCTGTCAGATGACCACTCAGGGGTATTCCCTACTGATGCTCCTCTCTGGCCTCCCTGGGAGTTTTGAGCCCCTGTGGCTTCGTCTCCGGCCACTGCTCTGCTGTTAACTCCTGAGCTCCACCATGTACACTGATCACCTGCAACTGTGATAGTCCTTTCCGCACCACCTGTGTCCTCCCTCTCCCAGGCTCGGGCTGGTCATTCTGGCTAGGCTTTTCATCTTTGCCCCTGTCTAGCCCTTGGTCCCTGTGGTGGGAGGAGGTCATCCTACTCAAGCGGCAGCAGAATCTCCACCCTGCTGCTCTCTGCGTCCCTGTGCTGGGCATGTGCCGCCCCTTCTGCCTTCTGGTCTGTGTCTACTATCTGTGCTCTTTACCTAATTTTGGGTTTGAAGTAACCACTTTTTAAAATATAACTTTATTTTAAAAGAAACTTGGTATAACTACTATAACCACAAAACCAGTGCTGTGTAAATTGGAAGGTAATTCGTAAACTGGCCCTGGGAAAATTGCAGAACTACATTCAGACCCTGTGTGCCCTGTGCTCCAGCAGACACCAGTCCCACTGGGACATGTTCTTGAGTAGGTGGGCGGGTCATGGGACAGAGGAGGAATCCTGGTGCTGGGACTCCCTCCTCCGAGCTGGGAGGCCATATATGGAAACGTGGCTAGCTTCGGCCCACCAAGCCAGAGTGCCCACCTGGCACTTGCTGTTTTCCAGACTCACCCTGTACTCTGGCCAAAGCATACACACACCCTCTGGAAACTGGAAACTCCTGTGGGCTTTCTGATAGAGCCCTACTTCCGTGCCTGCCTCTAAGGAGCCCCAGGCCACATGCTTCATGGTGCCTCGTTACTGCTTGTCTGTGTATCTAAAAACATGGCGTTGTAGCAGGAGGGAGACCTCTTAAGCTGTGTGACTTACTTTGTTTACATCCTCACCTGGAGCTTCTGATGGGCTCTTCTATAAAGTGGGGTAGGGTGTGGGTCCTGGCCTGGGGTTGTGAGATGCCGGTGCCCAGTGTGGTATCAGAGCACTTCTCTTCCCCCTTCCTGTAGAATGTGCCTTCAGACAGGTGAGCTCCTGTCTAGGTGAGGTGGCCATGATGTGGACATCTTGATGTTTGTGATTCCATCTCTGCATGTCCTCCCTCTTTACAGGTAAGAATAAGAGAGTTGGGAAGCAGTTAGCCTCTCAGAAAATCCTTCAGCTGCTGCACCCACATGTCAAGAACTGGGGGTCTTTACTGCGTATGTATGGCCGAGAAAGCAGCAAGATGGTCAAACAGGTAACAAGATTCTTCTCCCAACCCTGGAGTACACGTGTGGGGTCCCACTGACACTGGGGACAGGGTTGTGTACCTCTGTTCTTGTTCATGGCTTCCTCTCCTGAGTTTTCTGCTGGGACATGCTTATGACTTTGTTGGGGTGGGGGGTCATCCATGCCCAGGTTCCTGGGCCTGGCTCTGGCAATGTGGGGAGGGAGTTGGAGCATCCGGTGGTGTAGATGGTGAGTGCTGCCAGCCATGAGCTATTAGTCCAGTGGCAGGAGCCCTTGTGTTAATTTGAGGCCACTCAGTGGCTGAGAGTGAGTATGCAGAGGCAGCTCTCCTGGCTACAAACACCAGTCATCCTGTATGTGTTGTCTATTTTAATTCTGCTGCTCTTACCAAGATATTGAGATTTAAACTGATATCCTTAGCTTTGTGCACTTTGTGGGGTTGAGGGAAGTACTGGGAGGTGAGTGTATATGTTTTAGATTTTGCCTCTGATGTTTACAGAAATGGTTTGGGTTATCAACATCCCGGTAAGTGGAGGGATAGTGTAGAGGATGGGGACTGCAGGTGATGACTGAAGACCATGCTGTGGATCCTTAGGCCATCCGTGAAGAGGCAAAAAAAAAAAAAGCCCTCAATCTGGGCATGACAGTGGTGTGAGGGAAGTGATAGGGCCCCCAAGGTACTTAGAGGAACCTCAGGATATGTGTTATTGAGAAAACTTGAATGCAGTGCAGATGAAGCTTACTCTTACCTTTTGTATATGCCTGCCTTCTGTGCATCCTCTCTGGCTAAGATTGAAAGCCCACTTTGTGGGTGGGAATTCTTCCTAAGCTAGAGAGGTCTGACCCAGGCACAGCCCACCATGCAGCTTTTATAGGGGAGGTGGGGTCTGGCACCCCAGGCACAGCAGTTGTCCTGAGAGATGGAGGGCCTCAGAACAGTTTGAGCCTGCTCTGAAAGTGCAGGGTATGCAGAGAGCTTAGCTTTGGAGACTGATGGCCTCCTAGCCAGGGTCTCTCACTCCAGTCTGAGGGCTCTGGGCACAGTGAGTGCCTGGCCAGTGGCTGTGTCCAAGGCTCTGTCTAGCTTCCCTGTAGTGCCTGGACAGGAGCAGAGATAGCTGGGTGCCAGGGTGCCTTTGCCCTGTGAAGGGAGGAGGTAGTGGCTTTGTGCCTGCTAAGGATGGAGCAGTGGGGACAGCATGGACTGTGCCATGTTCTCTGCTTCTGCGTCAGCCCACCAGGTGCAGGTGGAGGGTGGGCAGCCAGTGCTGGGTCATGCAGCTCTAGTTCCTGACCCCCAGGGGGGCAGTCCTGAAAGTGAGTTACTGCTCCCCTAGGAGACCTCAGACAAGAGCGTAATTGAGCTGCAGCAGTATGCCAAGAAGAACAAGCCGAATCTGCACATTCTGAGCAAGCTGCAGGAGGAGATGAAGAGACTGGCGGAGGAGAGGGTGAGCATGGGCCATGGCTCCTCCATGCTCTCCATTTCCTTACCCCAAGACAGGGGAGGGGCACCGAGCTGTCTCATATTGTGGTAGCCATAGGGGGGAAAGCCATCCTTTAGGAACCTGTCACTAGCTTCTGAGGCCCTGGCAGTGCCTGGGCACCTGAAAAGCCCTAATCCTTCTAGATTAGATTTGCTTTTCCTTGAGCTTTGGCATTCATGATACTTGTACCACATCACATTATTTTTACTTATCTGGCACCCCTGGCTGTAGTGGGGTCTAGTCTTTTCTGTTCTGACTCTGGGTCCCCTCTCAGTGCTTTTCGTTTGAGAAACAGTGCACTGGCCAGGCGCCCCCTCGTTCAGGGTCCTTGTGGGTGACACTGCCATCCTGGACCTCTTCCTCCTGGAGCCCTAGGCAGTTCTGTGAAGGAGGAGTGTGGTTTACAGAACAATTGAACCTGGGTAGGGCTCAGTCCCTGTGCAGTTTCATAAAACCATGCATGCAAGGGGCCTCTGGACTTGGACCCTTTCAGCTATATATCAGCTTGGGCCTGTATAACTCTATTGTCTCTGTAATCTTTCTAGTCTAGGAGATGCCTCACTCTTGCCCTTAGGTAGGGGTGGGGAGAGAGACCCACCTAGGTAACTGTGATCTTGGCCCTTCACTTCTGAGTGTGTGTCCTGATTCCCAGGGAGGTACCAGCATGCGGATGTGGTGCTCTGCCATCCCCCCACCTCTCCCCCAGCCCACTTCTCAGGCCTTCCCTCTTCCTTTCAGCCTGGCATTGCAAGGCACGGGTGCTCTCTTACTCCAGAGGTTGCCTGGCACCAGTCTTGCTGGGCTTACCACCCACCTGCCCATCCCCCTCCAGAGCCTCTCTTTCCTGAAGTTGGGCTGCATGTTCCCACCTCACTGGCATCCCTGACCTTCCTTGTTCTTCTAGGAGGAGACACGGAAGAAGCCCAAGATGTCTATTGTGGCGTCTGCCCAGCCTGGCGGCGAGCCTCTGTGTACTGTGGATGTGTGAGGGAGGTGGCAGGCTGGGTGTGGGGACTGCCAGCTCCACTGCCAGGGAGACCACACACTTCTCTACAGCCTTGCGCCTTCCATCTAAATTCTTCCCCTATGGCCCCATATCTGAGGGTTGAGGCCAGAGGGGTGGAGCTCCGGTACATGGGGTCAGCCAGGGCCATGTACTGTTTCCTTGGGGGCCACCCATGGGTCTGAGTATACTTGTTCAAGCATCAACTCAGCCTGCCTGCACAAGTGGAAGCCAAGCTTGGAGGTAGCTGTGGACTTCTGCTTGTGTGAACTTGTTGCAGATTGGTTTTATGAAGGTTTTAATGAATTTTAGTATATAACATGCACTGACAAGAAATGATAGCTGGATGACAGATGAAATGAGAAAATGATGGCCAAGTCCTATGGTGCCCTGTACCCAGGGCTCCTGTGGACCACTGCAGGGACCTAGTCAGAAGGCGCATGCTGGCACCCCATCCCCTTTCCTGCTTCCTGTGTTTCACCTTTTTCTCTGAAAATGTTAAAACAGGAAGGAGTATTTCAGAGCTTTTTGGTTTAAAATAAGTACAATTTTGGCATCAGAACTATTTTTCAGAGATTGCAGGCAAACCATCAAGGTGATTGTTCTTTAGCCAGTGTGAGTCTCCACCTGGCTTGTTGCCCTGGCCCTGGGCTGGGGTGTGGTCCATTTTACTGAGTCTTAATGCCCTAAAAAAATGCGCCTTCTTAGACACTGAGGCCCCTCACCTTTGCTGGCCTCTAGCAATTTTTTACTAAAGATTTTTGCACAGTCAATTTCCATCAGTCCACCCTTCAATTTTTAAAGCTTTTAAGATATTTTAGCATTTGGGAAGAAACTTTTACAGTAAGTAGAAGATAGATTTGGAATCATGTAGCAGATATAAACAATGCATTTTAGCGTGTGGATTTATTTAAGAGGAAACAAGGACCTTCAGTGCAATCTATTCTTGATCACAAACTGGCACTCCTCTCCAGACCTGGTGCAAGCACATGGGAGGGTGGCTCTAACTGTTCTGTGACTGTGGCTTCACTGGATTTCAAAGGCGGCCGCCTTGTGCATCCAGGCCTGGTGACCAGCTTGCTCCTCTGCCCATTAGCCTATGCTCTCCAGGTGGCCCCTGTGGATAGGTACAGGGGTAGATGTGACCCTGCCTTGAGTCCCAGGGGATTTGGTTGTGCTTGGGGTCCTGGGTTGTCTCCACATGCAAGGTAGTAATGGTCAACCATTGGCTCCCTGTCCCTAGCACCTATTCAGGGTACCACATGCTCATGGCACACTGCCAGATGCAGGAGCCCAGCACTGGGTTGCATTGTCATGTTCCTCGGTGTGCCCATCTTCTACTACATCCCTTGTGGATGGTGTTGATGGCATTTGTTTCCAGGAAGACAATGTTGGCCTTGTGGGCCATCCACAGTGTATCCATCCTTTACCACCTGTGTGACCAGGGTTGGCTTCTTTGTTGACCTTTATAAAACAAAATCCTCAAATCAAGTTGCTGTAATTAGATACTTGCTTCTGTCTTGCCTGTCTACAGCTGTGAATAATCATTTGACCGTGACTGTTTGCCCTTAAAACAGCCAGATGCACCATTGTGAACCAAAGCTTTGTGCACACGTTACTAGAAGCAGGTGAGCCTCACTGTGGCCGGCTTCCCCACGTCCTTCTGTCCCATGTGTGGGTATGAATGTTGTGTGCATACAGCTGTGCTGTGGGGGTGGTGGGCAGGGAGAGCCTGTACTGATGCCACCTCAGTGCATCATGTACCTCCCAGGTGGCAGCTGGGTCATGGCTGTAATGGTAAGCCTTGATTGTCTGGACACATAAAGCAAAACTGTCCAAAAGGTTCTGATTGGTGTTTCTTCTAACTGGGAGATTGGGGGCCTTGTGGACCCTCAGCTGGCCAGAACTTCTCTGGCGCAATCCCCAATAGGCTGGGCATTTGCCTGGACACAGCTGCTCTGGCAGCAGCTGAGCAGTGTCCCATCCCAGCCCCTTCCTTGGTCACCATGGATGGAGGTGGCCTCCCTTCAGGGCTCAGGGCCAGTTGGGGATGGAATGAGGTCAAGGGTCCTTTCAGTTGGTACAGTTAAGTCAGGGGCTAGGTAGCCAGGGCCAGCCCCTTGCCCGGTGCTTTCCACCCCACATATATACTTGGCACTCAGCCATGAGATCTGAATCTCATGCTTTTCCTGAGTTAAACATAAAACTAGGCTTTCTATCAAACAGCAAGGCCTGCTGTGACTTCTGTGGTGCACAGGCTAGAAGAGCTGCCTCAACACTCAGCATTATTTGGGTCAATTCTTAGCTGTGCCCAGAGCTGGCAAGGTGCTAACAAAAGCCAGAGACACACTCATCCCCAAGGCACTGCCCAAGGTGCCCTCCTGGCTCTGTACCCCATGTCAGGCAGAGGAACCCCTGTGTGGCAAAGCTCTAGATTCTCATCACAGAAACAGAAGTTCAGCAATTGTTTATTCTGGCCCTTGTGGCTCAGCTGGTTCCAAAGAATGAGGGTAGGGAGTAGGTGTGGGTACAGGATATAGGAACCCATGGACCACAGGGACAGGCTGGCACTAGTCAGAAAAGCCAGGTCTTGTGCCCTGTTTATTGCCTCTGAGCATCTTGGGGTGAGGTAAAGACTCCAGGAGCCCCTTGGTTTCTGCCCCTGTGATGTAGACTGGGTGTTATTCTGGAAAGGCTGGTTTCTATTGTTCCCAGGGGTCTAGGAAGAGGGGGAGGCCCCAGCGGTTGCTTGCTGGGTCTGGGTATTGTTTGGAGGCTCTGTTGAGGGCTGAGCCGGAGGGTTCTGAGGCTCCAGGATCCCTGTGCCTTTGGGGTCCTCCACCCTCTCGAACAGGATGAGCATCTCGCAATGTGGGGTCTGCGGGAACAGGTCCACGGCCACAGCCTTGACTGGCCGGAAGGGGGTGCCCTTCACCCGGTTAGATGGGGTCCGGCAGAGACTGTGGTGGGAAGAGAGCAATCAAGGTCAGCCATATGGCTGGGGTTCCTGTTACAGCTGTGGGGCTAGGTGCTGCCCCAGTCCACCCCAGGCCTCCACCTCACACTCACTCCACAAAGTTGCCCATGGCTGCCCATGGGTTGCAGGAGACATACAGGAGCCGCTTGAGGTTCTCAGCTCTGCGGACAGCGAGGATAACTTTGGAATCTGTGGAGATAGATTCCTCAAGGGAGGGTCCCTAAAGGTATGTACCTTAAGGAAGGGACTAGAGCCCAGTGAGTGGGGATATCAAGCCTGAGGCTGCACAGCCTAGTGTACCACCCAGATGTCACTGCCCTCTTCTCCATACCACTTCCCAATGGAGGTCACTCACGCAGGCCAGCACGGGGTGGGTCCAGGATGGCAACAAGTTGCTGGGAGGCCATTCTGCTCACTAGGGCGGGCACCAGGTCCTCAGCCCTTCCGCAGTGGAACTCAACGTTGCTCAACTCTGTAGATGGCACAGCAGCCCTGTAAGGACCCAATGCCCCACGAGGCCTGCCCAGCTACCTGGTGTCCTAAAGCCCCCAGCAAGAGGTACTTTAGGAAAACCCACTGGCCAAGGAACCTCTTTGCCCTTCCTACTGCATCAAGCAGTCCTAGGCATTGTGAACATAAAAGAGAAGCCCTGCTGTACACTGTGCACACTGACTGTCCCCCTCTACCCTTTGGTCGTAGAAGCCATGTAGTGGGTTCCAGGTGCTACCCTGAGGTGTACGGGAGGAGTGACTGCCTGCCATGTGGCTCTCACCGTTGTTGCAGGCGTTTACCCGGGCATCCTCCACGGCTTCCTGGCACAGCTCAATCCCCACAACTCTCTTCACCTTCTGAAGTGATGGAAAGGGTACAGACTGATGGCACCTTGCCCCACTGTGAAGGTTTCTTGGGGAGGGGAGTAGCAGTAGGCATTGTGGAGAAAAAAGGATCTGGGACAGGCTGGGGGTCACCAGGGGTCATGAAGTGACAGCACAAGGGTGAGGTAGGGAGAAGGCGTCCTTAGCTTGAGGCAGGAGAGCTCACCCGGGCTAAGGCCAGGCCAATGGTGCCTGTGCCACAGCACACATCCAGCACTGTGCTCTCAGAGTCCAGCTGGGCCCAGTCTTGGATGACTGTGTAGAGCTCCTCAGCCGCTGGGCTATTCACCTGGTAGGTAAGCCGGCACCGCCCAGGATGTCAGAGCAGCCCCACTGTCCAGGTCAGCCTATCCTCCTGCAGCCCCCAGCAAGTACCTGCACTCCCCAGGGCTCGCCTCCTGCTAGGAGACCTGTGGCCCAATCCCAGGCTCACTCACCCTCTTTCTAGGGCTCCTACTTCCATCCCTTCCCCACCTCTAACTGCCTAAGTGTCCCAGGGCTAGTTTTCCAACTGCCCCTCCATCCTTAAGATGCTGGGTGGCCTCACCCAGGACCCTAGCTTTAAAAAGCACCCTGATGCTGACACCTTAAGAACTCTGAGTGCCAGATGTATGGGACCTCCACAGCAACATTAAGCATGGAAGACTCCAACAAAGCTAACTAACACCAGAGACCTGGTGTTGCCCTGACTCCGACTCCCACATATCGCCCAGCAGAACTATCACAAGGGCCTAGGCTAGTGCAAGTGACTTCTTTTCTACCTCACAGCCCTTGCAGCTCCTTGCCTAGAAGCCCTTAACAACTTACTGCCACCCTTGCCGGCTGCCCCAATTATGGCCTGACGTCACGTCAGGACTCCCTCCATGTCTTCAAGATTCCCAGGGACTCTGGACTACCTGGAAGAAGGCATGAGGGGAGATCTGGAAGGTCAACCCCAGCAGATCCTCGTGGATGTACCGGTCCCCAGCCACGTGCTCCAGGGGCAGGCCCTCTTGGCTGGGAGCCTTTCTGTGGGTGGTGGGACCAGTTGGTCAGTGTCACCAACCCTCGCAGGACCCCTCCCCCCCCGCATAGTTCCTCACCGTTGTCCCTCCTTCACGAAGTAGAGGCAGGTCACCCCACTGGCCTTGCCTGGCCCTGCTATGAAGTGCTGTGCCAAGGAGGCCTTCAGCTCCGTCAACTCCTCAGGGCTCAGTTTCTGGAGAATGCAGTAGAAAAAGCCCTGTAAGGCTCTGTCGCATGTAGCCCACTCCAGCAGGGACACCCTCCCCCCAACTGGGTCACCCTGCCTGAGACCTGAGGATGGAAGTAGGCAATGGCCATGGCTTGGCCTCGGCGGCTGGTGCGCACTGTCAGCTGCTTCCAGTGGCCCGAGTATGTCTCTGGGTCATATGCAGAGTATGGAGTGGACCTGTGGGAGCCACAAGCAGGCCTGAGTTCCCAACAAATGGTGACCAGAACTGGGTGAGCAGCCTCCCTGATCTCTCTTCCAGCCACACCCACCAGGCAGGACCCAGGCCCTCTGCTCCCAGACCACCTTAGGACATCCCGGAGTGCCCAGCCACAAGTCCTCACCGGATGAACTCCTGGAATGCTTTCACCACCTGCTTGGCGGCCTTGGGGATGTGCACGGTGTCAAAGGGAGCTGCCACAGCACATGTACCCCCCTTGTATTTGCCTAGCCGGCAGCCAACAGTGTTGTCCTTCCCGTCTACCCCAACGCCGACCAGAAACTCACACTTGTTTCGATACTCAGTCTGCAGGGCAGGTGAAGGGAGGCAGAGAGACACAGCTGACCTTACCGTGGCAGTTCCACATGAGTGCACTGAGGGAACACCAAAGTTAGAGATGGCAATGAGAGGCCTCAGCTCTCCCACAAGGTCTGGCAGTCCACAGGACAAGGCTGACAACTAGTTGTTATGAGTAAGAGAAGTAAGTATAAAACGGGAAGAGAGATGGGAAAGAAGGGCAAGAACAGCTTCTTAAAGAGCATGGGGTGAAGGTTTGTAGGCCTGACCTGCTGGGGTGACGGCCTGATCCCGTCCAGCGGGCAGCAGGCCTTGTTGTGCTTGTGCTTCTGCGAGAGTAGCCAGGGAAGCAGGGCGCGATTGGTGTTCCCAATTTCCCTGCAGGGTTGGGTGGGGCCGGGGTTGAACTCAGCCTGCTGTCCCCAACCCATGTTCAGCAACTATGCAAATGCCCAGGCACCCCATATCCTCCCTTGGGACCTCATATCCCCATTGATAACACAGGGGTCTTAGTGCTTAGCTCCCCAAGAGACGGTGCAGACCCTGAGGGTGTCTGTACATTGCACAGGGTGGGCTGAGCAAACAGAGCTGGCCAGAACTCCAATACCAAGGGAGTGACTGTGCCCATACTCACTTGGCGAGCTTCTGCAGCACCTGCTCGCACTCCAGCCGCTTCCGTTCAAGCTGCTCAGCATAGGGCACAGTCCAAAGAGGGGTCACTACATCATTCACGCACGTGGCTGGCGGCTCACACTCAACCTCACGCCTCCTCTTCCTGGCCATGGGATCAACCTTGGGCCTTGCCAGGCGCACGCTAAGAGGACGGCCCTTCCAGAGGGCACCATGAAGCACACGCAAGGCCTTGTCACGCTCAGCGGCACTGCGGAATGTCACAAAGGCGCAAGGAGGTTGCCCGAAAAGTTTGGTCTTATGGGGCTGCAGACCAAAGCGACCCAGAAACCTCCGGACATCGCTGAAGCTGGCGTGGCGTGGCACGTTCTGCAGCTCCAACTTGAAGATCTCCGAAGTGAACAAGTCGTCCCTGATGTAGTTGTAGAGCCCAGGCTGAGGCTCTGACTCTGCAGCCTCCCCAACCCTCTCTTCCTCCTCCTCCTCCTGGGGGGCACTGTTGCTCTCCTGGCCGCAGCCTTCCATTGGCCCCGAGCCCTGTGTGAAGACAGGCAGGGGCTGGACTGAGGGTTGGACCCCGGGGCCTGAACGCCCAGGAT
The DNA here is from genome assembly GCA_028627145.1 of Eidolon dupreanum. NCBI lineage: Eukaryota > Metazoa > Chordata > Mammalia > Chiroptera > Pteropodidae > Eidolon > Eidolon dupreanum. The sequence continues at coordinate 87,787,300 of CM053510.1, read as the reverse complement.
ACCTGGCCCTGCCTCTTTCTGTCCTCACTCCCTTCTTCCTCCCTCTCCCATCTCACCCCCCCGATCCCCAGAGGTTCCCTACCGCTCCCCGCCATGTCCATTCCCTCCCAGGCAGTCCGCCATCTCCGTCCCGCGTCCCTCGCTAGGTTCTTCCTTCACTTTACTTCGTTGTCGAGCTCGGCACTCATCGTCTGGTTCGTCCACTGCCTGGACTAGGGGTTCCAAGAGGACCGCTTCGCTCTGGGCCTGGCGTACCACGGGCGCTCAAAGCGCGGATGCGGCGCCGCGAGAGGCGGGGGCGGGACTCAAATCCTCTGTGCTCAGGTCCGGGTCTCAGGCGTGGGCTGCACCGCCCGCCCACCAGGGGCCCGCGCCAGCTGCTCACCTCGCCGGCCGCTCTCCTGTCGGTCAGCGGGTGCAGACGAGGCGGCTCGTCTCTATCGTCTTGGCTTCCGGCAACGTCATCGCCGCGCGCTGGCGCCGGCGCCGATCCCCGAGTCTGGCGCTGGCTTTCGCGAGCTCGAGGTTCGCGCTACTGCAGGACGGAAGTGCGCGCGAGGGCCGCCGGGAGCGCACGCTTCCCTGGCTGCTGGGGGGACCGGGCATGCGCCACGGGCGTTTTGGCGGGAAGCGCGGGGTGGGCCGGACAATGAGAGTGTCCGTCACCTGAGCCAATAAAGCTGCACTGGTTTTGAATCGCGGCGCGTTTCCCGCCGCCGGGGTCAGGGGTCAAGGTTCGGGTCGCGGGGCGGGGGGGAAGAGCGGGCGGGCAGGAGGCGCCGGCGCCAGACGCTGAGTGAGGGAGCTACGACTAGCCGCCGAGAGGCCGCGGAACCAGCGACAACCGAGCCAGCCGAGCCGCCGCCGCCGCTGCGCCGCCATGGCGGCCGCCAAGGTGCGACTGGGCCCGGGCGGGGACTGCGGAAAGGGGGGTGCCGGGGGGCCGAGGCCGCTATCAGCGGCCACGTGGGCGGCCCGCGCCGCCGCTGCCAACTCCCGCTGGCCTGCGGTCTCACCGCTTGCCGGTCTTCGTGGCGCGGGGTCGTGCTGTGAGGAGCGCGACCTGGGAGCTCGCGGCCTTCAGGGCTGGAGCGCGCGGGACCTGGGGGTGAGAGCTCGGGCCTGAGTGCTGCGGGGTGCCCGCGTGACCTTGGGTCGGCCCTGGGTGGTCGTGCGAGCTCTATCAAGACGTGGGGCGGCCCTGCCGTCCAAGTTCCTTGGTCTTGCGTTTGTTTCACTGCTTGCCTGGGACGCACGGCGGGCAGCTGGTTTTCTCCAGCTCGGCCCACTTTCTAGCTTCCCACCAAGACGATGCAACCTTTTCTCGCATGATCTACGCAGCACTTCATTCATTCTGTCCTACACTCCAACCTCCACAGGCCTCTACGGCGGAAGCTCTTGTTCAAGCGGGATGGAAGGGGCCTGGACCTCCGAACCAGGATGGGGGTGGCTTTGTTGGCTGTGGGTGTCAGCTCGCGTGAGCTGGCTGAGGCGGAGCTGCAGTGCTGTCCAACCAAGGAAAACAGCGAAGGCTTATCTTTTCTTTTTTAGCTGGCGTCTGATAGTGAAGTGTTGAGATTTCTTATGGTTTTGTATAGATCACCAAACCACGTGCCCTGTAAGACTTAAACCTAAAATAGGATCCTTTGTGCCCTATAATTCTCTAAATTGGACCAGATTTTTATGATTCTTATTCGTATGATTTGAGTTACCAGCTTAATTTTGTACCAAGGTAAAGTTGCCGATGGAACCGTGAATTTCGTGTAACACTAGCAGTCCCAACTTTTTTCTTGTAGTAAGCAAAGCACAGATTTTTCTCAATTCTTAGGGTTTCTTTTTGCTTTACAGGTAACACTGGCCTTGAGGCTCTTTTTAATCCATCATTGTGTCCTTTAATTTTCACTTGGCAGTATCTTTTTCCACATTTTACAGACGAAGAAACAGGCTTAAAGAGATAAGGCAGTTTCTTCCAGGCCGTTCCACAGTAGGTGGACAAGTTTTAGGAACCCCAGTCGGATGTGATTGATGAATCTTGGGGGAGGGTGCTGAAGGTCAGTGTCTTGCTGTATGCTGGGTGGACATACAAACTTTTCCTAGTGTTAAAGACTGTGGGTTTAATCTCTTGCTTTGGGGTGAGGCCATTCATTAGTAGGGATGCCCATGCTCTAGCTTGCAAGCCAGGCTTACTACCAGTAGTCAAGTCTTCATACCTTCCTGCACAGGACACCCATGAGGACCACGATACCTCCACTGAGAATGCAGATGAGTCCAACCACGATCCCCAGTTCGAACCAATAGTTTCTCTTCCTGAGCAAGAAATTAAAACGCTGGAAGAAGATGAAGAGGAGCTTTTCAAAATGTAAGTAAGCTGATGTTGCTTCAGATGTAGATATCATTAGTTTAAGATGGACTTTATGGTTTTTGTGAGTGTCAAGGTTTTGGCCTGAACTTTTATGGGACCGAAGCTAAAGAAGGGACCTGGACTTGTATGATGGCTAATCCCACATGGAAATCAAGGCTGCTGTTAGAATCCACTCATTAGATAACTTAGTACTGAGTGCCCCTGCTGCTCCTTAGCTAGTGCTGTGGAGGACACAGGTACTCCGTACTCCCTGGTGTCCTGTCACTGCTATTCTGTCCACAAGGATACATATCTCCGTGCTTTGGCCGACTCCCTTGGTTGAACAGTCTTTATCGTTATTGTTTTTTTTTTATTGTGCACCATGGATTTTTGTAGTCTGAAGTTTATGAATCTCTAATTCATGTTTTAATACACAAAAAGCCTGGAATTGTGATTGAAAGTGGGTGGTGATAATAGTTACCAAGATTGCTTTTGAAAATTACGCTAAATGTGTTTCTTGGTACCTTCAGCAAAAAGCTACAGTGGCAGGTGTTATTTTGAAGCAGTTCCTGCATTAGCAAAGTGTTGTTCAAATGTCTGCAACAAAGTCACAATACTGCCCAGCCTATGGCCTATTGCCTGTGTTCAGAATTGCACGAAAATGCTAGGTTTGTTACAAGTCCATAGGAATAGGTTGTAGTTTTCCCCTGACCAAGTTGTGGAACTTCCCCAACACCCTTTATATCTACCCAGGATGCCAGGTTAAGGTTTGAGTGCTTTGCTGTGGGTGGGGGGGAGAGGAGCAGAGGCAGTCATCACCATCCCCAAGGGCCTGGGAAAGGAAAGATGCACCCTTTGGTCTCAGAGTGGTGAATGTCTCCCTGAAGACACTAGTTCTCCAGGTCTCTGCTCTGCCTAGAAACGATGCTGTAGCCAGGGGCTGGCTCCTCCCAAGAGTGAGTATTGCTGGTGATGCTATTGCTGTCACCTTCTTGTCCACGCCAGGGATGTGTTCCTGCTGTTCTAGACATAGGCCCTTCCTGAGGGAAATGAGGCCAGCAATTTGGGCCTTTATATCTGGGTCCTTGGGCTCTAGGTCAAAGCTCTAGGGGCATCCTTGTTAGAACACATTCTTTCCCTGAACACAATTGACTTTGGGAGAGAGCAGAATGTTCTGCAGAAAAGGGACCAGGAGAGCTGGGGTCCTATGGAGAAGTAAAAAGGCAGGCATGGTCGATGGGGGAGAGAGAGTGTTGGTCTGAGCCCTAGAACAGGACTGCTGGGATGGGGCCCTTGCCTGGTTCCTTCTGGGAAGGAAGGCAGGGAATTTCTGAGCAGAGGTCTGCACCCCTTCTCTGGGTTGAGAGCCAGGAGGCATCTCATAGCTGAGGGAAGAGTTATCTCTGTGAAGGGGTTCTTGTCCTCCACTTGCTTCCGTACTGTGGCTCTGTGAGGCACCAGGAAGCCCCTGCATCATGATGGCAGACACACCCGACAGCATTGGTTAGGCTACTTTGCTGAGTGGCTGAGTCTTTGTTAGAAAACGTGAACATGGAAACTTTTTTTTCTTTCTTTTCAGCAACTCACAACTTGGAATTTGTTGGGCTCTTTTGTTGTTTTGGTGACAATTTGGCTTGTAGTTTTTGGAGTAAAAGGAAGGAAAGCGTTTTTATTCAGACACCAGGTATAGCTGTTTCTTAAATGCCCAGAAAATAAGTGTTCTTTCCAAGCAAGTACTTGACTTATCTGTTACCCTTTCTGTGTGTGTCTAAGCTTTCACTTAATAACTTTTTTGAAGGCGAGCGAAGCTATTCCGATTTGCTTCAGAGAATGATCTTCCAGAATGGAAGGAACGAGGAACTGGCGATGTCAAGCTCCTGAAGCATAAGGAGAAAGGGACCATCCGCCTCCTCATGAGGAGAGACAAGACCCTGAAGATATGCGCCAACCACTATAGTAGGTGGTCTCTTGGGTGTGTTTTCTTTCTGAGCCCTGGCACTCTGCATTGGGACAGCTTTGGATTTTGGGGCAGCCTGCTTTCAAGGCTATGCTGGGATCCTGGGAGTACACAGTTGCGTGGAATGCACGTTCACAGTGTGTTTTTTGAATTTAAAATAGGAAATTAGGTTTTCCAATATGCGTCTAAACTCAGAGCATGCCTGCAGAGAAGCTTATTGCCCACAGGGTTGTGAAGTCTGGGCAGGTGGGACCATGCAGGGTGGAGGCAGAGCCCCAGTGTGGGCTTGAGACCTAAGTGCCTACTGGAGAACCAGGTGTGGCCTGAGGGCATGTGAGTGTTTGTGTGCATGCTTCTGTGCCTCTGTCAGTGAGGTGCTTGGGTAGCAGCCTTTCCCACTCTTCGGTGTGCTCTGTCCCCACAGGCTATTCCCTGGGGAGGATGCAGGAGGAGAATGGGATGGGGAGAAGGTGGCTGCCTCATTCTTAGGAGCCTGTGAAGCTGCACAGGGAGTGGGTGGGGCAGGTTTGATGCATCAGTCCTGGGCTGGCCTGGGCTCAGTGTATAGGGGGGTGGGTCCAGGAAAAGCAACATGAGGTCTGGCCTATGAAGAGGTGACAGTAAGTTCTGGGCCACATCAGTCTTTTGGCTGCCAGGCTGTTCTTCAGTTCTCTGAGTATGTCTTTAGAAGCCAGCATGTGTTGGGCTCCATTCTTAATCCAGGGCCATGTCTGCATTTCTGCCCTATACAGTGTGTGTCTGACAGGGCAGGGTCCCTTATCTGGGCACATGACATGACCACTGTCAGAAGCTGCGGTGAAATAGCGTTTGAGAGTGATGTGGAAGGATAGATGGGCTTGCAGAGACCCTGAAAGTGGGAGGGGCCTTCCTGTACCATAGTCGCTTCTGCGCCACTTGGCTTTCATGTGCCAGTCTCCACATCCCAGCCAGTCTGCCCTGTCTTGGTCCTTGCACTCCAGCCCAGTATGAATCCCTTCCTTGGGGTCTTCTTGACACCCATATTTTTCTTAGAGCCTTGCCAGGTTACTGGGTCACTTCTGTGTGAGTTGTAAGTGGGTCCTAGGCCTGGTATACACCATAGGCCCTTGGTGGACCAGGTATTTGGTGGTGGGATGAGGTTGTGTCACCTGTATGTGCCCTATACAATGGGCTTGCTGGGCATCTGAGTGGATGTTGGGTAATTGCTTCTGGTTCAGATGGTAGTGTGTGCCTGAGGCTGGGCATGAGCCATCCCACATCTCCTGAGACCTCTGCCATGGACATGCTGCTGGACATGATACTTCGGGGTGCTTCTGTTCTTTGGAGCGCTACTCTCTCTTGTCCCCCTTGGGTCTGTGTGGAGCCTGAGGATATGGAGTAGGTGTGCTTATTCCAGGCCATGGCTCTCTCCTGTGCTATTCGTGCATGTCACAAGGCCATTGGTGCCTACTTCTGATGGCTTCGTCCACCCCACACCCGCTGGTCTCCCTGGATAATGTAAGACTGAGAGTGGTTGCACTGGTCTGATTGTATGCCTTTCTGGATAATCCACTTCCCAGGCTTTTGCTCTCTGCTGACCCCTACCTCTCAATGGGCCAGGTCTCTGATGGTGTGGCTGAACATGGCCTCAGCCATGTAATGTACACTCTTCACAGAAAGAGCTAGGCCTGCTTGGCTTTATGTCTGTGTCTTTTCTGGGCCCAGGGGCTGCACCAAGGGGCTGGGCATGAGTGGCCACATTGACTTTGGAGCTCTTGTCTGCACTGGTATTGGAGACCCTTGCCAAGCTATCTCCATGGTCAGGCAGCATGCCCCTTGTTCACAGATTTAGTACAGTCCTGGTTTTAAGTGAACATGGGGCACTTTCAAAGAGGTTTGAATAAAATTTAGAGCTCACGAGACTTTGGTGCACCTTAAATCATCCCTATTTTGCGCATAGTGGGACCTTGGGTTGGCGACCAGGGCTTTCTGTGGTGGGGTGGCCAAAGGTGATGAGCTGGCTGTGCAGCAGTGGGCATTGTCCTCATGGGGCTTCTCTCCCAGTCACGCCGATGATGGAGCTGAAGCCAAATGCAGGCAGTGACCGCGCCTGGGTCTGGAACACCCACGCCGACTTTGCCGACGAGCGCCCCAAGCCGGAGCTGCTGGCCATCCGCTTCCTCAATGCTGAAAGTAAGCATAAGGGTGGGCCGGCAGGCCTCTGTACCTGCCTGACGGCAGTTGCTTATTTTATAGTGTTGCAGAAATTCTTTTGCTTTATAGGGAGAATTGACAGTAATTAGGAAGCTATGGTGGGGACTGTTTCTGCCCTGCTGTCTGGCGGCCCTCTCAAGGAAGGGGTCCAAGTGCCACATGCCCTTGAGGCCGCTCCCAGATGGAGTCCACGAGTCGTACGTTTCCCTCTTAATCTCAAAGGCTGTGCCAGTTGATTTCCCCAGGACAAGCATGTTCGTTCACCATTGCCTAGGTGCCAGCAGGGGCTGTTCTGAAATCCGTGGGCCCGGGCTGACCTCTCCCCTGCTTTGGTCTCTTTCTGGCCCAGATTGTCAAAAGCTGTGCCCTGTGGGCCCTGGAAGAACTGGGTGAGTGCCGGGGTCCAGTGACCCAGCAGCTAACCATACAGTACTGAGTGGACCTCTTCTATGCTCTGGGAACGGGGCCTGTCCAGAGGCTACTTTCTACATGAGTGGAGAGCAGAGTGCCTGGTGAGGAGGCTCTTGGTTGCCTGAGGCCACCATATTTTGCTGCTGTATTCAGATTGTTACAAAATCATGGAAGGAGAGGACCCAGCATAGCCACCAGCCTCAGGAAGGACCTGGGAAACATTCACTGTACAGTTTGCGCAAGCATGGGCCCGGGCCATGTTAGACAGCTCAGCTCATCCTTAGGTCAGAAATGACCAGTGGATGGGCCCTTTGTGAATCTTTGCTCTTCAGTCCTGCCAGACATGCCCCTTTCATCGCTCAGGGCTCTGAGGAAGACTTTTTTTCCTGCAGATGCACAGAAATTCAAGACAAAGTTTGAAGAATGCAGGAAAGAGATCGAAGAGAGAGAAAAGAAAGGTAATGTGGTGCTTGTGGGTGGGGTACCTCCTTGCAGACTCACTCTGTACCCGGCTGCAGTCCCAGGCGGGTGCTTTTTCCGTCTGCCACAGAAATTTCTGGGGTGCTGTGATTACCTTGACTTGTCAAGGGTGATGCAGCTGCCCAGAGACATAGGATGCTTTCTGGGGAGTGAGCTGGCCATCCAAGCCCCAAGTGTGTGCTCACTGGCCTAGTCTAGTGAGCACTTAGGCAGGTGGTCAAGTCCTGGTGTCTGACTAGAACCCTACAGAGGCTGAATGGGCTTTCAAGAGGTCCTCATGGTTGCCTGCTCACTCAGGGCCTGTTGATGGCTACCATAGTAAGTGATCAAACATAACTGAGGCCCCAGGCGTGAGTGCGTGTTTATTGGGACGAGTCTTAAGGCATGCAGGAGAATAATGGCCTGTCCTGTGGGGAGTATATCTGAGGCTCATACAAGGCAGGTGCATGGGGTGGGGAGAGCAGTGCTTCTCTGTTTCCTTACTGTGGTCTCCTGTGTTTTTAGCAGGATCAGGCAAAAATGATAATGCCGAGAAAGTGGCCGAAAAGCTAGAAGCTCTTTCCGTCAAGGAGGAGAGCAAGGAGTCCGAAGATAAGGAGACCAAGGAGAAAGCTGAGGAGAAGCAATAAGTCCTCTGCCCTTGTTTTCTTTTCCTTCCTTTCTTTTCCTTTTTTAAAATTTTGCCCTGCCCCTGCTTTTTGGTTTGTTTTTATTCTGTTTTGTTTTTACAAGGGACTTTATATAAAGAACTGAATTCTAACATTCAGGTGTTTTTTTCTAAGTTTTTGCCCTATTGAAGACAACTTCAGAAAATCCATTCCCCAGTCATGAAAATGTACTGTGCTAACTTTCTTTTCCATAGTGGAAACACTTATTTATAGTCATCAAAAATAGTGAATAAACAACACATTTGAAACCTGCACAGAGGGCAGGACCGTGTATGCGCCAGCCCTGTCCTGGGAGCATTGTGGGTTCCTGCTGGCTCTAGGGTGTTGGAGTGGCCCTCTGGATCCAACCCCACTGTCATACTTACTCTGTCATGAACTTTGGGCTGCTGTTGTTCACTGGCACTGTGGTGTGTCTGAGGCAGTGCTATTGGGGCAGCTGGGCTAGGAGAGGCCAATGCTGGGTTCTCTGCCTCCTGAAAGCCTTGTGTACTTTTGTCCTATGGTCAGGAGTAAGTAGGTAAGATTTTTTCTTTTCTTTTTTTTTTTTTTTTTTTTTGCCTTTTGGGGAGAGAGGAAAAGCACCAAATTCCTTTGCTCTGACACAAGGTGGCTAAGCAGGTCTCTAGGCTTTGGTAAGGCTGTCTTTGGTCAGCCTGGGAAAGGCCAGTCCCATAGCATGCATGTCCAGTCTAGTGCAGTGCACAGGCAGGACTTGGCCCCACTGCCATGGTCATAGAAAATTATCCATATGCTCCTGGTATCTCCCATTGGGGTGGAATTGTGGACATCTGCAATAGCTTTAAATTAAAGGATGCTTTCAGGAATGCAAATAGGTTAGTGCCATTTGGGAGTTTGTCTCATAAATGAGCTGCCTCTGTAGATATCCTAGGTAGGGGAGAAGTTTTCAGTTTGTGGTCAGGGTTTTGAAAGTGTATGGTCCTACCTGTGATGACATGTCCCAGGGAGACCACCAAGACTCTGAGGAACTGGAGCCTCACCCCGCTTCAGCAGGGGAGGAGCAAGTTCATACCTACCTGGAGAGGACACTCACATGCTCATGCCTCTTGTGGCTGTTTGCCATTAACCCCTACCAGGGGTGCTTTACAGTGTAGTCAAGTCTATTAAGTGGGCCCTATGTGTCTTGTGGTCTTTGTCCAGTTTAAGCCTTGTGTCCTTGGTCCCTCTGGGGGATGTGCACTCTTGTTTTAAAACAGGACTTCACTGGCCAGCTTCGTTGTGTCCTGGCAGCCTTAGGCCCCGGGGTATGAGGCACTTTTGATACTCTTGAAGTTGGTGTTGGTGCAGTGGTATTTCCCACCCAGGGAGGGACAGTGAAGCTTCTGCACCTCACCCATGACGAGGAATTGGAATTGTTACACTTAAAGGGCAGATACTGCTTTCCTGTGGGGCCTCCACTGGATGCATTGTATGAAAGGCTGGACCTAGGGGCTTGCTCCTTGACAAAGGGGTGTGGGCACCCCTTTGAACACAGAAGAGATGTTTAACATTATCTTTGATTTAGGCTCCAATAAAAGATAACACCCCACTTGATGTAAAACCCCAGGCCAACTTCCTCTTGGGTAAGATGTGTCTCCAAGTGGCAAAAACCCCTCAGAATGGCTGGGGAACAGAGTAGTGCTGTGACCAGGGGGCATTTAAAGACGTAGCTGTTGACATTGCAGAACTGTGCTGCAAAGGGAGACGTGTAGGTGCAACAGTTGGCCCCACTAGGATGAGCAAGAATGGCAGTATGGGTTCGAGTCTCACAGCCAGTATATTTCCAGGTGGGCTCTTCATGGCATAGGTAATGGTAAGCCAGAATTGAGAGGTTAAAGATACTGGGATGGAGAGAAATGAGATTTAAGACCTTATTAGTCCTGCAGGTTGAAGCTCCATTTTACTTCCCGGGGATCTTAACTCCTTGGGGAGAGGATGCCTGGGCAGTGACCTCACTGGGTCCACTCCACCTGGGACCCCTTCTGCAGGGAACTCAGCACTGAGGCATGAGTGCCCTTTCTTCCCATGACCAGCATTTGGCACTCCACTACTCTCAGCTGACCTGGGGCAGGGTGCAATGGGGAGTTGCTGGGAGGAGCCTCTCCTGGTGGGTGGACCTGCATCCAGGCCATGGGACCAGAGGGGGCAGGCAGGGGTAGGGTGGAGAGCATGAGTGATGCTGCAGGTGGGGCACAGTTTGACTGCAATGACGTCTCCTGCCCCAAAGGCCTGTTTGTATGAGGCCACTCTAGGGCTGTGACAGCTGGAACAGCAGTGAGTAGGGGTCTGCTTTCTGCCCACATTTGTGCTCTGAGTCCCTCCACTGCTCCAGACGCCGCCTCAGAGCTAGCCCTTCTCCACACACGTGCTGTGCCTCCTGGATTAGAAACCCTGCATGGCAGAGGCAACAACTGAGTGTTGTGAGAGAAAACCCATCATATCTGCTGTCAAGCCTCATTAACACCGCAGTCTGGCTGCCATCCCGGGTTCTTAATAGCTCACAGCTCATCCCACAACCTGTGGAGCTGGGGCTGGAGCCTTAGGAAGGCCCACTAACCAACAGGGACCCCCAGGTAAGGAGACTCAGGGCCTGTGACGGCTGGCATATTTGGCCGTTGTACCTAGCATGGCTGCAGAACGAGGCACTTGCTGGTCCTCACTGGGGAAGCTGCTGATCTTGATCCTGGTACCCCCAGAGACACTATATCAGCCTTCCAGCTGGTCCCGCCAGGTACTGCGAGGCCCCTGGTCCACCTTAAGTGGCAGTAGCGACGCAGGCGGAGGGATTTCCTTCCAGAGGGTGGGCCTGACCACTCCCCTATCCCAGGCGGGGGCAGAGTGTCCCGCGCTTCCTGAGGGGTGCTCCACCCTGTCCCGGGAAGGCTGAGACTTTCAGCTGGCCCTAAGCCTCCCACCCACCCACACTCAAGCCTGCAGTTTGGGCCAGGACGCGGAGGGCCCAGCGGCCCCTGTCCTTACACTGCCAGCTAGCTGGGCTTGGTACAGCCGAGTGGCCAAGGGCTGTAAGGCGGGCAGGAGGTAAACAACCAAGGTGCCCCTGCCAGTGTCACAACATCCAACCCCTCTCGTGAATGCCGGGAGTAGCGGGGGTAGACAGAGTCTGTCTGGTCCTATCCGGAAGAGCATAGAACAGGGACCTCAGCCTGTCCCCAGAGACATGCTCCGAGGTATTCAGGAAAAGGCCCAAGAGGGGGCCGACATGCCATAGCGCTAGGACCTGCGGAGTGGCAAAAGGATGCCTGGCTTCCTCTATGGTGTCCACCCAGTGGGCATAGCTTGCAGCAATGCTCCCTACGGCTGCATAGCTTCGGAAAGCCGCGGGCACTCGCTGTGCTGGGGAACCAAGGCAAGGAGAGGCCCGCCATCCGAGGGTTCTGAGCACCGCGCAGAAGGTCGGCTGTGCTCTGATGCGCGCGCGGGGCCAGGGGCTCGGGGGTCCCGGGCCTGGGTGGGCTCCTGCACCCAGAGCCAGGAGGAGGGCATTGGAGGCGGCGCGTAGTCTAGGGTTCTTGGCCCCGCCCACTCGCCTTCCGGTCTACCTTAAGGGGCACGCTGACATCAGCGCGCCGCCGCCGCCGCGCCGCCCGTGGGGTGGGATTTCCTCCGCTGCCGCCGCCGCCGCCGCCGCGGGTCCTGCGCCGCTTCCAGCCCGCCCCACCCGACCCCGGCCCGACCCCCGCCGGCCCCGCCCGCCCGGCCCCGGGGAGGGATGCGGCGGCGCGGCGCCCAGGATGCCCCGCAGCCCCGGGACGCGCATCAAACCCGCCAAGTACATCCCGGTGGCCACGGCCGCCGCGCTGTTGGTCGGTTCCAGCACCCTGTTCTTCGTGTTCACGTGAGTCCATCGCGTCGACGGGGTTGCAGGGGGTTACAGCCTGGCCAGAAAGGGTAGGAACTACGTACAGAGACTGGGTACAGCCGGGTGGGACTTGGGACAGCGGCCGGTGGGCTGGGTAGGGCTGGCACCAGGGCTGTGGGCAACGTGAGTCCCCATCCTGAGACTCAGCTGAGGCTGAAGCCGTGAGTGTGCCTATCCTGGGGCACCATGGAGAGGTGAGTCCTGTGTGTGGGGACACCTAAGTGCCTTGTGGGTACCTAATGAGTGTGCCAGGCAGGCGCTGGGTGTGAGGCACTGGGCCTGGACAGGAGAGTGTGTGCAGTGGCTGCCCAGGGTGTGGCTGCAGCCCTCCCCTCCCCACAGGCTGCTGGAGGAGACATGAGCTGCCCAGAGACACTAGCCCTCTCTGCAAGTTGCCAGAGGGAGACTCTTGGGTCCCCTCCTGGCTGTAGTCCAAGTTGTTCCCCACGTAGGTGTGGCCTGGCCAGTTTGCCACGTGCCTGCCCCACAGCCCCCAGAGACGCTGGCCTGGCAGTTACCCTCCACTCTTCCTTGACCTCCTCTGGAAGGCCCAGTGATCACAGCTAGAGGGCCCCGGCCAGGCCACACCCAGGGACACTGGTCATGATGGGCAGTGAGACCCTTGAGGCAGAAAGCAGACAATCTCTCGGATCCTGCAGCCTTCGCTTCTTCATCTGAGACACAGGCTAGCTTACCATCTAGAGTGGCAGGCTGACTACACAGCTCCATGATCATGGGGGTCCCCCAGGGCTTCTGGCGTTAGCCATACGGGTATGTGACCTCCCCCTTCTACAAGTCCCAGGCTGAGATACCATCCAGATGACCAGAGCAAGGATCACTCAAACCTTCCTGGGGACCTGAGGCCTCAGGGGTGGCTGAAGCTAGCTGAGCTTCTGGGTCAGCTGCTGAGTGTGAGTGAGCCTGGAGCAGGGTGGGCAGGGGCTGATCTGGCACCCTTTCACATTAATGAGTGAGGGTGGCTGCTGAGTGGATGGTGAGTGTGCATTGGGTGCCTGTGGAGGTGAGAGAGCCCCCTACCTGAACTTCAGGGCTAGGTAGGTGCCACAGGCTACCAAGACTGTGTTTTAAAAGGCCTGTGTGGATGGGCTTATTTCTGGCTTTGGTGAGCAGGCATGTTTTTGTCACTCAGATACTGCTTTGCTGTGGGGCAGAGAAGAGAGAGGCAGACAGGCAGCAGGCACAGGAAGAGGGGGAATGCATCCTGCTGGGTCTTCTGGAGGGGTGGGGCTCAGTGCAGTCCTGGCTCTGGGGCCAGAGTGGGGGGCTTGGGGAGTTTTGGCCTCTACTTGCTTGTCTCAGTTTCGTACTCCCTAAATCCAAGTCAGTGTTTTTCCTCCTGACTTTAAAAGTAATAAAGGTTTTCTATCGAGCATTTGTCAAATGCAGGAAAAAATAACATAAAAAGAAATTGAAATTGACCCCACCCCAGAGGGCCCATCCATCTCCTTTCCTCCTAGACTCACCTGGCTGTGCTGTGGTATTTAGGTGAGCTCTTTCCGGTGATTTCAGAAGGCCCTTACTGGGCTATCCTGTGAACTTGACCTGCCCCCAAGCAGTTGGCTCTGAGGCTACTGCACCCCGTTGAGTGCAGAATCTTCCTTAATCTGTTCTCACAGCTGGGGGTGTGGGTTCAAGGACCTCAATGCTGGGAGGTGCAGGGTTCCCTTGGAGTGCCACAGACCTTGCCTGCATCCCAGAGCCCTTGTGTGGCCCAGGGAAAGGTGCTGTGTGTGTGTCCTTGTGGCAGGATAGGGGCCCAGGGGCACTAGCCAGGGTCTAGGTACAGTGACCATCTAGCCAAGGGAGTCTTGCTCATTCCCCAGGACAGGGCTCCCCCGCAGTTTGGCCCCAAAGCCACATTCCCTGTGCTGAAGGGACCCTGGTCTGCCCCTGCCCTGGCTGCTGGGTTCCTAGAAGGGGCTGTGTGGAATGTGCCAGGCCCATTCATGCCGGCACAAGGTACTGATTCTGGACAAGGAGGGGTCCAGGCAGTCCCCTTCTTGGAACTGTCCTCTTGTCATCCCAGTACTCACACTTCTGTCCTGTTTCTGGGCCAGGCCTTCTGCAGACTCAGACCTGTGCTGGGAGGGAGTGGCTCCTCCTGTGCCCTCCTCCCACCCTCAGGCCCACAGCTTTCTATCTTCTTTGCCTTTGTTTCTTGAACTTCATTGGCCCCCTCTCTGCACTCAGTAAACATGAGTTGCCCTCTTGGGGGCAGGTCCACATCAGAAGCAACTCCTGGTGTCATGCAGGATAGGGAGCCAGGGGCCTAGAGGACCAAGGACCCCTCCCTTGAGGGTGCTGGGACCAGCGGGACATTCAGACATGTTGCCAGGAGACTCTGGAGCATGGGAAGGATGCCAGGAGGTGGGGACATCCACCCTCTGAGAATGGAGTACACACCGCAGGTTCCCAGCAGCTCTCCTCCTCTAGGGTTCCTGGGGTGGTCGTGTTCCCTTGGGCCCCAGAAGCTCTTCATACTGGCTCAGCACCAAGCTGGGTCAGGCACTGGGGGAGAGACATGGTTCAAGGGTCCCCAGGTCAAGCCTCTGTCCCTGCTCCTCCTTACTCCTTACAAAGCCACTTAGCAGAAGGACAAGGACCCTGTGAACATCAGAGAGCTGGCTGCATGGCAGAATATAACACTTAGGGCTGGGCTGGGCTGGGCGGGCTATCTTGTCTGTCTGGGGCCAGTGGCCTGACTTCTGGGACGTTGGGCTACTTCTCAGGATAGGCCTGAACCCTTCCCATGCTCAGAGGCCCAATCAGGAAACAAGACTCAGCCTGGGACAGTGGGAGGCCCAGCCCAGGACAAGGCCAGCCAGTGGCAGACCCAGGTAGACAGAGATGCTGGCAGGGGCCGCATGGGAAGGTGGGAGAACTTGGTGTGGGCCCCCTCCAAAAACTCACTGCATGTGGCCTGGGGTAAACCCTGGCCCCCTGAGCCTCAGTTTTTCCCTTTGCTCAGAAGTCTATATGGTCAGATGGGTGGGTACCCGTGGCCAGAGGCCCTGCTGGGCCTGATCAGGGTAGAGTGGCTGCAGACCCTCTGGTCCTGGGTGCCTCTGTTTGTGAGCACAAACGGTGTTAATGAAGAACCTAATTTAAGTGAATATGTCTGAGTTAAAATTTTCCATTCCACATTTAGTTGTGGTGCGTATGCTGCCCCTGCAGAACCCCTCACCCTCCGTGGGTGATATCTCCCTGTCTGCCCTGGTGGGACTCAGGGCCTTGACACAGGTGGGACCCTTGGTAGTGGCATGTGGCCCTGATGCTTGGGGGGCAGGGGCTGGCCAGGGCATAGGGCTGGGAGCCTTAGCTGAGCCACCCTGCCCCAGGCCTGCCCTAGTCCAAAACATGGCTCTTGCCAGCAAGCAGTGGCTGCCACTGCATAGTGGGTCAAGCCTGTAGTGCAACATCTGGGTGGGAGCAGGGTATCATTCCTGTGGGCTAAGGCGTCTTCCTGAAGCTTAGGAGGGACTCAAGGTGGACTTGAGCAATGCTGTCTGCCTTGCCTAAAGCTTGCATGTTCTCACTCATCTTCACACTTGCCCTGTCCACAGGGAGCAGAGGGGAGCCCAGAGAGATAGAAAGGTGGTGTGAAGTGGCTGAGTCTGGATTGGACAGGGCTGGGGTCAGTGGGAGGAGGGGCATGTTTACATGTCTTTGTTGTGTTCACATTTCTATACATCTGTGTTTGTGCGGGTGTGCTTTTATAGTCATGTGTATGCGTGTTCATGCAGGTGTACCAGTGTGTGCAAAAGTGTTCATATCTATACATGCAGATGTTTGTACATGTATATCTTGCATGTTGGTACAGGTTTGTGTGTGTTCATGCACACATGCCTTTTAGGTGTGATTGTATGTGCACATGTATCTGTGTACCTGCTTGTGCAGTGTGCACACATGTATCCACACATGTGTCTTAGTCAGAACTCGTTTGTGTGTCTGTGCACATGCTTGTATGGGCTTTTTCATGTTTTCCCCTTTAGCTCACATGTTTCCCCAGGTGGCTGAGTTCCAGGCCTTAGCAGTGTTGGCCAGTGAGCCATCCCTCTTAGGCATGACCCAGGTCTGAGTTCCCCTTATGGCATGACCTGGTGGTGAAGGCCACCTGGAGGAGTGTGAGGGGACAGGAATGCATGTAGTATCTAATCCTGGGTCTGAGTTAAACCTGGGTGGCCGGAGATGGTGAGTGGAAGGGGCAGTGGCTCAGGTCCTAGTCCGAGGTCCTGCATCCTTCCTGAGCCTACCCAACACCAGCTAAGACCCTGCCCTACCCTAGGTATGCATAGCCTAGGCATGTGGGTAGCTCATGCCCATGCTGGACAGAGGCTGCCCACCACCTCAATCCAAGCATTGCTTCATCACAGTGCAGATATCCAAGCACAGCTGCCACCTCCCAAGCCCCAGGCATCTCACCCATGTTCAGTTTATGTAGCCTGGGGATTCATCAAGGCTCAGAGAGGACAAAGCAGTACAGGCTGCCCAGGCCAGCAGGAGCTCTGGTTAGTGTAGGGGTGGGGGCTGCCTTTGGGGTTCAGTCCCTGCCAGCCTGTGTAATGGTCCAACTCCTAGCTCAGATGCAGACTCACCCCAAGACCTTGGGTGTGTGTCAAACCTATTTGCTCTTTGTCTGTAAGATGGGGAGGGCAGAAGGGCCACCCAACACTGCGCAGAGCTGGTGGGTAGCAAGCCCTGTTTATTCACCAGCAAAACCTGGACAGAATGGTTGGCGGGGCCCACACTCTGGTCTCCCCCTGTGTGTCCTCCTATCTTCATTGTCCACCTGTTTGCTGCATCCCATATCTGTACATCTACCTGTCTTTAGCTGGCCCCAGTGCACCCTAGGTCCCCTCGGCCTCTTCCTTTCCCAGAACAGGCTGCCTCCACCAGCCCTTGAACTGTGCAGGTGCGTGAGGGCCTGAGTTTGCTTTAATGCTCTCCTGTCACTGTCTTAAAATTCTTCATATTGTTTAAACAAGTGGTGTGCATTTTGCACAGATAATGTGGCCAGCCCTTCCCAGAAGACACCATGGGGAGCTGGTTTGTACTGCCTGAGAGGGGTCTGAGGTGCCCTACCTCTCCCTGGGTTCTGGGTGTGCCTGGAAAGCCTGTCCCCACTAGCATTTGGGCCTGTGCCTCCGCCCCTGCCTTGTTTGGCAAACCATACCTCAGGGGCCTACTGTCACCTTGCTGAATAGAATTGAATTAGGGGCCACAGACAAACATTAAGCACTGTCAGTATGCCAGGCTTCAGCACAGAGGGATGGGGAGCATGGAAGGCACCCACTGGTGGATATTCCAGGCCACCTGGGAGAGGGGTGGCAGAGGAAGACCCTTCCAGCAGAAGGGTCTTCTTTGTCCTCAGGCCATGAATTCACCTCCAAGATGGGTCCTGGAGAAGAGGAAGGGGTAACTCGGGCTCTGGGCACCAAGTGTGCTGCCGTGGGAAGGGAATCTTTAAATAGCCTCTTGCTTTCCACTAAAAATAGCGAAGTTCTGCTGCCATGGAGGTGGTTGCTGGGGTGGCAGGGCTGGCTCCTGGCCAAGGCAGGCGTGGGTGCGCCAGTGTAGCCAGCCTGTGCTGGGTGACGGGCAGGACCTGGGGTACTGCTTACCCTACTGGTGTCCATAATGCCCTTCCTCATGGTCAGGGCTGCTGTGGGAGATCCCCACTGGCCCCCCAACTCCACAGTGTACCTCAGTACTGGGAGGGGAGCAAACTCCCTAAATGCCCCTGCTTGTCACAGCAGCTAGGAGACATGTGAAAGGTAGGGAACCTGAGGTTAGAGGTGCTTTGTGGGAGCCAAGCAGATAGGCTCAGAGACCTGTCTCAGGGTCAGGGCAGGGGACTACAGGCCCTGTGCTGGTGGGTCTTTACAGAGGGGGCTCTGGTCAGATCCCTGGAGGGCTGAGGATAAAACTCTCTGTGGCAGAGCACCCAGGGAGGTCTGCGTAACTCTTACCGGGTGCCAGGAGTCTGGGAAGCCTTCCTGGAAAAGAGGGCAACCGTGGAGCCAAGTGCTGAGGAGTAGTGAGAGATGGCGAAGGGGTGGGGGCGTCATGCTTTTCTAGAGTCTCCAGCTGTTCTGCACTGCCATGTGGAGAGTAAGGTAACCAACTAAAAAGAGGGGGCCACCTGCCTAGGTGGGGATGTACTCAGTGGCCAGGAGGAGGGTTGCCGCCCACTCTGCATTTATTGACTGAAAATTGAGACTCCTCGCAACCCAGAATTTCCATGTTTAGGGGGCTCCACTGGGTTGGGGTTAGGTCTGGGTAAGGACTAGGTGTGGCCCAAGCTGCCTGGTAGGTCACTGGCCTCTGTCTATCATGGCATGTGGCAGAATGGGCTCAATTTCCTCCTGGGCTCCTGCCTCCATTCTGTCTCCCCAACATAGGGAAGCCCAGGGAAGATGCCGGGTGGGGTGGGAGGACATGAGTGGGCTCCTCAGTGGTGCCATCCCAGGCCTATGTGCCTCTCTGAGCCTTAGTTTGCTCAACTGTGAGTTGAATTCCTAGCTACCACCTGGGAGCTTGCTGGGGTCAGGGTTGACACATGGTGTCCGAGCACTGTGAACTAAGCGCACAGTGCTTAGTTCACAAAACGCTGTGGCTGAACAAAGGAGCAGCAGGCTGATGGGCAGGGGATCTCCCAGAGGGCCCATGCAGCAGTGGCCTTGCTAACTGCCATGCTGAGCACTGATGGTGGCCTTGAAGCCCTGCACATGCATGAACATGCCTAATTCCTCTGCCCCCAAGTCCCCTCCTCACCCACCCACCACACCATCAAACTCAGCTCTGCTATGCTGTCCAACACAGGTGCCCATGGTTGACACGAGCTGTGTCCCCAGCTGTTCCCGTATACAATGGCATCATCTTCCTCTTTGTGCTGGCCAACTTCAGCATGGCCACCTTCATGGACCCTGGCATCTTCCCCCGAGGTAGGGCCCTGTACTGGGGCAGATCATCTTCTCTCTTTTGCTAGAGTGTGAGTGGTTAACATGGGAGAGTCTTGGGTAGTGGGGTCCTGGTGAATGGGCTGGCAGAGATCAGTTAGGAGCTTTTCTGCTAGCAAAGTCACTTTCCTTCTGCTCTCCTTCGTCCTGGCCCACAGCGGATGAGGACGAGGATAAGGAGGATGACTTCCGGGCTCCGCTGTACAAGAATGTGGATGTGCGGGGCATCCAGGTCCGTATGAAGTGGTGTGCCACCTGCCACTTCTACCGCCCACCACGCTGCTCCCACTGCAGTGTCTGCGACAACTGCGTAGAGGTGACTGCCCCACCACCCCATCCACCCCACCTCCCCTTGTGTCCCTGCCCCACCCTGCCTGCTGTGTGCCCTGATGTGTTGCTTCTGCCCAGGACTTTGACCACCACTGCCCCTGGGTCAACAACTGCATCGGACGGCGCAACTACCGCTACTTCTTCCTGTTCCTGCTGTCACTCAGTGCGCACATGGTGGGCGTCGTCGCCTTTGGCCTGGTCTACGTGCTGAACCATGCCGAGGGGCTGGGAGCTGCCCACACCACCATCACGTATCCTTGGCCAGACCACAGAGGCCATGTGGGCTGGGGGCACATTTCATAGGGGAAACCAAGGTTCAGAGGGGTGGGTCAGCTACCTGGGAATCCCCACAGGTTGGATTGCTCTCCCTGGGTGGGTAATTTGTCCACAGGCACCTGCTCCATGTCTTCGCCCACAGCCGTTGGCCTTAACGGGCCAGCATGGCTGTCATGTGTGTGGCTGGCCTCTTCTTCATCCCTGTCATCGGCCTTACTGGTTTCCACGTGGTGCTGGTCACTCGGGGGCGCACTACCAATGAACAGGTGCAGACCCTGGGTAGGGCCACACATTGATGAAGATGAGATGTCCTCGGTTCTGAGAGGGCCAGGGCTTCCCAGGGCCCTGTGTGTGTGTGGCGGGGGGGGGAGGTGGGGGTGTCAGAGCAGGGCTACAGGGACCCTCAGCCAAGGTGGCCTATACAACTGTGGTGGGGGAGGCTCTGGTTCTGGATACCCCAGTGGGGCTTGAGGCGTGGGGCTGTGCCACTATAGCCACCAGTGACTCAGGGCCCAGACATTCCACAGCTCCCTGCAGGGACAGGCTGGGGTGACCTGGGTGGGGGTACCCCTGGGCTGACCTTACCTAACCCGTCTGGAACCCCAGCTGCCTCTGCCTGTCCCTCTGCCCACCTTGGCCTAGACCCTGGGTGGTCAGGCTGGCTGAAGGGTCTTGTGTCCACAGGTGACAGGGAAGTTCCGTGGGGGCGTGAACCCCTTCACTCGAGGCTGCTATGGGAACGTGGAGCATGTGCTGTGTAGCCCCTTGGCTCCTCGGTGAGGCCTGGGTGGGTTGTTGAGGGGGCCTCTGCTGGGTTCTGGGTGGGCAGCTGTGGACCCTAATCCTGGTCCACTTCTGCCCTTGACAGGTGGGGCTGGCCCTGCCCTTGAAGTCTGTGTTCAGGCTGGGTTGCCCTGGCCACTGACCTCTCTGACCCTGATGCAGGTATGTAGTGGAGCCACCTCGGCTGCCACTTGCTGCTCGCCTGAAGCCGCCCTTCCTTCGACCTGAGCTCTTGGAGAGAGCTGCACCACTCAAGGTCAAGCTTAGTGACAATGGACTAAAGGCCAGCCTGGGCCGTAGCAAGGTGGGGACCCCCCGGGGTGGGTAGGGGATGGGGTGTTGGACCCTTGGAGGTGGGAAACAGCTAGGTTGGAGGGGCCTAGAGAAATGGAAGGGGGGATTGGGTGGATTCTGGGGAAGGGTCTAGGTCCCAGGGCCCTAGGAACAAATCAGTTAAGCCTTGCCCCTGGCCTGCACCCTATCCACCACTGACCATGCCCCATCCCAGTCCAAGGGCAACCTGGACCAGCTGGATGAGAAGCCACTGGACCTGGGGCCACCGCTGCCCCCCAAGGTGGAGGCTGGCACGTTCAGCAGTGACCGGCAGACCCCACGCCCGGGCAGTGCTGGTGAGGTGGGGCCAGCCAAATGGGGGAGGGACATGGGCTGACCCCAGCCTGACCATGGTCCATCTCCCTCAGAGAGCGCCTTGTCAGCACAGAGGACCAGCCCCCCAACACCTGCCATGTATAAGTTCCGGCCCACCTTTACCACGGGTCCCAAGGCGCCCTTCTGTGGGCCAGGCGAGCAGGTGAGGAAGCCTGGCCCCGCCCCAGAGACTCCACCCCCAGAGGCCTCACTGGGTTATAGAGGGTGCCAGCAGGACCCCACTCTGCAGGGACCCCAGCTGAGGTTGGTGGAGGGGAGCAGGGCAGCATGCCCAGGGAGAGGCTGGCACAGGCAGTTCAGGCCTCTTCTCCCTTGGTCAGCACTGCCCGCTGGCCCAGTAGGCGGCTGCCCCCAGGAGCAGTATGTGCCAGGATGCCTGGAATTCCACCATTAGTCACTCCATAAGGCCCATGGGAAGGCTTTAAAAGAATCCGAGATTGTTTGAGAAAGCACATTTATTTCTCTGAGTTGTATAAGCATTCTATGCTCACTGTGAAGCAATCAGAAGCCCTGGACAGCCTCAGGAATTCCCAGGGATTCCCCATGTGTGCCCAGGCTGCCAACCCTCCTTCATGGCCACCCAAGAGGCAGCCCTGTGGCTGGACCAACACACCTAGACCAGCCCCAACTCCCACCCCGGAAAGCCCCTCCCATCAGAACCAATGCCATGCCTGACCCTGCTTCTCGGGGCCCACTGGTCTGGGCAGTGAATCTGAGCCTCCCTGACCAGTGTGCAGTGGCCCTTAGAGATAGGAGGACAGGACTTTGGGTACCTTGGCCCAGTTACCTCCTTCCTGGGATTTTCCTGGATCCCATGGAGGATCTGGGGTTTGCCAAGTGCCCTGAGGCCACATTTCCCCACCCATGCTATGCTCCCTCTGGGTTTTGAGGCTCTTGTCTCCAGCTCAAGCCTGTATGCCTCAAATCATAGAGACTCAAAGAGGCCCCTCTTCCCTATCACTGTGGCTGTCCCCTGGGCTGGATGGGCTCCACGAATACTTCTCTGGGTGTCTGCAGCAGCCTTGTAGCGCCCTGACCCACAGGGGTGGGGTGCCTGGGAGAGGGTCTGGTCACTGTGTGGTTATTATGTCTCCTCAAGGTTCAGCTCCTGAGGCTGCCCCTCTGCCCGGACCCCCGCTGGGAGTGTGAGCTGGAGCATACCCTTCTTGGGGAGACGCTGTCTGGGTGCCACTGTTCTGTTCTACCTTGCCCCCACTTCCTTTTGTGGTGGACAAGGAACAAGTGGTGTGGTCAGGGTATAGAGAGCTTCTGGGGACAGCTTGTTGGTTACACCTGCCACTACCTTGATGGCACCAGGATTGTGGCCTCCATGTGGGCACAGAGCACCTGGTGGCTGGGTAGGGCATGGTGGGTGGGCAGTGGCAGACGTGTTCCCTCTCTCCCCACAGGTTCCGGGCCCTGACTCCCTGACGCTGGGGGAGGACAGCATCCACAGCTTGGACTTCACGTCTGAGCCCAGCCTGGACCTCCCTGACTATACATCCGGTGGCCTGCACACAGCCTGCCCTCCGTCCCCGCCCCTCAGCGCCTCTGACACCTTCTCAGGGGCCTTGCGCTCCCTGAGCCTCAAGGCTGCAAGCCGGCGGGGCGGGGACCACATGGCCCTGCAGCCCCTGCACTCCGAGGGTGGGCCCCCAACGCCCCATCGGGGCATCTTTGCCCCCCATGCATTGCCCAACCGCAATGGCAGCCTGTCCTATGACAGCCTGCTTACCCCCGGCTTGCCTGGTGGCCACGCATGCCCAGCCCACCCCTCGGCCAGCGTGGCCAGCTATCGCTCACCGTACCTGCACCCTGGGGCAGTGGGTGACCCACCACGGCCCCCACCCCGGAGCTTCAGCCCTGTGCTGGGCCCTCGGCCCAGGGAGCCCTCACCTGTGCGGTACGACAACCTGTCCAGGACCATCATGGCCTCCATCCAGGAGCGCAAGGATAGGGAGGAGCGTGAGCGGCTGCTGCGCTCTCAGGCCGACTCGCTCTTTGGCGACTCAGGCGTTTACGATGCACCCAGCTCCTACAGCCTGCAGCAGGCCACCGTGCTGTCCGAGGGCCCCCGCGGCCCTGTGCTACGCTATGGCTCCAGAGATGACCTGGTGGCCGGGCCTGGCTTTGGAGGCGCCCGCAACCCTGCGCTGCAGACATCTCTGTCCTCGCTGTCAAGCGTTGTTAGCCGGGCACCTCGGACCTCCTCCTCCTCCCTCCAGGCAGACCTGGCCAACAACAACGCCCCGGGGCCCCGGCCAGGCAGTGGCTCGCACAGGTCTCCCCTGCGCCAGGGCCCACCCTCCCCCCCCAGCACGCCCCGCTCGCCCTCCTACATGGGCCCCAAGGCCATCGCCTTCATCCACACGGACCTCCCGGAACCACCGCCCTCACTGGCTTTGCAGAGGTGGGTGCTGGGGGTGCTTTGGGCTTCCCTGCACGGGGCAGGCATCCGGCTGCCTGTTGGCCTCTTGGCTGAACATGTGTGGGTTGTCCAGGAGGCCTATGGCCACCTGTGGGGTGGGCCTCCCCTGACTTGGAGCCTCCTGTCACTTGGAGGGTTGCCCAGCTCCAAGGATGCTGTGGCACATCTCGGGGCATGGGAGGGTTTGCATATTGAGCCAAGTGCCCCACATTTTCTCCCAGCCAGCACAGACCCATGAGTGGGGGATCCCAAGGCTTCTTCCTCAGGAGATAGTACCACTGTCCCTGCCCAGTGGGCTGAGTCCCGAGAACATCACTCCACAGCACAGTGTGCCGCCCTGGGTGGGGCACACAGCCCCTGGAAGCAGGGGTTTCCCTGCTCAGAGATGAGGAAACCAGGGCTGGAGGGGCAGGCTGGTCCCAGGCCCCAAGTGGGTGGGTAACTGAGGATGCCATGCTGGCTTACCTGGCAGGTCAGGTCCAAGTACAAGAACTGAGCACCTGCTGAATGCAGGTCTTGTGCTGGGCTCAGGAGCATCATCAGTGCATCACCCCAGCTGCCTTGAGTGAAGGCTCCATCAGGAGGTTGCTGCTATGGGCAGAAGAGGCCCAGCAGGTGGCAGCTACACAAAGAGGCAGGGAGGCAGCTGAAGGAGGGAGGGGCTCCTGAACTCTTGACTGTTTAGGCAACAAGGTCATTGCTGGGCAGGCCGTGGGACAGGACGATGGCCCCTGTTTTTCATAAGAAGGAATAGAGAAGGGGCTACAGTCACCACTGGGGTCTCCAGCCTAGGGCACCAAGATGGACAGGGCTTGGGGCTCTGCTGGCTGGTGTCCACCTGGCCTCCCTGTGCTTGTGGTCTGTGCTAGTGGGAGGGACCAAGGGACCTGAGGGGTTTATGATAGCCATTCTGACATCTGCCTGTCTGTCCTGTGACAGCACAGCCCTCCCCCTGTAGGCTGTGTACCAGCACCCATTTTCTGGGTGGGACATTTTGAGCTCAAAGGAAGGGGCCATCCAGGGCTCCGTCTGTATCATCTGTCCTGTTGCCTCCACTGGCCTCTGTCCTGCCATGGTCCCGTGTTCACCGTATGTGTGCATGTATGTGCTTGTTTTGATGCAGGGACCACCCTCAGCTGAAGACCCCCCCAAGTAAGCTTAACGGGCAGTCCCCGGGCCTGGCCCGCCTAGGGCCTGCCGGCGGCCCCCCAGGGCCCTCCACGAGCCCTGCCCGGCACACACTCGTTAAGAAGGTGTCCGGTGTGGGTGGGACCACGTACGAGATCTCGGTGTGAGGACTGACTGCCACCCATCCGCCATGGCACCACAGGGACCAGGACCCCCCAGCGGCTGCCCCCCTTCCCAACTACTCTGCCCCAGCAGAGAAGGAGGCCCAGGCCTGGTGTGGACGCATCAGAAGGAGAGAGAACCACGCCTCCACAAGTCAGTCTCTCATCCTCCGCCTGTCCATCCACTTATCTGTTCACCAGGGCGCAGCCGGGCCAAGGGCCGCTGGCTGCAGGATGTGTCAGTGCCCCAGCTTCCACGGGTTGAGGCCTTGAGGGGGCATCCGAAGTGGTCACCAGGCCAGCCTCCACCCACTCCCCTTACAGATGGGTCACTGTGGCCCAGAGATGGACAGAGAAGCCTGGGCCCCTGGCCGTCTTCTGGACCGAGGGCCCGCTGCCTGGCTGCCCCTAACCCCCGCTGCCTTTCAGGGACATGCTGGGAGCTTTTGGCTTGGCGAGGCTGATTCTTCTGCAGGGAGCCCAGTCCTGGCCCACAGGCACCCAGTACTGGGGCTGCTCTGAGTTATGACAGACAGGTGGACAGACGGACAGACAGACCGCCAGCTGTGGGTGGGGTCCTGGCTCCATGTGTCCCGTCTGGCCCAGCTGGTGGGCATGTCCCTGTGTCTGCGCTGAGCTGCCATGCCGTGTCCCATGTGTTAAAGCTCGGGCCCCCGCTGCCCCCACTGCCGGGAAACTCGCTGTCATTGAAGCCTTAACCTCTGCTTTATGCTCTTGTGGGAGGTGATGGGGGCAGGTGGGAACAGGCACAGGCCGGACGCTGCCACAGGGGCCTCTGAGACCCGGAGTCCCTTCCCTGCCAAACGAGATTCCCCACCCCAAGGCATGCAGAGTCGGGCCTGCCAGAGCCTTGGCACCTGCATGGGAAGCACATGGGGAGGGGGTCCAAGTTCCGCCTGGCGCCAGGGACCCGAGAGTAAGCACACAGCAGCGTCCGCTTGCGTTGTGTCTGTTTTATGTTTTTATATCTACATCTATATATCTATAATTTTATTAAAAAAAGAAAAAGAATCATTTTTATCCTTTCCTTGAGCAAGGCCATGGCTGTTGCTGCAACTCAGGGGCTCTGGGGTGGGGTCAGAGCCAGTCAGGCTCGGGAGAGGTGGTGGCCAGTGGCACGAGGTCAGACGTTCTGTGTGGGCAATTCCACTGACTTAGGCTGAGTTGGGGGCCCTGGAGGCAAGGGCTGGCCCACGAGTCTTTAGCTGATGATCATGCAGCTCCCTTGGGTCTGCATCATCCCTGGCAGTAGCAGGGTGTTTGGAGAAAGGCTGAGGCTGCAGCCTACACAGGGGCCACCAGGAGCCCAAGGGCTTCGGGGACATGGAGCAGGGGGTACATTATGGGGCCACCCGCTGGTTGTGGGCCCTGTGGGGGCTGTTGTGATTTCCTGCAGCTTTACTTACTGAACCAGCCCCCTTCTCTGCCTGTTAAAAGTTGGGGATGGAAGCATCAGGAATGCACAGCTGGGTAGAGATTGGAGGACTGGGATGGGCTGGCTCCAGGGCCACGGACCCCGCACTGGGCAGCTGTACCCCATGCTGACCTCCACCTTTCTGCTTCTCTCTCATGGGACGCTGCGGCCCGCAGGGGGCGGATCGGCACTTGCAGCCGTGGATGGGGGTGGCGTGGCCCACCCAGGGTGCCCCCCGGCCTGCACCTGTGCCACCTTGGCCTCCCTGAGGACCGCCCTCCGTTGAGGGTCCCCTGGAGCCCAGCTGCTGGGGTGCCCCCCCGAGGGGCTGTGTGCCGCCTACACTTAGCGGCCTCTAGCCTTTTCCCCAGACTCTCGGGGCCTGAGCGGGACACCAAGTAGGCATCTGTGGGGCCCGGGACAACCCAACCCAGGAAGACAGTCCAGGAGGCCAGGCTGCTATGAACCCTGGGGTGTGGGCTGGAGGACCTCTCTCTACCAGCCATACTTGCACTGACTCCCAGCCCACCGGGGCCTGCGATCCTGTGTCCACCCTCCTCAGGAAGTCCCCATCTGCTGCAGGGAGTCCAATACCCCAAGCAGGGGCCCCAGAGCTGCTAAGACCAGCATGGCTTCCCAGGGTGTCACGCCATCACCCAACCTTCCTGCCTGACCAAGCACTTTAGATGCCACTTTCTCCCCAGGGAGTCCAGGCCTCTGTGGTTGGGCTGGGGTGGGAGACTCAGGTTGCCCCTGCAGGTCACTGCACTCCCCCGCTCCCCAAACCCAGCATATGAACAGATAGATGCCTTAACCTCTTGGAGCCGCCAGCCCGTTGAGCTGTCCAGGCCCTGCCAGGGTTGGGAGAGACCTGGCCACCCAGGGCGGTTCGCCGGCTCTGCCCGGGCCTTGCCCAGGCAGTCTTCACTCCTTCACTCTGAGATGTCCGCCTGGGGAGCTCTAGGCCCTGCTGCCCACAGCCCTGCATTCTCCAGCCGTTGGGCCTGGCCACCCCCAGCAGCTCTCTTTCTCCCACTTGGGAGTGAACAAGCCACAAAGCTATTCTCTATGTTCTAAAAGGTATTCCTTGTCCCAATTTAATATCCTAAATAAAAGTTTTGGTGTTTACCTCTATGGCTCTGTACACCAACATGGTCCCCTGTCCTCCGAGCCTTGGGACAATGCTGGGAGGCTGGACTGGACAGGGACTCGGGATGGGTAGGGATGTGAGTGGGGTGTAGGGGTGGGGAAGGGTGGGAATGATGGCCAGGTGGGTGTGGGGAGGGTAAGGTGGTCTGCCAAATGGGGACAGTGTGTTATGTGAGGGGTATGAGGCCAGAGGGTCAGCAGATTTGGGATGAGAACATGGCCCCTGATGAGGGAAGTAGCCTGAGGACCTTAGGTTCTCACGGTCAGTGGCTACTCTCCCTTGACACCTGCTCAGAGCCCTCCTGGTTGGCTGGGATAGGCTGGGGGCTTCCTGTGGAGGGGCTGCCATCCAGTGGGCAGATGGGAAATCAGGGCCAAGGTGGGGTTGCCACCCCGAGGGGACGCCTCCCGTCCCCCACTGCGAGATCAGCCTTAGGATGCAGCAAAGACTTCTGCCCCATTTCCATGGAAACAAGCTCACACACTGTGTGTGTCACCACTATATGTCCAGCCGCAGGCCCAGCCCTCAGGACAGACCCCGCCAACACCCTTCTCCGTGGCTCCTGGCAGGAAAGGTGCTCGGCAGTGCCGTGGATAGGGGCAGGCGCGGCCGCTGGGCACCTGGGGCCGCGCTGGCCGCCTGGCTTCCTCCTCGCTGGGGCCGCTGGGCCTCCGGCCTAGAAGGGCAGGAAGTCGTCCACCTCGAGGCGCAGGAACGGGCCCAGCAGGGCCCGGAGCTTCCAGACAGCGGCGCGGCTCAGCAGGGGCGGCACCAGCCCCTCGAAGGGTGCAGGGTCCACCACGTACACGTATGCGGCGGTGCAGGCCAGCAGGGCGCCCAGCAGCAGCCTCAGGGCCAGCAGCCTGCGGGCGGTGGTGGTCAGGGGGCGGGGGCGCCCTCGGGACGGTCCCGGGGGATTGGGCTCTGCCCGCATGCTCACGCAGCCACCTACCAGAGCTGGCCTTTGAGGCCCTCGGAACATTCCAGCTGAGGCCTTGCCTTCTGTGGGGGAGGGGTGGATCAGAGCCTGTCCAGGGCAGGTGTCCTGGTGCTGCACGTTCCAGCTCCCCCTGCCCAGGACCGGTCACCTGGCTCCTGGTGGGGCTCCCGCCCTGGGGCCTCCTTCGCTGAAGTACCCCTCTCCCCTCCCCACGTAGGGCCTGGGAGACTGGGAGAGGGCTAGGGGCTTACCGCTTCGCATGCTGTCTGCTGCTCCTTCCTGGCCTGGGTGCGGCACTGGGCGCGATCCCTGGGGGGTGGGTGACACAGTCAGGGCCACAGGAAGGTGACCAGCTCCCTGCCCCAGCCCAGCACCAACTCTGGTCTGGTGCCATGGAACTGGGGCGGGATTAGGGATTGATATGCCCCATTTTGACCAGGACATTTGCCCCATCCCAGCTCAGCCAGCCAGACCCCCAACCCCGACCCCGAACATCACCCCAGAATCTCCAGCTGAATGTCTTCCATCTGGTCTAGCACTCCACGGATGTCCTTCTTGAGGTTCTGGCGGGCAAAGGAGGTAAAGGATCTTCCACTCCAACTGCCCTGTCATGCTCCCCTGCCCCCCACCCCCTAACTCCACGGAGTTCTGCCTCCCTCATCTTTTCGGTATTGCCCTTTTAGGACCTACCAGGAGCCCGGTGGCCTGGTTGTTCAGGGCCATGTGCACCTCGGCAACACCGTCCCACACCTGATGGGGGGAAGGCTGGGTCATGCCCAGGAAATGTGTCCTGCCACAAGGGTTCCCCCAGAGGCTCCCGCACCCCAGGGAGATGGGCACCTCGGTAATGGCCATCTTCTTCCTCTCGAAGGACAATCGGATCTTCTGCAGCTCGTTCTGGGAGAGGGGCACAGTGTGGGCATGGGCAGGGCCAGGGGCTGGTCACCTCCTTCCTCCTCCACCCACCTGGGACTGCTGCACGAAGGACCCCCGCCCCCCAAGCCCCGGCCCAGCCCTGGGTGCCCACCTGGGACTGCTGCACGAAGGACTCCTCCCCCTGGCACACCTCCTGCCGTAGAAGCTGCAAAGGTGCCCTGTCCTCCAGTGTCCGGGTACCAACCTGCTCAGGGGACTGCAGAAGGGCCCCTGGGTCAGCCCCAAGGTGATGGGCAGCATCTTTGGTCCTGGGCATGGGGGGTGTGGTGCGTGAAGTCACAGGGTCGTTCCTGACAGCCACCTGAGGTCCTGCTGGGGCCAGGCTGCTGCCTTGCACTTACCCAGGCCAGGGCTGTGCAGCTTGAGTGTTCCTGGCACAGGGGCAAGAACTGCTGCCCTGGCCCCAGAAGGGCCCCCAGCTGCTCCCGCAGGTCCTGGTTCTGCCTTTTCTGGGGGTGGGGGTGGGGCAGAGAGAAAGGACCTCCTGTCACAGCTGCTTCTTGGGCAGGATACTGAGGCAGCCAGGGCTGGGGCAGAGGCTTCAGGGCAGAGGAAAAGAGGGATGGGGCTCGGGAGGTCCAGGAACAGCTGTGAGCCCATTCTACAGACTGGTGGAGAGCCTGGGCGCAGGTCCAGTAGCAGGTGCCTCACTTACCAGATTCTGGTTCTCCTGCTCCAGTTGGAGAAAGGACTGTCCTGCAGGCCCCAGGGGTACGCTCTGGAGCTGGGAGGGGGCTGCCCTGAGTGAGGTCGGGGTCCCTGCTCCTGGTGGGCATGGGCAGGGTCTGGGCCCTGAGCCGGAGGCTCCCCGTTGCCTGGGTGCCCCCTGCTCTCTTCCTGAGTGCAGGGACCAGCCCCACCCCGGGCCTGCCTCCATTTGTCCTTGTCTAACCCCTACTGGGTCTCTCTGTCTCTGTCGCTGCATTTCTCCCTCTTCATTTGCAATAAAGCTCCCTGGTACCTCAGTTCCTACCCTGGGCCCCCCACCCCCTGGCCCTGAGGCTGGAAAAGCCCTGGCTGACTCCACTGAGTGAGTGGAGCTGAGAGGCACCAGGCAGGGCCACCTTACGAACCCCTGGCATGGTGGGTCTAGGCACCCTCCATGGCCACCCGAAGTTGAGGGTTGGGGGCACGGGGGGTGGGAGTGGCCACAAGGTCCCAGGGTTTTTGGCCCCTCCATACCTCCCTGTAACCCCTTCCTAACCCCAGGTCCAGGCTCTGGTCTGGCCTGACCTGCTACCCTCTTACTGAGGGCCCTCTGGGTGTCATGGTTCACAGGTCCGACTCGGGGTGCCTGTCACAAAGGCCTGGGCACAACCGGGGAGGTCATAATGGACCAGGGTGGTGGCTGGAGCAGGGCCGGTGGGGCCCCTCTCCACCCCACCCACCTCACCTGCCTCAGCTATTTTCTTAAAATGTCAAACACATAATGCAGACACATGGTTAAAACAAAATTAAACAACAATATGTCCATTGTGATCCTCCCTCCCACCTTGGTCCTCCCCTCCCAGTCCTCCTGGTAGCTGGTCATTAAGATCCTTCTGGGATGAGCCAGGAAGGTTGGGCCTGGAGCCCAGCTTAGACATCGGCTGCCCCCTGGAACTGCCTAGCCAGCCAGAGGAGGAAGGAGCCTCTGGGCCCACCCTTGGCCTTGGCCCTGTCATTCCTCTCTGGAACCTCATGAGTCTCAGGATGGGCTCAGCTGAGAGTACAGCTCTAGGGAACACTCAAGGTGGGGGCCAAGGAAGGCTTCCTGGAGGACTCCTGAGATGAGGCAACCATGGGGGAGGGGTGGGGCAAAGGCCCTGGGCAGCTGGTGTAGAGAAAAGGGTGGGGCGGTGGCTTTGTCTTGTGCTGTGTCCCCGAGCCTGCCAAGTGCCAGTAAGTGCCCACAATATCACCTTGAGAGAGAGAGATGGCCCTCGTGAAGACTGGTGATTCCTCCTGTAGAAAAAGCAAGGACAGAAACAGTAACACAAGCAAACTGCTAGAGGCGAGGCAGGAAGGGCTCACGTCTCACCATGGCACACAGGCCAGGCTGAGAGGCTCAAAGACAGAGGCAATCCCAGACTGGGTCGGAGGAGGATCCTGGGGCACCTGAATGACACAAGAGCCTTGGTTCTATCATCGGATCCTCCTACTACCTGTGACTCTGAGAAGCCTCCCTTCCCAACCTGTGAACTTGGAGCTTCCTGCTGTGCCCACACCTTTACACAGTTTGCGCCCCCTGTATGCTGGAGGCTAAAGCCCAGCCCTGAAGACCCCACTTCCCTGAAACCTTCCTTCCTCACCTCTTCCCTGTGGCTCTGAGCTTGAGAATGCCCCAAAGGATAGGGGCTCTCTCAGAGGGAGCGAGGGTACCACCGATCCAGTCTTCTGTGGCATTTCCACGAAGGGGGACAGATATGTTAATGTATGCAAAGCTCCCTGCAAATCAGGATTCTGCTTTGGGTTAGGTGGGTCTGCATCTATCTGAGCTCTAGGATAGGGACCTGCGGAGGCCGGAATTCCTGGCCAAGGGTGGAAGGCAAGACTCTAAGAATAGAGTGAGAAACACCAGGCCATGGCCCCGTTTGCCAAGTTGCCATGGCAGCTGCTTCCTGCCCAAGTTTCCATGACACCCAGTAGCCCCTGGTCCCCTGAGCAGAGGTCAGGCTGGGGAGGGACACGAGGCCCACCCCTTCCTGCCCTGAACCAGGCATGCCTGCTTCGACTCACTGTGGCCTCAAAATTCAAGGTCTCGCACTCATTTCAAAGGCTGAAAAACAGGTGCAGAACAGATGGAACTCAGGGTCCCTTGGCCAGTTGCAGCCCCTCAGGAAGAGTCCTATCTCTGTGCCCCAAACCTGGGCCCCTGGCCCAAACACTCTGCTTCCAGCCCTCAGAGCCACCTTGCAGACTGAAGTGGCTCAAGATTCTCCCCCTTATCTGGGCCTTCAGGTCGCTCTTAGCCCCTCACCTCCTTGCCAGGGCCTGGGGGCCAAGTTGTCCTTTGCTCTGAGTGTGTAGCAGTCAGAGATGACCTGTAACTGGGGCTCATGGGGCTCCGGGAGTGGTCTAGCATCTCTCTGGTGCTCTTAGACTCAGAGCTGGAAGGACAAATGTATCTGCTGGGTGTGGCTATGTGATGGATGGGGCGGCCTGGGTAGTGACTGCCATACCCCAGGGCCAGAGGGCAGGCATGCTCTTGGTGGGTGGACAGATCCGCTGAGTGCTAGGTAGCTCCCCTTCCCTCCCCAGCCTGTGGGGCAGCCCTGCAGGATGGAGAACTGGCCAGGGGTAGGCCCTGGGAATGGGGTGCAGGTAAAGGTCAGAGGAGGATATCGAGGGGGCTGGATCATGAAGTCCTCCCAGGGTGGTCCCATTTTAGAGGCTGAGGCTCAGATGATGGTGGGGTGTGCTCCTGTGTCCGTTTTATCCCTGGTGTGGTCTAGCAGCTCCGAGGGCATGAGTCATGCCAGGCTATTTGTCTCCACTTCTTGGGTGACTCTGGACACCCACTGCTCACATTTTTTATTTAAAAATTGGAGAGATAATAAGAATGTCAGGAAAATCCTCTCAGGGATGGACGGCTCCAATAAATTTCCATCAACTGGTGTGTTGGGGACTCCAGGCTGAAAGGTGAACTTGCTGGGAACTGCTGGGGCTCCTGTATTCCATGGTGCATGAATTAAATGTGCCTGGGCCCAGAGGACCCCCAAGAATCCCACCCAGCTAGGCTCACCCCCATCCAGTCCCTCCATACTCATCTGTTCCTGCTAGCCAGACAGCAGTGCCGGGGGAGCCAGCATGGCCAGAGTGCCTAATGATCAGTGCCAGGGTTAAAAGTCACCTTGCCAGGTCCTTACTGGGCACAGAATCCAGGACACCTGCCCACCTTTCTCTCTGTCCTTTGCCCTCATCCAGCTCTTGCACCTGGGGCCTAGGCGTCTCTGTTGTACCCAAGCAATGGGCCCAAAGAGGTTGAATGAGAAAGTAGGGATTGGTGAAGAGCCAATACTTCGATTGTCCACAGGCCTGGCTCCTGTCCTAGTATCATTTCTCTGTCCTTCCCTCTGAAGGACTGCCAGCCCTCTCTTGGCAAGCCAAGATGTGGGCCCCAGAATTTACCACCAGATGGCGCCACAATCCTGCAAAAGACTGCGCCTGCCGGCTTCTGAGTGGAAGAGCCAGGGGTGGGTCCCGCCGGGCTGAAGTATCCTGCAAGGTAAGAGGAACAGTGCTGGGGGTCTGGGAGAAGCTCCCGCCCCAGTTTGATCTGTGGTTCCGTGGGGGCCTAGGGCAGCGGCTGGCTAGCTGTGGGCGTCGTAAAGTGCCTTGTTAGTTTCACTCCTACTATTCACACTGAAATAAATTACTGACTTACCCTGGCACACCTCAGGGGCCTCCTGCCTGTTGGCTCCCAAGGGGCTGGAGCTCCACTCTGGGGGCCTTCCCCAGCATGAAACCCTCGAGGCAGGCCTGGGCTTTCTGCATGTTGCCTCGTTTGTTAGTGGGCAGTTGGCACAAGGAGGTTTCACTATTGGGTCCTTTGTCTGAGCGTAGCCTGCAAACACAACAAACTCAGTCCACAGTTTGGGTCAGCTCTCTCTCCCACCCAAAGGCCACCCGCTCACCCACCCAGCATAAGGCATGTTAACTCACCCACTAGCTAACTGTGACCATCAATCACACCCACCGACCAACTAGCTTACAAACTTACTGATTATTCAAACTACCCCCCCTCCCTGCAGACGTGGCAGCTGCTCTCCCCAGAGCCTCCCAGTGCCTGACCCTGAGATGCCACAAGACCCTTGAGTGCCCAGCACAGCCTGCTGGCCACTTGGCTCCCTGGAGGTCAGCTTTGCACAGTAGGAGAGGGGCAGGTGGGTAACTTTCCACCTGTCTGCTCACTGATCTCCCTCCCTCACCTTCTTCCTCCCTCTGGCCTCAGGCCTGGCTTTCTGGGGAGACTGGGCTAGGATGCCGGCTGGCTCTGACCCACCACCCACACCATCAGCCAACTACCCAGCAGAGGAGCCTGCCACCCACCCACAGCCTGAGTGCGGCTGACTGAGGACCCCTTGAACCAATGCTGCCAACTTAGGGCTTCAGCGGAGCTGCCAGGCACCTCCTGAGAGGCAGCAAGGAATTCGTCTTAATAAGGCCCAGAGAAGATCAAGAACAGTGTCACCTCGCGCTGATGTGCCCCGAATGCCCACCATACGAGGGAGACAGTTAATCTCAAAACTGGGTACAAGTTATAAAAATGGTCATTTCTTGGAGATTTGATAATATGTTTTCATTGTTACCCTCGGTGATCAAGGAAATGATTTTTAAAGAAAGGCTGTGAGGCAATACGAATCACGAGGAGGGTTAGAGCTGTGTCTGCTGGGGGCTGAGCAGCCTGGCCTTAGTCTTCCTGCCCAAGATGGGCCCAGGGGAGGGAGGTGAATGATTGTGGCTGCCAGAGATGCCTGCTTCCCCACCCCAGCGCCCAGGGCCGGCCATAGTCAGTCTCCTGAGGCCTCTGCAGGAAACAGGGGCGGGTTCCTTGTGAGGTTCGGATCTGATTTTTCCCCGAGTGGTGTCTTGGCTCTAAATAATGTCTCTAGGAATAACGGTGCTGGCAGACAACAGCTCTGGGTGATTGGAAAAGGTTTTATGGCCCTGAGGGTGAAATTGAACTGGCATCCGGATGTGAATTTCCTAGATGGGATTTTCCTTCCTGGCAAAGGGGTACGTTTCATACTAATTACAGCAGCAGCTACTTGGAGCTTATCACCCGCAGCCATGCCTGCATGCAGAGGCACGGTCTGGCCCACAGGGCCTGTAGGTTGTGGCTGGGGTCACTGCTGGGCCCTCTAATCTTAACAGACCCTGGCACTGGTCCTGGGGGGAGGTGACCCCACCCAACCAGGGGCCAGGGAGAAAGAAGAAGCCCCGAGGGAAGAAGGGGCTGGCCTGGCTGGGTCACACCAGGGAGGGGGCCTGGAAAAATATCCCCAGGCTGAGGATGGGAGGTCTTCCTGTCACCTGTACCCACAAGCCTCCAATCAGCAGATTCAGGGGTGGAGCGTGGCCTACCCTGTAGCAGAAGCTGGGGTCGTGGGATGAGCTGAGAAGTTGGCCTTGGATCTGGTTCTCCTGCTCCTGAAAGCCCTTTTCTACCCAACTCTGAGCTGCCCAGTGTGCAGCCATGCTGGGCAGGAGCAGCCCCTGCCTCCAGCAGGGCTGTGCATACCACCCGGCTCCAGGGGCCTTCAAGGCTTAAAGTTCTGCCTTAGAATAAGGCCAGGGGAACCCTGGAGGAGGTAGTCATGGTAGACCCCTTGGGCTGGGTTGGGGTCTGCAGAGGGAATGTGATGCCCCCACTATTTACACAAAGACAGGTTGTTCTTATAGGCCAGCAGCTCCCTATCTCCCATCACAGCGACACTGAACATCAATGTGGACCCCTCTCCTCTCCGCCCACTGCTTCCCGGGGGTGGGGGCAGCTGCCTCATCACCCATTTTCCAGGTGAAAACACAAGTTCATAGAGGTGAAAGGCTTGTCTGGGGTCACACAGCAGGTGAGCAACAGAGCAGGCAAGTCATGGGCCTGGGGATATCCAGAGCTATCCCCTCCTGCCATGGTCTGGATTGCGACCATGTCCGGGCATCCAGGAGCAGTGGCCAGAACCTGGCTGACAGCTGGGGGCTGGGCCGGGGTGAGGGGGTATTGATAGCTTTGTAGCCGCTGCCCTGGAGGCATGGGGCGGGGGTCAATCCTGGGAAGAGGTAGGGCAAGCCCTCCCTGCTCTGTCCCTCCAGAGCCACAGCGTGGCCCCGCCTGACACTCATGATCCTGACAAGAGAGGAATGATGCCCAGAATCCTTAAAGGGGACTTTTCTGAGTAATTACCTTCAATTCATTTGCAATAAATACTAGGCAATTTTTTCCTTTTCCAATAATTAAACTTATTTATTTTTAACTAAGATTAAATGTTCTCTGTGAGGTCAGGTCTGGTTAAGACTCTCCCAGGGACAGCCTACCAGGCAGTGATGGGGCAGCAAAGACATTGCTTATCTAGGAAACTCTGGGCCCTGGAGAATCAGTTTTTATTATCACTGCTATTACCATGAACATGACCATTATTACCATCATCTCCATCATCACTGCTACCACCACCTCCCCCACCTCCACCACCTCCACCACCTCCCCCGCCTCCCCCACCTCCACCACCTCCACCGCCTCCCCCACCTCCCCCACCTCCCCCACCTCCACCACCTCCCCCACCTCCACCACCTCCACCACCTCCACCACCTCCACCACCTCCACCACCTCCATCCTCACTTCTATCACCACCACCTTCACCTCTACCATCCTACGATCACGTCTCTGCCACTGCCTGGCAGGACTTCTCCCTTATGAGTGTGTCCTGGGCCCTGGGCCTGACCCAACTCTCTGTTCAGCTCCTCATATGGCCCCCAAACACCAGACTAGGAGAGCGGCCCACTCCCCAGTGTTCACACCCAACCTTGTGCCTGCTGGCTTCTCCGAGGCCCACAGGTTGGGGTATGCCCTGACGTTGAGGCCAACTGGGAGGACCGCATTGGGGAGACTGCAAGGTTCCTACCACATGACACGTACCCACCGATGGCCCAGCTGTCCCTAAGTAAACCTCCAACTGTCTGCTCTAGGCCCATGGGACCCCATAGACCTCACTGACTGCTCAGCCCCACTGCAGTCTCCAGTGTCCCCAGGAGCTCTGGCTTTATCCTGGTGACCACCAGATGCCGGAGGATACACCAGGAGCCACTCTCTTGGTGTGCATGGGCCAGCTATGAGGACAAGACAGCAGTAGCAGTGGGTGGTGGGCTGGGAATCCCTGGGAGGGGGACACAGCTGGCAGTGTGGAATAACATCATGTGACACCACAGTGGGTGCAAGCTCCCTGCTCACTTCTCGCTATTTTCAGGAAGTTGACCCAGTAAGGTCACCCTGTCAGCACCAGCCCCCTCTTACCTGGCAGCACTCTACAGCCCTTCTTGGGCATCATACCCCTTTTCCCTCATAGCCTACTTTGCAGAGGGAATCCGTGTCATCCCCATCTCACAAACGAGCAGACTGAGGCTCAGAGACAGGAGACTGGTCACTTCGCCCAGTGGCAAGCTCTGCATGGTTGAGGGTCACCTGGTCATTTCTGCTGAGCCCATGGCCCTGATCCCAAGCCTGCAGGGTGCTCGGAGTGAGCCCCCTTCTGAAGCTTGCCTTACCCCAGGCTGGAGAGAATATATAGGGATGCATTAAACTTCTCTCGTGTTTGAGAAATATTAACAATTAAAAATCTTAAATCTTATTGACATTCCCAATGGCCAGATAATTAATACAAGAGTAGATAATAATTACTTAATGATTAATAACTACACTTAATAGTTTTCAAAGTAATTGTGATAAAGAGAGAGTAAAATGAAAACTCATCAAAGTTGCTGATGCCCTGCACAGCGTAGGCATCTTGGTGTGGGGGGTGAGATGCCAGGAGCCCCAGTAGGGGTAGGATTTGGGGACCTGCTGCCATTCACCTGAATCATTTTTTTCTGATCCTAGTTCCTGACCCCACCTGTCCAGACTCTCAGCTGACACCTCACCTTGGCTTCTGAGCTCATCATAGCTTCTAGAGCCCTCGAAGTCACCTTGTCCTCTCTCTGGGGACAGTGCTGTTCCTGCCACAGGCGATGATGGGCCCTGGCCCCTGAGCGTGGCCAGGCAGTTGGCCACTTAAATTGCTCTTCCAACTTTTTTGAGAGTTTCAAGTTTTTCGAAGCATAAGATTTAAAAAAGATGGCAGTTGGAGAGGCAAAGGGGTGAAGGTGGCAGCCCCAGGGGTAGGCCAGGCAGGGTACCTGCATCTCTCAGAGCACATGGTTGCCATGGGCGATGGGCAAGGAAGGTTGGGTCCCTGCCTTTGTTTCTCCCTCTCCCACTTTGAAAAGCACCACCTCTCACATCACCCCTATTCCAAGAACACGTCCAGATGGGTAAACTGAGGCCCTGAGAGGGTCAGTGTTGCCCAAGGTCTGGAAGGCAAGAAGCTGGCCCCTGACCCACCTCCCCCAGGCCCCACAGTGCAGGTCCTCAGTCCAGACCCTCTTGACCTCCTATCCTGGGTCACTGCTCTGGGGGTGTCCCTTGGCCAGTACTCCCTCGTTAGCCTGTTACAGTTCTCAGTTCTGAGGTCAGAGGCTCTGAAGCCATTAGCAGGATCATGGGTCCTCTTAGCCTAATTGCTCATTAAGACTCCTCCTTGGGGTCTTAATGCCTGTCCTCCTCCTGTGCCTGGAAAATGTCCTTCCTGGCACAAGAGTTGGCTGTTCACCCATGCGAGTGCCCATCTGCCTTGGCCCTGACCCTGCGGGCCACACAGCAAGGTAGGTG
This sequence comes from Eidolon dupreanum, assembly GCA_028627145.1. Lineage (NCBI taxonomy): Eukaryota > Metazoa > Chordata > Mammalia > Chiroptera > Pteropodidae > Eidolon > Eidolon dupreanum. The sequence continues at coordinate 87,748,760 of CM053510.1, read as the reverse complement.
GCTCTACCCACTGCCTGCCCTCCCTACTTCCTTGCACTGACCCAGGAGGGGCTGGTGATCTCTGCAGGGGTGGGGTACTCCCCAGGATACACCCCAACACCGGAACCAGGAGGGGACAGAAACAGGCTTTCCGGGCAGCTGGAGGGGCCTGGTCCCAGTCTCTGCTCTGTATTTGGGGCTGCCCACCCCCAAGACTCAATTTCCTCGTTTGTAAAGTGCCATTGGGTGTTGGAGTCCTTGGGGCACAAGCCATTTCTGAGGGCAGCTTCCATGTGGCTCCTGGGATTGGGGTGCTGGGTGGGTCCCCTGACCGCTGTTTCCATCTGACTGTGCAACTCTTGGGGCCCAGAGTTGGAGCAGAGAAGCTGGGAGGTGCTGTGTGCTCAGTTGCTGCAGTAAGTGACTGGGCCGTGGACCCCAACTTTTCTCTTCCGAGGCCGGGGAGGGTCCTGTCCATGACAGTCCTCTGAAGGTGGGGCAGGTAGACTCACCGGAGGCACTCAGGCTCAGCCGGGGGCTGAGGTGGAGCAGGGAGCCCTGGACCATGGCACTTACTGTCCTTTAGCCACTGCCTAAGACACCACTGGGGTCCTTGGCACCCAGGGGCCCACCCACTTGTAGCCCGGCAGACTTTGCTGAGGGCTGGACTATTCTCCCATTAGTCCTCACGGATTCAGGGTGAGACCAGGTAGTTTATTAGTCTGCCTAATTAGGCCTCTTCATTAATAATACATTTCTGCTAATGACTTTTTCTCCTTTGTGTCATTAAACCTGTCCGTGGGCTGTTGGGCGGTGGGAGGCACCTAGGGCAGCTGGTGAGTCCTGGGGTCCTCAGGAATGAGCGAGTTTTGAGGGGCTGAGTGGGGAGCCTTGTGTAGGGTCCCCAGCTCCTGGCATTGTCATGAGAAGCTCTGGAGAGTGGGCAGGGGTTGTGGCCTGGTTCAGAAGACAGCTGGGTGGGGACTGGGCAGGGAGCCTACAAGGGCCCTTTGAGTCCTGTGGTTGGTGGGTGTGGTCAGGATAGTGCTGGGGTGGCCCAAGCCCTGGGGTCAGAGGCCTAAGGATGATGGAAATGTTAGAGGACAAGGTTTGGCAGAAAGAAGGCTTGGACCACATGTTTGGGGCAACCCCATGAAGTGACAGAGGAGAAATAATGTGGCAATATTTCTTACAGGGCAGGGCCTGGGCCACTGGGGGGCATTATTACCCTATTTTACAGACGAGGAAACTGGGGTGGGGAGGGAAGTGGCCCAGAACCATCTCAGATCCAGACCGGGAAGTGCGTACTGGGGAAGGGGCCTGTCCCCAAGCATCAGGCTCTTTCCCAAGAATCTACCTGTCCAGCCGTGTCTGGCCCCCACTCCAGCCAATCCTGCCTCATAGGCTGAGAGTCAGACCTCGTGGGGGCAGAGGACATGGTCAATGCTGGGACTGGTGGGGGAACCTCAGGCCAGAGCCCAAGGACACCCCACTTCTGGGTCAGGCAGACAAGGGTCCAGTTCCCACCATCCCTTCTGCAGCTGGCAAAGGGGAGTCCTCCATCAGGCATGGTCATAAAAACTTCTCAGACTTAATTAAAATCAGTCTCCAATTACTCAAACGCCATGATTCGGGTCTTGACCAATGGAGAAAATATGATCATCATTAAGGGAAGTGCTGATATTAAGAGTGTTGAGCATTCGTCTCGGCCCAGAGTAACCCACACGCAGAACCCACTTCCAGACCTTTCAGGGAGGGACAGCCCTGCCACTCTGCCGGGCATCCCTGAATCGTCACCTCCTGGCTGAGCCCCAGGAGCTCACAAAAATAAGGGCTGTTGGGAGGCTCTATAGTTTCTGAAAAGTGTATGTCTCAGGTGGCCAAAGTGGATGCTCTGTGGAGATGGCCCAAAATCATTGTGCGGCTGGGGTCCTCTCGCTGTTGCAGTGGGGACCCCTGGCTGGGTCTTCCTGGGATCCTGGCTCTTGCACAATCAGCTTGGATGATCAAATGCAGATGGCCTTGACATAACTCCCTCTTACTCACTTGGGTTTAAAGGCCTGAACTCAGCCTGTGGGTCTGTTGGGCAGCAGGTATTTGGTGAGCAGCGTCAGACACTTGGACCTCTGTGCCCATCGGTTCAGATTCTCGGTTCAGCCTCTGCAGAGGAGTGAGGATGGAAAGCAGGTCACATCAATAGAGGGAGAATGTCAGGGAGGAAGGAGGTGACACTGTGTGTGGACTGGGAGAAGTGGCTTAGAACCAGAGAATCTTGGATCCTGGTCTGGTCTCAGAGTCTTGAGCTTGTCCTGAGGCCAAGGGATAGCCACACCTGTGAGGTCCCAAGGGCAGGCCTAGGGTGGAAGGAAACCTTGGGAATAACAGGGACCATGTTGTAAGCCACTTAATCTAGTTTTCTGTTTTTCTTTAGAGGAACAAAAATAAAATCCTCAAATCTCCTGCCCTTGAAAAAATCAAATAAAATGTCTCCCATAAATCCTGCAAACTCTAACCCCTCCTGTGATTCTCTATCATGACAGTGGAGTGGCATGGGCCCCAGCACAGGTGAGAGGAAGGCAGGAGATGAGGGAGGCTCAGGGGGAGGGATAAAGGAAAGAGAGTTGGCTACAGGGTCTGGATCCTGTTTCCTGTGTCCTCTACCCTTGTCCACAGCTGCCCCCTGGGCCTGAGCCCTTGTGCCCCACCCAGGGGCAGGGAGAAGCGGTGCTGAGGGTGGTCTGTGCCCACAGTAGGGGTCAGGCTTCTCCAGGGTGGGGCCACACACTGTGGGGAGGGGGTTTGGGTCAGGGCCAGGCTTGGATTGTAACAGGTCTCCAAGACTGCTGGGCCCGGGAAAGCAGTGGTGGGGGATCTACCTGAATTCCAACGTGTCTTCTGTTCCTCTCCTTGGGGAGTCAGCACCTGAAGCCCAGAGAGGCTCAGGCCTGGGCTGTGCATGGCCAGGAGGTCAGGGTGCAAGGCTGCAGGTGACCTTCGGCAAGTGGGCCAAAGGGGCGGATGGTGATAGGGAATTTGAAGACACTCAAAATAACGGGCCTGCCCCCGCTCGTCATGCTCTTGGCCACCCCTCTGCGTCTGGACCAAATCTTTCCAGCAAGGCCTGGCCTGCCTTGTGCTGAGTCTTTTGTTACTTTAATTAATGTCCAGCTTCCTGACAAATAATTAAACTGGAATAGCTCCATGTCCAATAGCTGAGTGTCCTATTAGATACAAGTTAATGTAACTGTCACAGTGGCAGTAAAATGAGGCTGGTGCAGCCCTGGGGACAGCTGGCCACATATTGACAGGGCACCCAGCTTGCACCCCACTGTGGGGGAGGCCCTTCACTGGGCCACACACTTGAGGGCCTAGGCTGGAGCGAGTGTGACCCTCCTCTTAGCCCAGGGCCTATGGCTCTCCTGCATGCCCAAGGGGATCCCACTTTCTCCCTGCTGACGTTACCTGTTCCAATTACATGCGAAACTCATGTCAGTGTAAGAAAAATTGGAAAATGCAGAAAAATTGGAAAATGCAGAAAAATTAGAGAAAGAAAAGTGAGGACCACTGTCACTCCAGAAATGGGTGTTCCTTTCCCTGAGTCTTCCTCCTGTGGGCCTGCCTCGGGTTCTGCCAGGTGTCGGGGTGCTCTCGAGGCCTGTAGGGGGGCCAGGGCAGGGGTCCCTCAAGCTGTGGGCACCAAGGCCAATAGTGAGGATCCCCTTATTTTTCAGACCAGCAGTTCCAGGAGGAGCCCCAGTGCACAGGGCAGCGGGTGGCTAGGTGGGGTGGGCTCTTACCCTGATGGCCTCACTGTCCAGGCCAGCCAGTGGCCAAGGAGATCATGGCTGGTTGGCCTGCCCCCTTGAGTCTTGGTTCCATTCCTGGAGTAGTTGGGTGGGGCCAGGAATAGGTGGAGAGGACAGGAAGGAAGGCCACTCTGGGAAGCTCTGTGGAGGTTGCCATGTGAGCACTGACTCCTCTCTGGGCTGAGCTCCCACATGGGGCCTGGGAGACCCCTGGGACGGGAGTGGTCCTGGCCCGAGGGTGCGGTCTGGCTGTGTGGGGGTGGTCAGGTGGGCTCAGCTCTGGGGGCCAGGGCAAGTCTCTGGTTGGTGTGGTGCTGGGACTGGCGCTCCCTCCATAGCTTGTATGCTGTCTGGTCCCCACTTGAGGCCAGGGCTTCATCCACCTTGCACCCCCATTGTTCCCGAGTGTCCAGGTCAGTGTCCCTGAGGGGCTGGGTAAGTGCACGTGTTAGGAGATTGCAGCGGGTCCCGTGCTGTCTCCCAGTGATGCTCCATGACTTGGCATCTATGGGGAACAAGGGGCCACCTCCCACGTTCCTTCCTGGAAGGACATGGTCCCCCCACCCGTGCCTTACTGTGTATTCAGTTATTCTCTGAGACCTTCATTTGCGGTGTGGCAGTTTCTGCCGTTTGCGCAGAGCAAATCCAAGGCGTTTGTTTAGAGAGATTGCCGCCGCCAGAACTGCCTCCCAGGACAGGACAGGCACAGCAAGGGAGTGCGTGCATATGGAGCATAGCCTTGGGAATGGCTCTGTCCACTGCCAGCCGCTTTGGAGGTGACAATGTTGCAGCCTGTCCAGAGCATTGGAGGGCACGGTCGTGAGGTGGCCACCCACAGTGGGGCGCTAGACACACACAAATCAGGTTCTTAAATATAGACCCTTACATCCCTTTGGCCAGCCTCTTGGGGCTCAGAGCTACATGTGGGGGACCCCATCCTGGGCCCAAGGTCAGGAGGGGCAGCCCCGTTCTCTGGGGGAGGGAACCCCAGACTGGAAGTGTGGGAAGAGTAAATGGCGGCCAGGGTGGACAGTAGATGCAGACACTCTGGGGGCCTAGCTGGGGGAGGGGTGGGGTCAGTCTGTGACCAAAACATGGCCCTGGAGCCAGGGACACCAGGGTTCATATCCTCACTCTGCCATTTAGAAGCTTGGGGACATTGGGCAGGGGGGGTCTCCTGAGCCAGTGAGTAGGGTACAAGGAGGAATCTGCCCCATAGGGAGGATGAGCAACATGCTGGCTGCACTTGGGGGCGTCCTTGGCAAACAGCTCCTGGGAACAGGTTGAGGGAGACAGTTGGGAGTGGGGCATCCAGGGGGCATTGAAGGCAGTCAGCCCAGCCTGCAGAGCCTGAATCCCACTTGAGCACCGAGACCTTGCCTTGCCAAGGGTCCCTGTTCAGCTCCACCTCCTGAGCGTGGCCGGTCCAGGGTTTACTGCACCCCTTATCCATTCAGGAAGGGAGGGGACCGTGGGAGGTTTATCCCATCAGTATTCAGATAGAGTAGCCCAGCTACAATCTTGGGATCATTCCCTGTTCTTTTTTCTGGAAAAGATGCCCATGAGGGGATCTGCCTGGAGCTTTGAGATGCTTTAGTTGGTCCTATTTTCTAGAGGGCATACTGGCACCTGTGGGCTTCTGGATGGGTGTGGGTGGACCTCCGCATCTTTGCCGCCCCCAGCACAGTGTACTGAGCCCAGCCTGCAGGGACTCACAAGGCCACTGAAAGTGGCCACACATTCCTTAACCCTCTGTGAAGTTGGTCTTTGTTCCTCCTTGGACCCAGGCAGGCCTGGGGCAGCTTTGACCTCTAACACTGGGTGGATGTGGTACCGTCCTGGGCCCAGGCCTTCTGAGCCTGGAGCTTCCACATGCTGCTCTTGGTCCTGAGTTGCCATATACGGTATTTGACTGCCTTGGAGAGGGGCCTCCTGCTGAGCCCCCTGCCAGCCAGCCCAACAAAGTCAGACATGCCCTGAGTGTCACTGAGGGACCCCTGTGGACACCACATGGAACAGAACCTCACCTGCCCAGGCCTGCCTGATTCCAGACCCATAGAGCACACAAAAAACACTGGGCTGGTGTATTATCTGCGGCAGGTAGCTAAGTGGGCACTAGTTCGCTCATTCCTCTGCCCTCCTCTTGCAGCCTGTTCAGAGGTGACTCTGATCCAAGAGTTTGGAGTTTGTGCCCAGGGGCTTGGGTCCCTGAAAAGGATACCAGCCTGGCTGGCCTGGGGAGATCCAGTGGGTTTGGGGTCAGGGTCTGACACAGGGGTCCCTTTCTAACCCAACTCTGGGTTCGTTTAGCCCAAGAGGCACAGCAGATGATGACTGACAAATTGCATACTGGCGAACCCAAAACTATGCCTCACAACCTAACTCCACAAAGCCCCTGCTATTTCCCATTTGGGGTACCCCGGCGCCTATGCCTTCCTCTTCCATCGCACCAACCACTCTGATGTTGTTTGTGGTTTTACGTGCTGAAGAAAAAGGCCATGCAAGGCTTAGTTGACTCCATTTGTCTGTCTGGGGGTGAGGGCCAGAGCTGCTCAGAGCAGGGTGAGGTGGACTCTTTCTGGGTTCCAAATCTGGGTCCCGGCTTTGGGGGGGAGCCAGGGGCGCTGCAAACCCACTGGGAGAGGCAGGGGCCAGGAGGGGTGAAGGAGGCTCAGCATCCACCCTCTGCTTCCTGTTTCAACAACAGCTGAAGAGAAGATAAGGACTTAATGGCTGTCGCAGGTATTTCATACTGTGCATTTTACAGTCCACAACTGCTTATACTGGCGTCCTCTCTGAACCAGAAGATTTATAAAATACATGTGAATTTTTATGTTTCATTACCCAGGTAGCCACACCCCCAGGACCTCAACCTGTCTCACAGTCCTGCTCCAACCCTGCCCACGCTCAGGGGAGAAGCTGGTCCCTCCCGCCTTCCCAGGCATTGCTTCACACACTCACCTGCTTCACCCTGGGGAACAGCTGTCTCTGGCCAGGCTGCAAACGCCGTACCCCTTCTCGTCCTCTCCTATACCACTGCCCATCTGTGAGGGCAGTAAGGGCTCCACGGTCTACCCGAGCCCTTGCCAGAAACTCCCATGTGGGTGAAGCCTTGTGTGAGGCACCCCACTGAGACTGGAGGGTCCTCTGCCACCGGAGGCGGAGGACCAGGGCTCCCCGGCTCCTGGGGGCCCGCGTCCCCGACAGGGCCTGTCCTCCTGAGCCTCTGTTTCTGCTCCTGGAAAATGGGCTTATGACTAATGTTGCTGAGACAATGACTGTCAAGAGGTTGGCACTTGGGCTCTGTGGCCTGGGGCTGGGAGCAGGGGCTGCCCGGGTCTAGCTGAGCAGGGAAGCTGAGCGCAGCGGGGAGCAGGCTCATCAGTTGCGGCCTCACGTCCCTTCATTACGGTGCCTGCAGTAGATGTTCTCTGATTAGTCTGCTGAATTATGAATTAGGTTCCGGGTCCCTGTGCAGCTGTTCCCGGCTTGTCATCCCCACCACTTTATTTCCCCATCTGCTTATAAAACCAGGAGCTTCGTCCTGCAATAAACACTTCAAATGCTTTTTTTAGGGGCTAATTAATTGTGTTGCATTTCTCCGACACAGCATGCAGGCCGGACCTGCCCCGAATTCCCAGTGTGGTTCGGCCCCTGCCTGAGAGCTTGTGGAAAGGGGTGGGGAGTCAGCCGGGCCCAGAGCCCAGGACTGCATGTGGCTTCCCCCAGCACAGTTCTGGGAGACTCAGCTATCTCCAGGATCTCCCTCAGCACTCTTTAGCTACAGGGCACCTCCAGGGCCACTGGATGCCCTCTCCCCACCAACTCAACTGTGACACATCCAAGGTCAAGTTCAGACTCCCACAAACCACGCCACCAGCTGGCTGCACTGACCGTGTGGCCCCCACCCCTCCCCAGCATCCAACCTTCTCCAAACCTTTCTCAGCACCCACCCTCATACCTCCTTGACTTTGCACAGGCCATTCGCCTTGTCTGGAGCACCTTTGGCCCTCATCTACCTGGTGGGCTTCTCCTGTCCCTGAGACCCCGCTCCCAGGTCTCCCTCAATGAACATCTCACTGGGGTGGCACTTTTAGAGGAGCCATTCTCTGTGGGACTACCCACCCGACTCTTTGGAGGAAGCCTTTGGAACTCCACCTCTGTCCTGCACCCTGAGGCCTAAGCAGAGATTGTGGTGAAGTTTAAAACAATGACATTAATAAGGAAACAATCACAATTATCAAGTTACAAAACAGAGAGCTCAGAGACAATTAAGTTACAGCAGCTGTTTGACTTCCCAGTGCCCTACAAGTAGTTTTTTTATGAAGTTGATTCTTAAAGTGGGCTCTACATTAAGTCAGTAAGATTTTTTTGTTTTAAACTTATGGCTAGGTGTTGGGGTCCCCATCTGGCTTCCTGTGGCAAGTGGGAGCCTGCTTGGCTACAGACTGGAACTGGGAGGCATTGTTGCATGGGCCTGGAGGAGCCCGGGTCCTCTGTCCCCAAGGTCAGCATGGCTCCTGGGAGTTGCCATCATGCTTGTTGGAACTGGCCAGGCTGGCCTCATCTTCAGACAGTGGTTGGGGCAGAGTCTCGGCCTGTCTCCTGACAGAGTCTCCAGCTCTGGTGACACCTGGGTGTCACCTCTTCCCCCTGGCGTGCTGGGAGAGAGTCCTCCATCAAGACCACAGCCCTATCCTCAGGCACAAGGGCATGGGGAATGATGAGATCAAGGGCGAATGCAGCTGTTGGGCCTCCAGGCTCAGGGGCTGTTGGGGGCACCATCCCCAAACTCGGAGGCTGTGCCAACACTAGACATGCCATGGAAGCCATGGGGTGGGCTTTGCTCCTCTATTTGCATCTGCCCAGGGCTGAGGGTGCCCTGGCCAGGGGCAGTGGCCTGCAGCTCCAGTTGAGGAAGCTGAGCCCAGGGGAGGCCAGGCTTCCTTCCAGTGAGCCTAGAACCCTTCAGGCCAAGAGATGGGCCCAGGGGAGACTTGGGGAATTGTGAGCACAGGGGTGACATGGGAACAAGTGAGCCCTCGGATATGTGGAGAGTGTGCTACTGTCTTAGTGTGGGTTCCCCAAAATGAACCCTCACCCAAAGTTGGGAGTTGGAGCTTGTTTGGGAAGTCAGGAGCAGAGACAAGGAGGGAAAGAGGTGACCTAGACATGCCAGGAGGTGACCCAGCTATGCTGAGGGCTGCTAGGGCTCGGTCCAATGGGCGCTCAGGGAGCACAGTAGAGCACATACCTTCTGCTGAGATGCAGTGCCTGCCACAGCTGGGAACAGAGGGAGCAGGCAGATCCTTGGACCTGCTTGGGGGTGCCTGTCCGTGAGCAGAGACGAACTCTGGGTCTTCCAGGAGAGGAACCCACCCCACCTCCTAGGGTCCAGGGACCTGGGATAAGGATGCCTCCATGGGAGCAGATAGGGAAGATACAGAGATGTGGTTCCCCGGTTGAAGGGGATCTGCTCAGAATTTTTTTATGGGCTGTTAATTGTTATGCTTTCATTTATTCTGGGTGTCATTCCATGTCAGCCAAGCCCAATAGGCTGGGATTTATGCCTCCAAATTATGGGGCTAGCGCTGTTCAGAGGTAAAACAATTGCCCATCAATCAGCCACCAATTAGCTTTCGCTTGGGGCTGGCAGCCTCATTAGTGGATGCAAGTGGCCACTGTCCCAGCATGACCCCTGATGGGCCAGGGCAGCCCTTCTGGGCAAGGGCAGGTAGAGTGGCGGTCCTACTCCAGTCAGCCCTGCCCCTGTGTCATGGCTTAGCTTCTTGGGGAGGCGGTCCCCCACAGGCGAGGAGCCCAGGGTCTGCACTGGGGCTGCACTGGCTCCTCGCTCGGGGTCTCGAACTCCCACTTATATGTTGTAACCCTGGGTGGGCTAGGTGCTGCTCGATGAGGGTTTTACAGACTCAATGAGAGTTCAGGCCCCATGTTTTATGCAGGGCCTGGCCAGTCACCACCACTCAGCCAGGGGCTCCAGCCCAGATAGTCAGCCCAGATCTGCAAATGCAGGTCCGTAGGAACAGGAACCATGAGCTCATTTATTGACCAGCAATGGTTTTAGGCAGAGATTCCTCCTGTGATCTCTGAGCAATGGCTCTGGAGTGTGGAGAAAGAAGTCTGAGGTGCCCCGTGAAAGGTGCGCTGCACAGATGCCCCGGGGCATGCTTTGAAGGGCTCTTCTTGGGGTGGTAAGGTGGGCAGTGTCCTAGGAGTTTGGAGGTTGTTGTGGGGAGCATGTGAAGTGGGTAGGTGAGGTTTAGGGGTCAGGTGGGGGTGAGGTGGGTGAGCTGAGATAGGGTGAGGCGGGGTGAGGTGGGGATAAGGTGAGGGTGGGTGGGGGTGAGGTGGGGTGAGGTGGGGTGAGGTGGGATGAGGTGGGATGAGGTGGGGGTGAGGTGGGTACAAGGTGGGGGTAAGGTGGAGTGGGCAGGAGGGTGAGATACCTTGGGAGGGCCTGGAAGGTCTGGGGGAAACTTGGCTTGCAGAGCAGACTCTGTCCAACTTGACCCTGGTGTGGTTGGGAGTCTAATATAGCAGGCCAAGGCCCCTTGGTCCTTCTCTGTGGTCATGGGGGCAGAGGGAGGATGGGACAGCCAACCCAAAGGAAGGCAGCTGCTCTTGGTCCTGAGCCCTCTAGGCCAGGTGCCACCGTCTCCCTGTTATAGGCTGTCCCCTCAAGGCAGCAGTTTCTCCCTTAGCTTCCTTGTGGTACCAACCCCGTCCCTCCCAATGTCCATTCTGAGCCCTTTGCTGTCTGCTCAGGTGGTGTCCTTGGCAACCTGTCCTTGGATCTCCCCCATGAGCCTGGGCTGCCCCAGTGATCCCTGAGACCCGGCCGTGTCCCCTAATAGCGGTTTTTCACTCTTGGGCCAGCCACCTGTCAGCGCAGACGGCCCTTCTCCATATCCAGCATCTATCTGGCTTCTCTGCATCCTGATGTTCTCTTCCTGCCTCTGCTGGAAGCCCACATCTCGAAACTTCCATCACAAAGCATAAAAGCTGGAGGCTGCTCCCACTGGTATCCACCCTGAGGACCTGAACTTGGCCCCTGTGAGCCTCCTTCTCTCTCCCCAGCCACTGTGTGTTTGATGTGCAGTGACTTGTCTTTGGGGCCCTGAAGTGGTGACTGGCCCCTACCCTCCTTGCCAGGGCCTCCTGCTGGGGGTCCACCAGGCCTCTGCCTCCCTCATGGACCAAGTGCCATCCCTAGGCTGTCAGTTCTGTCAGGGCTTTGAGACTCCACCCTGGAGAGGCCCTTTGGCCTGCTCCCATGGACCGGTCTCTTTGTCAGTGCCCTAGGCTCACCCTCTGTGGCCACTGCAACCCAGTGGCCCACTGCTGTGGATTTCCATCCAGGTTCAGGATGTGTCTGCATCGGTTACTCAGACAGAACTCACTGGTTTGGCTATTTATCTTCCTGGACTGTCAGCTGCAAAGGGTGACTACTGATGGCTGGGGTGGCGGGGGCGTCAGTCACAGCCCAGTGTCACAGTGTGACCTCCTGGGGTTGGACTCTCCCAGGGGTCACAGGGTCAGGT